>JAGIQG010000014.1:9509946-10109946 GCA_024679065.1 Sphyrna mokarran | reverse complement strand
TGCCCAATTCCACACTCTCCCTCTACCCACCCACTGCCACTTATGTAATATCATGCTGGCCCACCATCTCTCGTTGAGGAGTTGTATTTCTTAATAAGTTTGCATGAATATCTTTCTCTTTCGACTTCAAGCCTCTCCCTAGCTCTCTGTGCAATGTCTTGCTCTCACATGTACTTATCAAACAAATATTCATAGAACATAGAACATTACAGCGCAGAACAGGCCCTTCGGCCCTCGATGTTGCGCAGACCAATTAAGAAAAAGCAATGACCCTCTAACCTAAACGATTCCCTTTTCATCCATAAACCTATTCACAGAACTCTTAAACGCCTCCAAACTTGGCGCATCTACAACTGCAGCAGGCAGGGCATTCCATACCCTTACCACCTTTTGGGTAAAGAACCTACCTCTGACATCGATCCTATAACTACCACCCCTTAATTTAAAGCTTTCTCCATCCGAGGAAAAAGGCCATCTCTGTCCACCCTATCTAAACCTCTAATCATTTTATATGTTTCAATAAGGTCTCCTCTTAGCCGTCTTCTTTCTAACGGAAACAACCTCAAATCCCTCAGCCTCTCCTCATAAGACCTGCCCTTCATACCAGGAAACATCCTGGTAAACCTCCTCTGCACCCTCTCCAATGCTTCCACATCTTTCTTATAATGTGGGGACCAGAACCGTACACAATACACCAAGTGCGGCCGCACCACAGTTTTGTACAGTTGCACAGTTCAGGTTTTGTACACTTGCACAGTTCTGGCACAGTTCAGGTTGCTTTGATGCCGATCTCCGTCTCTCCATTGTACGAGAAAAAGTTTTGGCCATAATTCCACCCACCCCATCCACACACACACACACACACACACACACACACACACACACACACAAACACACACTTTTAGAAACTCTTCCTTATCCGAACAAGCTTTGATAGAGCAACTGTAGTGATCCATTAGTAGGAAAGTGATAAGAATGAACATTGACTAAATTATCGCAGTTAATGAGTTCATACATCCTTTCTCCAGTGGCACCACGTGATCTCTGATGGTGTTGAGCTTTTGTGATCACTTTAAGTGTTTGCTTTCATCAACTTTTATTCGATTTTGTTTATATCATTTAACAACATCTCCATTGTCAGATTCAACGAGGCGCAGCATTCTTGTACAGGAAAAAAAAAGACATGCGAAAAATAATGCTTTAGTTTGGAGAGAAATCATTGGTTTGTCTTAAACTCTTTCTTATCTTTCACCAATTCGGAAAAATATGTCCAAGGAAATTTTAGCACACTCTTCAATTCTCCTCTGAATTTTCTTTGGGTCGCTGCATAAATGCAGGTGTTCGAACAGGAGCTCAGGTACATGAGCAGATACCCAGTCTCAGTGGCGATATACCCCGGATTGGAGTAATCGCCTTGATAGTAAACGCTGTTCGACATTCTGGTGGCTGCAAAACTCCCAACGGCTGTTAACCACAAAACTATGAAGCTGCCTGATATCGTGAAGAGTAGAAGGATGGACTTTCTTCTGCTCTTCACTTCTGGATCGCTTTCACTCTCACTTCCTCTACTCCGTAGGCCTCTGCGTACACGATTTGCCAACAAAATACGTCTGACGGTTAAAGAATTAAACAGCATCATGAGAACAAAAGGCAGCAGCACAACTGAGCTAGACTGCATCCAGCTGTACACAGACCATGCGGGCAATGTATAAACGGCCTGCGTTGTCCGACAGCCCCACTGTACATTGTCAATGACTTGTTCAGCTTCATACGAAAAGAACATAGGGACACCTTTTAAATAGGTCAAAACGGAGAGCGTTACTATAACCGTAGTCGCAATTCTCTTACTGCAATATTTCTCTTTAAAGTTCGGACAACAGATGGAAACAAAGCGGTCAAATGTGAATGAAACTGTGAACCACACTGACATATCCAAATTAATAAAAGCAATATACAGAATCAACTTACACACCGCAGTATAGGACAGAATGGAGTACGGAAAATGATAATTGAAGATCAGATACACGATTACATTGAACACCATGATCAGCAGATCCGCTACAGCCATGGCCAACATGTAGACAGAGATACATTTGGAGAGACCACAATTTCCCCTGGAGAGGATCACGATGGTCATAATGTTTGCTGCAAGAAGAAGGTGGAAAATAAGAACACTTCAGTCAACCTAAAAGAAATGTTTGTCTCTTTGACTACTTAGCAGTATGTGTGCGCGTGCCATGTAAACATAGCACTTTCATGGGAATGCGGGAATGAACGGACAAAAATCAATACCTAATTAAATAATCTCTCCCAGAAGAAAACAAAATCGACTGTGTGTGAGAACATAATGGTGGGAAAAAACGAGCAGAGGAAAGGCATGGGGAGCGTGAGAGATGTGCGGAGGGTGGTAAGGGCAAGTATTAGCAGTTTTAAGCACCAATTGAATGGGAATATTCAACAGCGACATTCAGCAGGCGATTCTTCCTTAACAGGGAGCGCAGTGCAGTAATGTTGGAAATCAAGTCAGGCCGCCTATGTGGAAAGTGAGGCAGAGATAAACTTTCAAGTCTTTGGGCTGTCAGTAGAAGTATAGATGCTAATTATTCATTTTCTTATTATATCACTTGTTTAACGTACACGTGGTCCCACATTTAGCATCACCGTAGAACATAGAACATAGAACATTACAGCGCAGAACAGGGCCTTCGGCCTTCGATGTTGCGCCGATCAATTAGGAAAAAGCAATGACCCTCTAACCTAAACCATTTCCTTTTCGTCCATAAACTTATCTACTAACCTCTTAAACGCCACCAAACTTGGCGCATCTACAACTGCAGCAGGCAGGGCATTCCATACCCTTACCACCCTTTGGGTAAAGAACCTACCTCTGACATCCGTCCTACAACTACCACCCCTTAATTTAAAGCTATGTCCCCTCGTGCTAGCCGTCTCCATCCTCGGAAAAAGGATCCTGCCGTGTACTCAGTTATGCTTGGTGACCATCCTTCCCTGTCTCCTCAGCACAATGTGACATGTGACTGCTGCTTATCTCCAACGTTTTCCGTTTCATTTCAGCATTCCTGTCCTATTCATATTTTTTTTACACATATCCGTAAAGCCGAATAATGAAGCGGGGATTAATCACTCGCCAAGGCCTATGGGGAAACTTCAACTGGGCTGTAATGTGTTTCCTTGTCATTTTTTTTCCCAGCTGACATTTGCAATTCTAAATAACGGCCCGGAATAATTTGTATCATTAATGGAAAGAGCTAAAAGATAGAAGTAGATATTCAACACGAGCAGTTGGCATCAGAGCAAAAAAAAGTGATTTCATCATATTGAGTTCGAATCATTAGAAAAACAATATGAGAGACATGAATGCTGCATCATCGATTCTGTGGCACAACCGCAGACCAATGACGACATCTAAGTTGTTTTTCACTTCCTGTCATTATACCTACGTCTGTCAAATCGTGGAAATTACTGCAAAACTATGTTTTATATTGCTCATGCCGGGTGCAGCTCATGAAATCCCTCTGGCCCATTGGGATGGCTTGCAATTGTTTTCACGTTGCATCGTTTCATTATAGAATAACACAGCAGCTCGGCAAAGAAGCCTGAAGACATGTTGGTCTTTGCCGTCCTAATATGCACCTTTAACATGGACAGCCGCCTCAAAGGTTGTGTAGGCGCTAGATACAGCCAATGGTTTACACCCGGCTGCATAATGCACTCCATCTTGAACTGTAAGAGCCTGGGTACATCCCACAATAACATGACGAGATCTTCAGTAGTCAGTTAAGCCACCTGGAGGAATCTCGGGATGCGCATTGAATCATTTGTTGTTCTTTAAACAAAGATCGATAAATTATCTTTCAAAGAAGTGGGATGGAAATGATTGTAGCTCGAATAATAATTCATTCCATATAAAATGTTTACAGTTATAATTGGGAACAGTGCCGTGTTGCTTACTGCACAAATAGAAAGACAATTCTGGGCGAGGGAAATAAATTTCAAGCTGCCGTTGTCCAGGGATTCGTTCACCTGGGTGGTGTCTCACCTGCTGCATGGAATTTTGGAGTCGCTCTTTATGATTGGCAAGTTGTTAAAATAATCAGTGACAACACAACATTCAGATATATTCATACTATTCATCGATAGGATACACTCAGACTTACCTGGAACTCCAAAGGCAGCAAGCAGAGGATAGTAAATGTTCTTTATTTGCAGGATTACAGCGTGCACCATTTCATGAAGAGGAAGGGGATTTATCTCCCAATTCTTATGTTCCACGCAAAGCAGATCTCTCAACGATCAATGAGCCCCGTTTATGTAACAATCGAGTCTCTGCTAGTAAAATCAGGTGACATAATGTTGCACGTGATTAATTATTGCAACTGAACAAATAAAGGTGTTTTTTTTTCCTTCATTGCACCCGAATCCAGACATTCGGTAATGGTGCACCTCAGCCCCAAGCTTTGAAGTTACCAAGTGGAATGTATTGGAATCTCAGAGGAATTGCGCTCCTGACGCAAAAAAAAAATCCCCGGAGTTCAAGTGTTTCAAGTTCTGGGTTTGATATTTTTGGAAAAAAAAGCTTACGGAAAGTGCTTAAAAGTTTCAGCATTGGCATTAAATAGTTCTGTTATTAGTGCTAACTCAATAAAAAAAGCTGTCGGTACAATCCAAGGCTGGCTTCGCTGATAGTTGTGTGATTGTTTTGAAGTTAGTTTGACATTTTTGTTGCTCATCTAATAGCGATACCAATAGCGGTGACTAAACATTAACACTGTTCTGGTTTCAATAAAGCGATATAGCTCCAATTAGATATCATACTTTTCTGTACTGAAGCCCTCTGACAATGTGCCTTTTTTCAACTTTGGGCGTACTTAACAAGACAACCTCGGTAGCCATCTTATTGAAGTATTCCATGGATTCAGTATTCCCTGGGAGAAGAAATTACACCTCATTTTGTTTCAAACTGGACCACCGCTTACGCTGAGATAATGTCCTCTTGTCCAAGACAGTTTCATAAGAACATCCACCGTTTCAGCATCCATCCTGTCAAGCCCCTTATATGTCTCGATAAGGTAAATGAGTATTATATGTATCACTAAGGCCGTCTCTCATTCTTTCAAACAGGCACAAGCTGCTCAACGTCTTCTCATAGGAAAATCTCTCCCTCTCTGGTTTCAACCTATTGAACATATTTTGGACTATCTCCATGTCGCTATTGAATATAATAAGTCTATTTACCGCCACAGTCGTGTTAGTATTGAATTCCAGAGACTCGCCGCCCTCAGTGAAGACGTTTTCTCCCCATCTCAATCGTTAATGTTCCACCAATATTCCAAAGTCCTGACATCTTACTATTGACCCCCTTCCCACATTGCCATCGAAATGACATCCCAACATCCAATCTTTGCAAACGTGTCAGATACTTTTTGCATTTTCAAATTATTCTAATTTCCAGCGAATGTATGTACATTCAACTCATCCTTATCTCATACTGGAAACACGCTTCCCCAGAAATCGGTCTGGTGGAACTTAGCTCCACTCCTTTCTCATGTCATGAGGCCAAAACAGCACACAGTACTTCTGTTGTGGTCTCACCAAAGTCTTGTACATCTCCAGCCAGACATTCTTGTTTCCGTACTGAAGTAGTCTTTCAATGAAGGCCAGTATACCAATTACCATCTGTCTGCTTGCCATATCTGCATGGATTCTTTAATGTTTAGCATACAACGACATTTAGGTCTCTTTCTTTCTCGACACTTCCCCATCTATCACGAAATAAATAATATTCTAACATTCTGTTTTTCTGCCCATTATTTACATCACATTTACCCACATTACATGGCATCTGTAATGCGTTTTCCTGCATATTTAATTTGCCTTAATCATCTTGCCGTCTCTGAGCATCCTCCACATCACTCAAATTCCGCTCAAGTTTTGTGAGGGTAAAATTGGAAATGTTATTTTTGGTCCACTCATCAAAATCATTGATGCATCTTTTAAGTAGCTGGACCCAAGCACAGATGCCTGAGGGTTCCCGAAATCATTGCCCATAACTTCGAAAATACTTATTTGTCCCTATGCTTTGTTTTCGGTCTGCTAAACAATTCTCAATCAGTGCTAAGTTAAGATGAATCGGCAATGAAGAGGGAGATGCGCAGGTATGTGAGCGAGAAGGAAAATGTGACGTGTGATACCAGAATCAGACAAGGAAAGCGGTGATGTGCCTGGGCTTCAAGTGGTAACAATACGGAGTGATTTGGAAACCTGGCCTATTTTAACGTAATGGTACAAACTGACACCTGTATGAATGACGTTCGATGGTCACCTAGAATCTGTGACCCTGAATTACTGATTTCAACATTACCTGTTTCAGCACTTTAATTTCATTTGAAATTTAATCGCTACTTTTTATGTAAGCTACCCTTCGAGAATTGTCTTTGTTCGATTCGAAATATTTACTAAACTTTTCTGCAGTACCACGTGTTCGATATGGGGAAATCAAACTCTTGGCATTATTCCCTAATATCATTCTCAGATAGTTTTTTTTTTTGGACACATCACCTTCCTTACTGTCTTTCAAAATGTATGAACACCTTTCACTGCGACATTGACCAACACATTATCAACAATTTTCTGTTGTGCAACACTGCCATTGCAATATTTCAGTACAGTACCCTCTAAAAATTCTTACACGCTGGAATATTACTGGAACATTATCGGGAACTTACACTGTGACATATAGGAGGCTGAATTATCGGATTATGGACTTATATCCATTTTCCTCTTCCTTGATTTAATCCCAACCACCAGCCACTCACCCAAACATTATCTCCTTCCTCCCCCGACCATCCTCTCCCTCCTCGTTGACCCGCCTCCATCCCTCCATTCCTCCACCCTCCCCCTCACTCCCCCCTCACTCTCCCCTCTCACCCCCCATGCCGTCAAAACTTCCCTCCCCCTCCTTCACCTCTCCATTCCCGTCCCCCTTCGCTCCCCCTCCCTTCACACGTTTCCATCCCTCTTCCCTGCTCCTCCCCCTTCTCCTCCCTCCTTCTACACCCCTTCCGTCCACTCACCCCCTCCCCCTCTACCCTTCACTCCACAAAACATGTCGATAAAAATATTTCCCAACTTCCTGGTAGTGACTCAACCAGAAACTGTCAAGATTGCCTCACACAATCTGGTGATCCATTTTAATTTTGGGGGACAGACCCAGATCAAATTTCATTCGGTTTCACAAGGCATGCAAACAATGGAGTGGTTGGCATTCCACCTTCTCATCCTGCCTTATTTCAATCTCCTTTGGTTTTGAATATCATTGGTACGAAGAGATGCCATATTCGTTCGGTGGGTGGTGGTACTTGCACCAAAATGTTGAAATCAAGTTGGAATGTGGATTTCATTATCTGAAATTTCTGCTCACGCATGAATATTCCAATATGTTATATTTTGTGCCTTACCCAATATGTGTTGCAAATGACAGTGAGTACTTAAAGAGAAACGAACCAACCTGTGCAGGAAACCAGTGGAGTGTAAAGCCATTGACACCGGTGCAGAAGTCCATCACGGTTTGGGGTTGTAATGTCATATCGAGAACTCAGAGCCAACAGCTTCCCGACGAATGAGTGACAATTATGAAGATATTGGATTGCACGCATTCTTCTTTGACAGCATATTGCGAATCCATGACTTTGTCATCTAGTTGGAGAAGGCAGAAGATTCATGAGATCATCATCATTCACATTTTCCCTTCCAGACAGCACTCTAAGGCTGACTAAAACTATTTCATCATTGCTTGTGATTTGGTGAAAATCATGACATCTCGAACAGCACAATTTGCACAGCAACGGCAAATATGCGGAGAGCAGATAACCTCCTTAAAAGTAATTAGGAATGGGCACCAAATGCTGATTCAGCCAAATACATCACTTCGTATGAAACACTAATCTCCTTACACTTAAATTGAACAATGAACAATGCATTTGCTACTTTCCAAATATTTGTCTCCCTTTTATTAACAAAACAGTATTTTAAGGTTATAGAACATAGAACATTACAGCACAGAACAGGCCCTTCGGCCTTCGATGTTGTGCCGACCAAAATAAAAAGCAATGCCCCTCCAAACTAAACCATTCCCTTCTCTTCCATATACTTTTCAATTAACCTCTTAAACGCCACCAAACTTGGCGCATCTACAACAGCTGCAGGCAGGGCATTCCACTCCCTAATCACTCTTTGAGTAAAGAACCTACCTCTGATATCCGTCCTATAACTCATACCCCTTAATTTAAAGCTGTGTCCCCTCGTGCTAGCTTTCTCCATCCTAGGAAAAAGGCTATCACTGTCCACCCTATCTAAACCTCTAATCATCTTATATGCTTCAATAAGATCCCCTCTTAGCCGCCTCCTTTCTAACGAAAACAACCTCAAATCCTTCAACCTCTCTTCATAGGACCTGCCCTCCATACCAGGCAACATCCTGGTAAACCTCCTCTGTACCCTCTCCAATGCCTCCACATCTTTCTTATAATGTGGGGACCAGAACTGCACACAATACTCCAAGTGCGGCCGCACTAGAGTTTTGTACAGTTGCAACATGATGCTGCGGCTCCTAAATTCAATCCCCCTACCAATAAAAGCTAAGACTCCATATGCCTTCTTAACAACTTTATCCACTTGACTGCCTACTTTCAGGGATCTATTGACACATACACCAAGATCCTTCTGTTCCTCAACACTATTAAGAGCCCTACCATTAGCCCTATACTCTACACATTTATTGTTCCTGCCAAAGTGCATTACCTCACACTTTTCCACATTAAACTCCATTTGCCACCTCTCGGCCCAGCTCTGCAACTTGTCCAAGTCACTCTGTAAACTATAACACCCCTCTTCACTATCTACCACTCCACCGACTTTAGTGTCATCTGCAAATTTACTGATCCATCCCTCAATACCCTCATCCAGATCATTTATAAAAATTACAAACAGCAGGGGCCCCAAAACAGACCCCTGAGGCACACCACTTGTCACCGAACTCCACGATGAATATCTCCCATCAACCACCACCCTCTGTCTTCTATCTGCCAGCCAATTTCTAATCCAATTAGCTAAATCACCCTCTATTCCACACATCTGCATTTTCTGTAGAAGTCTTCCATGGGCCACCTTATCAAAAGCCTTACTAAAGTCCATATATACTACATCAACCGCCTTACCCCCATCCACCTCTTTGGTCACTTTCTCAAAAAACTCAATGAGGTTAGTAAGGCATGACCTACCCTTCACGAAACCTATGACAACCGCTTCTTCCATTTGCAGCTAAACTTTTCTTCGTAGCCTTGTGTACAGATCATCTGGAAGAGACTGCTGAATTATTTTAACACAGGCATCCTTTCCAATGCATCCCGCATATCAATGTCTTCCCGATCGATTTAATTAACAATGTAATTTTACTTCTGCCAATAGTTTATCCACACGCTTAATGCTTTTCGTTAGAAAGGAGGCGGCTCAGAGGGGACCTAATCGAAACATATAAGATGATTAGAGGTTTAGATAGGGTGGACAGTGATAGCCTTTTTCCTAGAATGGAAAAAGCTAGCACGAGGGGACACAGCTTTAAGTTAAGGGGTGATAGTTATAGGACGGATATCAGAGGTAGGTTCTTTACCCAAAGGGTGGTTCGGGAGTGGAATGCCCTGCCTGCAGCAGTTGTAGATGCGCCAAGTTTGGTGGCGTTTAAGAGGTTAGTTGATAAGTATATGGAAGAGAAGGGAATTGTTTAGTTTAGAGGGGCATTGCTTTTTATATTGGTCGGCGCAACATCGAAGGCCGAAGGGCCTGTTCTGTGCTGTAATGTTCTATGTTCTATAAAACACATGGGCCCTGAAGGCCGTCTAAGTGCCTCAAAGCTGCAATAATAAAAAAAATCACTCAATGCAGGAATCGAGACAAACGACTGAAAACTATATTTCTGGATATATTGCGGAATAAGTTTATTTTTGATGGGCTTCAATCATTATTAATCCAATTTGAAAAAACAGAATCCTTCAACTCTTGAAATAAGTAGTTGCACAAATGAAAACTTACAAGGAGTTAATATTGAAAACAAAGTAAAACTAACCACTCGTTATTCCAACTGTCAGTAAATAACATATACAAACGACCCATCGACAAATATCTTACAATAACATCTCTGCCTGGCTGATAATGTTCAAACATTAGATACATCAATTTTTATTTCAAGCTAAATTGATTGCGTGTGACGCGCTGAACTGTGTGGATAAGCAGGCTGCTTAGGGAGGTGCGAGGTGAAATTGCTGGGCCTCTGACGCAAATCTTTGTCTCTTCCTTGGACACAGGTGAGGTCCCAGAGGACTGGAGAATAGCTAATGTTGTACTGTTGTTTAAAAAGGGTAGTAGGGATAACCTTGGAAATTATAGGCCGGTGAGTTTGACATCAGCGGTAGGGAAGCTGTTGGAGGGGATTCTTAGAGATAGGATGTATAGGCAGTTAGAGCATTGCGATCTGATTAGGGATATGCAGCATGGATTTGTTAAGGGGAGGTCGTGCCTTACAAATCTGGTAGAATTTTTTGAGGAGGTGACGAAAACCGTGGACGAAGGGAGAGTCGTTGATGTCGTCTATATGGATTTTAGTAAGGCGTTTGACAAAGTCCCTCATGGGAGATCAGTTGAGAAGGTCAAGGCTACTGGGATACAAGGAAAGGTAGCTAGATGGATGAGGAACTGGCTTGGTAATAGGAGACAGAGAGTAATAGTGGAAGGGTGTTTTTCTAGCTGGAGATCGGTCACTAGTGGTGTGTCACAGGGCTCGGTACTGGGACCTCTACTATTTATAATATATATATAAATGACTTGGAAGAGGGAGTAAGCGGAGTGATCAGCAAGTTTGCAGACGATACAAAGATGGCTGGACTTGCGGGTAGTGAGGAGCATGTCAGGCGTTGCAGCAGAACATAGATAGGCTGGTAGCTTGGGCAGACAGATGGCAGATGGAATTCAATCCTGATAAATGTGAGGTGATGTATTTCAGGAGAAAGAATGTAGGGGGAGGTATATGATAAAGGGTAGACCTATTAAGAGTATAGAAACGCAGAGGGACCTGGGGGTGCAGGTGAACAAGTCTCTGAAGGTGGAAGAGCAAATGGAGAAGGTGGTGAAGAAAGCATACGGTATGCTAGCCTTTATAGGAAGGGGTATAGAGTACAAGAGTTGGCCTGTTATGTTGCAGTTGTATAAAACGTTGGTTAGACCTCATTTGGAAAACTGCGTCCAGTTCTGGTTGCCTTACTACCGGAACAACGTGGAGACTCTGGAGAGAGTGCAGAGGAGGTTTACCAGGGTGCTGCCTGGTATGGAAGTTCTGAGTTACAAGGACAGATTAGGAAATTGGGACTCTTTTCCTTAGAAAAACGTTGACTTAGAGGAGATCTAATAGAGGTGTACAAGATTATGAAGGGGATAGATAGAGTAAACAGGGTTAAGCTTTTTCCTAGGATGGAGTCAAATACAACGAGGGGCCACGGGCTTAGGGTGAGGGGGTTAAGGTATAATTTGGATGCCAGAGGGCGTTTTTTCACACAGAGGGTGGTGGGGGTATGGAATGCGCTGCCAAGTGAAGTGGTGGAAGCAGGTATTCTGGAGTTATTTAAGAAATACATAGGTGGGTACATGAACAGAATGGGTCTGGAGGGGTATAGAAAACTGATTTAAAATAGGGATCATGAGCCTTGGGAGTCCTTGGGAAATGTGTAAATAGATGATGATATTGACGTACTTGTTTTTATCCTACCGGTGCTTTGGTCCACCTTGTTGTCTAACAAGGGGCATACACGCGATGGGTCATGAGAGGGCTGCTCTTGGATTTGTTTTTTCGTGAGTATCCTAGTGCTTCACGTCGTTAGTGTACTCTTGACCTGGACCATTTGATGGGCAACACGACAGCTCAGTGACTATCGCTGTGCTGTGCAGATACATGGATTTGGGCCTTTGTCTGTGGGAGTTTGCGCATTCTCCCCGTGCTTGCGTGGGTTTTCTCCGGGAGCTCCGGTTTCCTCCCACATCCCAAAGATGTGCTCTTAGGCTAATTGGCAAAACAAATTTTCCCTAAATTGTCTCAAATTTGGTTTTTAATCCATAGATCTGTAAACATAGACAGGGATCGTCGGTAGAGATGGGAACATCGGGGTGGCGGCACAGGCTCGTTGGGCCGATGGGCCTGTTTCCCGTGCTGTTTTATTCTTCGTTTTTTGTTCTTTGTTCACCCCGACGTAGATCTCTCAAGTATCAAAGAGCCCCCTTTTCATGGGATAATCGAGTTCCCGCTGGGAAAGTAAGTTGACATAATATTGCACGGTTCTAATGACAGTAACTGAACAAGTAAATTTGTATGTTTTTTGCTCCTGTGAACCCGGGGGCAGACGTTCGGTAATGATGAACCTCAGCTTCAAATTTTGAAGTCACTGAGCGGAATGTTTTGAATTATCAGATGACACACTTTCTTGATACACCCCAAAACCATCGAGTTTAAGTCTCTCAGATTATGTTTAGATATTTGAGGATAAACTGTAACTCAGTCGAAAATGTTTAGAATAGACGCATTGACGTTAGATTGTACCGGAATTGGTGCTAATTCAACACAAAAGTTGCTGGCAGAACCCAACGCTGATATTCATCTATAAGAGCATAATTGTTGCCACGTTAATTAACATTTACTGTTGCTTAAGCTACTGCCGTGTTACTGGTAGCGACCAAATTCGAAACCTGTTGTTAGCGAAACTACACAAACATTACAGAAAGTGATCCTACATTAATGAAGGAATGTGCTCAACTTGTGTTCCGAAAAGTTGGCAGATCGCCCATGAAAAGTGAAGAGGAAGAATCAAAATAGCCCCCAGAAATCTTCCCCATCCCAGAGTTGTTGTTCCATTGTTTTATTTGGAGCTTTGCCCACAATCATAAGACCATAAAACATATCAGCGGGAATAGGCCATTCATCCCATCGAGTCTAATGTGGCAAACAACGAGATCATGGCTGATCTGCACTGATAATCCTCAACTGTACCTCCCTGCCTCATCCGCACAACACTGGAGTAAAACCGCTCTTTTTCCGCATTTTTCATTCCTTAAGGGAAGAGTGTCTATAGCTTGTGCACTAAACAATTCCATGGATTCAGTATCCTCTCAAAGAAAAAGAAAATACTCCTTTTTTTGTTCTTAAACAGACGTCCCCTTGCACTGAAATGATGCCTTGCGGTCCGAGACCCTCACACAAGTGGAAACACCCGCTCAGCGTCAGCCTTGTCAACTCCTTTGTAAGTCTCAATGAGTCCATGAATGTTATGTATCAATAACGTCGTCTCCCATTCTTTTAACAGGCCCAAGCTACACGTCTCCGAATCAGAAAATCCTCCACGGTTTGCATAAACCCACTGGACATTATCTGGACTACCTCCAAATTCTTCTTAAATATATTGAGTGACTCGGCCGTCACAGTCATTTTTTTGTACAGAATTTCACAGGCTCACTAATCTTATGAGTGAAGGCATTTCTTCTGATCTCAGTTGAAAATATGCCACTCATATCTGACGACTGTTATGGATGACATATTTTATTAACCCACCCCCACCTACCAACGGAAATGACATCCCAGTGTCCAGTCTTTCCAACCCTGTCAGAATTTTATATATTCCGAAATTCTTCTAAATTTCAGTGAATACATGTTGAGTCAACGCAATCGCGCCTGATACTGCAAGAGTGCCATGCCAGAAATAAACAGAAATCGCTCTGTTCTAATTTTGATGCACCGCCTCTACGGTTTTGTCAAGATAGAGACCTAAACTGCACACAATGCTCGATTGTCTTCTCATCAACTCTTTGTACAACTTCAGTCAGATATCCTTGTTCTTGTACTGAAAACCTGGTGCAATGAAGGCCAACATATCAGTGCCACGTGACTGCTTGCCATATCTGCGTGTTTCTTTTTCAGTGTCTAGTTTATAACGACACCCAGGTACCTTTAAATATTCACACTTCGCCATCTATCACAACTTCAGTAATATCCTGACATTCTGTTCATTTGTCCGAAGGGGATGACTTCACATTTATCCACATTACAGTGTATTAGTAATAAGTTTGCCAAAACATTTAACTTACCTAAATCAACTTGCTGTCTCTTGGCATCCTCCGCACCACTCAAGTTCTGGCCAAGTTTAATGCATGAAAATTTGGAAATGTCACCTCTGGTTCCCTCGTTAAAATAATTGACAAAAATTGCAAATAGACCCAAATACAAATCTCCGAGGGTCGCTAAAAATCATTACCTGCAAGTTCGAAATACCCATTTATTACAGTTGTCTGGTTTCCATATACTAAACATTTCAATGCATGCCAAGTTAAACTGAATAGTATAAAAACAATTAGCAGGCAGCATGGATGGCACATGACCGAGAAGGAAAATGAGGGATGCAACAATAAATTTAGATAAGTAAAGCTGGGATGAGTTCTCATATAGAACATGTTCTATGTTCTATGTTCTATATGAGTCTGGACTGGAAATAACAAACAATATAGACTGATTGGGAAAACAGATTGATGATTATGTCATGCTACAAATCGTCACTTGTGGTATTTGGAATTCGTTGTAACCTAGCGTCTCTGACCTTGAATTACTGTTTCCAATATTATGTGGTTCAACACTGTAACTACATTTAATGAGATCGTGTAAGCATTCTTTCCATAATTCTCTTTGTTCAAATCGAAATATTTAATTTTCTGTCTTTGCTTGTTATTACTCTACTAGAAATGTTGAAAAAACAAGCGTTTAGCATTATTATTTAAATCACTCCCGGATAACGGTTTTGATCCATCGCATTTCTTTTCTTTCAAAATACATGAACACATTTTATTTCCGTATTCACCACATTGTCAACAACTTCCAGTTTCTCAATACTGGCATTGCAAGATTTCAGTGTCGCAATCTCTCAGAATTCTCACGCGCAAAGTGAGTGCTCATTGGATTATTATAGAGGCACTGACTTCGGGGCACATATCGGATTATGATCTCGAATCCACTTTTCTCTCTGCCCGATCGAACCCCAACCACCACTAACCCACAGTCTCCTGCCCCCACTCCAAGTGTTTACCAAAATACTTCGCCTGAAATAACTTAATGATCCAACCCCTATTGTTCTCTGGGAAGAAGAACTACAGCTTCACGACCAGACGGGAAGGAAAAATAACTACCCTCATCCGCCAGCCGGCGCATGGGGTCTGCTGGCATAAGGCACCACGGGGCAATGCAAGCTATTTTTGTTTAAAAATAGCATTTTTGCATATCAGTTTGTCATCTATTTGTGTAGCAGATGCTACAATTAGTGATTGCTGAGAAGTCAGTAAATAAACATGTGATCATCGCTGTGATCACTAATGTCTCCAGGGGGCTATCGGTCTCTGAGAGCAAACATAATGGCAGTTATTCAACCAGAGTGTCAAAGTTGGGGAGGCAGTCCTTTATGAGTAAGCTCAACTAAAGCGGAAATTGAACCCACACGGATCGATATTACTCCACAGCATGAACAAGCTGTTCATGCAGCCGAGATAACCGACGCCCTAATGCTATTCTAACACTTAAATTCAGCTAAGGATTGTATGACGGGAAACCGAATGCGAACATTTGCCTATTTTGATTTGATTTGATTTGATTTGTTAATGTCGCATCTGTGTCACACATTGAAAAGTATTGTTTCTTTTTGTGGTAAAGACATTACATAAGTTTCATAGCCAAGGAAATGAGAAAATGAAAAATGTAGTGTTACAGTCATAGTTCGGCTGTAGAGAATCACCAACTTAATGCAAGGTAAGTCCATTCAACAATCTGACAGCAGCAGAGAAGAAGCTGTTTTTGAATCGATTGGTATGTGACCTCAGACTTTTGTATTTTTTTTTTCCTGAAGCAAGAAGCTGGAAGAGAGAATGTCTGGGGTGTGTGGCATCTTAATTGTGCTGGCTGCTTTACCGAGATAGTGGTAAGTGTTGACTGAGTCAATGGGTGGAAGGCCGGTTAGTGGGAAATTCAACGAACTGAAAGACTATTGTTCTTCTTCTGGCTGTTTATGAAAAAAAAACGTTTATTTGAGAGTGAGATGGAGACTGCGAGATCGAAACTTCATGTCCACCTGTGTTAAGTAGATGGACAGGTCAGCAATTCATGAATTTTAACTTCACCATCAAAAAACCGAAACTGCCAATGCGCCGATTGAAGCATTATGTTAAAATTATAGACCAACTAGTTTCATGACATAAACACAGGCATTCGTTGAATGGTAATCCAAGTGTGAAACTTCACTCGATAAACAGACAAAAAGCAAAGTGACAAGGTATGTGATCTAATGTGGTGCAAATATATTGGACTTGGTGGTTCACAGTCTGATCCATGGCAAGCATGACTGCAATTAGTGTTGAATTCAATGTTAATACGTTGTGGAAGAATAATAGAGAAGCGTGTGTTTTCCCTTTGGCAATTTTTTCAGACAGCTCAGTAAAGTGAAAATCTGATTTAGAAGACAGAATTAAATGCATTTTTTGTAAAGTTTTCAGATGACACAAAAATGGGAAGACAATTATGAAGGTGATACAACGAGTCAACAGAGGGATATATGCAGTTTAACTGAGAGGATGAATTTGGCAGGTGAAATATAACACAAGAAATTATGGAATTTTGCTGCAAAAGTAGAAGAACTGAATATTATTCCAATGGAGAAAAATTGCAGAAAATAGCAGCACAGAAGAATTTGGGAGTCTTTGTGCATAAATCACAAAAGCTGGCATGCAAATTCAGTCGGTAAACAAAAAGGCAAATACAATGTTGGCCTTTATTTCAAATGGATTGGAACAAAAAAAAAAGTCTCCTTAAAATTGTGCAAGGCATTATTCAGACCACGTCTCACATATTGTGAATGCTTTTGAATTCCCTATTTAATAGAAGACTTTCTGGCATTGGAGACATCTGACACCAGGTTAAATAGGTTAATTCCAGCTCTGCTCCCACTGCCTGGGAGTCGTCAATGCCATCAAAAACTGAAGTGTTCCAACTGTGATGGGCGGATTATACAGTCCAATTTCTCAAAAGCACTGAAAAAAACTGAATGCTAAAGATTAACGTGCCATAAGATTGTCTGAGGAAATAGTTCAGAGGTCATACACAATTTCTTGATACATTTTGCGTGTTGGGAACTTTGTGACATGCTCGGGGCAAATATCAAACAGTCCATGATTGGACGGGATGCCAGTTTCACATCCCGCATTATTTCAATCTTCTTTGATATTGATTTTCATTGTGTGAGGGAGAGGATGTATTCGTTAAGTGGGTGGCACTTGTTCCAAAATCTTAGGCATCAAGATTGAATGTGGATGTCATCGTCTGAAATTTCTGTTCACGCATGAATGCTCCAACATGTAATGTATTGTGCCTATTTCAATATGTGTAGACAATAGTTAAAGAGAAGCCAATAGAACCAGTGTAGGAAACCAATGGAACATAAAGACATTAAAGCTGGTGGGGAAATACATTGCAATCTGGGAGTGAAAAAAAATCTGTGCCCTCATATCAACAGCTTCCCGGCGGAGAATTAACCACACAATATCTACTCACCCACCAACTCACTATTCCTCGCAAACATTTGTTTTCAAGATCTGTAGAACAGAGGATGCAAAGAGAAAAATAAATTTGTCTTGCATAAACAAACGACAAATGGAATATTCGCTTTTTTATTTCAAAGGGAATGGAGTTTTGTATTAAGAAATCTTGCTAAAACTTTAGAGGACACTGATTAAGGCATACCTGGAATGCTATGAAAAAATTTGATTCCATCATCTACGAAATGACAATGAAGGTGGTCCAGAGAACGTTCATCAGGTTCACGCTAGGTAAGGCAGGATTTCCTTTCAAGACCAGGTTGGTCCTGTTTTATTTCGAGTTTACAAATGACGAGAGATTTATTGAGACATGAGATTCTGAGGAGTCTTGGTATTGTAAATGCTGAGACACTGTTCTTCTTAGGGAAAGTCCAGAACTAAAAAGCATATTCTAAAAGTAAAGATTACCCACATGAGACAGAACTGAAGGGGAAATTATTCTCTCAGATAGTGAATCTGTGGATTATTTTTTCCCCCACAGAGAGATGTAGAGGATGGGTAGTTAAGTATGCTCAAGGCCGAGGTAGGCAGAATTTAACGAGCAAGGGACTGAAATTTTATAGGAATACCGTGGGCAAGTGCAACTGAGAGCTATCAGATCAGATTATTCGTGAATGGCGGTCTGATTTGATGGGCCTGATGCATCCTCTTTCTATGTTTTTTGATTGAATGTCAATTCAGCAATAACATGTCTGTTAAGCAGACAATTGAATCTTAGCATGATTAATAGTTTAGCTTCTACTCACGTTCTTGGATAACTAGCTTTTGAGCATTTTGGCAGGTTACAGAATCTTTCACCATTGACTGGGTAGTGCATGACTTGGTGACGCTTCATCAGCTCACGTCCATTTTAAAAGGAAGAATTTGATAAAACAAGCATTGCAATAGGGCTTGTTCTTGTTCTTGTTCTCCTCGAAGATGCCTTGGCTGAGTTTCTTTAGGTAGAAGGTGCAGACAAAGTGCTACGGGTGAAATCCATGTGTCTGTTTGAAATGCAGCACCCAATCATGGACTTCTGGTATCCATTGCTCAACGGGCCCTGGTGCAGTTGTTATTTCAACTCACAGTTATGTATCGTACAAAATTCAAGAAAACTGTCCCTCAAACAAAGGATAAAACAATCCTAAGTTGTAGACAAATTAATGGAAAACGTTATGATTTTGACATTCAATGGCATAAACATCGCAAGCACCCCAACCCACCCCACCCAACACCACCGCAACTATCTATACCTTCGGTGTTATAATTGTCCAGAAACAGAACAAGTCTAGTATTACAATGCGGAGGTTGACTGGCTCCCCTCCACCTCCCATTCTTTTGAGAAACAATGCTGAATCTTTCAAAGAGTAATCTCCCACCTTGTAATCTGTCAAAAGTGTGTGGAATTGTTTGAACTGTTTTTCTGTAACGTTTAGTGGTAAACGAAAATAAATACTGTAAAACACTTAAAAATGTACTTATTTACTGAACAGAGTAACTGAACCAAAAAACAGCATACCGAATCTAACGGAATGCTGTTCAAATACGTGCAATATTCCTTCATCAATAACAAGATCATTATAATACAGTTGAATCAATCTCAAAATTACAACCAGGTTTATGGCTTTTGGAATCATTTAGTGTTCCTCTGTTGATTCCTCTGCCGGTAAGTTCTCTCTGATTTGATATAGTTTCTCATGAGACAGTGTGCTCTCTTTTGAGATGCTGGAACAGTTTACACTGTTCTCTCCATTGTGCGACTTGAGAGATGGCAGTTCTTCTGTTACTCGCCTGTCTTCCCTCCTGCATTCTCTTCTATACTGTGATTACCTACGAATCTTCAAAAAATGTGATTAATCTGATGTTGTCAAAACTGTCTAATATAATTTTATACACTCCAGAAAACTGGGTGTCTGTTCTGAATTGATTGGGCTAAACTAAAAGAAAACTGGTTGGCTACTACTTGAACTTTTGATGCAACGGTTTCAGCATTAACGCTGTATGTATTTCATATTTTAAACTTCCAAGCACTGAAACAAGACACTGGCTTTTTTAAGGTACCATGCAACTCTTCCTCCTCTAAATTCTTGTTTTCTTTTTACATCTTTATTACAACAAATTCCAACTCCACAAACTCAGCGTCACTATAGTGAGTTAATGAATTCAACAAAACTGCACAAAGGAATTGATCAAGAAAGTGAGAATGGAATTTGAAAGTGAGCTGGTGAGAAGCGTGACGATTCACTGTGTAAACTTCTGTAGGAATGAGAAAAGATAATATTAGCAAGGGTAACATTTCTCCATTATTAGCATAGATAAGTTGCAATGGAGCAGGAACAATGGCAGAGATTCAATTTGTGTCTGTTTTCAGAAGGGAAAAGCCAAGAAATGTAATAAAATTAATAGTGACCCAAAGGACAAATCCGACTGACGAACTGAAGGATATCCATATCCCTAAAAATGGTGCAGCGGATAAATTAACGAGACTAGCAGTTTTAAAATCCCCAAACTGATTATCTACATTCCAAGTGTTCAAAGAATTGGCTTTTAAGAAGATGGATTCATTGGTGGTCATTTTGAAAAAAAAATAAAGCCAATATCACCATTGTCACAGATGACCATAGGTTGGTCTCCCCAAGAGCAAGAGTGTTGACCATGATGATTTAACCTGAGCATCACGAAATCTCACACAAAGTGCAAGGATAAAGCCGACTTTTATAACTAACGCCAGCCAGTACAGGGATTAGCGTTACATTGTTAGTATTGGCCTGCACCATAAACTAGCCATCCAGGCAGCTGAGCTTAACCATTCTGTAGTTGAAAATTTAAACCTGTTTAGAAGAAAGGAAGTTGAGAGAAAACAATAAATTAAGAACTGTTAACCGTCAGTAATAAGAAAAATGTTAGATTTTGGGAGAAATAACCTTATAACGGAAAGCATGAATATATAATCAAATTCAGCAGAGTTAAAATGCCTTTGGTAAGTAAAATACTCCTCTCTAAAGTAATTTGAGGATGTTACCAACAGGAATTGTGCAATGGTGTTGTCACTGCACAAGGGATCCAACGACCCAAAACGCAGTTTAGAACCCATAACGACAGATTGAATTGAATTATAGCCTCGAATTAAAAACGTAACGATGACCATAATTCTTTTGTCCATTTTTATATAATAAATCTGGTTCACTGAATAGGGAGCAAGTCAGCCGTGTTTAGAGAGAATGGCCTTGACATGACACCAGTCTACAGCAAAGTTTTTTTTTAGAACAACACAGCACGGGAAACAGGCCCTTCGGCCCAACGAGCCTGCGCTGCCGTCATAACTATATAGTAACAATTCCATTATCCTATTCTAATTTTAAGTTATTCCTAATATGGAAGAGTCTCAATGTAGGGACAATTTGTTTCCCAATCAGCCTAAGAGCGAATTTTTTGGGATGTGGAAGGAAACCGGAGTGCCCGGAGAAAACCCACGCAACCACGGGGAGAACGCGCAAACTCCCGCAGACACCGGCCCAATTCCAAGTGTCTGCATAGCTACAGCGATAGTCACTGAGCTGTCATGGTGCCCTTCAGATGGTCCAGATAAAGCACTCATTTACGACATGAAGCACCAGGCAACCCCTGAATCAACATCCAAGAGCTGTCCTCGCACCACCTGCCGAATGCATGCTCCTTGTTTGTCAAGTTGGACCGAATTACCTGTGGAAAAAAAAAGTCATAGTTAAACAGTCCTACTATATCCCTCTATCTGCATACCGCTCATGTGGCTGTCCAAGAGACCCTTAAACAGCCCGAGCGTGCCTGCTCCCACCACCTTACTCGGCAGTGCATTCCACACCCCCACTACCCTTTGTGTGAAAAACTGCCCTCTAATATTCGTCTTATACATAGCCCCCCCCACCCTAAGGCCATGACCCCTCATCCTATCCATTTCTGAAGGTGGAAAAAGTTTACCACCATTTACTCTATCTATACCCCTTATAATCTTATACACCTCTATTAGATCCCCTCTAAGCTGACGCCTTTCAAGGGAAAACAACCCCAGTCTATTTAATCGTTCCTCATAAGATAGTCCTTCCATACCAGGCAGCATCCTGGTAAACCTCCTCTGCACTCTCTCCAAGGACTCCACATCCTTCCGATAGTACGGAGACCAGAACTGGACGCAGTATTCCAAGTGAGGCCTAACCAACGTTCTATACAATTGCAACATCAAACTCCTACTCTTGTATTCTATACCCTTTCCTATGAAAGCTAACATACTATATGCTTTCTTTATCACCACCTCCACCTGTGAAGACACCTTCAGAGACTTGTGAACCTGCACCCCCAAGTCTCTCTGCGTCTCTATACTCCGAATAGTTTTACCTTTATCCTATAACTCTCTTCTACATTTTTCCGGCCAAAATGCATCACCTCGCATTTATACGGATTAAATTCCATTTGCCATCTATCTGCCCAGTCTACCAACCTGTCTATGTCCTGTTGTATTGCCTGGCACTGCTCCTCTGTACCCGCCAATCCAAGCATCTTGGTGTCATCAGCAAATTTGCTGATCTCACCACCTACCCCAACTTCCAAGTCATTTACGTAGACCACAAATAGAAGAGGACCTAGTACTGAGCCTTGTGGCACTCCACTAGTGACAGGCTTCCAGTCGGAAAAAGAGGCTTCCACTACTACACTCTGTCTCCTCCTCCCGAGCCAGTTCTCGACCCATCTACATACCTGGCCCTGTAACCCATGCGCCTTCACCTTCTCTATCAGTCTACCATGAGGAACCTTGTCAAACACCTCACTGAAATCCATGTAGACGACATCAACAGCATGTCCTTCATCAACTGTTTTTGTCACTTCTTCAAAAAATTCCACTAGATTTGTAAGACAAGACTTCCCCTTGACGAAGCCATGCTGCGTATCCTTGATCAGATCGCAGCGCTCCAGATGCTCATACATCCTATCCCTGAGGATCCTCTCCATTAGTTTACCTATAACTGAAGTCAAGCTCACTGCCTAGCGTTCCCTGGGTATCCCTCTGACCTTTTTTAACAACGGTACTACATTTGCTATCCTCCAGTCCTCTGGGACCTCACCTGTGTCCAAGGAAGAGACAAAGATTTGCGTCAGAGGGGCCCAGCTAGCCTTCCCCACTCCCTTAGCAGCCTGGGGTAAATGCATCAGGACCCGGAGCTTTAATGTCTTAAGCTGCCTAACAGGCCCCAACACTCTTTCCTCGTAATTCTTATTTCCCTCAACCGATCCTCAACTTTGTCAACATCAGCAAACAGACATCTGGCCAGTCTCCTGCGTGGAATTAAATTATTACGTTTTCTGAACTGTCATGTATATAAGTGCAAATACTGATCCAATTATTGCACATGTCCCTCCTCTTGCTGCCTAGATACAATCCAATGCCATACAATGTTGAAGTCCCTCTGTACACATGTCAACCATTCCATGAATGATGATCGTGAGGCCAGTTCTTGTATTGACAATTTGTTACAGTAAGTAGTCCGACAACGCCAAGTTTAAATCCAACCGATCCATTTGATAGCACACTCGCAAGCTTTTGACTGTATGGCCTTCGTCGGGCGAATGAGGTATTGTGGTCTCCAACAGCACACATATCAGCATAGACCAGTGGAGCACTGGGTTCCAGCAACAGGTTTATTGGTTTCTCTTTAAATATCCACTATCATTTGCAACACATATTGGTTTAGACACAAAACATATCATATTGGAGTATTCATGTATGAGAAGACATTTCAGAGAACGAAATCCACATTCCAACTTGATTTCCAGCATTTCAGTACGAGTGCCACCCACCTAACGAATATGGCATCTCTTCACACCAATGACATTCAAAATCAAAGGAGATTGAAATAAGGCAGGATGAGAAGTGGCATTCCACGTAATCTATTGTTTGCTTGCCTTGCGAAACCTATTGCAACTTGAGCTGGATCTGTCCCCCAAAATTGAAATGGATCACCAGATTGTGTGAAGCCTCTGAACTAGTTCTGCAGACAATCTTATGATCCTTTGTTCTGTAGCATTCAGGTTTGTACTTGAATGTTGTCGAATTGATTTAAAGCACTCAGCTACGAACAACCCATAAGATTTGAATTTGATGTTATTGATAATGGTGGATAACGGTCGTATTGTAGGAAAGTTGATTGATCATTGTAGGTGCAAAAGAGATTGCAAGGGGGCGGAGGGTGTAGGTGAGGGGCATTTGGATGGCAACTACCACCTATCAACCCTTGAGGGAGATAGAGCACACAAATGCTTCTTGCCAAGGACAAAGGATTCTCAGCTCGACACACCTTGCAGCTTCAGATATCTCTCAAGTGAGCACACAATCTAACCAATGAAAGTTGTAGGATCATTAATAAGACACAGACAGAAAATTCAATGGATAAACTTCAGAAGATTCCAAAGAATACCAAGCCTGGTTGTATATATTGACAATGAGAAACCTGTGATTTTGTTGTTAATGAATGGACATTGCTTCGCTCAGATGAATGGAGCACTGATCCATAGCGTATGGTAACGCTAATCAGAGTGGGTTCAATTCCAATAACGGTAATAGAACATAGAACACTACAGCACAAATACGCCCTTGGGCCCACACGTTGTGCCGATCATATCTATACCTACCAGGCCATAGAACTATCTGTAACTCACAATCCCATTAAATCCCGTGTACTCATCCAGAAGTCTCTTCAAATACACCAGTGAGTTCGCTTCCATCACCACTGACGGCAACCGATTCCATTCACTCACCACCCTCTGAGTGAAAAACGTACCTCTAAGGTCTCCTCTGTACTTGCCCCCCAGCACCTTAAAACTGTGTCCTCTCGTAGCAATCATTTCAGCCCTGGGAAATAGCCTCCGAGAATCCACTCTATCTATTCCTCTCAACATCTTATAAACCTCTATCAGGTCGCTTCTCAGCCTCCGTCTCTCCAGGGAGAAGAGATCTAGCTCTCTCAACCTATCTTCATAAGGCATCCTTGTAAATCTCCTCTGCACCCTCTCAATAGCTTCCACATCCTTCCTATAGGAGGCGACCAGAACTGCACACAGTACTCCAAGTGTGGTATGGTAAGAGTCTTATAAAGTTATAGCATTACCTCCTGTAAGGTTATTCAAAAATGATGGCCTTCTCAACCTTGACATTTTCTGGTTGAGTCACTACCAGAAAGTTGGGAAATATTTGTATAGACACGTTTTGTGGGGTGAAGGGTGGAAGTAAAGGGAGAGGGGTGACCGAAGGGAAGACCAAGGGTTGTGGAAGAAGGGAGCGGGGAGGAAGAGGGATGGAAAGGTGGGGAGGGAAGGAAGGGTAGAGAAGGGAGAGGGGTTTGGAGGAGTGAGGAAGGAGGGACGGGACTGCTGAGGGTATGGGAAGTGAAGGAGAGGGTGGGGGATGGAGGGTGTGAGCGAATGGGAGGGAGAGGATGGTGGGGGGAAAGAAGATAGTGTGTGAGTGAGTGGCTAGTGCTTGAGATTAAATCGGGGAAGACGAAAGTGAATCTGAGTCCACAACCAGATCATTCACACTTCTATGTGTCACAATGTAAGTTCCCCATAATATTCCAGTAATGTTCTAGTGTGTGAGAATTCTTAGAGAGTACTGGACTGAAATATTGCAATGCGGTGTTGCAAAACAGGAAATTGTTGATGTGTTGGTGAAAGTCGCAGCGAAGTGTTGATACGTTTTCAAAGAGAATAAGGAAGGTAATGCATCCAAAAACTATCTGAGAATGATATTAAGGAATAATGCCAAGCGTTTGATTTTCCAACATGACTAACACGTGGTACTGCAAACCAGCAGAGACAGATTTAATAAATACTTGGAATCGAACAAAGACAATTCTGGAAGGGCAGCTTACGTAGAAAGTGGCTATCGACTTTCAAATAAAAGTGCTGAATCAGGCAATGTTGAAATCGGCAATTCAGGATCAGAGACTCCAGGTGACCATCGAATGACATTGATACAGGTGTCGGTTTGCAGAATTGCTTTGAAATAAGCCAGGTTTCTAAATGAGAGGCATTGCTTACCACTTGCAGGCCAGCCTCCTCCCAGCTTTTCTTGTCTGATTCTAGGTTCACACTCCACAATTTCCTTCTCGCTCACATACTGATACAAATCCCTGCTCATGGCCAATTCACCTCAACTTGGCATGGATTGAGAACTGTTTCACAGACTGAAAACAAAGAGTATGGATAAATTTTCTAAGGGTGGGAAAAAATTTCCAAGTTAGAGGCAGTGATTTCAGGAACCCTCAGTGATCTATGCTTGGGTCCAGCTATTTAAAAGATGCGTCAATGATTTTGATGAGGGAGCGAAAAATAACATTTCCAACTTTACTCTCAGAAAACTTGAGCGGAATTTGCATGTTGTAGGGGATGCTTAGAGACAGCAAGTTGATTCAAGGCAAGTTATATATGAAGGAAAACATATTACAGATGCCATATAATGTGGGTAAAAGTAATGTAAATAACGTTGGACAAATAAACAGAATAGAACATAGAACATAGAACAATACAGCACAGAACAGGCCCTTCGGCCTTCGATGTTGTGCCGACCAAAATAAAAAGCAATGCCCCTCCAAACTAAACCATTCCCTTCTCTTCCATATACTTATCAATTAACCTCTGAAACGCCACCAAACTTGGCGCATCTACAACAGCTGCAGGCAGGGCATTCCACTCCCTAATCACTCGTTGAGTAAAGAACCTACCTCTGATATCCGTCCTATAACTCATACCCCTTAATTTAAAGCTGTGTCCCCTCGTGCTAGCTGTCTCCATCCTAGGAAAAAGGCTATCACTGTCCACCCTATCTAAACCTCTAATCATCTTATATGCCTCAATAAGATCCCCTCTTAGCCGCCTCCTTTCTAACGAAAACAACCTCAAATCCTTCAACCTCTCTTCATAGGACCTGCCCTCCATACCAGGCAACATCCTGGTAAACCTCCTCTGTACCCTCTCCAATGCCTCCACATCTTTCTTATAATGTGGGGACCAGAACTGCACACAATAATCCAAGTGCGGCCGCACTAGAGTTTTGTACAGTTGCAACATGATGCTGCGGCTCCTAAATTCAATCCCCCTACCAATAATAGCTAAGACTCCATATGCCTTCTTAACAACTTTATCCACTTGACTGCCTACTTTCAGGGATCTATTGACACATACACCAAGATCCTTCTGTTCCTCAACACTATTAAGAGCCCTACCATTAGCCCTATACTCTACACATTTATTGTTCCTGCCAAAGTGCATTACCTCACACTTTTCCACATTAAACGCCATTTGCCACCTCTCGGCCCAGCTCTGCAACTTGTCCAAGTCACTCTGTAAACTAAAAACACCCCTCTTCACTATCTACCACACCACCAACTTTAGTATCATCTGCAAATTTACTGATCCATCCCTCAATACCCTCATCCAGATCATTTATAAAAATTACAAACAGCAGGGGCCCCAAAACAGACCCCTGTGGCACACCACTCGTCACTGAACTCCACGATGAATATCTCCCATCAACCACCACCCTCTGTCTTCTATCTGCCAGCCAATTCCTAATCGAATTAGCTAAATCACCCTCTATTCCACACATCTGCATTTTCTGTAGAAGTCTTCCATGGGCCACCTTATCAAACGCCTTACTAAAGTCCATATATGCTACATCAACCGCCTTACCCCCATCCACCTCTCTGGTCACTTTCTCAACAAACTCAATGAGATTAGTAAGGCATGACCTACCCTTCACGAAACCATGCTGACTATCCCCAATCAATTCATTTCTCTCTAAATAACTATAAATCCTATCCCTAATAATTCTCTCCAATACCTTGCCCACAAAAGAAGTAAGACTCACTGGCCTATAATTCCCTGGAAGGTCTCTCTTCCCCTTCTTAAACAATGCGACCACATTCGCTATCCTCCAGTCCTCCGGAACCACACCCGTAACCAACGAGGACCTGAAGATCAGAGCCAGAGGCTCTGCAATCTCCTCTCTTGCCTCCCAGAGAATCCTAGGGTAAATCCCGTCCGGCCCAGGGAACTTATCCAACTTCAAACCCTCGAGAATTTCTAGCACATCCTCCCTATCTAATACAATACTTCCCAATTTGCAACCCTGTACCTCAGTGTTCTCCATAGCTACATTTCCAGCACTCTGCGTGAATACCGAAGAGAAATATTTATTCAGGGCCTCACCAATCTCTTCAGGCTCCACGCACAACTTCCCACTGCTGTCTATGACTGGCCCTAATCTTGCCCTAACCAATCTTCTATTCTTAACATATCGAAAGAAAGCTTTAGAATTCTCCTTAATCCTATCAGCCAACATCTTCTCGTGATGTTGGAATATTATTTGTATTGTGATAGCTGTGGAAGAGTCGAGAATAAATGAGATCTAGATGTCGTTATATACCGCATATAAAAGAATTCATGCAAGAATGGCAAGCAGACAGTTGGCAATTGATACGCTGACCTCCATTGAAAGAGGACTTCACGACAGGAACAAGAATGCCTGACTGGAAATGTACAAGGCGTTGGTGAGATCACAACGGAATTGTAGTGTATAGTTTTGGCCTCATGATCTGAGAAAGGAGTGGAGCTAATTTTCACCAGACTGATTTCTGGGAAAGCGTATTTTCAGTATGAGATGAGAATGAGTTGAATGTACATGAATTAACTGGAAATTAGGATGATTTGAAAATACAAAAATAACTGACATGTTTGGAAAGATTGGATGTTGGGATGCCATTTCGAAGGCAATGTGGGAAGGACGTCAATAATAAGATGACTCGATTTTCGAATATTGGTGGACCATTAACGATTGAGATGGGGAGAAAACGTCTTCGCTGAGGGTGGCGAGCCTCTGGAATTCAATACTGATACGGCTGTGGCGGTAAATACACTTATTATATTCAATAGCGACATGGTGGCAGTCTACAATAAGTTCAGTAGGTTGAAAACACAGAGGGAAGGATTTTCGTATGAGGAGACGTTGAGCAGCTTGTGTCTGTTTAAAAGACTGAGAGACGACCTTATTGATACATATAACACTCGTCGATCTTATTGAGACATACAGGGGGCTTGTCAGGATGGATGCTGAAACGGTGGATGTTCTTAAGAGACTGTCTTGGACAAGAGGACATTATCTCAGCGTAAGCAGTTGTCCAGTTTGAGACAAAAATAAGGTGTAGTTTCTTCTCCCAGAGAATACTGAATCTACGGAATACTTCAAAGCATCGGCTATCGAGGCTGTCTCGTTAAGTATAGCCAAATTTGAAAAACGGCTCATTGTCAGAGGGATTCAGTACAGAAAAATATGATACCTGATTAGAACTGTATAAGGCTTTGTTGAAACCACAACAGTCTTAGTGTTTAGTCGCTGATATTAGCATCGCTATAAGATGGCAACAGAAATGGCAAAATAACTTCAAAACAATCATGTTAGAGTCGCATAACTATCAGCGATGCCCACGTTGGATTGTACCAGTAATTTTTTATGGCGTTATCACCAAGAACATAATAATTTAATGCCATACTGACATTTTTAAGCATTTTCCGTAAGTTATTACTTTCTCGAAAATATGAAACCCAGAACCTGAGACACTTCAGCTCCGGGGTTTCAGTGCGTCAGGAGTGCCCTTCCTCTGAGAATCCAGTACATTCCGCTGGGTGACTTCAAAGCTTGGAGCTGAGGTGCACCATTAGCGAATGTCTGGATTCGGGTGCAATGAGGAAAAAAAAAATTTATTTAGTCAGTTACAACAATTAATCACGTGCAACATGATGTCACCTGATTTAACTGACAAAGGTTCGATTGTTACATAAATGGGGCTCATTCATACTTGTGAGATCTACGTTGCGTGGGATATAAGAAATCGGAGGGAATTCTCCGCTTCTTCATAAAATGGTGCGAGCCGCAATCTTGCAAATAAAGGACATTTACTACCCTGTGCTTGCGGCCTTTGGTGTTCCAGGTAAGTCCCAGTGTATCATGTCGATAAATAGCTGTAAAACTATCTGACTGTTGCGTTGTCCCTGAGTAATTTAACAGCTTTCCGATCATAATATCATAAAGCTCTACACTAAAATTTCATGCAGCAAGCGAGACACCATCCAAGTGGCCAAATCGCGGACAACGACAGCTTGAAATCTATTTCTCTGGCCCAGAATTGCCTTCCTATTTGTACAGTAGGCAACACTGTTCTGTTCCCAATTATAACTGTAAAAACTTTATATGCAGTGAATGATTACTCGAGCTACAACCATTTCCACCTCGGCTCTTTGAAAGATAATTTGTCGATCATTTGATGAAAGAACAACAAATTCTTCAATGCGCATCCCGAGATTCCCCCAGGTGGCTTAACTGACTACTGAAGATCTCGTCGTGTTATTGTGGGATGTACCCAGGCTCTTACAATTCAAGATGGGGTGCATTATGCAACCGGGTGTAAACCATCGGCTGTATCTACCGCCTAGACAACCTTTGAGGTGGCTGTCGATGTTAAAGGTGCATTATAAAACGATAAAGATCAACATGTCTTCAGGCTTCTTTGCCGAGCTGCCGTGTTATTCTATAATGAAACGATGTAACATGAAAACAATTGCTAGCCATCCCAATGGGCCAGAGGGATTTCATGAGCTGCACCCGGCATGAGCAATATAAAACATAGTTTTGCAGTAATTTCCACGATTTGGCACGTCGGTGTAATGAGAGAAAGTGAAAAAAAAACTTAGATGTCGTGATTGGCCTCCGGTTGTGCCACAAAACAGATGATGAAGTCTTCATGTCTCTCATATTGTTTTTCCAATGATTCGAACTCAATATGATGAAACCACTTTTTTTTTGCTCCGGTGCCAACTGCTAGAGCTGAATATGTACATCTGCCTTTTAGCTCTTCCCATTAATGTACAAATTATTCCGGGCCGTTATTTGGAATTGCAAATATCAGCTGGGAGAAAAGAAAAAGACAAGGAAACACATTACAGCCCAGTTGAAGTTTCCCCATAGGCCTTGGCTAATTATTAATCCCCGCTTCATTATTCGGCTTTTCGGAAATGTGTAAAATAAAATCTTTGTGAATAGGACAGGAATGCTGAAATGAAACAGAAAATGTCGGAGATATGCAGCAGTCACATGTCACATTGTGCTTAGGAGACAGGGGAGGATGGTCACCAAGCATAACTGAGTACAGGGTAGGACCCTGATGATGCTAAATGTGGGACTTCGTGCACGTTAAACAAGTGATATAATAAGAAAAGAAATAATTAGCGTTTATACTTCTACTGACAGCCCAAAGACTTGAAAGTTTATCTCTGCCTCACTTTCCATATTGGCTGCCTGACTTGATTTCCAACATTACTGCACTGCCCTCCCTGTTAAGGAAGAATCGCCTGCTGAATGTCGCTGTTGAATATTTCCATTCAATCGGTGCTTAAAACTGCTAATACTTGCCCCTACCACCCTCCGCACATCTCCCATGCTCCCCATGCCTTTCCTCTGCTCGTTTTTTCCCACCATTATGTTCTCACACACAGTCGATTTTGTTTTCTTCTGGGAGAGATTATTTAATTAGGTATTGATTTTTGTCCGTTCATTCCCGCATTCCCATGAAAGTGCTATGTTTACATTGCACACGCACACATACTGCTAAGTAGTCAAAGAGACAAACCTTTCTTTTAGGTTGACTGAAGTGTTCTTATTTTCCATCTTCTTCTTGCAGCAAACATTATGACCATCGTGATCCTCTCCAGGGGAAATTGTGGTCTCTCCAGATGTATCTCTGTCTACATGTTGGCCATGGCTGTAGCGGATCTGCTGATCATGGTGTTCAATGTAATCGTGTATCTGATCTTCAATTATCATTTTCCGTACTCCATTCTGTCCTACACTGCGGTGTGTAAGTTGATTCTGTATATTGCTTTTGTTAATTTGGATATGTCAGTGTGGTTCACAGTTTCATTCACATTTGACCGCTTTGTTTCCATCTGTTGTTTAAACTTTAAAGAGAAATATTGCACTAAGAGAATTGCAACTACGGTTATAGTAACGCTCTCCGCTTTCACCTATTTAAAAGGTATCCCTATGTTCTTTTCGTATGAAGCTGAACATGTCATTGCCAATGTACAGTGGGGCTGTCGGACAACGCAGGCCGTTTATACATTGCCCGCATGGTCTGTGTACAGCTGGATGCAGTCTAGCTCAGTTGTGCTGCTGCCTTTTGTTCTCATGATGCTGTTTAATTCTTTAACCGTCAGACGTATTTTGTTGGCAAATCGTGTACGCAGAGGCCTACGGAGTAGAGGAATTGAGAGTGAGAGCGATCCAGAAGTGAAGAGCAGAAGAAAGTCCATCCTTCTACTCTTCACGATATCAGGCAGCTTCATAATTTTGTGGTTAACAGCCGTTGGGAGCTTTGCAGCCACCAGAATGTCGAACAGCGTTTACTATCAAGGTGATTACTCCAATCCGGGGTATATCGCCACTGAGACTGGGTATCTGCTCATGTACCTGAGCTCCTGTTCGAACACCTGCATTTATGCAGCGACCCAAAGAAAATTCAGAGGAGAATTGAAGAGTGTGCTAAAATTTCCTTGGACATATTTTTCCGAATTGGTGAAAGATAAGAAAGAGTTTAAGACAAACCAATGATTTCTCTCCAAACTAAAGCATTATTTTTCGCATGTCTTTTTTTCCTGTACAAGAATGCTGCGCCTCGATGAATCTGACAATGGAGATGTTGTTAAATGATATAAACCATATCGAATAAAAGTTGATGAAAGCAAACACTTAAAGTGATCACAAAAGCTCAACACCATCAGAGATCACGTGGTGCCACTGGAGAAAGGATGTATGAACTCATTAACTGCGATAATTTAGTCAATGTTCATTCTTATCACTTTCCTACTAATGGATCACTACAGTTGCTCTATCAAAGCTTGTTCGGATAAGGAAGAGTTTCTAAAAGTGTGTGTTTGTGTGTGTGTGTGTGTGTGTGTGTGTGTGTGTGTGTGTGTGTGGATGGGGTGGGTGGAATTATGGCCAAAACTTTTTCTCGTACAATGGAGAGACGGAGATCGGCATCAAAGCAACCTGAACTGTGCCAGAACTGTGCAACTGTACAAAACCTGAACTGTGCAACTGTACAAAACTGTGGTGCGGCCGCACTTGGTGTATTGTGTACGGTTCTGGTCCCCACATTATAAGAAAGATGTGGAAGCATTGGAGAGGGTGCAGAGGAGGTTTACCAGGATGTTTCCTGGTATGAAGGGCAGGTCTTATGAGGAGAGGCTGAGGGATTTGAGGTTGTTTCCGTTAGAAAGAAGACGGCTAAGAGGAGACCGTATTGAAACATATAAAATGATTAGAGGTTTAGATAGGGTGGACAGAGATGGCCTTTTTCCTCGGATGGAGAAAGCTTTAAATTAAGGGGTGGTAGTTATAGGATCGATGTCAGAGGTAGGTTCTTTACCCAAAAGGTGGTAAGGGTATGGAATGCCCTGCCTGCTGCAGTTGTAGATGCGCCAAGTTTGGAGGCGTTTAAGAGTTCTGTGAATAGGTTTATGGATGAAAAGGGAATCGTTTAGGTTAGAGGGTCATTGCTTTTTCTTAATTGGTCTGCGCAACATCGAGGGCCGAAGGGCCTGTTCTGCGCTGTAATGTTCTATGTTCTATGAATATTTGTTTGATAAGTACATGTGAGAGCAAGACATTGCACAGAGAGCTAGGGAGAGGCTTGAAGTCGAAAGAGAAAGATATTCATGCAAACTTATTAAGAAATACAACTCCTCAACGAGAGATGGTGGGCCAGCATGATATTACATAAGTGGCAGTGGGTGGGTAGAGGGAGAGTGTGGAATTGGGCATAGGATGTGGAGAATAGTTAGGAATGTGGCACACCTTAATTTATTCCCCGAGATATAGAATATAAGAGCAGGGAGCTTATAATGGAGCTGAATAAAGAAAACTTCAAAGCATAGTTCGTGTTCTGTCTGCATTTCTGATCATCATACCAGATAAGGGTTGCGTATGAGAGAGGGCGTAAAGGAGATTTACGATGTTGTCTGACCAAGGGAATCACCACTATGAAGAGAAGCTCAGCTTGGCTTGGATGTTTTCCCCAGAACAGTGACCACTCCAGACGGGGGATGGGGGTGAGGAATAGGAGTGGGGTTACGATCGGATTGTACAGATTTTGAGGTAAATAACTAGTTTTCAAATTAGTAAAGCTATCAATGACCAGAGGACATCCGTTCATATGTTTAAATATAAGGTTCTGGGAGGAGATTTAGAAAGAATTTGAGGAAAATGCTCTTTCTACGAAAAGGATGATGGAGAATCAGAAATCATAGACTGAAATTGTCCTAGGAATGGGGAACATCAAAGTATTTAAAAAAAACACACTGAAAAGAGCCGTTAAATGCCATAATATAGCAGGCTAAAACTCTATGAGATCTGAGGTTTGAGTTTGTAGAAAGAGCACCGACTGCCAAAGCACTTCATTCAAATCAGCCTTTTTCCTAGGATGGAGAAAGCTAGCACGAGGGGACACAGCTTTAAATTAAGGGGTATGAGTTATAGGACGGATATCAGAGGTAGGTTCTTTACTCAAAGAGTGATTAGGGAGTGGAATGCCCTGCCTGCAGCTGTTGTAGATGCGCCAAGTTTGGTGGCGTTTAAGAGGTTAATTGATAAGTATATGGAAGAGAAGGGAATGGTTTAGTTTGGAGGGGCATTGCTTTTTATTTTGGTCGGCACAACATCGAAGGCCGAAGGGCCTGTTCTGTGCTGTAATGTTCTATGTTCTATGTTCTATGTTCTAATGACGGAACCAGAAGTAATGTGTTGGTGAAATAAAAACATTAATAGCCACATGCACCTGGGACAATGATAAGAAATGTCAAAAGAATCAGAAAGGAATGGAAAGAAATGTTAATAGCAGCAGTGGGCTAATTTTCCACAATTAAAATAAAATAAAAAAAATAAACAAATAAACAATATAAAAAACAATTAAAATTATTCAGAAAAGACAAACATACAATTACGACAAGACAAATTTCTTTTGGCCGAGAATGCCTCCACATTCATTTGCTGTCTCAGTGAAATCAGAAAAATCCCCTTCGGCTAAAATAAGTTTACCTTGACTTAATTGCATGTTTGTGCATTGCACATATTGTTACTTTGCAATGGTTTTAATTTTAATATTTCAGTGCTGAAATAAAAACAGCTTTAAATAAAATTTTATTATGCATTGAAGATTGAGCTTCGTTTACCTTTGCAAGGGTTTCTATTTTTAAATCAAATTAGCTTTTCTTAGAACTTTCTGATATAATCCAGCTTCCAAAATAGCATTCCCTACTTTAGTGTAGCAACGATACTGGATGTCCTTGGAACATCGACGATCCGCTGATTGTATCTTCCAGAACGAGGTGAGTATATTTTGATAAAAAAAAAACAAAAACATGTTCACCCTACATTTCAATCCGGAAGTGAACAATCGATTGTCAAAATTCAGGATATATCATAACTATTGTGGTGTCGAAAAGGTAAAACTGATTGCTGTTGCCCTTGCACTTAGAGAGAATGTAAGTGTTATAATAAAGAAGTGCGCTTAATTCTAGCCGGGGCGGGTTGGGGTGCGGGGTGGGAGCAGGATGGAAACGATCTGGTTACTCTGCCAAGGCAGTAAGCCGTTTGGGAGAGAAACAGAGGCACATTACTGTTGTTGAAGTTTTTAAGAAGCGCTGTGGAGAGGGCAAGTTAAATTAGGGGAAAACGTTACCACTTCGACAGGGGCCATTGGTTGAATTTAGTGTTCTCGGAAAACAAAAAAAAAACAGTTGGGGGAATCAGGAAGTAGAGGGAAAATAACCACATAATTGACTTAGAGAAATCGGGAAATTAATACAGAGGACTCACAATGTGATAGACACCAACAAAGGATTTAACATGAAAAAAACACTCAAAAATCAAGTTATGTTTTCTGTGTTAAAAGTTTGAAACAACCAGAACGTTAAGCCATTCAGTTCTATTCAGGATGAATCTTGTGTTTAAAAAAAATGCAGCAAATGATAGGAATTGTTCATTCAAATCTAAATGCAATGACAACGGGGAAAATGTTTATTCCAAATTACGTAAAAGAAAGTGGATGGCGAAATTTAAACTTAAGAACATAAGAACTGAAAGTTCGAGTAGATCCTCCGGGCTCTCATCAATGTTCCACCTTCAGCAAAGGTCATGGGTGATTTTTTTTTCGAGGATTCGGCTCCTGTTACCAGCCCATTCACCGTAGCCCTACATTCCTTTATTGATGAAAAAAAAAATCTATCCGTGTCGCAACTGCTTCACTGGGCTGGAAATTCCACAGATTCACAACACTTTGTGTGAAGAAGTTCCTCCTCAACTCAGTCCTATATCTGTGCCCCCTTATTTTGAGGCCATACCCCCGGTTCTAATTGCATATGCACTGGAAATAATTTTCCTCTTTCTACCATATCGAATCCCTTCATAATCCCATATGTTTCTAGAAGATCTCCACTGATTCTTCTCAATTCTAATGTGTATGGTCTCTATCTACTCAATCTCTCCCCATAAGCAAAAATTCTCAACTTCGAAATCAACCTAGTGAATCTCCTCTACATCCTTTGCAGTGCTAGTACATTCTTTCTCAGGTAAGGAAACGAAAACTGTTCACAATAATTCAGGTGTTGCCTCACCAGAACTTTACACAGCTGCAACACAACCTGACTGCTTTTTAAGCTCCATCCCTCCAGTAATATAAAAAAACATACCATTTGCTTCTTAATTATTTGCTGCAGCTGCAAAACAACTCCGTGTGATTCTTGCACAGGGATACCCAGGTCCCTCTGCACAGCAACATGCTGCAATGTGTTACCATTTAAGAATAACCAATTGTGTTTTCTGTTCTTACCAAAATGGGTGACGTCACATTTAGCAACATTGCTCTCCGTCTAGCAGATTCTTTAGACTATTGTTCCGAATCCTCTAGTTTCCCACTAATCTTTGTCAATCTATATGTATGTTCTTTCAATTTAATATCCTCATTTATTTCTTGGATGTCCAAGACTAGTTATCTCTCTTTCTGCAGTCCTTCCTTATCACTGGTATATACCTTTCTTTGAGCACTGTGAAACATCGCTTTGAAAATCCTGTACTGTTCCTCAGTTGCCCCAGTATAGTTTTTGCTCCCAGTTTACCTTAGTCAACTCCTCCTTTATCCCAATGTGTTCTATTTTGTTTTAAACAAAGACACTGGTATTGGATTTTACCTTCTCACACTTCATCTGTATTTTAAATTCATCTACACTGTGATTGTTTCTTCGGAGGGGATCCCTACCTGTAAGATCAATAATTATTCCTGTCTCGTTATACAGGACCAGATCTATGATAGCTTGCTCCCTCATAGGTTCCATTTCAAACTGTTCAAGGAAGCTGTCGCAGATACATTCTGTGAACTCCTTCTCAAGGTTGCCTTGATTGACTTGGTGTGAACATTGACATATAGATTAAAATCTGAATGATAATTGCTGTACCATTTTTGACCATTTTTCAAGTTTACATTTATCTCTATTGAATATTTCATGATAACAGCGCCAACTAACTTAGGGCTATACAAAAATGGCAGTGACCTCACAGCAGTTTCATGAGATTGTGAGGAATGGAAATTTAAAATTAGCAAAATAATCATGAGAATGAGATAAGTGGTCTAGAAAACAGTGCAGATGTAAACATGAATAGCCATCTTGTTCCGGACAACTGCTGATGATGCAAGCTGCATTCACTAGAAATGTTGTCCTCTGGAATACAGACACTATCTCATACTTCTTTCCACCAAGGCCTGCAGTGTTTTGCTGTTGTCTGAAGCGTTGATACAATGTCACTAAAATGAAATTGCGTCCATTTTATAAATTTAATATTCTTGTTTTAAATGAAGAATGAGTTTATTCACGTAGAGCTGTTATGTTAACCTACAGCCCTTGTCAGCCCTCTCCATAATCAACGATCTTTTACTCTCAAGTCAGTTTTGTTAGTGTTACTAAATCTTTGGTCCTGCGTTTTACAAGCCTATTCCGCACCTTCTGCCCCCTCCCGCCCCAACCACATCATTTGCCGTTCTCCATCGTTGGCCAAGGACCAAATAAAGCTACTAAATGAATATTTCACGAGATCTAAACTTAATCCTTACTAATTATTTCAAATTTCCTATTTCCCTCTCCCTTACCCAAATTGCTGTCAATGATGCTGTAACGTCGGTGGATTTAGAAAGTCGTGCAAATCAATTTGTGATTAGATGTAGAATTATTACTAACATTAGGATAACAATTAAATAATAAAGTTCCTTGAAGGAACGATGAATTCAGGGAGACTATCCAGCCTGAAAGCCAATCACCTAAGTTAAATATTGCAAGGTCTTTGTGTTTTCAGGTATCTTCTGCATCTTCAGGTATACAAATAGATTACTTATGTTCACTGAACTGTCTTGTATATAAGTACAAATACTGATCAAATCACAGCAAATGTTCCTCCTCTTGCTGCCGAGATACAATCCAATGCCATACAACGTTGAAGTCCCTCTGTACACATGACAACCATATCATCGTGAGGGCAGTTCCTGTATTGAAAATTTGTTCCCAATGTCTTTCAGCTTTGTCATTTCTTGCAATGTTCGAAGCATTCCATATTGGGGAAACATTATGCCAAAAACTGGGTTTCTTCTTTCATAGCTCGCCAACATCTAGGCATGTGAGTGAGTTTATATGTTTACAAAGCTTTCTTCGCTTAACAAATATCCCTGTAAAGTTCGTTCCCAGCTCAGAATCTAACTGTAGTGCCATGCCTAAACGAAGTATTATTTCATTTGTTAATCAAAACCGCTGTTATCGGCTGTAGCATCTTCAAACTAACATGGACACCGATAAATGATTACCAGATAAGAGTTCTTTCCTTGCACTCCAATACCTCCAATGCCAGTATGATTTCCCTTCGGTGAAACAAATCAAAGGCATTCATAATATTAAAAGAGTGGTGAAAATTATCTCTTGCACAGTTTTAATATACCATCCCTATTTTTTCTCCATTCCATTGGAAATAAAGGCAAACATTCCATTTGTCTTCCCAATTATCTGTGAATCTGCATGCTTACATTTGTGATGAATACACAAGAACCCTTAATCCTTTTGTTTTATGACTTTCTGCAGAATGTCTTCAATGAAATAATAACCAGCTTATTTATTTTTTTCGGACTGAAGCACAAAAACTCGTCGCTTTTTTACATTATATTCCATCTGCTAAGATAATCCCCTCTGACATAACGAGTCCATTTTCCTCTGCTGACCCCTTGTGACATCATAATAAATTGCTTTCCGACTTTTTTTGTGTCATCTGCAAACTTGACAAAAATCCATTCACTTCCATCTTCCATGTTAGTTTGTCACTTCATTGAGCTGCCTGAATAATAGACTTGTTGAAGGTAAAACATCTGATTCCCATCATTCCTCCACTACATATTAGGATTGCACTAAATGCTGTGATGCTTGGCATGGATCAGGCTGCTATTCGCCAAACACAACGTGTTCATGCCCCAATGGATCACACAACTTGTCTTCTCGTTTCTTCCATTTAATGAGTAAGTTTTACAGTTGGATTGCCACTCAATGAAGGCTATTCTATAAATTTAATGTAATGCTTATATTGGGATATTGATAATTTCATTATGCTCCAGTTTAAGAATGGTGGAGTTAAAACTCACGAATTGGTACCTATCCACCTACCTAACACACTTGAGCTTCAGCTCTCGTTCTCATTGCCTTCATCGCTCTCTTTCTAACTCGGTTTTTCTTCCTCCCTCGCTTTGGGCCCATCTTTTTTATTCATAAAAAACAAGAAGATAAAGTATTCTCCCTCATTTCACGAAATTTCCCACTGACAAATTTCCATTTTGCATTTGTTCTCCCTTCATACAGTCTTCAGCTTAACTTATGCGAAAATTATTTGTGTTGCCTTGCTTACTTCACTCCTAACTTCCTCTTTCCAACGCGATGCAAATGTATATTGTTATTTCACAGCACGAGCATGGATATAATGTAAACATTTCTGCACTTGTCCTGCTTTTTACGCGAGGAGTTGGGAGAGAAGCTGGGAATTGTGCAATCATTTGCAACCTACTTCTGATCTGTTGATGGACAGAAGGTCACAGATAAAGCAGATAGTTAGTCCGCGAACACCCCGCTGAAAAACTTCCACAGTGATGTCCTGGAAGCAAAGTTATTGAATGCAACCACTTAAACCGCATTCATTTGTGCCAGGCATGATTCCTGCTAGTAGAAAACTTGACCTTGATTCCTATTGACACTAATTTTCTTTGTGCTTCTTCAACCAATACATGTTGACAAGAGAAGTCACCCTTAACTAGCTTCTCTGTAACATCACATCACTGTCTGTCATATAGGGTGGATCAGATACTTTCAGAAATTCATGACGTCTGAATGACAGCCCTGGTCTTTAAAGAAGAGATAAAGAAAAAAGAGACAGGAGGTAAAAGTAGAATATGATAAGTCTGATATTTTAATGATCCATCAGAAACCAAAAGTAATGTTAAGTTCCACTGCTTCAAATCCCATTGGCTTCCCGTGAATCCGTAAGTTGTTTGGAATAGTAATTGTGACCCTTTTGGAATCTTTTGTTCCCTGATTTGCCTAATTGCTATCCTAAAGCATACAGCTTTGTATGTTCTCTGCTTTTTTGATAGCAAAGTTGTTAGCACTGAAATCTCACAGTGGCAGAGACCCTCTTTTTATTTCTCTCTTGGATCAAGTCCTCTCCACGCCTCTATGGCTTTCTTCTGGGCACTCTCGTTTCCTCCCAATAGGAATGACATGCTGGTTAGGTGCATTGGCGATGTTAAGTTCAGCCCTCCTTTACCTGAACACGCGCCAGCATGTAACTTCTAGGTAATTTCCACAGTAACGTCATTGCAATGTTAATATTAGCCTACTCGTACACTAATAAATAGTCTTAAAGCTTTTCAGGCCTTTCCTGTGCCACAGATTTACAAATTATTCACAGCACAGTACAGTCGCAGACATCTTTCACTCAATTGTACTCGGCCATCAGGAGTTTAAAGTAACATAGATTTAGACTAATCAATCGAGTCTGCCTTTACCATTCAAAGATCTCATGATTGTTTTGTGCCTAATTCCACAGACACACATATTACAATTCTCCATTCTTTACCTTAAAAATATATACAGATAAAGCCATCTCTCTGGCTAACTGATGAAAACTCTAACACTCTTAACCATTTCCCCGTTGTTCTTTACATCTGAAGTATCCGAGATATCTAACGCAGAAAGGTGTAAATTTTCATTGCTTAAATGAAAACCCAGTCAGTGCTGTGCATCCATGTGTTAATATATCACACGGTGTGGTCACAGACCCTAGGTTGACTCTAAGTTTTTCAATCAGTTGATCTGCTGCTGTTAAAATCCTGTCGAGAGGATGGGTAAAGACAGAAGGAGACTTGTTGAGGAGCTGCTCTGCAAAATATAGCAGCAAATTATAATCAGAATTCTGTCTCTGGAATGCACGAGGAGTATTCTTAAAAATCTACTTTTGTCTATTCCTCGATATCAATAATTTAAACAGCAGAATTCAAAATGATTTCATGAAATCGGCTCAAATTGTGGTGAAGTCCAGTTTGTAAAGATACAAATGCTGGAAACAAAATGTATTAAAAGTTGATATTTTGTGAAAATACTCGGAGGTTTAAAATGCAAAATACATCCGAAATTCAAGCTGAAGCATTGGTATATCAATGTCAGACCATATTCTTGATAAGGAACCTGTTTGCCTTTGTGTGTTGCCTAATTGATTTAGAGCAGGCACTCAGCTACCAAAAACCTATAAGATTGGAATCTGATGTTATTGATAATGGTGGACGAACCCTATTGTAGGAGAATTGATAGGTTATTATAGGTGCAAAAGCGATTGCAAAGGGGGAGAAAAAAATAGCTGACAACTGTCATCTATCAAACCTTGAGGGAGATACAGCACACAAATGCCACTTGCCTAAAACAAAGGATTTTCAGCTCGACACATCTTGCCAGCTTCAGAGTTCTCTCAAGTTAACACTTAATCTAAGCAGCGAAAGGTGTAAAATCATAAAAAAACTCACAAACAGAAAATTCAATCAAAAAAATCTTCGGAAGATTCCAAAGATAGCAAGCCTGGTTGTATACTTATTGAGAGTGAATAACACTATTATTTTGTTGTTAAAGAAATAGATATTCGTTAACTCAGATGAAAGGACAACAGGCCCATAATGTGGATTAACGCTAATCAGCATGGGTTCAATTTCAGTATCGGTGAGGTTATTCAAAAACGATGGCCTTGTGAATTTTGACATTTTCTGGTTGATCAATACCAGAATAGTTGGGAAATATTTTTATAGACATGTTTTGTGTGGTGAAGGGTGGAGTTAGAGGGAGAGGGGTGAGTGGAGGGAAGGGATGCAGAAGGAGGGAGGAGTGGACAGAGGGGAAGGGAAGAGGGATGGAAAGTTGTGGAGGGAGGGGAGGGGGAAGAAAGAGGGGGACTGGAGGTGTGAGGGGAGGAGGAGAATTTTGAGGATATGGGGGAGTAAGGGGCAAGTGAGGGTGAAGGTTGGAGGATGGAGAAGGGTAAGCATGGGCGGAGAGGATGGTCGGGAGAGAAAGTAGATAATGTGTGGGTGAGTGGCTGGTGGTTGGGGTTAAATCGGGGAAGAGAAAAATAGATATGAGTCCATATTCCGATCATTCACGTTTCCATATGTCACAATGTAAGTTTCCCATATTGCTCCAGGAATGTTCCAGTGTGCGAGAAGTCTTAAAGTGTATTGGACTGAAATATTGCAATGGCAGTGTTACAAAACAGAAAAATGTTGATAATGTGTTGGTGAATGTCGCAGTGAAATGTGTTCATACATTTTGAAAGAGAATAAGGAAGGTGATGCATCCACTAACTATCTAAGAATGATATTAAGGAATAATGTCAAGCGTTTGATTTTTCAACATGGCTAACACGTGGTAACTGCAAACCAGCAGAGACAGTTTAATAAATACTTCGAATCGAATAAAGACACTTCTGGAAAGGTAGCTTACATAAAAGGTGGCTATCAAATTTCTAATTAAATGAAATTAAAGTGCTAAAGCAGATAATGTTGAAACCGGTAATTCGGGGTCACAGACTCAGCTGACCATCGAATGACATTGATATAGGTGTCGGTTTGTAGCATTACATTGAAAGAAGGCAAGTTTCCAAATCAGTCTGTATTGCTTACCACTTCCCAGCCCATCCCCCTCCCAGATTTCCTCGTCTGATTCTAGTATCACACTCCACATTTTCCTTCTCGTTCACATATCTGCAACTCCCTCCACATTGCCGATTCATCTTAACTTGGCACTGATTGGGAATTGTTTAGCAGACTGAAAACAAAGGATAGGGATAAATGAATAGTATCGAAGTTACAGGTACTGATTTCAGGAAACCTCAGGATCTGTGCTTATGTCCAGCTATTTAAAAGATGCATCAATGATTTTGATCAGGGAACCAAAAATAACATTTCGAATTTTCGAAATTTCGAATGGAAAGAATGATAAGGGATAGGATTTATAAGCATCGAAAGAGAAATAAATTGATTAGGGATAGTCAGCACGGTTTTGTGAAGGGTAGGTCGTGCCTCACAAACCTTATTGAGTTTTTTGAGGAGGTGACCAAAGAGGTAGATAAGGGTAAGGCAGTTGATGTAATGCATATGGATTTTAGCAAAGCGTTTGATAAGGTTCCCCATGGTAGGCTACTGCAGAAAGTGCAGATGCATGGGATTGAAGGCGATTTAGCAGTTTGGATTAGGAATTGGCTAGCTGATAGAAGACAGAGGGTGGTGGTTGATGGGAAATATTCAACCTGGAGTGCAGTTACAAGTGGTGTACCTCAAGTATCTGTTTTGGGGCCACTGCTGTTTGTCATTTTATAAATGACCTAGATGAGGGTGTAGAGGGTTGGATTAGTAAATTTGCTGACGATACCAAAGTGGGGGGAGTTGTAGACAGCGGGGATGGATGTTACAGTTTGCAGAGGGACATAGATAGGTTGCAGAGCTGGGCCGTGAGGTGGCAAATGGAATTCAATATGGATAAGTGTGAGGTGATTCACTTGGTAGGAATAACAGGCATATGAAATATAGGGCTAATGGAAGGACCCTTAATAGTGTTGTCGAGCAGAGGGATCTTGGGGTACAAGTACATAGCTCTTTGAAAGTTGGCACCCAGGTTGATAAAGTTGGTAAGAAGGCGTACGGTGTGTTAGCTTTTATTGGTAGAGGGATTGAATTTAGGAGCCGTGAGGTTATGTTACAACTGTACAAAACTCTGGTGCGGCCGCACTTGGAGTATTGCGTACAGTTCTGGTCGCCGCATTATAAGAAAGATGTGGAATCATTGGAAAGGGTGCAGAGGAGGTTTACCAGGATGTTGCCTGGTATGGTGGGAAGGCCTTATGAGGAAAGGCTGAGAGACCTGAGGTTATTTTCATGAGAGAGAAGAAGGTTACCCGGTGACCTAATTGAGGCGTATAAGATGATCAAAGGACTGGATAGGCTGGATAGTGAGAGCCTTTTTCCTCGGATGGTGATGAACAACACGAGGGGACATAACTTTAAATTAAGAGGTGGTAGTTATAGGACGGATGTCAGAGGCAGGTTCTTTATACAGAGGGTGGTGAGGGCGTGGAATGCCCTGCCTGTAGCAGTTGTGGACTCGCCTACTTTTGGGGCAATCAAATGGTCGGTGGATAGGCATATGGATGATATTGGAATAGTTTAGGTTAGAGGGTCCACTGGCCGGCGCAACATCGAGCGCCGAAGGGCCTGTACTGCGCTGTAATGTTCTATGTTCTATGTTCTAATTTTAATCTCACAAAACTTGAGCGGAATTTGAGTGGTGTGAAGAATGCTCAGAGACAGCAAGATGATTCAGGCAAGTTAAATATGTGGCAAACACATTGCAGATGCCGTACAATGTGTGTCAATGTAATGTAAATAACGTTGGACAGAGAAACAGAATGCTAGAATATTATTTAAATCGTGATAGATGGAGTTGTGTTGACAAAAAAAAGACCTAAATGCCGTTGTATACCAGATATTAAAGAATTAATGCACGTCTCGCAAGCAGACTGGTGGCAATTGGTATGCTGGCCTTCATTGAAAGGGGACTTCAGTACAGGAAAGGAATGTCAAAGTGGAGGTATACAAGGATTTGGTGAGACGACAATGGAAGTATTGTGTGCAGTTTTGGCCTCATGATCTGAGAAAGGAGTGGAGTTAATTTTCACCGAACTGCTTTCTGGGGAAGTGCGTTTCCAGTATGAGATGAGAATGAATTGAATGTACATGCTTAACTGGAAATTAGAATAATTAGAAAATACAAAAATGTCTGATATGTTTGGAAAGATTGGATGTTGGGATGTCACTTCGGTGGCAATGTGGGAAGGGTGTCAATAATAAGATGTCACGACTTTCGAATATTGGTGGGCCATGAACGATTGAGATGAGGAGAAACGTCTTCACTCAGAGGGTGATGATCCTCTGGAATTCTATACTACGTGGCGCTAAATAAACTAATTATATTTAATATTGACATGTCGGCAGTCCATAATAAGTTCAGTAGATAGAAACCTGATAGGGAGGGATTTTCGTATGAGGAGACGTTGAGCAGCTTGTGCCTGTGTAAAAGAGACGATCTTAGTGTTATATATAATACTCGTCGACCTTATTGAGACATATACGGGGCTTGACAGGATGGATGCTGAAATGGATCTCCTTATGGGACGGTCTTGGACTAGAGCGCGTTGCCTCAGAGTAAGTGGTGGTCCGTTTGAGACAAAACTGAGGTGCAATTTCTTTTGGCAGAGAATGCCCCCATGCTCATTTGTTGTGGCTGTGAAATCAGAAATGCAATTAAATTATTACGTTTTCTGAACTGTCATGTATATAAGTGCAAATACTGATCCAATTATTGCACATGTCCCTCCTCTTGCTGCCTAGATACAATCCAATGCCATACAATGTTGAAGTCCCTCTGTACACATGTCAACCATTCCATGAATGATGATCGTGAGGCCAGTTCCTGTATTGACAATTTGTTACAGTAAGTTTAAATCCAACTGATCCATTTGATAGCACACTCGCAAGCTTTCGACTGTATGGCCTTCGTCGGGCGAATGAGGTATTGTGGTCTCCAACAGCACACATATCAGCATAGACCAGTGGAGCACTGGGTTCCTGCAACAGGTTTATTGGTTCCTCTTTAAATATCCACTATCATTTGCAACACATATTGGTTTAGACACAAAAAATATCATATTGGAGTATTCATGTACGAGAAGACATTTCAGAGAATGAAATCCACATTCCAACTTGATTTCCAGCATTTCAGTACGAGTGCCACCCACCTAACGAATATGGCATCTCTTCATACCAATGACATTCAAAATCAAAGGAGATTGAAATAAGGCAGGATGAGAAGTGGCATTCCACGTAATCTATTGTTTGCTTGCCTTGCGAAACCTATTGCAACTTGAGCTGGATCTGTCCCCCAAAATTGAAATGGATCACCAGATTGTGTGAAGCCTCTGAACTAGTTCTGCAGACAATCTTATGATCCTTTGTTCTGTAGCATTCAGGTTTGTACTTGAATGTTGTCGAATTGATTTAAAGCACTCAGCTACGAACAACCCATAAGATTTGAATTTGATGTTATTGATAATGGTGGATAACGGTCGTATTGTAGGAAAGTTGATTGATCATTGTAGGTGCAAAAGAGATTGCAAGGGGGCGGAGGGTGTAGGTGAGGGGCATTTGGATGGCAACTACCACCTATCAACCCTTGAGGGAGATAGAGCACACAAATGCTTCTTGCCAAGGGCAAAGGATTCTCAGCTCGACACACCTTGCAGCTTCAGATATCTCTCAAGTGAGCACACAATCTAACCAATGAAAGTTGTAGGATCATTAATAAGACACAGACAGAAAATTCAATGGATAAACTTCAGAAGATTCCAAAGAATACCAAGCCTGGTTGTATATATTGACAATGAGAAACCTATGATTTTGTTGTTAATGAATGGACATTGCTTCGCTCAGATGAATGGAGAACTGATCCATAGTGTATGGTAACGCTAATCAGAGTGGGTTCAATTCCAATAACGGTAATAGAACATAGAACACTACAGCACAAATACGCCCTTGGGCCCACACGTTGTGCCGATCATATCTATACCTACCAGGCCATAGAACTTTCTGTAACTCACAATTCCATTAAATCCCGTCTACTCTTCCAGAAGTCTCTTCAAATAACCCAGTGAGTTCGCTTCCACCACCACTGACGGCAACCGATTCCATTCACTCACCACCCTCTGAGTGAAAAACTTACCTCTAAGGTCTCCTCTGTACTTGCCCCCCAGCACCTTAAAACTGTGTCCTCTCGTAGCAATCATTTCAGCCCTGGGAAATAGCCTCCGAGAATCCACTCTATCTATTCCTCTCAACATCTTATAAACCTCTATCAGGTCGCTTCTCAGCCTCCGTCTCTCCAGGGAGAAGAGATCTAGCTCTCTCAACCTATCTGCATAAGGCATGCTCCCCCTCCCCCCAATCCAGGCAACATCCTTGTAAATCTCCTCTGCACCCTCTCAATAGCTTCCACATCCTTCCTATAGGAGGCGACCAGAACTGCACACAGTACTCCAAGTGTGGTATGGTAAGAGTCTTATAAAGTTATAGCATTTCCTCCCGTAAGATTATTCAAAAATGATGGCCTTCTCAACCTTGACATTTTCTGGTTGAGTCACTACCAGAAAGTTGGGAAATATTTGTATAGACACGTTTTGTGGGGTGAAGGGTGGAAGTAAAGGGAGAGGGGTGACCGAAGGGAAGACCAAGGGTTGTGGAAGAAGGGAGCGGGGAGGAAGAGGGATGGAAAGGTGGGGAGGGAAGGAAGGGTAGAGAAGGGAGAGGGGTTTGGAGGAGTGAGGAAGGAGGGACGGGACTGCTGAGGGTATGGGAAGTGAAGGAGAGGGTGGGGGATGGAGGGTGTGAGCGAATGGGAGGGAGAGGATGGTGGGGGGAAAGAAGATAGTGTGTGAGTGAGTGGCTAGTGCTTGAGATTAAATCGGGGAAGACGAAAGTGAATATGAGTCCACAACCAGATCATTCACACTTCTATATGTCACAATGTAAGTTCCCCATAATATTCCAGTAATGTTCTAGTGTGTGAGAATTCTTAGAGAGTACTGGACTGAAATATTGCAATGCGGTGTTGCAAAACAGGAAATTGTTGATGTGTTGGTGAAAGTCGCAGCGAAGTGTTGATACGTTTTCAAAGAGAATAAGGAAGGTAATGCATCCAAAAACTATCTGAGAATGATATTAAGGAATAATGCCAAGCGTTTGATTTTCCAACATGACTAACACGTGGTACTGCAAACCAGCAGAGACAGATTTAATAAATACTTCGAATCGAACAAAGACAATTCTGGAAGGGCAGCTTACGTAGAAAGTGGCTATCGACTTTCGAATAAAAGTGCTGAATCAGGCAATGTTGAAATCGGCAATTCAGGATCAGAGACTCCAGGTGACCATCGAATGACATTGATACAGGTGTCGGTTTGCAGCATTGCTTTGAAATAAGCCAGGTTTCCAAATGAGAGGCATTGCTTACCACTTGCAGCCCAGCCCCCTCCCAGCTTTTCTTGTCTGATTCTAGGTTCACACTCCACAATTTCCTTCTCGCTCACATACTGATACAAATCCCTGCTCATGGCCAATTCACCTCAACTTGGCATGGATTGAGAACTGTTTCACAGACTGAAAACAAAGAATAGGGATAAATTTTCTAAGGGTGGGGAAAAATTTCCAAGTTAGAGGCAGTGATTTCGGGAACCCTCAGGGATCTATGCTTGGGTCCAGCTATTTAAAAGATGCGTCAATGATTTTGATGAGGGAGCGAAAAATAACATTTCCAACTTTACTCTCAGAAAACTTGAGCGGAATTTGAATGTTGTAGGGGATGCTTAGAGACAGCAAGTTGATTCAAGGCAAGTTATATATGAAGGAAAACATATTACAGATGCCATATAATGTGGGTAAAAGTAATGTAAATAACGTTGGACAAATAAACAGAATGTTGGAATATTATTTGTATTGTGATAGCTGTGGAAGAGTCGAGAATAAATGAGATCTAGATGTCGTTATATACCACATATAAAAGAATTCATGCAAGAATGGCAAGCAGACAGTTGGCAATTGATTCGCTGACCTCCATTGAAAGAGGACTACACGACAGGAACAAGAATGTCTGACTGGAAATGTACAAGGCGTTGGTGAGATCACAACTGAATTGTAGTGTATAGTTTTGGCCTCATGATCTGAGAAAGGAGTGGAGCTAATTTTCACCAGACTGATTTCTGGGAAAGCGTATTTTCAGTATGAGATGAGAATGAGTTGAATGTGCATGAATTAACTGGAAATTAGGATGATTTGAAAATACAAAAATAACTGACATGTTTGGAAAGATTGGATGTTGGGATGTCATTTCGAAGGCAATGTGGGAAGGACGTCAATAATAAGATGACTCGATTTTCGAATATTGGTGGACCATTAACGATTGAGATGGGGAGAAAACGTCTTCGCTGAGGGTGGCGAGCCTCTGGAATTCAATACTGACACGGCTGTGGCGGTAAATACACTTATTATATTCAATAGCGACATGGTGGCAGTCTACAATAAGTTCAGTAGGTTGAAAACACAGAGGGAAGGATTTTCGTATGAGGAGACGTTGAGCAGCTTGTGCCTGTTTAAAAGACTGAGAGACGACCTTATTGATAAATATAACACTCGTCGATCTTATTGAGACATACAGGGGGCTTGACAGGATGGATGCTGAAACGGTGGATGTTCTTAAGAGACTGTCTTGGACAAGAGGACATTATCTCAGCGTAAGCAGTTGTCCAGTTTGAGACAAAAATAAGGTGTAGTTTCTTCTCCCAGAGAATACTGAATCTATGGAATACTTCAAAGCATCGGCTATCGAGGCTGTCTCGTTAAGTATAGCCAAATTTGAAAAACGGCTCATTGTCAGAGGGATTCAGTACAGAAAAATATGATACCTGATTGGAGCTGTATAAGGCTTTGTTGAAACCACAACAGTCTTAGTGTTTAGTCGCTGATATTAGCATCGCTATAAGATAGCAACAGAAATGGCAAAATAACTTCAAAACAATCATGTTAGAGTCGCATAACGATCAGCGATGCCCACGTTGGATTGTACCAGTAACTTTTTATGGCGTTATCACCAAGAACATAATAATTTACTGCCATACTGGCATTTTTAAGCATTTTCCGTAAGTTATTACTTTCTCGGAAATATGAATCCCAGAACCTGAGACACTTCAGCTCCGGGGTTTCAGTGCGTCAGGAGTGCATTTCCTCTGAGAATCCAATACATTCCGCTGGGTGACTTCAAAGCTTGGAGCTGAGGTGCACCATTAGCGAATGTCTGGATTCGGGTGCAATGAGGAAAAAAAAACATCTTTATTTAGTCAGTTACAACAATTAATCACGTGCAACATGATGTCACCTGATTTAACTGACAAAGGTTCGATTGTTACATAAATGGGGCTCATTCACACTTGTGAGATCTACGTTGCGTGGGATATAAGAAATCGGAGGGAATTCTCCGCTTCTTCATAAAATGGTGCGAGCCGCAATCTTGCAAATAAAGGACATTTACTACCCTGTGCTTGCGGCCTTTGGTGTTCCAGGTAAGTCCCAGTGTATCATGTCGATAAATAGCTGTAAAACTATCTGACTGTTGCGTTGTCCCTGAGTAATTTAACAGCTTTCCGATCATAATATCATAAAGCTCTACACTAAAATTTCATGCAGCAAGCGAGACACCATCCAAGTGGCCAAATCGCGGACAACGACAGCTTGAAATCTATTTCTCTGGCCCAGAATTGCCTTCCTATTTGTACAGTAGGCAACACTGTTCTGTTCCCAATTATAACTGTAAAAACTTTATATGCAGTGAATGATTACTCGAGCTACAATCATTTCCACCTCGGCTCTTTGAAAGATAATTTGTCGATCATTTGTTGAAAGAACAACAGATTCTTCAATGCGCATCCCGAGATTCCCCCAGGTGGCTTAACTGACTACTGAAGATCTCGTCGTGTTATTGTGGGATGTACCCAGGCTCTTACAATTCAAGATGGGGTGCATTATGCAACCGGGTGTAAACCATCGGCTGTATCTACCGCCTAGACAACCTTTGAGGTGGCTGTCGATGTTAAAGGTGCATTATAAAACGATAAAGATCAACATGTCTTCAGGCTTCTTTGCCGAGCTGCTGTGTTATTCTATAATGAAACAATGTAATATGAAAACAATTGCTAGCCATCCCAATGGGCCAGAGGGATTTCATGAGCTGCACCCGGCATGAGCAATATAAAACATAGTTTTGCAGTAATTTCCACGATTTGGCACGTCGGTGTAATGAGAGAAAGTGAAAAAAAAAACTTAGATGTCGTGATTGGCCTCCGGTTGTGCCACAAAACAGATGATGAAGTCTTCATGTCTCTCATATTGTTTTTCCAATGATTCGAACTCAATATGATGAAATCACTTTTTTTTTGCTCCGGTGCCAACTGCTGGAGCTGAATATGTACTTCTGCCTTTTAGCTCTTCCCATTAATGTACAAATTATTCCGGGCCGTTATTTGGAATTGCAAATATCAGCTGGGAGAAAAGAAAAAGACAAGGAAACACATTACAGCCCAGTTGAAGTTTCCCCATAGGCCTTGGCTAATTATTAATCCCCGCTTCATTATTCGGCTTTTCGGAAATGTGTAAAATAAAATCTTTGTGAATAGGACAGGAATGCTGAAATGAAACAGAAAATGTCGGAGATATGCAGCAGTCACATGTCACATTGTGCTTAGGAGACAGGGGAGGATGGTCACCAAGCATAACTGAGTACAGGGTAGGACCCTGATGATGCTACATGTGGGACTTCGTGCACGTTAAACAAGTGATATAATAAGAAAAGAAATAATTAGCGTTTATACTTCTACTGACAGACCAAAGACTTGAAAGTTTATCTCTGCCTCACTTTCCATATTGGCTGCCTGACTTGATTTCCAACATTACTGCACTGCCCTCCCTGTTAAGGAAGAATCGCCTGCTGAATGTCGCTGTTGAATATTTCCATTCAATCGGTGCTTAAAACTGCTAATACTTGCCCCTACCACCCTCCGCACATCTCCCATGCTCCCCATGCCTTTCCTCTGCTCGTTTTTTCCCACCATTATGTTCTCACACACAGTCGATTTTGTTTTCTTCTGGGAGAGATTATTTAATTAGGTATTGATTTTTGTCCGTTCATTCCCGCATTCCCATGAAAGTGCTATGTTTACATGGCACGCGCACACATACTGCTAAGTAGTCAAAGAGACAAACCTTTCTTTTAGGTTGACTGAAGAGTTCTTATTTTCCATCTTCTTCTTGCAGCAAACATTATGACCATCGTGATCCTCTCCAGGGGAAATTGTGGTCTCTCCAAATGTATCTCTGTCTACATGTTGGCCATGGCTGTAGCGGATCTGCTGATCATGGTGTTCAATGTAATCGTGTATCTGATCTTCAATTATCATTTTCCGTACTCCATTCTGTCCTACACTGCGGTGTGTAAGTTGATTCTGTATATTGCTTTTGTTAATTTGGATATGTCAGTGTGGTTCACAGTTTCATTCACATTTGACCGCTTTGTTTCCATCTGTTGTTTAAACTTTAAAGAGAAATATTGCACTAAGAGAATTGCAACTACGGTTATAGTAACGCTCTCCGCTTTCACCTATTTAAAAGGTATCCCTATGTTCTTTTCGTATGAAGCTGAACATGTCATTGCCAATGTACAGTGGGGCTGTCGGACAACGCAGGCCGTTTATACATTGCCCGCATGGTCTGTGTACAGCTGGATGCAGTCTAGCTCAGTTGTGCTGCTGCCTTTTGTTCTCATGATGCTGTTTAATTCTTTAACCGTCAGACGTATTTTGTTGGCAAATCGTGTACGCAGAGGCCTACGGAGTAGAGGAATTGAGAGTGAGAGCGATCCAGAAGTGAAGAGCAGAAGAAAGTCCATCCTTCTACTCTTCACGATATCAGGCAGCTTCATAATTTTGTGGTTAACAGCCGTTGGGAGCTTTGCAGCCACCAGAATGTCGAACAGCGTTTACTATCAAGGTGATTACTCCAATCCGGGGTATATCGCCACTGAGACTGGGTATCTGCTCATGTACCTGAGCTCCTGTTCGAACACCTGCATTTATGCAGCGACCCAAAGAAAATTCAGAGGAGAATTGAAGAGTGTGCTAAAATTTCCTTGGACATATTTTTCCGAATTGGTGAAAGATAAGAAAGAGTTTAAGACAAACCAATGATTTCTCTCCAAACTAAAGCATTATTTTTCGCATGTCTTTTTTTCCTGTACAAGAATGCTGCGCCTCGTTGAATCTGACAATGGAGATGTTGTTAAATGATATAAACCATACCGAATAAAAGTTGATGAAAGCAAACACTTAAAGTGATCACAAAAGCTCAACACCATCAGAGATCACGTGGTGCCACTGGAGAAAGGATGTATGAACTCATCAACTGCGATAATTTAGTCAATGTTGATTCTTATCACTTTCCTACTAATGGATCACTACAGTTGCTCTATCAAAGCTTGTTCGGATAAGGAAGAGTTTCTAAAAGTGTGTGTTTGTGTGTGTGTGTGTGTGTGTGTGTGTGTGTGTGTGTGTGTGTGGATGGGGTGGGTGGAATTATGGCCAAAACTTTTTCTCGTACAATGGAGAGACGGAGATCGGCATCAAAGCAACCTGAACTGTGCCAGAACTGTGCAAGTGTACAAAACCTGAACTGTGCAACTGTACAAAACTGTGGTGCGGCCGCACTTGGTGTATTGTGTACGGTTCTGGTCCCCACATTATAAGAAAGATGTGGAAGCATTGGAGAGGGTGCAGAGGAGGTTTACCAGGATGTTTCCTGGTATGAAGGGCAGGTCTTATGAGGAGAGGCTGAGGGATTTGAGGTTGTTTCCGTTAGAAAGAAGACGGCTAAGAGGAGACCGTATTGAAACATATAAAATGATTAGAGGTTTAGATAGGGTGGACAGAGATGGCCTTTTTCCTCGGATGGAGAAAGCTTTAAATTAAGGGGTGGTAGTTATAGGATCGATGTCAGAGGTAGGTTCTTTACCCAAAAGGTGGTAAGGGTATGGAATGCCCTGCCTGCTGCAGTTGTAGATGCGCCAAGTTTGGAGGCGTTTAAGAGTTCTGTGAATAGGTTTATGGATGAAAAGGGAATCGTTTAGGTTAGAGGGTCATTGCTTTTTCTTAATTGGTCTGCGCAACATCGAGGGCCGAAGGGCCTGTTCTGCGCTGTAATGTTCTATGTTCTATGAATATTTGTTTGATAAGTACATGTGAGAGCAAGACATTGCACAGAGAGCTAGGGAGAGGCTTGAAGTCGAAAGAGAAAGATATTCATGCAAACTTATTAAGAAATACAACTCCTCAACGAGAGATGGTGGGCCAGCATGATATTACATAAGTGGCAGTGGGTCGGTAGAGGGAGAGTGTGGAATTGGGCATAGGATGTGGAGAATAGTTAGGAATGTGGCACACCTTAATTTATTCCCCGAGATATAGAATATAAGAGCAGGGAGCTTATAATGGAGCTGAATAAAGAAAACTTCAAAGCATAGTTCGTGTTCTGTCTGCATTTCTGATCATCATACCAGATAAGGGTTGTGTATGAGAGAGGGCGTAAAGGAGACTTACGATGTTGTCTGACCAAGGGAATTACCACTATGAAGAGAAGCTCAGCTTGGCTTGGATGTTTTCCCCGGAACAGTGACCACTCCAGACGGGGGATGGGGGTGAGGAATAGGAGTGGGGTTACGATCGGATTGTACAGATTTTGAGGTAAATAACTAGTTTTCAAATTAGTAAAGCTATCAATGACCAGAGGACATCCGTTCATATGTTTAAATATAAGGTTCTGGGAGGAGATTTAGAAAGAATTTGAGGAAAATGCTCTTTCTACCAAAAGGATGATGGAGAATCAGAAATCATAGACTGAAATTGTCCTAGGAATGGGGAACATCAAAGTATTTAAAAAAAAAACACACTGAAAAGAGCCGTTAAATGCCATAATATAGCAGGCTAAAACTCTACGAGATCTGAGGTTTGAGTTTGTAGAAAGAGCACCGACTGCCAAAGCACTTCATTCAAATCAGCCTTTTTCCTAGGATGGAGAAAGCTAGCACGAGGGGACACAGCTTTAAATTAAGGGGTATGAGTTATAGGACGGATATCAGAGGTAGGTTCTTACTCAAAGAGTGATTAGGGAGTGGAATGCCCTGCCTGCAGCTGTTGTAGATGCGCCAAGTTTGGTGGCGTTTAAGAGGTTAATTGATAAGTATATGGAAGAGAAGGGAATGTTTAGTTTGGAGGGGCATTGCTTTTTATTTTGGTCGGCACAACATCGAAGGCCGAAGGGCCTGTTCTGTGCTGTAATGTTCTATGTTCTATGTTCTAATGACGGAACCAGAAGGAATGTCCTCTGGAATACAGACACTATCTCATACTTCTTTCCACCAAGGCCTGCAGTGTTTTCCTGTTGTCTGAAGCGTTGATACAATGTCACTAAAATTAAATTGCGTCCATTTTATAAATTTAATATTCTTGTTTTAAATGAAAAATAGAGTTTATTCACGTAGAGCTGTTATGTTAACCTACAGCCCTTGTCAGCCCTCTCCATAATCAACGATCTTTTACTCTCAAGTCAGTTTAGTTAGAGTTACTAAATCTTTGGTCCTGCGTTTTACAAGCCTATTCCGCACCTTCTGCCCCCTCCCGCCCCAACCACATCATTTGCCGTTCTCGATCGTTGGCCAAGGACCAAATAAAGCTACTAAATGAATATTTCACGAGATCTAAACTTAATCCTTACTAATTATTTCAAATTTCCTATTTCCCTCTCCCTTATCCAAATTGCTGTCAATGATGCTGTAACGTCGGTGGATTTAGAAAGTCGTGCAAATCAATTTGTGATTAGATGTAGAATTATTACTAACATTAGGATAACAATTAAATAATAAAGTTCCTTGAAGGAACGATGAATTCAGGGAGACTATCCAGCCTGAAAGCCAATCACCTAAGTTAAATATTGCAAGGTCTTTGTGTTTTCAGGTATCTTCTGCATCTTCAGGTATACAAATAGATTACTTATGTTCACTGAACTGTCTTGTATATAAGTACAAATACTGATCAAATCACTGCACATGTTCCTCCTCTTGCTGCCGAGATACAATCCAATGCCATACAACGTTGAAGTCCCTCTGTACACATGACAACCATATCATCGTGAGGGCAGTTCCTGTATTGAAAATTTGTTCCCAATGTCTTTCAGCTTTGTCATTTCTTGCAATGTTCGAAGCATTCCATATTGGGGAAACATTATGCCAAAAACTGGGCTTCTTCTTTCATAGCTCGCCAACATCTTGGCATGTGAGTGAGTTTATATGTTTACAAAGCTTTCTTCGCTTAACAAATATCCCTGTAAAGTTCGTTCCCAGCTCAGAATCTAACTGTAGTGCCATGCCTAAACGAAGTATTATTTCATTTGTTAATCAAAACCACTGTTATCGGCTGTAGCATCTTCAAACTAACATGGACACCGATAAATGATTACCAGATAAGAGTTCTTTCCTTGCACTTCGTGTAAGGGCCCTATAAAATCCATCTGCTTATTTCTCCATGGCCCTTTAGGTCATGTTGATTTACCCATCTTGACTCTGCAGGGATGCAGTGCTTCTACAATGATGTACTACAGATTCCTCTAACCATCCCGCTATACCTCCTCGTTATTGTATATGTGGTCCTTCTCTGTGTGCACTAATCGGCGACATGTCTCCAACAATTTTTGTTGTATTACTTCCAGGACTGTTCTTCTGTGTTCCCTTCTCCATGCGGCATTTTGAACTCTCCACCCTCCATGTTTTCCCATTCCAGTTTCTCTTCTCTGTGGCTTATTCCTGTATCTCTTTCACATCAATGTCCGTGATTCCTTGGCTTCTGCTGCTTTCTTGAATAAGTTTATTGATTTCATTTGCAACACATATTGGATTCGGCACAAAATATAACACATTGGAGTCTTCATGGGTGAGCAGAAATTTCGGAGAATGAAATCCACATTCCAACTTGTTTTCCAGCATTTGGGTACTAGTAACACCCACCTAAAGAATGTGGCCCCTCTTTGTACTAATGATATTCAAAATCAAAGGAAATTGAAATAAGGCAGGGTGAGAAGGTGGCATTCCCCACAATCCATTGTTTGCTTGCCTTCCCTTGCGAAACCTATTGAAATTTGACCTGGGTTTGTCCCCCAAAATTGAAATGGATCACCAGATTGTGTGAGGCCCCTGAACTCTTTCTGCAGGCAATCTTATGGCACTTTATTCTTCAGCATTCAGGTTTCATCATCATTTTTGAGTAAATGGACAGTATAAGCTGTACATCACAATTGGCGCACTTTGGTTATGGTGGCATTGGTGACTCCCAGCTACTGAGTGCAGTGCTGGGATTAAACTATGGAAACTCCTCTGCTCACCTCCAATGCCAGTATGATTTCCCTTCGGTGAAACAAATCAAAGGCATTCATAATATTAAAAGAGTGGTGAAAATTATCTCTTGCACAGTTTTAATATACCATCCCTATTTTTTCTCCATTCCATTGGAAATAAAGGCAAACATTCCATTTGTCTTCCCAATTATCTGTGAATCTGCATGCTTACATTTGTGATGAATACACAAGAACCCTTAATCCTTTTGTTTTATGACTTTCTGCAGAATGTCTTCAATGAAATAATAACCAGCTTATTTATTTTTTTCGGACTGAAGCACAAAAACTCGTCGCTTTTTTACATTATATTCCATCTGCTAAGATAATCCCCTCTGACATAAAGAGTCCATATTCCTCTGCTGACCCCTTGTGACATCATAATAAATTGCCTTCTGACTTTTTTTGTGTCATCTGCAAACTTGACAAAAATCCATTCACTTCCATCTTCCATGTTAGTTTGTCACTTCATTGAGCTGCCTGAATAATAGACTTGTTGAAGGTAAAACATCTGATTCCCATCATTCCTCCACTACATATTAGGATTGCACTAAATGCTGTGATGCTTGGCATGGATCAGGCTGCTATTCGCCAAACACAACGTGTTCATGCCCCAATGGATCACACAACTTGTCTTCTCGTTTCTTCCATTTAATGAGTAAGTTTTACAGTTGGATTGCCACTCAATGAAGGCTATTCTATAAATTTAATGTAATGCTTATATTGGGATATTGATAATTTCATTATGCTCCAGTTTAAGAATGGTGGAGTTAAAACTCACGAATTGGTACCTATCCACCTACCTAACACACTTGAGCTTCAGCTCTCGTTCTCATTGCCTTCATCGCTCTCTTTCTAACTCGGTTTTTCTTCCTCCCTCGCTTTGGGCCCATCTTTTTTATTCATAAAAAACAAGAAGATAAAGTATTCTCCCTCATTTCACGAAATTTCCCACTGACAAATTTCCATTTTGCATTTGTTCTCCCTTCATACAGTCTTCAGCTTAACTTATGCGAAAATTATTTGTGTTGCCTTGCTTACTTCACTCCTAACTTCCTCTTTCCAACGCGATGCAAATGTATATTGTTATTTCACAGCACGAGCATGGATATAATGTAAACATTTCTGCACTTGTCCTGCTTTTTACGCGAGGAGTTGGGAGAGAAGCTGGGAATTGTGCAATCATTTGCAACCTACTTCTGATCTGTTGATGGACAGAAGGTCACAGATAAAGCAGATAGTTAGTCCGCGAACACCCCGCTGAAAAACTTCCACAGTGATGTCCTGGAAGCAAAGTTATTGAATGCAACCACTTAAACCGCATTCATTTGTGCCAGGCATGATTCCTGCTAGTAGAAAACTTGACCTTGATTCCTATTGACACTAATTTTCTTTGTGCTTCTTCAACCAATACATGTTGACAAGAGAAGTCACCCTTAACTAGCTTCTCTGTAACATCACATCACTGTCTGTCATATAGGGTGGATCAGATACTTTCAGAAATTCATGACGTCTGAATGACAGCCCTGGTCTTTAAAGAAGAGATAAAGAAAAAAGAGACAGGAGGTAAAAGTAGAATATGATAAGTCTGATATTTTAATGATCCATCAGAAACCAAAAGTAATGTTAAGTTCCACTGCTTCAAATCCCATTGGCTTCCCGTGAATCCGTAAGTTGTTTGGAATAGTAATTGTGACCCTTTTGGAATCTTTTGTTCCCTGATTTGCCTAATTGCTATCCTAAAGCATACAGCTTTGTATGTTCTCTGCTTTTTTGATAGCAAAGTTGTTAGCACTGAAATCTCACAGTGGCAGAGACCCTCTTTTTATTTCTCTCTTGGATCAAGTCCTCTCCACGCCTCTATGGCTTTCTTCTGGGCACTCTCGTTTCCTCCCAATAGGAATGACATGCTGGTTAGGTGCATTGGCGATGTTAAGTTCAGCCCTCCTTTACCTGAACACGCGCCAGCATGTAACTTCTAGGTAATTTCCACAGTAACGTCATTGCAATGTTAATATTAGCCTACTCGTACACTAATAAATAGTCTTAAAGCTTTTCAGGCCTTTCCTGTGCCACAGATTTACAAATTATTCACAGCACAGTACAGTCGCAGACATCTTTCACTCAATTGTACTCGGCCATCAGGAGTTTAAAGTAACATAGATTTAGACTAATCAATCGAGTCTGCCTTTACCATTCAAAGATCTCATGATTGTTTTGTGCCTAATTCCACAGACACACATATTACAATTCTCCATTCTTTACCTTAAAAATATATACAGATAAAGCCATCTCTCTGGCTAACTGATGAAAACTCTAACACTCTTAACCATTTCCCCGTTGTTCTTTACATCTGAAGTATCCGAGATATCTAACGCAGAAAGGTGTAAATTTTCATTGCTTAAATGAAAACCCAGTCAGTGCTGTGCATCCATGTGTTAATATATCACACGGTGTGGTCACAGACCCTAGGTTGACTCTAAGTTTTTCAATCAGTTGATCTGCTGCTGTTAAAATCCTGTCGAGAGGATGGGTAAAGACAGAAGGAGACTTGTTGAGGAGCTGCTCTGCAAAATATAGCAGCAAATTATAATCAGAATTCTGTCTCTGGAATGCACGAGGAGTATTCTTAAAAATCTACTTTTGTCTATTCCTCGATATCAATAATTTAAACAGCAGAATTCAAAATGATTTCATGAAATCGGCTCAAATTGTGGTGAAGTCCAGTTTGTAAAGATACAAATGCTGGAAACAAAATGTATTAAAAGTTGATATTTTGTGAAAATACTCGGAGGTTTAAAATGCAAAATACATCCGAAATTCAAGCTGAAGCATTGGTATATCAATGTCAGACCATATTCTTGATAAGGAACCTGTTTGCCTTTGTGTGTTGCCTAATTGATTTAGAGCAGGCACTCAGCTACCAAAAACCTATAAGATTGGAATCTGATGTTATTGATAATGGTGGACGAACCCTATTGTAGGAGAATTGATAGGTTATTATAGGTGCAAAAGCGATTGCAAAGGGGGAGAAAAAAATAGCTGACAACTGTCATCTATCAAACCTTGAGGGAGATACAGCACACAAATGCCACTTGCCTAAAACAAAGGATTTTCAGCTCGACACATCTTGCCAGCTTCAGAGTTCTCTCAAGTTAACACTTAATCTAAGCAGCGAAAGGTGTAAAATCATAAAAAAACTCACAAACAGAAAATTCAATCAAAAAAATCTTCGGAAGATTCCAAAGATAGCAAGCCTGGTTGTATACTTATTGAGAGTGAATAACACTATTATTTTGTTGTTAAAGAAATAGATATTCGTTAACTCAGATGAAAGGACAACAGGCCCATAATGTGGATTAACGCTAATCAGCATGGGTTCAATTTCAGTATCGGTGAGGTTATTCAAAAACGATGGCCTTGTGAATTTTGACATTTTCTGGTTGATCAATACCAGAATAGTTGGGAAATATTTTTATAGACATGTTTTGTGTGGTGAAGGGTGGAGTTAGAGGGAGAGGGGTGAGTGGAGGGAAGGGATGCAGAAGGAGGGAGGAGTGGACAGAGGGGAAGGGAAGAGGGATGGAAAGTTGTGGAGGGAGGGGAGGGGGAAGAAAGAGGGGGACTGGAGGTGTGAGGGGAGGAGGAGAATTTTGAGGATATGGGGGAGTAAGGGGCAAGTGAGGGTGAAGGTTGGAGGATGGAGAAGGGTAAGCATGGGCGGAGAGGATGGTCGGGAGAGAAAGTAGATAATGTGTGGGTGAGTGGCTGGTGGTTGGGGTTAAATCGGGGAAGAGAAAAATAGATATGAGTCCATATTCCGATCATTCACGTTTCCATATGTCACAATGTAAGTTTCCCATATTGCTCCAGGAATGTTCCAGTGTGCGAGAAGTCTTAAAGTGTATTGGACTGAAATATTGCAATGGCAGTGTTACAAAACAGAAAAATGTTGATAATGTGTTGGTGAATGTCGCAGTGAAATGTGTTCATACATTTTGAAAGAGAATAAGGAAGGTGATGCATCCACTAACTATCTAAGAATGATATTAAGGAATAATGTCAAGCGTTTGATTTTTCAACATGGCTAACACGTGGTAACTGCAAACCAGCAGAGACAGTTTAATAAATACTTCGAATCGAATAAAGACACTTCTGGAAAGGTAGCTTACATAAAAGGTGGCTATCAAATTTCTAATTAAATGAAATTAAAGTGCTAAAGCAGATAATGTTGAAACCGGTAATTCGGGGTCACAGACTCAGCTGACCATCGAATGACATTGATATAGGTGTCGGTTTGTAGCATTACATTGAAAGAAGGCAAGTTTCCAAATCAGTCTGTATTGCTTACCACTTCCCAGCCCATCCCCCTCCCAGATTTCCTCGTCTGATTCTAGTATCACACTCCACATTTTCCTTCTCGTTCACATATCTGCAACTCCCTCCACATTGCCGATTCATCTTAACTTGGCACTGATTGGGAATTGTTTAGCAGACTGAAAACAAAGGATAGGGATAAATGAATAGTATCGAAGTTACAGGTACTGATTTCAGGAAACCTCAGGATCTGTGCTTATGTCCAGCTATTTAAAAGATGCATCAATGATTTTGATCAGGGAACCAAAAATAACATTTCGAATTTTCGAAATTTCGAATGGAAAGAATGATAAGGGATAGGATTTATAAGCATCGAAAGAGAAATAAATTGATTAGGGATAGTCAGCACGGTTTTGTGAAGGGTAGGTCGTGCCTCACAAACCTTATTGAGTTTTTTGAGGAGGTGACCAAAGAGGTAGATAAGGGTAAGGCAGTTGATGTAATGCATATGGATTTTAGCAAAGCGTTTGATAAGGTTCCCCATGGTAGGCTACTGCAGAAAGTGCAGATGCATGGGATTGAAGGCGATTTAGCAGTTTGGATTAGGAATTGGCTAGCTGATAGAAGACAGAGGGTGGTGGTTGATGGGAAATATTCAACCTGGAGTGCAGTTACAAGTGGTGTACCTCAAGTATCTGTTTTGGGGCCACTGCTGTTTGTCATTTTATAAATGACCTAGATGAGGGTGTAGAGGGTTGGATTAGTAAATTTGCTGACGATACCAAAGTGGGGGGAGTTGTAGACAGCGGGGATGGATGTTACAGTTTGCAGAGGGACATAGATAGGTTGCAGAGCTGGGCCGTGAGGTGGCAAATGGAATTCAATATGGATAAGTGTGAGGTGATTCACTTGGTAGGAATAACAGGCATATGAAATATAGGGCTAATGGAAGGACCCTTAATAGTGTTGTCGAGCAGAGGGATCTTGGGGTACAAGTACATAGCTCTTTGAAAGTTGGCACCCAGGTTGATAAAGTTGGTAAGAAGGCGTACGGTGTGTTAGCTTTTATTGGTAGAGGGATTGAATTTAGGAGCCGTGAGGTTATGTTACAACTGTACAAAACTCTGGTGCGGCCGCACTTGGAGTATTGCGTACAGTTCTGGTCGCCGCATTATAAGAAAGATGTGGAATCATTGGAAAGGGTGCAGAGGAGGTTTACCAGGATGTTGCCTGGTATGGTGGGAAGGCCTTATGAGGAAAGGCTGAGAGACCTGAGGTTATTTTCATGAGAGAGAAGAAGGTTACCCGGTGACCTAATTGAGGCGTATAAGATGATCAAAGGACTGGATAGGCTGGATAGTGAGAGCCTTTTTCCTCGGATGGTGATGAACAACACGAGGGGACATAACTTTAAATTAAGAGGTGGTAGTTATAGGACGGATGTCAGAGGCAGGTTCTTTATACAGAGGGTGGTGAGGGCGTGGAATGCCCTGCCTGTAGCAGTTGTGGACTCGCCTACTTTTGGGGCAATCAAATGGTCGGTGGATAGGCATATGGATGATATTGGAATAGTTTAGGTTAGAGGGTCCACTGGCCGGCGCAACATCGAGCGCCGAAGGGCCTGTACTGCGCTGTAATGTTCTATGTTCTATGTTCTAATTTTAATCTCACAAAACTTGAGCGGAATTTGAGTGGTGTGAAGAATGCTCAGAGACAGCAAGATGATTCAGGCAAGTTAAATATGTGGCAAACACATTGCAGATGCCGTACAATGTGTGTCAATGTAATGTAAATAACGTTGGACAGAGAAACAGAATGCTAGAATATTATTTAAATCGTGATAGATGGAGTTGTGTTGACAAAAAAAAGACCTAAATGCCGTTGTATACCAGATATTAAAGAATTAATGCACGTCTCGCAAGCAGACTGGTGGCAATTGGTATGCTGGCCTTCATTGAAAGGGGACTTCAGTACAGGAAAGGAATGTCAAAGTGGAGGTATACAAGGATTTGGTGAGACGACAATGGAAGTATTGTGTGCAGTTTTGGCCTCATGATCTGAGAAAGGAGTGGAGTTAATTTTCACCGAACTGCTTTCTGGGGAAGTGCGTTTCCAGTATGAGATGAGAATGAATTGAATGTACATGCTTAACTGGAAATTAGAATAATTAGAAAATACAAAAATGTCTGATATGTTTGGAAAGATTGGATGTTGGGATGTCACTTCGGTGGCAATGTGGGAAGGGTGTCAATAATAAGATGTCACGACTTTCGAATATTGGTGGGCCATGAACGATTGAGATGAGGAGAAACGTCTTCACTCAGAGGGTGATGATCCTCTGGAATTCTATACTACGTGGCGCTAAATAAACTAATTATATTTAATATTGACATGTCGGCAGTCCATAATAAGTTCAGTAGATAGAAACCTGATAGGGAGGGATTTTCGTATGAGGAGACGTTGAGCAGCTTGTGCCTGTGTAAAAGAGACGATCTTAGTGTTATATATAATACTCGTCGACCTTATTGAGACATATACGGGGCTTGACAGGATGGATGCTGAAATGGATCTCCTTATGGGACGGTCTTGGACTAGAGCGCGTTGCCTCAGAGTAAGTGGTGGTCCGTTTGAGACAAAACTGAGGTGCAATTTCTTTTGGCAGAGAATGCCCCCATGCTCATTTGTTGTGGCTGTGAAATCAGAAATGCAATTCTTCTCCCAGAGAAAACTGAATCCATGGAATACTTCAATGCGCCGGCAATCGAGGCTGTCTCCTGAAGTATATTCATTGTAAGAAGGCTTCAGTACAGAAAAGTATGATATTTGATTCGAGATGTATAAGGATTTGTTGAAACCACGACAGGGTTAATGTTTAGTCGCTGCTATTAGCATCGCTATGCGATGAGCAACAGACATGTTAAACTAAGATCAAAACAGTCATGTTAGACTCTCGGCGGATGGAGCGTTGAGTTGTACCAGTAACTTCATTATTGAGTTAACAGATATACAGAATCATTTAATGCCAATGCTGACACTTCTGAGCATTTTCCATAAGCTGCTACTTTTTCGAAAATATCAAACCCAGAACCCAAGACACTTCAGCTCCATGGGTTTTGGTTTGTCAAGAGTTCAATTCCTGGGAGATTCCAAAACATTCCACTTGGTGACTTCAAAGAATGGAGCTGAGGTGCACCATTACCGAATGTCTGGATGTGGGTGCAACGAGGAAAAAAAAAGACACCTTTATTTGTTTAGTTACAATAATTAATCACGTGCAATATTATGTCACCTGATTTTGCTATCAGAGACTCGATTGTTATATAAATGGGGCTCATTGATATTTGAGAGATCTACTTTCCGTGGAGTAGAAGAATTCGGAGGGAATTTCCCTCCTCTTCATGAAATGGTGCGCGCCGCAGTCCTGCAAATTAAGGAGATTTACTATCCTCTGCTTGCTGCCTTTGGGGTTCCAGGTAAGCCCAGTATATCGTGTCGATGAAGAGGTATGAGAGTATCTGACTCTTGTGTTGTCACCGATTATTTTAACAACTTCCTATCAGAACAACGTAAAGCGATTTTCCAAAATTTCATGCAGGAGGCGAGACACCATCGAGGTGAACAAATCGCGGATAACGGCAACTTGAAATTTATCTCCCTGGCCCAGAGTTGTCTTCCCATTTGACCATAGGCAGCTCTGGTCTTTTTATAAATGTAAAATCTTAAGATGCAAAGAATGATTACTCGAGCTACAATCATTTCCATCTCGCCTCTTTGAAAGATAATTTGTTGATCACTTGTTTAAAGAACAACAAATTCTTCATTGCGCATCCCGAGATTCCCCCAGGTGGCTTAACTGACTACTGAAGATCTCGTCGTGTTATTGTGGAATGTACCCAGGCTCTTACAATTCAATCTGGAGTGCATTATGCAGCCGGGTGTAAACCATCGGCTGTATCTACTGCCTAGACAACCTTTGAGGTGGCTGTCGATGTTAAAGGTGCATATTAAAACGATAAAGATCAACATGTCTTCAGGCTTCTTTGCCGAGCTGCTGTGTTATTCTATAATGAAACGATGCAACGTGAAAACAATTGCTAGCCATCCCAATGGGCCAGAGGGATTTCATGAGCTGCACCCGGCATGAGCAATATAAAACATAGTTTTGCAGTAATTTCCACGATTTGTCTCGTCGGTGTAATGACAGAAAGTGAAAAAAAAAACTTAGATGTCGTGATTGGCCTCCGGTTGTGCCACAAAACAGATGATGTAGTCTTCATGTCTCTCATATTGTTTTTCCAATGATTCGAACTCAATATGATGAAATCACTTTTTTTTTGCTCCGGTGCCAACTGCTAGAGCTGAATATGTACTTCTACTTTTTAGCTCTTCCCATTAATGTACAAATTATTCCGGGCCGTTATGTGGATTTCCAAATATCAGCTGGGAGAAAAGAAAATGACAAGGAAACACATTACAGCCCAGTTGAAGTTTCCCCATAGGCCTTGGCTAATTATTAATCCCCGCTTCACTTATTCGGCTTTTCGGAAATGTGTAAAATAAAATCTTTGTGAATAGGACAGGAATGCTGAAACGAAACAGAAAATGTCGGAGATATGCAGCAGTCACATATCACATTGTGCTCAGGAGACAGGGGAGGATGGTCACCAAGCATAACTGAGTACAGGGCAGGACCCTGATGATGCTAAATGTGGGACTTCGTGCACGTTAAACAAGTGATATAATAAGAAAAGAAATAATTAGCGTTTATTCTTCTACTGACAGACCAAAGACTTGAAAGTTTATCTCTGCCTCACTTTCCACATAGGCGGCCTGACTTGATTTCTAACATTACTGCACTGCGCTCCCTGTTAAGGAAGAATCGCCCGCTGAATGTCGCTGTTGAATATTCCCCTTCAATCGGTGCTTAAAACTGCTAATAATTGCCCCCAGCACTCTTCGCACATCTCCCATGCCCCCCATGCCTTCCCTCTGCTCATTTTGTTTTTCCCATTATGTTCTCACATACAGTCGATTTTGTTTTTTTCTTCTGGGAGAGATTATTTAATTAGGTATTGATTTTTATCCGTTCATTCCCTCATTCCCATTAAAGTGCTATGTTTACATGGCACACGCACACATACTGCTAAGCAGTCAAGAGACAAACCTTTCTTTTCGGTTGACTGAAGTGTTCTTATTTTCCATCTTCTTCTTCCAGCAAACATTATGACAATCGTGATCCTCTCCAGGGGAAATTGTGGTCTCTCCAAATGTATCTCTGTCTACATGGTGGCTATGGCTGTAGCGGATCTGCTGATCATGGTGTTTACTGTAGTCGTGTTTCTGATCTTCAATTATCACTTTCCGTACTCCTTTTTGTCCTACACTGCTGTTTGTAAGTTCATTCAGTACATGGGTTTTGTTAATTTGGATATGTCAGTGTGGTTCACAGCTTCATTTACATTTGACCGCTTTGTTTCCATCTGTTGTCCGAACTTTAAAGAGAAATATTTCACTAAGAGAATTGCAACTATAATTATAGTAACGCTCTCCGCTTTATCCTACTTAAAAGGTGTTCCTATGTTCTTTTCGTATAAAGCTGAACAAGTCATTAACAATGTACAGTGGGGCTGTCGGACAACACAGGACATTTATACATTGCCCGCATGGTCTGTATACAGTTGGATGCAGTCCAGCTCAGTTGTTCTGTTGCCTTTTGCTCTCATCGTGCTCTTTAATTCTTTAACCGTCAGACGTATTTTGTTGGCAAATCGTGTACGCAAAGGTTTCCGCAGTGGGGGAAGTGAGAGTCAGAGCGATCCAGAAGTGAAGAGCCGAAGAAAATCCATCGTTCTACTCTTCACGGTATCAGGCAGCTTCATAGTTTTGAGGTTAACAGCTGTTGGGAGCTTTGCAGCCACCAGAATGACGAGCAGCGTTTACTATCAAGGAGATTACTCCAATCCGGGGTATATCGCCACTGAGACTGGGTATCTGCTCATGTACCTGAGCTCCTGTTCGAACACCTGCATTTATGCAGCGACCCAAAGGAAATTCAGAGGAGAACTAAAGAGTGTGCTAAAATTTCCTTGGACATATTGTTGCAAATTGGTGAAAAGTTAGAAAGAGTTTAAGGCACCAATGATTTCTTTCCAAACTGAAGCATTATTTTTCACGTCTTTGTTTCCTGTACGAGAATGCTGTGCTTCATTGAATCTGACAATGGGAGGTGTTGATCAATGATATAAACGATATCAATTAAAAGTTGATGAAAGCAAACACTTGAAGTGATCACGAAAGCATAACAACATCAGAGATCATGTGGTGCCACGAGAGAAGGGGTGTATGAACTCATCAACTACGATAGTTTAGTCAATGTTCATTCTTACCATTTCCCTAGTAATGGAAAGTGGCTATAATTACTCTATCAAAGTTTGTTCGGGTATGGAAGCGTTGTGTGTGTGTGTGTGTGTGTGTGTGTGTGTGTGTGTGTTGGGGAGGGGTGTGTTGATGTGGGGAGAAAGGTGGGGGGAATTATGGCCGAATCGTTTTCTCTTACAATGGAGAGAAAAAGATTAGCATCAAAGGAACCTGAATATTTGTTTGATAAGTACATGTGAGAACATCACATTGCACAGAGAGCTAGGGAGAGGCTTGTTGTTGAAAGAGAAAGCTATTTATGCAAAATTATTAAGAAATACAACCCCTCAACGACAGATGGTATGCCAGTATGATATTACATGAGTGGAAGTGGGTGTGTGGGGTGTGGGGTTGGAATTGGTCTTAGAAAGCGGAGAATAGGTAGGAACCTGGGCACACTTCATTTATCCACCGAGACACAGAATATAAGAGCAGAGAGCTTACAATGGAGCTGAATGAAGAAAATGTCAAGCGATAATTCGTGTTCTGTCTGCATTTCTGATCATCATACCACATAAGGGTTGTGTACGGGAAAGGGCGTAAAGGAGATTTAAGATGTTGCCTGACCAAGGTAATTACCACTGCGAAGAGAAGCTCAGCTTGGCTTAGTTGTTTTCCCTGGAATAGGGACCACTCTATTCGGGAGTGGGGGTGAGGAAAAGGGGTGGGGTTACGATCGGAGTGTACAGATTTTGAGGTACATATGTAGGCACTTTTCAAATTAGTAAAGCTGTCAATGATCAGAGGACATAAGTTCATATATTTTAATATAAGGTTCTGGGCAGGAGATTTAGAGGGAATTAAAGGGAAATGTTCTTTCTACCAAGAGGTTGATGGAGAGTTAGAAATCATAGACTGAAATTGTTCTAGGGATGGAATCGTCACAGTGGGTGGGGGGGGGGGGTGGGGTTGACGTTACGCATTCGACAGGAGCCATTGGTTTATTTTAATATTATCAGAAAACTAAAAAAAAGTTGGCTGAATCAGCAAATAGAGGGGAAATAACCGTATAATTTACTTAGAGAACTCGGGACATTAACAAAGCGAACTCAAAATTTTATAGTCACCAACAAAGGATTTAACATTCAAAAACACTCAGAAATCAAATTATGTTTTCTGTGTTTAAAAAAGGGGGCACATTGCCAACAAAGCTGCAACAAGCCAAGTTTGAAATATCCAGAACGTTAACGCATTCAGGATGCTATTCAGGATGAATTTTCCGTGTTTTAACAAATTGCAGCAAATGACAGGAATTGTTCATCAAACCGAAATACACTCGAAAAGGGGAAAAAAAATGAAGTTACACAAAAGAAAGTGGATGGCGAAATTTAAACGTAAGAACATGAAAAATTAGATTTCGAGTGGACCATCCCGCACCTCGTGCATGTTCCACCTTCAGCAAGATCATGGGTATTTTTTTTCGAGGATTCGGCTCCACTTACCAGCCCTCTCACCGTAGCCCTTCATTGCTTTATTGATCAAAAAATTACCTATCCCTGTCTCAACTGCGTCACTAGGCTGAAAATTCGACAGATTCACAACACTTTGTGTGAAAAAGTTCCTCCTCAACTCAGTCGTAAATCTGCCCCCCCCCCCTTTATTTTGAGGCCATTCCCACAGTTCTAATTTCATCTGCACTGGACATAATTTTCCTCTTTCTACCATATATAATCCCTTCATAATCCCATAATCCCTTCATAATCGTTGATAAGTGTGTCCCTGTCAGGCAAGGAAGAAATGGTCGAGTAAGGGAACCTTGGTGTACAAAAAAAGTTGATTCGTTGGTTAAAAGGAAAAAGGAGGCTTATGTCAGGATGAGGCTTGAAGGCTCGGTTAGTGCAATGGATTAGCTATAGATTAGCCAGGAGGGAGCTAAAGCGTGAGTTGAGGAGAGCTAAGAGGGGACACGAGAAGAATTTGGCTGATAGGATTAAGGACAATCCTAAAGCTTTCTTTAGACATGTTAAGAGTAGAAGATTGGTTAGGGCAAGATTTATGGGCAGTCATAGACAGCAGTGGGAAGTTGTGCGTGGAGCCTGAAGAGATTGGAGAGGCACTGAATAAATATTTCTCTTCGGTATTCACGCAGGGAGATGTAAATGTAGTTGTGGAGAACACTGAGGTACAGGGTTGCAAACTGGAAAGTATTGAAGTAGATAGGGAGGATGTGCTAGATATTCTTGAGGGTTTGAAGTTGGATAAGTCCCCTGGGCCGGACGGGATTTACCCTAGGATTCTCTGGGAGGCAAGAGAGGCGATTGCAGAATCTCTGGCTCTGATCTTCAGGTCGTCATTGGTTACGGGTATGGTTCCGGAAGACTGGAGGATAGCGAATGTGGTCCCATTGTTCAAGAAGGGGAAGAGAGACCTTCCAGAGAATTATAGGCCAGTGAGTCTTACTTCTGTTGTGGGCAAGGTATTGGAGAGAATTATTAGGGATAGGATTTCTAGTTATTTAGAGAGAAATGAATTGATTGGGGATAGTCAGCATGGTTTTGTGAAGGGTAGGTCGTGCCTTACTAACCTTATTGAGTTTTTTGAAAAAGTGACCAAAGAGGTGGATGGGGTAAGGCAGTTGATGTGGTATATATGGACTTTAGTAAGGCGTTCGATAAGGTGGCCCATGGAAGACTTCTGCAGAAAATGCAGATGTATGGGATAGAGGGTGATTTAGCTAATTGGATTAGGAATTGGCTAGCAGATAGAAGACAGAGGGTGGTGGTTGATGGGAGATATTCATCGTGGAGTTCGGTGACAAGTGGTGTACCTCAGGGGTCTGTTTTGGGGCCCCTGCTGTTTGTAATTTTTATAAATGATCTGGATGAGGGTATTGAAGGATGGATTAGTAAATTTGCAGATGACACTAAAGTCGGTGGAGTGGTAGATAGTGAAGACGGGTGTTCTAGTTTGCAGAGAGACTTGGACAAGTTGCAGAGCTGGGCCGAGAGGTGGCAAATGGAGTTTAATGTGGAAAAGTGTGAGGTAATGCACTTTGGCAGGAATAATAAATGTGTAGAGTATAGGGCTAATGGTAGGATTCTTAATAGTGTTGATGAACAGAGGGATCTTGGTGTATATGTGCATAGATCCCTGAAAGTAGGCAGTCAAGTCGATAAGGTTGTTAAGAAGGCATATGGAGTCTTAGCTTTTATTGGTAGGGGGATTGAATTTCGGAGCCGCAACGTCATGTTGCAACTGTACAAAACTCTAGTGCGGCCGCACTTGGAGTATTGTGTGCAGTTCTGGTCCCCACATTATAAGAAAGATGTGGAGGCATTGGAGAGGGTACAGAGGAGGTTTACCAGGATGTTGCCTGGTATGGAGGGCAGGTCTTATGAAGAGAGGCTGAGGGATTTGAGGTTGTTTTCGTTAGAAAGGAGGCGGCTAAGAGGGGACCTAATCGAAACATATAAGATGATTAGAGGTTTAGATAGGGTGGACAGTGATAGCCTTTTTCCTAGGATGGAAAAAGCTAGCACGAGGGGACACAGCTTTAAATTAAGGGGTGATAGTTATAGGACGGATATCAGAGGTAGGTTCTTTACCCAAAGGGTGGTTCGGGAGTGGAATGCCCTGCCTGCAGCGGTTGTAGATGCGCCAAGTTTGGTGGCGTTTAAGAGGTTAGTTGATAAGTTTATGGAAGAGAAGGGAATGGTTTAGTTTGGAGGGTCATTGCATTTTTATAATGGTCGGCGCAACATCGAAGGCCGAAGGGCCTGTTCTGCGCTGTAATGTTCTATGTTCTATGTTCTATATATTTAACAAGATCTCCCCTGATACTTCTCAATTCTAATGTGTTTAGTCCCAATCTACTCAATCTCTCCCCATAAGCCAAAATTCTCAACTTTCGAAATCAACCGAGTGAATCTGATCTGCATCCCCTGCAGTGCCAGTACATTCTTTTCCAGGTAAGGAGACCAAAATTGTACTTCAGGAGTTGCCTCACCAGAATTTTGTATAGCTGCAACATAACCTTACTATATTTTTAAGCTCCAATCCTCCAATAATGAAAGATAACATATCATGTGTCTTCTTAATTATTTGCTGCAGCTGCAAAACAACTCCTTGTGATTCTTGCACAGGGATACCCAGGTCCCTCTGCACAGCAACATGCTGCAATGTGTTAGTATTTACGAATAACCAATTGTGCTGTGTTTTCAGTTTTTACCAAAATGGATGACGTCACATTTAGCAACATTGCTTTCTATCTACCAGAATTTTGCCTATTCATTATACTATTATAGCCCTTTGCAGATTTCCAGCGTCATCTGCACACTTTGCTCTACTACTCATCTGAGTGCCATCTGCAATTTTCTGGACACACTACACCTTGTCCCCAACTCCAAATCATTTGCGTAAAGCGTAAACAATTGTAGTCCCATCATTGATCCCTGAGAGATGTCACTCGCCACCGATTGACAATCTAAAAAACAGCCATTTACCCCAGGCTTTGATCTCTATTAGTTAACCAATCTCCTATCTGTCCTAATACATTGCCTATAACACGTTGGACTTTCATCTGATGCTGCGGTGTTTGGTGCAACAACTTGTCAAATGCCTTCTGGAAATCCGGAAACATCACGTCCACAGGATCAATGATTAATTTGGCCACCCATTTTCGTTTTATATATTAACATAAACTTTTGCTATCTGTTTTTATACTCTGAGCTAATTTACTCTCATATTCCATCTTAGTTTTCTTTGTAAGTTTTTCACGGCATCTTGGACCCTTAAATTGTTCCAAATCCTCTAGTATCCCACTAATCTTTGTCACTCTATATATATTTTCTTTCAATTTAATATCCTCATTTATTTCCTTATATGTCCATGGCTAATTATCTCTTTTTCTGCATTCCTCCCTTATCATGGTATATACCATTATTTGAGTACTGTGAAAAATTCGCTGTGAAGTCCTCCACCGTTCCTCAGTTGTTGACCCTAGGTTTTGATTTCAGTCTACCTTAATCAACTCCTCCTTTATCCCAATTTGTTCTATTGTGTTTTAAGCACAGTCACTGGCATTGGTTTTTACCTTCTCACACTCCATCTGTATTTTAAATTCAACTATACTGTGATTGCTTCTTCTGTGATCTTACCTGTAAGATCAATAATTATTTCTCTCTCATTATAGAGAACCAGATCTATGATAGCTTGCTCCCTCATATGTTCCTCTACACACTGTTCAAGGAAGCTATCACAGATATATTCTGTGAACTCCTTCTCAAGGCTGTCTTGACCGACTTGGTGTGAGCATTGACATGTAGATTAAAATCCGGATGATAACTGCTGTACCACTTTTTGGCCATTTTTCCAGTTTACGTTTATCTCTATTAAATATTTCGTGATAACAACGCCAACTAAATGACGGCTATTCAAAAATGGCAGTGTCTTAACAGCAGTTTCATGTGATTGTGAGGAATAGAAAATTAAAATTAACATAATAATCATGAGAATGAGATAAGTGGTCCAGAAAACAGTGCAGATGTGAACATGAATAACCATCTTGTTCTGGAGAACTGCTGATGATACAAGCTGCAATCACTTGAAATATTGTCCTCTGGAATGCAGACACTATCGCAATTCAGCAAGCGCTGCTGTATTTTCCGGTTGTCTGAAGCGTTCATACAATATCACTAAAATGAAATTGCGTCCTTTTTTAAAAAAAATTAATATTCATGTTTTAAATAAAAATAATTTTTATTCACATCCAGTTGTTTTGTTAACCAAAAGCCCTTTTCAGCCCTCTCCATAACCAAAGGTCGTTCATTCTCAAGTCGGTTAAGTTAGTGTTACTAAATCTTTGGTCCTGTGTTTTACAAGCCTATTCCGCACCTTCTGCTCCCTACCTCACCTGCCCATACCGTTTGCCGCTTTCGGTCGTTGGCCAAAGACCAACTGAAGCTACTAAATGGATAGTTCTCAGGATCTAAACTTAATCCTTTCTAATTATTTCGAATTTCCTATTTCCCTCTTCCTTACCCTAACTGCTGTCACTGATGCTGTAACGTCGATGGATTTAGAAAGTCGTGCAAATCAATTTGTGATTAGATGTAGAATTACTGCTAACATTAGGATCACAATTAAATAATAAAATTCCTTCGAGGAACGATGAATTCAGAGAGACTAGTCAGCCTGAAAGCCACCAACCTAAGATAAATAGTGCGAGGACTTTGTGTTTTCCACCTCCATTTTCATGTATACAAATAGATTTCTGAACTGTTCGTTCAAATACTGTTTGTTCAAGTACAAATACTGATCCAATCACTGCTTGCAGCCGAGATACAATCCAATGCCATACAATGTTGAATTCCATCTGTACACATGACAACTATCTCATGAATGATCTTCGTGAGGGCAGTTCCTGTATTGACAATTTGTTCCCAATGCAGCTCAGCTTTGTTATTTCTTGCATTGTTCGAAGCACTTCATAATGAGGAAACATTGTGCCAAAAACCGGGCTCCTTCTATCATAGCTCGCCACATCTTGGCATGTGAGTGAGTTTATATGTTTACAAAGCTTTCTTCGCTTAACAAATATCCCTGGACCGTTGGTTCCCAGATCAAAATCTAACTGTAGAGGCATGCCAGAACGGAGTATTATTTCATTTGTAAATCAAAACCACTGTTTTTGGCTGTAGCATTTTCAAACTGATAAATGATTACCAGATAAGAGTTCTTTCCTTGCACTTCGCGTAAGGGCCCTATAAAATCCATCTGCTTATGATGGCCAAGAGTTGCCCTTTCATGTTGCAGTTTATAAAACGTTGGTTAGACTTCATTGGGAATACTGCGTCCAGTTCCAGTCGCCTTACTATTGCAAGGACGTGGAGACTCTGGAGAGAGTGCAGAGGAGGTTTACCTGGTATGGAAGGTCTGAGTTATGAGGAGACGTTAAGTAAATTGGGGTTGTTTTCCTTAGGAAGACATATACTTAAAGGAGATCTAATAGAGGTGTACAAGATTGTAGAACATAGAATATTACAGCGCAGAACAGGCCCTTCGGCCTTCGTTGTTGCGCCGACCAATTAAAAAAAAATGACCCTCTAACCTAAACCATTCCCTTTTCGTCCATAAACTTATCTACTAGCCTCATAAATGCAACCAAACTTGGCACATCTACAACTGCAGCAGGCAGGGCATTCCATACCCTTACCACCCTCAGAGTAAAGAACCTACCTCTGACATCCGTTCTATAACTACCACCCCTTAATTTAAAGCTATGTCCCCTCGTGCTAGCTTTCTCCATCCTAGGAAAAAGGCTATCACTGTCCACCTTATCTAGACCTCTAATCGTCTTATATGTTTCAATAAGGTCTCCTCTTAGCTGCCTTCTTTCTAACGAAAACAACCTCAAATCCCTCAGCCTCTCTTAAAAAAACTGCCCTCCATACCAGGCAACATCCCGTTAAACCTCCTCTGTAACCTCTCCAATGCCTCCACATCTTTCTTATAATGTGGGGACCAGAACTGTACACAATACACCAAGTGCGGCCGCACTAGAGTTTTGTACAGTTGCAACATGACGTTGCGGCTCCGAAATTCAATCCTCCTACCAATAAAAGCTAAGACCCCATATGCCTTCTTAACAAACTTATCGACTTGATTGCCAACTTTCAGGGATCTATGCACATATACACCAAGTTCCCTCTGTTCTTCAACACTATTAAGAGTCATACCATTAACCCTATATTCTGCACATTTGTTATGCCTGCCAAAGTGAATTACCTCACACTTTTCCGCATTAAACTCCATTTGCCACCTCTCGGCCCAGCTCTGCAACTTGTCCAAGTCTCTCTGCAAACTAGAACATCCCTCTTCACTATCTACCACTCCTCCGACTTTGGTGTCATCCGCAAATTTACTAATCCATCCTTCAATACCCTCATCCAGATCATTTATAAAAATTACAAACAGCAGGGGCCCCAAAACAGACCCCTGAAGTACACCACTTGTAACCGAACTCCACGATGAATATCTTCCATCAACCACCACCCTCTGTCTTCTATCTGCTAGCCAATTCCTAACCCAATTAGCTAAATCACCCTCTATCCCATACATCTGCATTTTCTGCAGAAGCCTCCCATGGGCCACCTTATCGAACGCCTTACTAAAGTCCATATATACCACATCAACTGCCTTACCCCCATCCACCTCTTTGATCACTTTTTCAAAAAACTCAATAAGGTTAGTAAGGCACGACCTACCCTTCACAAAACCATGCTGACTATCCCCAATCAATTCATTTCTCTCTAAATAACTATAAATCCTATCCCTAATAATTCTTTCCAATACTTTGCCCACAACAGAAGTAAGACTCACCAGCCTATAATTCCCAGGAAAGTCTCTATTCCCCTTCTTGAACAATGGGACCACATTCGCTATCCTCCAGTCTTCCGGCACTATACCCGTAACCAACGACGACCTGAAGATCAGAGCCAGAGGCTCTGCAATCGCCTCTCTCGCCTCCCAGAGAATCCTAGGGTAAATCCCGTCCGGCCCAGGGGACTTATCTAACTTCAAACCCTCAAGAATATCTAGCACATCCTCTTCATCTACTTCCATATTTTCCAGTTTGCAACCATGTATCCCAGTGTTCTTCACAGCTACATTTACATCTCCTTGCGTGAATACCGAAGAGCAATATTTGTTCAGTGCCTCTCCAATTTCTTCAGGCTCCACGCACAACTTCCCACTGCTGTCTCTGACTGGCCCTAATCTTGCCCTAACCAATCTTCTATTCTTAACATATCTAAAGAACTCTTTAGGAATCCCCTTGATCCTATCAGCCAAAATCTTCTCGTGTCCCCTTTTAGCTCTTCTCAACTCACTCTTTAGCTCCCTCCTGGCTAATCTATAGGTATCCATTGCATTAACTGAGCCTTCAAGCTCATCCTGACATAACCAGCGAATTAATTTATTAATTCAAGGGATCATGAGGGGCAAAGATAGAGTAAACAGGGTTAAGGTTTTTCCTAGGATAGACTCAAATAGCACGAGGGATCACGGGCTTAGGGTGAGGGGGGTAAGGTATAACTTGGATGCTGGAGAGAGTCTTTTTCACACAGAGTGTGATGGGAATATGGAATGCGCTGCCAAGTGGTGGAGGCAGGCATTCTGGAGTTATTTAACAGATAATTAGATAGGCACATGAACAGAATGTAAATGGAGGGATATAGAAAACTCATTTAAAATAAGGATCATGAGCCTTGGGAGTTTCCTGGGAAGTGAGTAAATAGTCGATGGTATTGATGCATTTGTTTTATCCTATAGGTACTTCGGTCCGCCAATCTAACAAGGGACATACACGCGATAGGCCGTGAGAGGGCTGCTCTTGGATTTTTCAAGAATCTCATAATCTCTTATGTCTCTTCTCACTCACGTACCTGTGCATCTCCCTCCTCACTGCCGATTCATCTTAACTTGGCACTGATCGAGAATTGTTTAGCAGACTGAAAACAAAGCTTAGGGACAAATTAATATTTTCGAAATTACAGGCAATGATTTCGGGAACCCTCAGGAATCTATTTAAAAGATGCATCAATGGTTTTGATGAGGGAACCAAAAATAACATTTCTAATATTAATCTCACAAAACATGAGCGGAATTTAAGTGGTGTGAAGGATGCTCAGAGACAGCAAGATGATTCAGGCAAGTTAAATATGCAGGAAAACAAATTGCAGATTCCGTATAATGTGCGTAAATATAATGTAAATTGCGTTGGACAGAGAAATAGAATGTTAGAACATTATTCAATTCGTATTAGATGGAGAAGCGTTGACAAAAAAGAGACCTAAATGCCGTTGTACACCCGATATTAACGAATCCATGCACGACTTGCAAGCAGACAGCTGGCAATTTGCACGCTGTCCTTCATTGAAAGGTGTCTTCAGTACAGAAAAGGAATGTCAAACTGGAGATATACAAGGATTTGGTGAGATCTCAATGGAAGTATTGTGTGCAGTTTTGGCCTCATGACCTGAGAAAGGAGGGGAGATAGTTTTCATCGAACTGATTTCTGGGGAAGCGTGTTTCCAGCATCAGATGAGAATGAGTTGAATGTACATGCACTAACTGGAAACTAGAATAATTAGAAAATACAAAAATGTCTGATATGTTTGGAAAGATTGGATGTTGAGATGTCATTTCGATGGCAATGTGGGAAGGAGGTCAATAATAAGATGTCACGACTTTCGAATATTGGTCGGCCAATAACGATTGAGATGAGGAGGAATGTCTTCACTCAGAGGGTGGTGAGCCTCTGGAATTCAATATTACAGACAACTGTGGTGGTAAATAAACTGATTATATTCAATAGCAACATGGAAGCAGTCCAGAATAAGTTCAGTAGGCAGAAACCTGATAGGGAGGGATTTTCATATGAGCAGCTCGTGCTTGTTTAAAAGAATGAGAGACAACCTTAGTGATACATATAATACTCATCGACCTTATTGAGACATATAAAGGGCTTGACAGCATGGATGCTGAAACGTTGGACCTCCTTCTGTGACGGTCTTGGACTAGAGTGCGTTGTCTCAGAGTAAGCGGTGGTCCGTTTGAGAGAAAAAAGAGGTGTAATTTCTTCTCTCAGAGAATACTGAATCCATGGAATACTTCAATGCGCCGGCTATCCAGGCTGTCTCTTGAAGTATGTTCATTGTAAGAAGGTTTCAGTACAGAAAAGTATGATATTTGATTCGAGCTGTATAAGGCTTTGTTGAAAACACGACAGTGTTAATGTTTAGTCGCTGTTATTAGCATCGCTATGTGATGAGCAACAGAAATGTTAAACTAAGTTCTGAACAGTCCTGTTAGAGTCGCGTATCTCTTAGCGAAAGGAGCGTTGAGTTGTACCAGTAACTTTATTATTGAGTTAGCAGAAATATCGAATCATTTAATGCCAATGCTGACACTTTTAAGCATTTTCCATAAGCTGCTACTTTTTCGGAAATATCAAACCCAGAACCCGAGACACTTCAGCTCCATGGGTTTTGGTGTGTCAACAGTTCAATTCCTCTGAAATTCTGATACATTCCGCTTGGTGACTTCAAAGGATGGAGCTGAGATTCACCATTACCGAATGTCTGGATGTGGGTGCAACGAGGAAAAAAAAACACCTTTATTTGTTCAGTTACAATAATTAATCACGTGCAACATTATGTCATCTGATTTTATTGCAGAGACTCGATTGTTACATAAATGGGGCTCATTGATCCTTGAGAGATCTATTTTGCGTGGAACACAATTCGGACAGAATTTCCATCCTCTTCATGAAATGGTGCGCGCCACAATCCTGCAAATAAAGGATATTTATTATCCTCTGCTTGCTGCCTTTGGGGTTCCAGGTAAGCTCAGTATACCCTGTCGATGAAGAGGTATGAGAGTATCTGACTGTTGTTAGATACTGTGCTGGATGGTGAGACACCATCCAGGTGAACAAATCGCGGATAATGGCAGCTTGAAATTTATTTCCCTGGCCCAGAATTGTCTTCTGTCCAGAATTGGACAGAAGGCAGGTCTGGTCTGTTCCCAATTGTAAATGTAAACCCTTTATATGCAATGAATGATTATTCGAGCTACAATCATTTCCTCTTTGAAAGGTAATTTGTCGAACATTTGTTTAAAGAACAACAAATGCCTCAATGTGCATCAGGAGATGCCTCCAGGTGGCTTAACTCGCCTTTGAAGATCGCGGTATGTTGTTGCGGATGTACTCAGAATCTGAAGTTCATAATGGAGTGCATAATGCAGCCGGGTGTAAACCACCGGCTGTATCTAGCGGCCAGACAGCCTTTGAGGTGGCTGTCAATGTTAAAGGTGCATATTAAGGCGGTAAAGACCAACATATCTTTAGGCTTCTTTGCCGAACTGCTGTGTTATTCTATAATGAAACGATGCAACATGAAAACAATTGCTAGCCATTCCAGTAGGTCAGAGGGATTTCAGGAGCTGCACCACGCATGAGCCATATAAAATAGAGTTTCGCAGTAATATCCACGATTTGACACACTATATATAATGATAGGAAGTGAAAAGAAAACGTAGATGTCGTCATTGGTCTCCGGTTGTGCCACAGAATCGATGACACAGCGTCCATGTCTCTCAGATTGTTTTTGCAAGTGATTCGCACTCAATATGAGGAAATCGCATCTTTTGTTTCTCTGCTGCCAACTGCTAGAGATGAATATCTATTTCAGCATTTTTGCTCTTCCCATTAATGTCACAAAGTATTCCGGGCCGTTATTTGGAATTGCAAATATCAGCTGGGGGGAAAAATGGCAAGGAAACACATTAGGGCCCAGTTGACGTTTCCCCATGGGCCTTGGCGAGTGATTAATCCCCGCTCCATTATTCGGCTTTACAGATATGTGCAACAACAACAACAACAACAAAAACTTTATGGATAGGACAGGAATGCTGAAAGGAAGCAGAATGAGTTAGAGATAAACAGGGGAGGATTGTCACCAATCATACCCAAGTATAGGGCAGCAGCATGATGAAGGTATAATGTGGGACTACATTTCTGCACTGTGCTTTTGTTAAGGAAGAATCTCCCGCTGTATGTGGTCGTTGAATATTCTCCTTCAATCATTGCTTAAACTGATAATGCTCCTCCACCTGCGACCCCACCCATCATCCCTGCCTCCGATGCCTTTCCTCTCCTCATTTTTCCTTTATGTTCTCCAACAAAGACGATTTTTTTTTATCTTCTGGAAGAGATTATTTAATTTGGTATTGAATTTTATCCGTTCATTCACTCATTCGCATAAACGTGCTCTGTTTACATGGCACACGCAAACATACTGCTAAGAGACAAACCTTTCTTTTAGGTTGACTGAAGTGTTCTTATTTTCCTTGCTCTTCTTGCAGCAAACATTACAACCATCGTGATCCTCTCCAGGGGAAATTGTGGTCTCTCCAAATGTATCTCTGTCTATATGGTGGCTATGGCTGTAGCGGATCTGCTGATTATGGTGTTTACTGTAGTCGTGCTCCTGATCTTCAGTTATCAGTTTCCGTACTCCTTTTTGTCCTACACTGCTTTTTGTAAGTTCATTCTGTACATGGGTTTTGTTAATTTGGACATGTCAGTGTGGTTCACAGTTTCATTTACATTTGACCGCTTTGTTTCCATCTGTTGTGCGAACTTTAAAGAGAAATATTGCACTAAGAGAATTGCAACTACGGTTATAGTAACGCTTTTCGTTTTGGCCTACTTAAAAGGTGTCCCTATGTTCTTTTCGTATGAAGCTCAACGAGTCATTGACAATGTACACTGGGGCTGTCAGACCACGCAGGCCGTTTATACATTGCCCGCGTGGTCTGTGTACAGTTGGATGCAGTCTAGCTCACTTGTGCTGCTGCCTTTTTATCTCATCATGCTGTTTAATTCTTTAACCGTCAGACGTATTTTGTTGGCAAATCGGGTACGCAAAGCCCTCCGGAGGAGGGGAATTGAGAGTCAGAGTGATCCAGAAGTGAAAAGCCGAAGAAAATCCATCGTTCTACTCTTCACGATATCAGGCAGCTTCATAGTTTTGAGGTTAACAGCTGTTGGGAGCTTTGCAGCCACCGGAATGACGAACAGCGTTTACTATCAAGGAGATTACTCCAATCCGGGGTATATCGCCACTGAGACTGGGTATCTGCTCATGTACCTGAGCTCCTGTTCTAACACCTGCATTTATGCAGCGACCCAAAGGAAATTCAGAGACGAGCTGAAGAATGCGCTGAAATTTCCTTGGATATACTTTTCCAAATTGGTGAGAGATAAGAAAGAATTTAAGGCAAATCAATGATATCTCTCCAAACTGCAGAACTATTTTTCACATGTTTTCCTGTACAAGAATGCTGCGCTTCCTAGAATCTGAAGATGAGAGTTGTTGTTAAATGGTATAAACGATGTTGAATAAACGTTGACGAAAGCAAACACTTGAAGTGATCACGAAAGCAAAACAGCAGCAGCGATCATGTGGTGCCACCGGAGAAAGGATGTATGAACTCATCAACTACCATAGTTTAGACAATGTTCATTCTTACCACTTCCCACGTAATGGGAAGTGGCTATAGTTGCTCTATCAAAATTTGTTCGGTTATGGAAACGTTGTGTGCGTGTGCGGGCTGGGGGGGGGGGGGGGGGGGGGGGGTGCTGTTGCTGGGGGCAAACGTGGGGGAGTTATGGCCGAAATGTTTTCTCTTACAATGGAGAGAAAAAAAATAGCATCAAAGGAACCTGAATATTTGTTTGATAAGTACATGTGAGAACATCACATTGCACAGAGAGCTTGGGGGAGGCTTTGTGTTGAAAGAGAAAGATATCTATGCAAAACGATTAAAAAATGCAACTCCTCAACGATCAATGGTGTGCCAGCATGATATTACATGAATGGAAGTGGGTGTGTGGGGGGTGGCGTTGGAATTGGGCTTAGAAAGTGGAGGATAGGTAGGAATGTTGCACTCCTTCATTTATTCACCGAGATGGCTGGCAGATAGAAGACAGAGGGTGGTGGTTGATGGGAGATATCCATCGTGGAGTTCGGTGACAAGTGGTGTGCCTCAGGGGTCTGTTTTGGGGCCCCTGCTGTTTGTAATTTTTATAAATGATCTGCATGAGGGTATTGAGGGATGGATCAGTAAATTTGCAGATGATACTAAAGTTGGTGGTGTGGTAGATAGTGAAGAGGGGTGTTTTAGTTTACAGAGTGACTTGGACAAGTTGCAGAGCTGGGCCGCGAGGTGGCAAATGGAGTTTAATGTGGAAAAGTGTGAGGTAATGCACTTTGGCAGGAACAATAAATGTGTAGAGTATAGGGCGAATGGTAGGGCTCTTAATAGTGTTGAGGAACAGAAGGATCTTGGTGTATGTGTCAATAGATCCCTGAAAGCAGGCAGTCAAGTGGATAAAGTTGTTAAGAAGGCATATGGAGTCTTAGCTTTTATTGGTAGGGGGATTGAATTTAGGAGCCGCAGCATCATGTTGCAACTGTACAAAACTCTAGTGCGCCGCACTTGGAGTATTGTGTGCAGTTCTGGTCCCCACATTATAAGAAAGATGTGGAGGCATTGGAGAGGGTACAGAGGAGGTTTACCAGATGTTGCCTGGTATGGAGGGCAGGTCCTATGAAGAGAGGTTGAAGGATTTGAGGTTGTTTTCGTTAGAAAGGAGGCGGCTAAGAGGGGATCTTATTGAAGCATATAAGATGATTAGAGGTTTAGATAGGGTGGACAGTGATAGCCGTTTTCCTAGGATGGAGAAAGCTAGCACGAGGGGACACAGCTTTAAATTAGGGGGTATGAGTTATAGGACGGATATCAGAGGTAGGTTCTTTACTCAAAGAGTGATTAGGGAGTGGAATGCCCTGCCTGCAGCTGTTGTAGATGCGCCAAGTTTGGTGGCGTTTAAGAGGTTAATTGATAAGTATCTGGAAGAGAAGGGAATGGTTTAGTTTGGAGGGGCATTGCTTTTTATTTTGGTCGGCACAACATCGAAGGCCGAAGGGCCTGTTCTGTGCTGTAGTGTTCTATGTTCTATGTTCTATGTTCTAGATATAGAATATAAGAGCAGAGAGCTTACAATAGCGCTGAATAAAGAAAACTTCAAGACATAATTCGTGTTCTGTCTGCATTTCTGATTATCATACCAGATAAGGGTTGTGTGCGAGAGAGGGCGTAAAGGAGATTTAAGATGTTGCCTGACCAAGGGAATTACCAATACGAAGAGAAGCTCAGCTTGGTTTAGTTTTTTTGCTTGGAACAGGGGCCACTCTATTCGGGGGTGAGGGTGAGGTATAGGGGTGGGGTTACGATCGGAGTGTACAGATCTTGAGGTACATATGTAGGCACTTTTCAAATTAGTAAAACTGTCAATGATCAGAGGACATAAGTTCATCGATTTTAATGTAAGGTTCTGGCAGGAGATTTAGAGGGAATTAAAGGGAAATGTTCTTTCTACCAAGAGGATGATGGAGAGTTAGAAATCATAGACTGAAATTGTTCCTGGGATGGAATCGTCACAGTGGGTGGGGGTGGGGGTGGGGGTGGGTGGGTGGAGTGGGTGGGTGTGGGGCGTGGTTGGGCGGAGAGGGGTGGCTTGGTGAGGGGGGGGGCGTTACGCCTTCGACAGGAGCCATTGGTTTCTTTTAATATTATCCAGAAACAAAAATGTTGGCAGAATCAGGAAATAGTGGGGATATAACCATGCAACTCACGAACTCGGGAAATTTATAAAGAGAAATCAAAATTTTATAGTCACCAACAAATGGTTTCACATTCAAAAACACTGAGAAATCAAGTTATGTTTTCTGTGTTTAAAAAAAAAAGCGGGGACATCGTCAAAAAAAATAAAGCTGTCACAAGCCAAGTTTGAAATAACCAGAACGTCAGCACGTTCAGTTCTATTCAGGATGAATCTTCGTGTTTTAAAAATTTGCAGCAAATGACAGGAACGGTTCATTCAAATCGAAATGCACTCGGAAAGGGGAAAAATTATGTGAAGTTGCACAAAAGAAAGTGGATGGCGAAATTTAAACGTAAGAATTTAAAAACTTAGAGTTCGCGTGGACCACCCTGCACCTCGTGCACGTCCCACCTTCAGCAAGATCATGGGTGTGTTTTTTTCGAGGATTCGGCTGCACTTTCCAGCCCTTCCACAGTAGCCTTTCATTCCTTTATTGATCAAAATATTATCTATCCCGATCTCAACTGCTTCAATGGGCTGAAAATTTCACAGTTTCACAATACTTGCCGTGAAAAAGTTCCTCCTCAACTCAGTCCGAAATCTGACCCCCGCCCCCCACTTATTTTGAGGCCATTTCCCAATTTCATCTGCACTGGAAATAATTTCCCTGTTTCTACCATATGCAATCCCTTCATAATCCCATATGTTTCCACAAGATCTCCCCTGATTCTTCTCAATTCTAATGTGCATCGTCCCAATCTACTCAATCTCTCCTCATAAGCCATAATTCTCAACTTCGAAATCAACCTAGTGAAACTCCTCTGCATCCCCTGCACTGCCAGTACGTTCTTCCTCAGGTAAGGAGACCAAAACTGTACACAGTACTTCAGGAGTTGCCTCACCAGAATTTTGTATCGTTGCATCATAACCTTATTGTTTTTTTAAGTTCCAATCCTCCAGTAATGAAAGATAACATATCATTTGTCTTCTTACTGATTTGGTATAGCTGCAAAGCATCTCCTTGTGGTTCTTGCGCAGGGATACCCAGGTCCCTCTGCACAGCAACATGCTGCAATGTGTTAGCTTTTAAGAAGAACCAATGGCGCTGTGTTTTCTGTTCTTAACAAAATGGATGACGTCACATTTAGCAGCATTGCTCTCCATTACCAGATTCTTGTCTATTCATTAGACTATTATAACCTTTGCAGACTTTCAGCGTCCTCTGCACACTTTGCTTTACCACTCATCTCAGTGTCATGTGCAATTTTCTGGACATACTACACCTTGTCCCCAACTCCAAATCGTCTCCGTAAAGCGTAAAGAATTGTAGTCCCATCACCATCGATTGACAATCTGAAAAACAGCCATTTATCCCAGTCTTTGCTCTCTATTAGTTAACTAATCTTCTATCTATACTCATATATTACCCATAACACGTTGGACTTTCATGTGATGCTGCAGTCTTTGGTGGAACAACTTGTCAAATGTCTTCTGGATATCCAAAAACATCACATCCACAGGATCATTGATTAATTTGGCCACCCATTTTCGTTTTATATATTAACAGAAACTTTTGCTATCTGTTTTTATTCTCTGAGCTAATTTACTCTCATATTCCATCTTAGTTTTCTTTATACGTTTTTCATGGCATTATGGACCCTTAAATTATTCCCAATCCTCTAGTTTCCCAGTAATCTCTGTCACTCTATATGTATGTTCTTTCAATTTAATATCCTCGTGTATTTCCTTAGATGTCCAAGGCTAATTATCTCACTTGCTGCATTCCACCCCAATCACTGGTATATGCGTTTTTTTGAGCACTGTGAAAAATCGCTGTGAAGTCCTCCACTGTTCCTCAGTTGTTGTACCAAAGCTTTTGCTCCCAGTCTACCTTAATCAATTCCTCCTTTATCCCAAGGTGTTCTATTGAGTTTTAAGCACAGTCACTGCGATTGGATTTTACCTTCTCACACTCCATCTTTATTTTAAATTCAAGTACACTGTGATTGCTTCTTCCGAGGGGATCCCTATCTGTAAGATCAATAATTATTTCCCTCTTATTATAGAGAACAAGATCTATGATCGCTTGCTCCCTCATATGTTTCTCTAGGCACTGTTCAGGGGAACTATCACAGAGACACTTTGTGAACTCCTTCTCAAGGCTGTCTAGACCGACTTGGTGTGAACATTCACATATAGATTAAAATCTGGATGATAATTGCTGTACCACTTTTTGGCCATTTTTCATTTATCTCTATTGAATATTTCATGATAACAGCGCCAACTAACTGAGGGCTAGTCAAAAATGGCAGTGACCTCACAGCAGTTTCATGAGATTGTGAGGAATGGAAATTTAAATTTAGCAAAATAACCATGAGAATGAGATAAGTTGTCCAGAAAACAGTGCGGATGTAAACATGAATAGCCATCTTGTTCTGGACAACTGCTGATGATACAAGCTGCATTCGCTCGAAATATTGTCCCCTGGAATGCAGACACTATCTAATGCTTCAATTCAGCAAGGCCTACTGTGTTTTGCTGTTGTCTGAAGCGTTCATACAATGTCACTAAAATGAAATTGCGCTCATTTAAAAAAAAATTAATATGCATGTTTTAAATAAAATTATTTTTGATTCGCATACAGCTGTTTTGTTAACCAACAGCCCTTGTCAGCCCTCTCCATAACCAAAGATCGTTCATTCTCAAGTCGATTAAGTTAGTGTTACTAAATCTTTGATCCTGTGTTTTACAAGCCTATTCCGCACCTTCTGCTCCCTCCCTCACCTACCCACACCATTTGCTGGTTTCGGTCGTTGGCCAAAGACCAACTGAAGCTACTAAATGTATAGTTCTCAGGATCTAAACTTAATCCTTTCTAATTATTTCGAATTTCCTATTTCCCTCTTCCTTACCCTAACTGCTGTCACTGATGCTGTAACGTCGGTGGATATAGAAAGTCGTGCAAATCAATTTGTGATTAGATGTTTATAGTTATGCTTATAGGATTTATAGTTATTTAGAGAGAAATGAATTGATTGGGGATATTCAGCATGGTTTCGTGAAGGGTAGGTCATGCCTTACTAACCTCATTGAGTTTTTTGAGAAAGTGACCAGAGAGGTGGATGGGGGTAAGGCGGTTGATGTAGTATATATGGACTTTAGTAAGGCGTTTGATAAGGTGGCCCATGGAAGACTTCTACAGAAAATGCAGATGTGTGGAATAGAGGGTGATTTAGCTAATTGGATTAGGAATTGGCTGGCAGATAGAAGACAGAGGGTGGTGGTTGATGGGAGATATTCATCGTGGAGTTCGGTGACAAGTGGTGTGCCTCAGGGGTCTGTTTTGGGGCCCCTGCTGTTTGTAATTTTTATAAATGATCTGGATGAGGGTGTTGAGGGATGGATCAGTAAATTTGCAGATGACACTAAAGTCGGTGGAGTGGTAGATAGTGAAGAGGGGTGTTATAGTTTACAGAGTGACTTGGACAAGTTGCAGAGCTGGCCGAGAGGTGGCAAATGGAGTTTAATGTGGAAAAGTGTGAGGTAATGCACTTTGGCAGGAACAATAAATGTGTAGAGTATAGGGCTAATGGTAGGGCTCTTAATAGTGTTGAGGAACAGAAGGATCTTGGTGTGTATGTGCATAGATCCCTGAAAGTAGGCAGTCAAGTGGATAAAGTTGTTAAGAAGGCATATGGAGTCTTAGCTTTTATTGGTAGGGGGATTGAATTTAGGAGCCGCAGCATCATGTTGCAACTGTACAAAACTCTAGTGCGGCCGCACTTGGAGTATTGTGTGCAGTTCTGGTCCCCACATTATAAGAAAGATGTGGAGGCATTGGAGAGGGTACAGAGGAGGTTTACCAGGATGTTGCCTGGTATGGAGGGCAGGTCCTATGAAGAGAGGTTGAAGGATTTGAGGTTGTTTTCGTTAGAAAGGAGGCGGCTAAGAGGGGATCTTATTGAAGCATATAAGATGATTAGAGGTTTAGATAGGGTGGACAGTGATAGCCTTTTTCCTAGGATGGAGAAAGCTAGCACGAGGGGACACAGCTTTAAATTAAGGGGTATGAGTTATAGGACGGATATCAGAGGTAGGTTCTTTACTCAAAGAGTGATTAGGGAGTGGAATGCCCTGCCTGCAGCTGTTGTAGATGCGCCAAGTTTGGTGGCGTTTAAGAGGTTAATTGATAAGTATATGGAAGAGAAGGGAATGGTTTAGTTTGGAGGGGCATTGCTTTTTATTTTGGTCGGCACAACATCGAAGGCCGAAGGGCCTGTTCTGTGCTGTATTGTTCTATGTTCTATGTTCTATGTTCTATAGATAAGCTGGTGGCCTGGTCAGATAGATGGCAGATGGAATTCAATTCTGATAAATACGAGGTGATGCATTTCGGTAGAAAGAATGTAGGGGGGAGTTATCTGATAAAAGGTAGATATATTAAGAGTATAGAAATGCAGAAGGACATGGGGGTGCAGGTGCACAGGTCCCTGAAGATGGCAGAGCAAGTAGAGAAGGTTGTGAATAAAGCATATGGTATGCTAGCCTTTATAGGAATGTGTATAGAGTACAAGAGCTGGCCTTTCATGTTGCAGTTTATAACACGGTGGTTAGACTTCATTGGGAATACTGCATCCAGTTCTGGTCGCCTTACTACCGCAAGGACGTGGAGACTCTGGAGAGAGTGCGGAGGAGGTTTACCTGGTATGGAAGGTCTGATTTATGAGGAGACGTTAAGCAAATTGGGGCTGTTTTCCTTAGAACGACATTGACTTAAAGGAGATCTAATACAGGTGTACAAGATTATAGAACGTAGAACATTACCGCGCAGAACAGGCCCTTCGGCCTTCGATGTTGCGCTGACCAATTAAAAAAAAGCAATGACCCTCTAACCTAAACCATTCCCTTTTCGTCCATAAACGTATCTACTAACCTCTTAAACGCCACCAAACTTGGCGCATCTACAACTGCTGCAGGCAGGGCATTCCACACCCTTACCACCCGCAGGGTAAAGAACCTACCTCTGACATCCATTCTATAACTACCACCCCTTAATTTAAAGCTACGTCCCCTCGTGCTAGCTTTCTCCATCCAATGAAAAAGGCTATCACTGTCGACCTTATCTAAACCTCTAATCATCTTATATGTTTCAATAAGGTATCCTCTTAGCTGCCTTCTTCTAACGAAAACAACCTCAAATACCTCAGCCTCTCTTCATAAGACCTGCCCTCCATACAAGGCAACATCCTGTTAAAACTCCTCTATAACCGCTCCAATGCCTCCACATCTTTCTTATAATGCGGGGACCAGAACTGTACACAATACTCCATGTGCGGCCGCACTAGAGTTTTGTACAGTTGCAACATGATGTTGCAGCTCCGAAATTCAATCCCCCTACCAATAAAAGCTAAGACTCCATATGCCTTCTAAACAAACTTATCGACTTGATTGCCAACTTTCAGGGAACTATGCAAATATACACCAAGATCCCTCTGTTCTTCAACGCTATTAAGAGTCCTACCATTAGCCCTATGTTCTACACATTTGTTATTCCTGCCAAAGTGAATTACCTCACACTTTTCCGCATTAAACTCCATTTGCCACCTCTCGGCCCAGCTCTGCAACTTGTCCAAGTCTCTCTGCAAACCACAACATCCCTCTTCACTATCTACCACTCCTCCGACTTTGGTGTCAACCGCAAATTTACTAATCCATCCTTCAATACACTCATCCAAATCATTTATAAAAATTACAAACAGCAGGGGCCCCAAAACAGATCCCTGAGGTACACCACTTGTAACAGAACACCACGATGAATAATTTCCATCAACCACCACCCTCTGTCTTCTATCAGCTAGCCAATTCCTAACCCAATTAGCTAAATCGCCCTCAATCCCATACAGCTGCATTTTCTGCAGAAGCCTCCCATGGGGCACCTTATCGAACGCCTTACTGAAGTCCATATATACCACATCAACTGCCTTACACCCATCCACCTCTTTGGTCACATTTTCAAAAGACTCAATAAGGTTAGTAAGGCACGACCGACCCTTCACAATACCATTCTGACTATCCCCAATCAATTCATTTCTCTCTAAATAACTATAAATCCTATCCCTAATAATTCTTTCCAATACTTTGCGCACAACAGAAGTAAGACTCACTGGTCTATAATTCCCACGAAAGTCTCTATTCCCCTTCTTGAACAATGGGACCACATTCGCTATCCTCCAGTCTTCCGGCACTATACCCGTAACCAACGACGACCTGAAGATCAGAGCCAGAGGCTCTGCAATCGCCTCTCTCGCCTCCCAGAGAATCCTAGGGTAAATCCTATCCAGCCCAGGGGACTTATCTAACTTCAAACCCTCAAGAATATCTAGCACATCCTCCTCATCTACTTCCATACTTTCCAGTTTGCAACCATGTATCCCAGTGTTCTTCACAATTACATTTACATCTCCCTGACTGAATACAGAAGAGAAATATTTGTTGATTGCCTCTCCAATTTCTTCAGGCTCCACGCACAACTTCCCACTGCTGTCTCTGACTGGCCCTAATCTTGCCCTAACCAATCTTCTATTCTTAAAATATCTAAAGAAAGCTTTAGGAATCCCCTTGATCCTTTGAGAAAAATTCTTCGCGTGTCCCCTTTTAGCTCTTCTCAACTCACTCTTTAGCTCCCTCCTGGCTAATCTATAGCTATCCAGTGCATTAACTGAGCCTTCAAGCCTCATAAACATAAGCCTCTTTTTTCCTTTTAACCAGCGAATTAATTTATTAATTCGAGGGATTATGAGGGGTATAGATAGAGTAAACAGGGTTACGTTATTTCCTAGGATAGACTCAAATAGCACGAGGGATCACGGGCTTAGGGTGAGGGGGGTAAGGTATAATTTGGATGCTAGAGAGATTCTTTTTTCACACAGAGTGTGATGGGAATATGGAATGCGCTGCCAAGTGATGGAGGCAGGCTTTCTGGAGTTATTTAACAGATAATTAGATGGGCACATGAACAGAATGGAAATGGAGGGATATAGAAAACTCATTTAAAATAAGGACCATGAGCCTTGGGAGTTTCCTGGGAAGTGAGTAAATAGTCGATGGTATTGATGTATTTGTTTTATCCTTTAGGTACTTCGGTCCTCCTTGTCTAATAAGGGGCATACACGCGATGGGCCGTGAGAGGGCTGCTCTTGGATTTTTCAAGAGTATCATAATATCTTATGTCTCTTCTCACTCACATACCTGTGCATGGCCCTCCTCACTGCCGATTCATCTTAACTTGGCACTGATCGAGAATTGTTTAGCAGTCTGAAAACAAAGCTTAGGGGCAAATTAATATTTTCGAAATTACAGGCAATGATTTCGGGAACCCTCAGGAATCTATTTAAAAGATGCATCGATGATTTTGATGAGGGAACCAAAAATAACATTTCCAATATTAATCTCACAAAACATGAGCGGAACTTGAGTGGTGTGAAGGATGCTCAGAGACAGCAAGATGATTCAGGCAAGTTAAATATGCGGGAAAACACATTGCAGATGCCGTATAATGTGCGTAAATATAAAGTAAATAGCGTTGGACAGAGAAATAGAATGTTAGAATATTATTCAAATCCTGATAGATGGAGAAGTGTTGACAAAAAAGAGACCTAAATACCGTTGTACACCCGATATTAACGAATCCATGCACGACTCGCAAGCAGACAGGTGGCAATTTGCACGCTGTCCTTCATTGAAAGGTGTCTTCAGTACAGAAAAGGAATGTCAAACTGGAGATATACAAGGATTTGTTGAGACCGCAATGGAAATATTGTGTGCAGTTTTGGCCTCATGACCTGAGAAAGGAGGGGAGATAATTTTCATCGAACTGATTTCTGGGGAAGCGTGTTTCCAGCATCAGATGAGAATGAGTTGAATGTACATGCACTAACTGGAAACTAGAATAATTAGAAAATACAAAAATGTCTGATATGTTTGGAAAGATTGGATGTTGAGATGTCATTTCGATGGCAATGTGGGAAGGGGGTCAATAGTAAGATGTCACGACTTTCGAATATTGGTCGGCCAATAACGATTGAGATGAGGAGGAACGTCTTCACTCAGAGGGTGGTGAGCCTCTGGAATTCAATATTACAGACAACTGTGGCGGTAAATAAACTGATTATATTCAATAGCAACATGGAAGCAGTCCAGAATAAGTGCAGTAGGTAGAAACCTGATAGGGAGGGATTTTCATATGAGCAGCTTGTGCCTGTTTAAAAGAATGAGAGACGACCTTAGTGATACATATAATACTCATCGACCTTATTGAGACATATAAAGGGCTTGACAGGATGGATGCTGAAACGTTGGATCTCCTTCTGTGACGGTCGTGGACTAGAGTGCGTTGTCTCAGAGTAAGCGGTGGTCCGTTTGAGAGAAAAAAGAGGTGCAATTTCTCCTCCAGAGAATACTGAATCCATGGGATACTTCAATGCGCCGGCTATCCAGGCTGTCTCTTGAAATATGTTCATTGTAAGAAGGCTTCATTACAGAAAAGTTTGATATTTGATTCGAGCTGTATAAGACTTAGTTTTGAAAACACGACAGTGTTAATGTTTAGTCGCTGCTATTAGCATCGCTATGTGATGAGCAACAGAAATGTTAAACTAAGTTCAAAACAGTCATGTTAGAGTCGCGTAAGTCTCAGCGAAAGGAGCGTTGAGTTGTACCAGTAACTTTATAATTGAGTTAGCAGAAATACCGAATCATTTAATGCCAATGCTGACAGTTTTAAGCATTTTCCATAAGCTGCTACTTTTTCGGAAATATCAAACCCAGAACCCGAGACACTTCAGTTCCATGGGTTTTGGTGTGTCAACAGTTCAATTCCTCTGAGATTCCGATACATTCCGCTGGGGACATCAAAGGTTGGAGCTGAGGTGCACCATTACCGAATGTCTGGATGTGGGTGCAACGAGGAGAAAAAAAAACACCTTTATTTGTTCAGTTACAATAATTAATCACGTGCAACATTATGTCATCTGATTTTAGAGCAGACTCGATTGTTACATAAATGGGGCTCATTGATCCTTGAGAGATCTATTTTGCGTGGAACACAATTCGGACAGAATTTCCATCCTCTTCACGAAATGGTGCGCGCCGCAATCCTGCAAATAAAGGACATTTACTATCCTCTGCTTGCTGCCTTTGGGGTTCCAGGTAAGCTCAGTATATCTTGTCGATGAAGAGTATGACAGTATCTGACTGTTGTTAGATACTGCGCTATCCCGAAATTTCATGGAGGAGGTGAGACATCATCCAGGTGAATAAATCGCGGATAACGGCAGCTTGAAATTTATTTCCCTGGCCCAGAATTGTCTTCTCATTTGGATAGTAGGCAGGTCTGGTCTGTTCCCAATTGTAAATGTAAACCCTTTATATGCAATGTATGATTATTCGAGCTACAATCATTTCCTCTTTGAAAGGTAATTTGTCGAACATTTGTTTAAAGAACAACAAATGCCTCAATGTGCATCAGGAGATGCCTCCAGGTGGCTTAACTCGCCTTTGAAGATCGCGGTATGTTGTTACGGATGTACTCAGACTCTTAAGTTCATAACGGAGTGCATAATGCAGCCGGGTGTAAACCATCGGCTGTATCTAGCGGCCAGACAGCCTTTGAGGTGGCTGTCAATGTTAAAGGTGCATATTAAGGCGGTAAAGACCAACATATCTTTAGGCTTCTTTGCCGAACTGCTGTGTTATTGTATAATGAAACGATGCAACATGAAAACAATTGCTCGCCATTCCAGTAGGTCAGAGGGATTTCAGGAGCTGCACCAGGCATGAGCCATATAAAATAGAGTTTCGCAGTAATATCCACGATTTGACACACTATATATAATGATAGGAAGTGAAAAGAAAACTTAGATGTCGTCATTGGTCTCCGGTTGTGCCACAGAATCGATGACATAGCGTACATGTCTCTCAGATTGTTTTTGCAGTGATTCGAACTCAATATGAGGAAATCCCATCTTTTGTTTCTCTGCTGCCAACTGCTAGAGATGAATATCTAATTCAGCATTTCAGCTCTTCCCATTAATGTCACAAAGTGTTCCGGGCCGTTATTTGGAATTGCAAATATCAGCTGGAGGGAAAAATGGCAAGGAAACACATTAGGGCCCAGTTGACGTTTCCCCATGGGCCTTGGCGAGTGATTAATCCCCGCTCCATTATTTGGCTTTACAGATATTTGCCACAACAACAAAAAAACTTTATGGATAGGACAGGAATGCTGAAAGGAAGCAGAAAGTGTTGGAGATAAACAGGGGTGGATTGTCACCAAGCATACCCGAGTATAGGGCAGCAGCATGATGAAGGTATAATGTGGGACTACATTTCTGCACTGTGCTCACTGTTAAGGAAGAATCTCCCGCTGTATGTGGTCGTTGAATATTCCCCTTCAATCAGTGCTTAAACTGATAATGCTCCTCCACCTGCGACCCCACCCATCATCCCTGCCTCCCACGCCTTTCCTCTCCTCATTTTTCCTTTATGTTCTCCAATAAAGCCGATTTATTTTCTTCTGGATAGATTATGTAATTTGGTATTGAATTTTATCATTTCATTCACTCATTCCCATTAACGTGCTCTGTTTACGTGGCACACACACACACACACACACTGCTAAGTAGTCACAGAGACAAACCTTTCTTTTAGGTTGACTGAAGTGTTCTTATTTTCCTTCCTCTTCTTGCAGCAAATATTATAACAATCGTGATCCTCTCCAGGGGAAATTGTGGTCTCTCCAAATGTATCTCTGTCTACATGGTGGCTATGGCTGTAGCGGATCTGCTGATCATGGTGTTTAGTGTAGTCGTGCTTCTGATCTTCAGTTATCACTTTCCGCACTCCTTTTTGTCCTACACTGTTTTTTGTAAGTTCATTCTGTACATGGGTTTTGTTAATTTGGACATGTCAGTGTGGTTCACAGTTTCATTTACATTTGACCGCTTTGTTTCCATCTGTTGTGCGAACTTTAAAGAGAAATATTGCACTAAGAGAATTGCAACTACGGTTATAGTAACGCTTTTCGTTTTGGCCTACTTAAAAGGTGTCCCTATGTTCTTTTCGTATGAAGCTCAACGAGTCATTGACAATGTGCAGTGGGGCTGTCAGACCACGCAGGCCGTTTATACATTGCCCGCGTGGTCTGTGTACAGTTGGATGCAGTCTAGCTCAGCTGTGCTGCTGCCTTTTTCTCTCATCATGCTGTTTAATTCTTTAACCGTCAGACGTATTTTGTTAGCAAATCGTGTACGCAAAGGTCTCCGGAGTAGGGGAAGTGAGAACCAGAGCGATCCAGAAGTGAAAAGCCGAAGAAAATCCATTGTTCTTCTCTTCACGATATCAGGCAGCTTCATAATTTTATGGTTAACAGCTGTTGGGAGTTTTGCAGCCACCAGAAAGTCGAACAGCGTTTACTATCAAGGCGATTACTCCAATCCAGAGTATATCGCCACTGAGACTGGAAATCTACTCATGTACCTAAGTTCCTGTTCTAACACCTGCATTTATGCAGCGACCCAAAGAAAATTCAGAGACGAGCTGAAGTATGCGCTGAAATTTCCTTGGATATACTTTTCCAAATTGGTGAGAGATAAGAAAGAATTTAAGGCAAATCAATGATATCTCTCCAAACTGCAGAGTTATTTTTCACATGTTTTCCTGTACAAGAATGCTGCGCTTCTTAGAATCTGGCGATGAGAGTTGTTGTTAAATGGTATAAACGATGTTGAATAAACGTTGACGAAAGCAAACACTTGAAGTGATCACGAATGCACAACAACATCAGAGATCATGTGGTGCCACCGGAGAAGGGATGTATGAACTCATCAACTACCATAGTTTAGACAATGTTCATTCTTACCACTTCCCTAGTAATGGGAAGTGGCTATAGTTGCTCTATCAAAGTTTGTTCGGGTTTGGAAGCTTTTTGTGTGTGTGTGTCTGTGTGTATGGGGGGGTGGTGGTGGGGGCAAAGGTGGGTGGAATTATGGCAGAAACGTTTTCTCTTACAATGGAGAGAAAAAAAATTGGCTTAAAACAACCTGAATATTTGTTTGATAAGTACATGTGAGAACATCACATTGCACAGAGAGCTTGGGAGAGGCTTGTTGTTGAAAGAGAAAGATATTTATGCAAAATTATTAAAAAATACAACTTCTCAACGACAAATGGTGTGCCAGCATGATATTCCATGAGTGGAAGTGGGTGTGTGGGGGGTGGCATTGGAATTCGGCTTAGAAAGTGGAGGATAGGCAGGAATGTGGCACTCCTTCATTTATTCACTGAGACATAAAATATAAGAGCAAAGAGCTTACAAGAGCGCTGAATAAAGAAAACTTCAAGGCGTAATTCGTGTTCTGTCTGCATTTCTGATCATCATACCAGATAAGGGTCGTGTGCGAGAGAGGGCGTAAAGGAGATTTAAGATGTTGCCTGACCAAGGGAGTTACCACTGCGAAGAGAAGCTCAGCTTGGCTTAGTTGTTTTCCCTGGAACAGGGACCACTCAATTCGGGAGTGGGGGTGAGGAATAGAGGTGGGGTTACGATCGGAGTGTACAGATTTTGAGGTACATATGTAGGCACTTTTCAAATTAGTAAAGCTGTCAATGATCAGAGGACATAAGTTCATATATTTTAATATAAGGTTCTGACAGGAGAATTTAGAGGGAATTAAAGGGAAATGTTCTTTCTACCAAGAGGATGATGGAGAGTTAGAAATCATGGACTGAAATTGTTCTAGGGATGGAATCGTCACAGTGGGTGGGGTTGGGGGTGGGTGGGGTGGGGGGGGGGTGGGGTGTGGGGCGTGGGTGGGCGGAGAGGGGTGGCTTGGTGAGGGGGGGGGCGTTACGCCTTCGACAGGAGCCATTGGTTTATTTTAATATTATCCATAAACAAAAATGTTGGCAGAATCAGGAAATAGTGGGGATATAACCATGCAACTCACGAACTCGGGAAATTTATAAAGAGAAATCAAAATTTTATAGTCACCAACAAATGGTTTCACATTCAAAAACACTGAGAAATCAAGTTATGTTTTCTGTGTTTAAAAAAAAAAGTGGGGACATCGTCAAAAAAAATAAAGCTGTCACAAGCCAAGTTTGGAATAACCAGAACGTCAGCACGTTCAGTTCTATTCAGGATGAATCTTCGTGTTTTAAAAATTTGCAGCAAATGACAGGAACGGTTCATTCAAATCGAAATGCACTCGGAAAGGGGAAAAATTATGTGAAGTTGCACAAAAGAAAGTGGATGGCGAAATTTAAACGTAAGAATATAAAAACTTAGAGTTCGCGTGGACCATCCTGCACCTCGTGCACGTTCCACCTTCAGCAAGATCATGGGTGTGTTTTTTTCGAGGATTCGGCTGCACTTTCCAGCCCTTCCACAGTAGCCTTTCATTCCTTTATTGATCAAAATATTATCTATCCCAGTCTCAACTGCTTCACTGTGCTGAAAATTTCACAGTTTCACAACACTTGCTGTGAAAAAAGTTCATCCTCAACTCAGTCCGAAATCTGACCCCCGCCCCCCACTTATTTTGAGGCCATTTCCCAATTTCATCTGCACTGGAAATAATTTCCCTGTTTCTACCATATGCAATCCCTTCATAATCCCATATGTTTCCACAAGATCTCCCCTGATTATTCTCAATTCTAATGTGCATAGTCCCGATCTACTCAATTTCTCCTCATAAGCCATAATTCTCAACTTCGAAATCAACCTAGTGAAACTCCTCTGCATCCCCTGCACTGCCAGTAGATTCTTCCTCAGGTAAGGAGACCAAAACTGTACACAGTACTTCAGGAGTTGCCTCACCAGAATTTTGTATCGTTGCATCATAACCCTATTGTTTTTTAAGTTCCAATCCTCCAGTAACGAAAGATAACATATCATTTGTCTTCTTACTGATTTGGTATAGCTGCAAAGCATCTCCTTGTGGTTCTTGCGCAGGGATACCCAGGTCCCTCTGCGCAGCAACATGCTGCAATGTGTTAGCATTTAAGAAGAACCAATTGCGCTGTGTTTTCTGTTCTTACCAAAATGGATGACGTCACATTTAGCAACATTGCTCTCCATTACCAGATTCTTGCCTATTCATTAGACTATTATAACCTTTGCAGACTTTCAGCGTCCTCTGCACACTTTGCTCTACCATTCATCTGAGTGTCATCTGCAATTTTCTGGACATACTACACCTTGTCCCCAACTCCAAATCATCTCCGTAAAGCGTAAAGAATTGTAGTCCCATCACCGATGCCGGAGCAACATCAGCCGCCATCGATTGACAATCTGAAAAACAGCCATTTATCCCAGTCTTTGCTCTCTATTAGTTAACTAATCTTCTATCTATACTCATATATTACCCATAACACGTTGGACTTTCATGTGATGCTGCAGTCTTTGGTGGAACAACTTGTCAAATGTCTTCTGGATATCCAAAAACATCACATCCACAGGATCATTGATTAATTTGGCCACCCATTTTCGTTTTATATATTAACAGAAACTTTTGCTATCTGTTTTTATTCTCTGAGCCAATTTACTCTCATATTCCATCTTAGTTTTCTTTATTAGTTTTTCATGGCATTATGGACCCTTAAATTGTTCCCAGTCCTCTAGTTTCCCAGTAATCTCTGTCACTCTATATGTATGTTCTTTCAATTTAATATCCTCATGTATTTCCTTAGATGTCCAAGGCTAATTATCTCACTGGCTGCATTCCACCCTAATTACTGGTATAACGTTTTTTTGAGCACTGTGAAAAATCGCTGTGAAGTCCTCCACTGTTCTTCAGTTGCTGTACCAAAGCTTTTGCTCCCAGTCTACCTTAATCAATTCCTCCTTTATCCCAAGGTGTTCTTTTGAGTTTTAAGCACAGTCACTGCGATTGGATTTTACCTTCTCGCACTCCATATGTATTTTAAATTCAAGTACACTGTGATTGCTTCTTCCGAGGGGATCCCTATCTGTAAGATCAATAAGTATTTCCCTCTTATTATAGAGAACAAGATCTATGATCGCTTGCTCCCTCATATGTTCCTCTTCCTTACCCTAACCGCTGTCACTGATGCCGTAACGTCGGTGGATTTAGAAAGTCGTGCAAATCAATTTGTGATTAGATGTAGAATTACTACTAACATTAGGATCACAATTAAATCATAAAACTCCTTGGAGGATGAATTCAGAGAGACTAGCCAGCCTGAAAGCCAACTACCTAAGATAAATACTGCAAGGACTTTGTGTTTTCCACCTCCATCTTCATGTATACAAATATATTTCTGAACTGTTTGTATATAAGTACAAATACTGAATCCATCGCTGCTTGCAGCCGAGATACAATCCAATGCCATACAATGTTGAATTCCACCTGCACACATGACAACTATCTCATGAATGGTCATCGTGAGGGCAGTTCCTGTATTGACAATTTGTTCCCAATGCAGCTCGGCTTTGTTCTTTCTTGCATTGTTCGAAGCTCATCATATTGAGGAAACATTGTGCCAAAAACCGGGCTCCTTCTATCATAGCTCGCCACATCTTGGCATGTGAGTGAGTTTATATGTTTACAAAGCTTTCTTCGCTTAACAAATATCCCTGTAACGTTGGTTCCCAGATCAAAATCGAACTCTAAAGGCATGTCTGAACGGAGTATTATTTCATTTGTAAATCAAAACCACTGTTTTTGGCTGTAGCATTTTCAAACTAACAAGGGGACTGATAAATGATTACCAGATAAAAGTTCTTTCCTTGCACTTCGTGTAAGGGCCCTATAAAATCCATCTGCTTATTTTTCCATGGCCCTTTAGGTCAGGTTGGATTACCATCTTGACTCTGCAGGGATGAATTGTTTCTACTAGGATGTACTACAGATTCCTCTAACCATCTCGCTATACCTCCTAGTTATTGTATATGTGATCCTTCTGTGTGCACTGTTCGGTGGTATGTCTCCAATAATATTTGTTCTATTACTTCCGGCGCTGTTCTTCTGTTTCTCTTTAAGTACCCACTGTCATTTGCACTATTGGATTAGGCACAAATTCAAGCTGAAACATTTGTATCTCAATGTCAGACAATATTCTTGAAAAATAACCTGTTTGTGTTTGATTGTTGTTTAATTGATTTAGAGCAGGCACTCAGCTACCCAAAACCTATAAGATTGGAATTTGATGTTATTGATAATGGTGGATGCAGTAATGAATGAGTTAATGAACTTTGCAACACTAAGAGGATGAGAAAAATATCAAGACAAATATCCTGAAGCCTTGTTTCCATATATTTCAGGTAAATGTACTTTGTTTTCGTGTGCCCAGATTGCAGCTATCCCTGTTATTGTACACAAGTTTCAGTGGCTCAGACTGGGAGGCAACAGCTGCTCTTTCCATTATGCACACGTTTATGATAAGGCCGCTCAGGAATATAGTTAGCCCAGCTTGTAGTTTAAGTAATTTTCGCCTAATATAGTGAAGGCTGAATTCCTACCTACATTCCATATATTTGTATATAAATATATATATTCATTATATACCAACATATTATACATCTACATATTTATATATGTAATACAAAATGTGACCATAGATTGCTATACCGACCTGAACGTTAGCTAAGGGCTAATCACATAAATCAATTGCGGCCTTGAGGTAACCATGAAGAAATGCTGAGGCAGCCACGTTCCCACGATGGATGAGAACCTTCAGCCTGGGAACCTGATCAGAATGAGAACATACGTACGTGGCTGGGAGGTATAAATATATGCTCTTAACTTGTATTCGGTGAGATGCCTGGGGAATGGCTGTTAGGTGCCGGGTATATCTCCCAAAAGCTTTTGAATAAACTTGCTGTACTTTGACTCACATTCATCTCAGAGGTATCTTTAGCTACAACAGTGGACGAAGCCTAATGTAGGAAAGTTGATAGGTCATTGTAGGTGTGAAAGAAATTGCAAGAGGAGAGAAAAAAATTCGCTGGCAACTGCCATCTATCAAGCCTTGAGGGAGATAAAGCGCACAAATGCCAGTTGCCAGGAACAAAGGATTTTCAGCTCGACGCACCTTGCCAGCTTCAGTTTTCTCACAAGTAAACACTCAATCTAACTAGTGCAAGCTGCAGAATCATAAATAACTCAGACAGAAAATTCAATCAAAAAACTTCAGAAGATTCCAAAAGATACCAAGCCTGGTTATGTACTTATTAAGAGTGAAAAACACGATAATTTTGTTGTTAGTGAATAGATAATCGTTAGCTCAGGTGAAAGGACAACAGACCCGTAATGTGGTGTAACGCTAATCAGATTGGGTTCAATTCCAATATCGGTGAGAATATTCAAAATGATGTCAATTTTGACATTTTCTGGTCGAGTCACTACCAGAAAGTTGGGAAATATTTTTATCGACATGTTTTGTGTGGTGAAGGGTGGAGTTAGAGGTGGAAGGAGGGAGGAGGGGATGGAAGTGCAGGGAAGAGGGATGGAAAGGTGTGGAGGGAGGGGAAGAATAAGAAGGAGAGCGGGACTGGAGGGGTGAGGGGAGGAGAGTGTTGAGGGTATGGGGGAGTGAGGGGGTTGTGAGGGGCGAGTGAGGGGCATGGGGAATGGAGGGGGGTGAGCAAGTGGGAGAGGATGGTCGGGAGGACAAAGCAGATAATGTATGGATGAGTGGGTGGTGGTTTGTGTTCAGTCGAGGACGACGAAAGTGGAACTGAATCCATAGTCCGATTATTCACGCTTCTATATGTCACAATCTGTCTATCTGGTAGAATTTTTTTGAGGATGTGACGAAAACGGTCGACGAAGGGCGAGCTGTTGATGTCGTCTACATGAATTTCAGTAAGGCGTTTGACAAAGTCCCTCATGGGAGCATAGTTGAAAAGGTCAAGGCTAATGGAATACAAGGACAGTTAGCTGGATGGATAAGTAAGTGGCTTGGTATTAGGACACAAAGAGTAATAGTGGAAGTGTGTTTTTCTAGCTGTAGGTCAGTCACTAGCAGTGTGCCTGGAGCGCAGGGGGGGTGGTGGTGGGGGTGGGGGGGAGGTGGTGCTCGTTCCTTGGACCTCTTCCATCTGTAATATATATAAATACAACATAGAAAAACATTACAGCACAGAACAGGCCCTTCGGCCTTCGATGTTGCGCCGACCAATATAAAAAGCAATGCCCCTCCAACTAAACCATTCCCTTCTCTTCCATATACTTATCAACTAACCTCTTAAACGCCACCAAACTTGGCGCATCTACAACTGCTGCAGGCAGGGCATTCCACTCCCGAACCACCCTTTGGGTAAAGAACCTACCTCTGATATCCGTCCTATAACTATCACCCCTTAACTTTAAGCTGTGTCCCCTCGTGCCAGCTTTCTCCATCCTAGGAAAAAGGATATCACTGTCCACCCTATCTAAACCTCTAATCATCTTATATGTTTCGATTAGGTCCCTTCTTAGCCGCCTCCTTTCTAACGAAAACAACCTCAAATCCCTCAGCCTCCCCCGATAAGGCCTGCCCTCCATACCAGGCAACATCCTGGTAAACCTCCTCTGTACCCTCTCCAATGCCTCCACATCTCTCCTATAATACGGGGACCAGAACTGCACACAATACTCCAAGTGCGGCCGCACTAGAGTTTTGTACAGTTGCAACATGACGTTGCGGCTCCGAAATTCAATCCCCCTACCAATAAAAGCCAAGACTCCATATGCCTTCTTAACAACCTTCTCGACTTGACTGCCTACTTTCAGGGATCTATGCACATACACACCAAGTACCCTCTGTTCATCTGGACTGCTAAGAATCCTACCATTTGCCCTATACTCTACACATTTATTATTTCTGCCATAGTGCATTACCTCACACTTTTCCACATTAAACTCCATTTGCCACCTCTCGGCCCAGCTCTGCAACTTGTCCAAGTCCCTCTGCAAACTATAACACCCCTCTTCACTATCTACCACTCCACCGACTTTAGTGTCATCTGCAAATTTACTAATCCATCCTTCAATACCCTCATCCAGATCATTTATAAAAATTACAAACAGCAGGGGCCCCAAAACAGACCCCTGAGGTACACCACTTGTCACCGAACTCCAAGATGAATATCTCCCATCAACCACCACCCTCTGTCTTCTATCTGCTAGCCAATTCCTAACCCAATTAGCTAAATCACCCTCTATCCCATACATCTGCATTTTCTGCAGAAGTCTTCCATGGGCCACCTTATCAAACGCCTTACTAAAGTCCATATATACCACATCAACCGCCTTACCCCCATCCACCTCTTTAGTCACTTTTTCAAAAAACTCAATGAGGTTAGTAAGGCACGACCTACCCTTCACAAAACTATGCTGACTATCTCCAATCAATTCATTCCTCTCTAAATAACTATAAATCCTATCACTAATTATTCTCTCCAATACTTTGCCCACAACAGAAGTAACACTCACTGGCCTATAATTCCCTGGAAGGTCTCTCTTCCCCTTCTTGAACAAACAAACCAAGTCAACAAATGACTTGGAAGAGGGAGTAAGTAGAGTGATAAGCAAGTTTGCAGACGATGCAAAGATGGCTGGATATTGTCAGGCGATACAGAAAGACATAGATAGGCTGGTGGGCTGGTCAGATAGATGGCAGATGGAATTATTCCTGATAAATGCGAGGTGATGCATTTCGGTAGAAAGAATGTAGGGGGGGAGTTATCTGATAAAAGGTAGACCTATTAAGAGTATAGAAATGCAGAAGGACATGGGAGTGCGGGTGCACAGGTCTCTGAAGATGGCAGAGCAAGTAGAGAAGGTTGTGAATAAAGCATATGGTATGCTAGCCTTTATAGGAATGTGTATAGAGTACAAGAGCTGGCCTTTCATGTTGCAGTTTATAAAACGTTGGTTAGACTTCATTGGGAATACTGCGTCCAGTTCTGGTCACCTTACGACAGAAAGGACGTGGAGACTCTGGAGAGAGTGCCGAGGAGGTTTACCTGGTAAGGAAGTTCTGAGTTATGAGGAGACGTTAAGCAAATTGGGGCTGTTTTCCTTAGAAAGACATAGACTTTAAGGAGATCTAATAGAGGTGTACAAGTTTATAGAACATAGAACGTAGAACATTACAGCGCAGAACAGGCCCTTCGGCCTTCGATGTTGCGACGACCAATTAAAAAAAAACAATGACCCTCTAACATAAACCATTCCCTATTCGTCCATAAAATTTTCTACTAACCTCTTAAACGCCACCAAACTTGGCGCATCTACAACTGCAGGAGGCAGGGCATTCCATACCCTTACCACCCTCAGGGTAAAGAACCTACCTCTGACATCCGTTCTATAACTACCACCCCTTAATTTAAAGCTATGTCCCCTCGTGCTAGCTTTCTCCATCCTAGAAAAAAGGCTATCACTGTCCACCTTATCTAAAGCTCTAATCATCTTATATATTTCAATAAGGTCTCCTCTTAGCCGTCTTCTTTCTAACGAAAACAACCTCAAATCCCTCAGCCTCTCTTCATAAGACCTGCCCTCCATACCAGGCAACATCCTGGTAAACCTCCTCTGTATCCTCTCCAATGTCTCCACATCTTTCTTCTAATGTTGGGACCAGAACTGTACACAATACTCCAAGTGCGGCCGCACTAGAGTTTTGTACAGTTGCAACATGATGTTGCAGCTCCGAAATTCAATCCCCCTACCAAGAAAAGACAACATGTGCCTTCTTAACAACCTTATCGACTTGATTGCCAACTTTCAGGGATCTATGCACATATACACCACAATCACTCTGTTCTTCAAAACTATTAAGAGTCCTACCATTAGCCCTATATCCTACACATTTATCATTCCTGCCAAAGTGAACTACCTCACATTTTTCCACATTTAACCCCATTTGCCTCCTGTCGGCCCAGCTCTGCAACTTGTCCAAGTCTCTCTGCAAACTAGAACATCCCTCTTCACTATCTACCACTCCTCCGACTTTGGTGTCATCCGCACATTTACTAATCCATCCTTCAATACCCCCATCCAGATCATTTATAAAAATTACAAACAGTAGGGGCCCCAAAACAGATCCCTGAGGTACACCACTTGTCACCGAACTCCACAATGAATAATTTCCACCACCCTCTGTCTTCTATCAGCGAGCCAATTCCTAACCCAATTAGCTAAATCACCCACAATCCCATACATCTGCATTTTCTGCAGAAGCCTCCCATGGGGCACCTTATCGAACGCCTTACTAAAGTCCATATATTCCACATCAACTGCCTTACCCCCATCCACCTCTTTGGTCACTTTTTCAAACGACTCAATAAGGTTAGTAAGGCACGACCTACCCTTCACAAAACCATGCTGACTATCCCCAATCAATTCATTTCTCTCTAAATAACTATAAATCCTATCCCTAATAATTTTTTCCAATACTTTGCCCACAACAGAAGTTAGACTCACCGGTCTATATTTCCCAGGAATGTCTCTATTCCCCTTCTTGAACAATGGGACCACATTCACTATCCTCCAGTCTTCTGGCACTATACCCGTAACCAACGACGACCTGAAGATCAGAGCCAGAGGCTCTACAATCGCCTCTCTCGCCTCCCAGAGAATCCTAGGGTAAATCCCGTCTGGCCCAGGGGAATTATCTAACTTCAAACCCTCAAGAATATCTAGCGCATCCTCCTCATCTACTTCAATACTTTCCAGTTTGCAACCATGTATCGCAGTGCTCTCCACATCTACATTTACATCTCCCTGCGTGAATACCGAAGAGAAATGTTTGTTCAGTGCCTCTCCAATTTCGTCAGGCTCCACACACAACTTCCCACTGCTGCCTCTGACTGGCCCTAATCTTGCCCTAACCAATCTTCTATTCTTAACATATCTAAAGAAAGCTTTAGGAATCCCCTTGATCCTATCAGCCAAAATCTTCTCGTGTCCCCTTTTAGCTCTTCTCAACTCACTCTTCAGCTCCCTCCTGGCTAATCTGTAGCTATCCAGTGTATTAACTGAGCCTTCAAGCCTCATCCTGACATAAGCCTCCTTTTTCCTTTTAACCAGCGAATTAACTTATTAATTCGAGGGATTATGCGGGGTATAGATAGAATAGACAGGGTTAAGTTTTTCCTAGGACAGACTCAAATAGCACGAGGGATCACGGGCTTAGGGTGAGGGGGTGTAAGGGATGATTTGGATGCTAGAGAGATACTTTTTTAACAGAGAGTGTGATGGGAATATGGAATGCGCTGCCAAATGGTGGAGGCAGGCATTCTGGAGTTATTTAACAGATAATTAGATAGGCACATGAACAGAATGGAAATGGAGGGATATAGAAAACTCATTTAAAATAAGGATCATGAGCCTTGGGAGTTTCCTGGCAAGTGAGTAAATAGTCGATGGTATTGATGCATTTGTTTTATCCGATAGGTACTTCAGTCTGCCTTTCTAACAAGGGACATACACGCGATGGGCCGTGAGAGGGCTGCTCTTGGATTTTTCAAGAGTCTCATACTCTCTTATGTCTCTTCTCACTCACATACCTGTGCATCTCCCTCCTCACTGCCGATTCATCCCAACTTGGCACTGATCGAGAATTGTTTAGCAGACTGAAAACAAAGCTTAGGGACAAATTCATATTTTCGAAATTACAGGCAATGATTTCGGGAACCCTCAGGAATCTATTTAAAAGATGCATCAATGATTTTGATGAGGGAACCAAAAATAACACTTCCAATATTAATCTCACAAGACATGAGCGGAATTTGAGTGGTGTGAAGGATGCTCAGAGACAGCAAGATGATTCAGGCAAGTTAAATATGCGGGAGAACACTTTGCAGATGCCGTTAATGTGCGTAAATATAATGTAAATAGCGTTGGATAAAGAAATAGAATGTTAGAATATTACTCATATCCTGATAGATGGAGAAGTGTTGAAAAAAAGGGACCTAAACGCCGTTGTACACCCGATATTAACGAATCCATCCACGACTCGCAAGCAGACTGGTGGCAATTTGCACGCTGTCCTTCATTGAAATGTGTCTTCAGTAGAGGAAAGGAATGTCAAACTGGAGATATACAAGGATTTGGTGGGACCTCAATGGAAGTATTGTGTGCATTTTTGGCCTCATGACTTGAGAAAGGAGTGGAGCTAATTTTCATCGAACTGATTTCTGGGGAAGCGTGTTTCCAGCATCAGATGAGAATGAGTTGAATGTACCTGCACTAACTGGAAATTTGAATAATTAGAAAATACAAAAATGTCTGATACGTTTGGAAAGATTGGATGTTGAGATGTCATTTCGATGGCAATGTGGGAAGGGGGTCAATAATAAGATGTCACGACTTTCGAATATTGGTCGGCCAATAACGATTGAGATGAGGAGGAACGTCTTCACTCAGAAGGTGGTGAGCCTCTGGAATTCAATATTACAGACAACTGTGGCGGTAAATAAACTGATTATATTCAATAGCAACATGGAAGCAGTCCAGAATAAGTTCAGTAGGTAGAAACCTGATAGGGAGGGATTTTCATATGAGCAGCTTGTGCCTGTTTAAAAGAATGAGAGACGACCTTAGTGATACATATAATACTCATCGACCTTATTGAGACATATAAAGGGCTTAACAGGATGGATGCTGAAACGTTGGATCTCCTTCTGGGACGGTCGTGGACTAGAGTGCGTTGTCTCAGAGTAAGCGGTGGTCCGGTTGAGCGAAAAAAGAGGTGCAATTTCTCCTCCCAGAGAATACTGAATCCATGGGATACTTCAATGCGCCGGCTATCCAGGCTGTCTCTTGAAATATGTTCATTGTAAGAAGGCTTCATTACAGAAATGTTTGATATTTGATTCGAGCTGTATAAGACTTAGTTTTGAAAACACGACAGTGTTAATGTTTAGTCGCTGCTATTAGCATCGCTATGTGATGAGCAACAGAAATGTTAAACTAAGTTCAAAACAGTCATGTTAGAGTCGCGTAAGTCTCAGCGAAAGGAGCGTTGAGTTGTACCAGTAACTTTATAATTGAGTTAGCAGAAATACCGAATCATTTAATGCCAATGCTGACACTTTTAAGCATTTTCCATAAGCTGCTACTTTTTCGGAAATATCAAACCCAGAACCCGAGACACTTCAGTTCCATGTGTTTTGGTGTGTCAACAGTTCAATTCCTCTGAGATTCCGATACATTCCGCTTGGTGACATCAAAGGTTGGAGCTGAGGTGCACCATTACCGAATGTCTGGATGTGGGTGCAACGAGGAGAAAAAAAAAACACCTTTGTTTGTTCAGTTACAATAATTAATCTCGTGCAACATTATGTCATCTGATTTTAGAGCAGACTCGATTGTTACATAAATGGGGCTCATTGATCCTTGAGACATCTATTTTGCGTGGAACACAATTCGGACAGAATTTCCATCCTCTTCACAAAATGGTGCGCGCAGCAATCCTGCAAATAAAGGACATTTACTATCCTCTCCTTGCTGCCTTTGGGGTTCCAGGTAAGCTCAGTATATCTTGTCGATGAAGAGTATGACAGTATGTGACTGTTGTTAGATACTGCGCTATCCCGAAATTTCATGCAGGAGGTGAGACACCATCCAGGTGAATAAATCGCGGATAACGGCAGCTTGAAATTTATTTCGCTGGCCCAGAATTGTCTTCTCATTTGGACAGTAGGCAGGTCTGGTCTGTTCCCAATTGTAAATGTAAACCCTTTATATGCAATGAATGATTATTCGAGCTACAATCATTTCCTCTTTGAAAGGTAATTTGTCGAACATTTGTTTAAAGAACAACAAATGCCTCAATGTGCATCAGGAGATGCCTCCAGGTGGCTTAACTCGCCTTTGAAGATCGCGGTATGTTGTTGCGGATGTACTCAGAATCTGAAGTTCATAATGGAGTGCATAATGCAGCCGGGTGTAAACCACCGGCTGTATCTAGCGGCCAGACAGCCTTTGAGGTGGCTGTCAATGTTAAAGGTGCATATTAAGGCGGTAAAGACCAACATATCTTTAGGCTTCTTTGCCGAACTGCTGTGTTATTCTATAATGAAACGATGCAACATGAAAACAATTGCTAGCCATTCCAGTAGGTCAGAGGGATTTCAGGAGCTGCAACACGCATGAGCCATATAAAATAGAGTTTCGCAGTAATATCCACGATTTGACACACTATATATAATGATAGGAAGTGAAAAGAAAACTTAGATGTCGTCATTGGTCTCCAGTTGTGCCACAGAATCGATGACATAGTGTCCATGTCTCTCAGATTGTTTTTGCAGTGATTCGAAATCAATATGAGGAAATCCCATCTTTTGTTTCTCTGCTGCCAACTGCTAGAGATGAATATCTAATTCAGCATTTCAGCTCTTCCCATTAATGTCACAAAGTATTCCGGGCCGTTATTTGAAATTGCAAATATCAGCTGGGGGGAAAAATGGCAAGGAAACACATTAGGGCCCAGTTGACGTTTCCCTATGGGCCTTGGCGAGTGATTAATCCCCGCTCCATTATTTGGCTTTACAGATATGTGCCACAACAAAAAAAAACTTTATGGATAGGACAGGAATGCTGAAAGGAAGCAGAAAGTGTTGGAGATAAACATGGGTGGATTGTCACCAAGCATACCCGAGTATAGGGCAGCAGCATGATGAAGGTATAATGTGGGACTACATTTCTGCACTGTGCTCACTGTTAAGGAAGAATCTCCCGCTGTATGTGGTCGTTGAATATTCCCCTTCAATCAGTGCTTAAACTGATAATGCTCCTCCACCTGCGACCCCACCCATCATCCCTGCCTCCCACGCCTTTCCTCTCCTCATTTTTCCTTTATGTTCTCCAACAAAGCCGATTTATTTTCTGCTGGAGAGATTATTTAATTTGGTATTGAATTTTATCATTTCATTCACTCATTCCCATTAACGTGCTCTGTTTACGTGGCACACACACACAAACACTGCTAAGTAGTCACAGAGACAAACCTTTCCTTTAGGTTGACTGAAGTGTTCTTATTTTCCTTCCTCTTCTTGCAGCAAACATTATAACAATCGTGATCCTCTCCAGGGGAAATTGTGGTCTCTCCAAATGTATCTCTGTCTACATGGTGGCTATGGCTGTAGCGGATCTGCTGATCATGGTGTTCAGTGTAGTCGTGCTTCTGATCTTCAGTTATCACTTTCCGCACTCCTTTTTGTCCTACACTGTTTTTTGTAAGTTCATTCTGTACATGGGTTTTGTTAATTTGGACATGTCAGTGTGGTTCACAGTTTCATTTACATTTGACCGCTTTGTTTCCATCTGTTGTGCGAACTTTAAAGAGAAATATTGCACTAAGAGAATTGCAACTACGGTTATAGTAACGCTTTTCGTTTTGGCCTACTTAAAAGGTGTCCCTATGTTCTTTTCGTATGAAGCTCAACGAGTCATTGGCAATGTGCAGTGGGGCTGTCAGACCACGCAGGCCGTTTATACATTGCCCGCGTGGTCTGTGTACAGTTGGATGCAGTCTAGCTCAGCTGTGTTGCTGCCTTTTTCTCTCATCATGCTGTTTAATTCTTTAACCGTCAGACGTATTTTGTTGGCAAATCGTGTACGCAAAGGCCTCCGGAGTAGGGGAAGTGAGAGCCAGAGCGATCCAGAATTGAAAAGCCGAAGAAAATCCATCGTTCTACTCTTCACGATATCAGGCAGCTTCATAATTTTATGGTTAACAGCTGTTGGGAGTTTTGCAGCCACCAGAATGTCAAACAGCGTTTACTATCAAGGCGATTACTCCAATCCAGAGTATATCGCCACTGAGACTGGAAATCTACTCATGTACCTAAGTTCCTGTTCTAACACCTGCATTTATGCAGCGACCCAAAGAAAATTCAGAGACGAGCTGAAGTATGCGCTGAAATTTCCTTGGATATACTTTTCCAAATTGGTGAGAGATAAGAAAGAATTTAAGGCAAATCAATGATATCTCTCCAAACTGGAGTATTATTTTTCACATGTTTTCCTGTACAAGAATGCTGCGCTTCTTAGAATCTGGCGATGAGAGTTGTTGTTAAATGGTATAAACGATGTTGAATAAACGTTGACGAAAGCAAACACTTGAAGTGATCACGAATGCACAACAACATCAGAGATCATGTGGTGCCACCGGAGAAGGGATGTATGAACTCATCAACTACCATAGTTTAGACAATGTTCATTCTTACCACTTCCCTAGTAATGGGAAGTGGCTATAGTTGCTCTATCAAAGTTTGTTCGGGTTTGGAAGCTTTTTGTGTGTGTGTGTCTGTGTGTATGGGGGGGTGGTGGTGGGGGCAAAGGTGGGTGGAATTATGGCAGAAACGTTTTCTCTTACAATGGAGAGAAAAAAAATTGGCTTAAAACAACCTGAATATTTGTTTGATAAGTACATGTGAGAACATCACATTGCACAGAGAGCTTGGGAGAGGCTTGTTGTTGAAAGAGAAAGATATTTATGCAAAATTATTAAAAAATACAACTTCTCAACGACAAATGGTGTGCCAGCATGATATTCCATGAGTGGAAGTGGGTGTGTGGGGGGTGGCATTGGAATTCGGCTTAGAAAGTGGAGGATAGGCAGGAATGTGGCACTCCTTCATTTATTCACTGAGACATAAAATATAAGAGCAAAGAGCTTACAAGAGCGCTGAATAAAGAAAACTTCAAGGCGTAATTCGTGTTCTGTCTGCATTTCTGATCATCATACCAGATAAGGGTCGTGTGCGAGAGAGGGCGTTAAGATGTTGCCTGACCAAGGGAGTTACCACTGCGAAGAGAAGCTCAGCTTGGCTTAGTTGTTTTCCCTGGAACAGGGACCACTCAATTCGGGAGTGGGGGTGAGGAATAGAGGTGGGGTTACGATCGGAGTGTACAGATTTTGAGGTACATATGTAGGCACTTTTCAAATTAGTAAAGCTGTCAATGATCAGAGGACATAAGTTCATATATTTTAATATAAGGTTCTGGCAGGGGATTTAGAGGGAATTAAAGGGAAATGTTCTTTCTACCAAGAGGATGATGGAGAGTTAGAAATCATTGACTCAAATTGTTCTAGGGATGGAATCGTGACAGTGGGTGGGGGTGGGGGGGGGGGGGGGGGGGGGGGGGGGGGGGGGGGTGTGGGGGGGGGCGTGGGGGGCGGAGAGGGGTGGCTTGGTGAGGGGGGGGCGTTACGCCTTCGACAGGAGCCATTGGTTTATTTTAATATTATCCGTAAACAAAAAAAGTTGGCAGAATCAGGAAATAGATGGGAAATAACCATGTAACTCACGAATTCGGGAAATTAATAAAGAGAAATCAAAATTTTATAGTCACCAACAAATGGTTTAACATTCAAAAACAATGAGAAATCAAGTTATGTTTTCTGTGTTTAAAAAAAAAAAGTGGGAACATCGTCAAAAAAAATAAAGCTGTCACAAGCCAAGTTTGAAATAACCAGAACGTCTATTCGGGATGAATCTTCGTGTTTTAAAAATTTGCAGCAAATGACAGGAACAGTTCATTCAAATCGAAATGCACTCGGAAAGGGGAAAAATTATGTGAAGTTGCACAAAAGAAAGTGGATGGCGAAGTTTAAACGTAAGAATATAAAAACTTAGAGTTCGCGTGGACCATCCTGCACCTCGTGCACGTTCCACCTTCAGCAAGATCATGGGTGTGTTTTTTTCGAGGATTCGGCTGCACTTTCCAGCCCTTCCACAGTAGCCTTTCATTCCTTTATTGATCAAAATATTATCTATCCCGGTCTCAACTGCTTCACTGGGCTGAAAATTTCACAGTTTCACAATACTTGCTGTGAAAAAGTTCATCCTCAACTCAGTCCGAAATCTGACCCCCGCCCCCCACTTATTTTGAGGCCATTTCCCCAGTTCTAATTTCATCTGCACTGGAAATAATTTCCTTGTTTCTACCATGTGCAATCCCTTCATAATCCCATATGTTTCTACAAGATCTCCCCTGATTCTTCTCAATTCTAATGTGCATAGTCCCAATCTACTCAATCTCTCCTCATAAGCCATAATTCTTAACTTCGAAATCAACCTAGTGAAACTCCTCTGCATCCCCTGCACTGCCAGTGGATTCTTCCTCAGGTAAGGAGACCAAAACTGTACACAGTACTTCAGGAGTTGCCTCACCAGAATTTTGTATCGCTGCAACATAACCTTATTGTTTTTTAAGTTCCAATCCTCCAGTGATGAAAGATAACATATCATTTGTCTTCTTACTGATTTGCTATAGCTGCAAAGCATCTCCTTGTGATTCTTGCACAGGGATGCCCAGGTCCCTCTGCACAGCAACATGCTGCAATGTGTTAGCATTTAAGAAGAACCAATTGCGCTGTGTTTTCTGTTCTTACCAAAATGGATGACGTCACATTTAGCAACATTGCTCTCCATCTACCAGATTCTTGCCTATTCATTAGGCTATTATAACCTTTGCAGACTTTCAGCGTCCTCTGCACACTTTGCTCTACCATTCATCTGAGTGTCATCTGCAATTTTCTGGACACACTATACCTTGTCCCCAACTCCAAATCATCTACGTAAAGCGTAAACAATTGTAGTCCCATCACCGATCCCGGAGCAACATCAGTCGCCATCGATTGACAACCTGAAAAACAGCCATTTACCCCAGTCTTTGCTCTCTATTAGTTAACTAATCTTCTATCTATACTCATATATTACCCATAACACTTTGGACTTTCATGTGATGCTGCAGTCTTTGGTGGAACAACTTGTCAAATGTCTTCTGGATATCCAAAAACATCACATCCACAGGATCATTGATTAATTTGGCCACCCATTTTCGTTTTATATATTAACAGAAACTTTTGCTATCTGTTTTTATTCTCTGAGCTAATTTACTCTCATATTCCATCTTAGTTTTCTTTATACGTTTTTCATGGCATTATGGACCCTTAAATTTTTCCCAAAGTTTCCCAGTAATCTCTGTCACTCTATATGTATGTTCTTTCAATTTAATATCCTCGTGTATTTCCTTAGATGTCCAAGGCTAATTATCTCACTTGCTGCATTCCACCCTAATCACAGGTATATACGTTTTTTTGAGCACTGTGAAAAATCGCTGTGAAGTCCTCCACTGTTCTTCAGTTGCTGTACCAAAGCTTTTGCTCCCAGTCTACCTGAATCAATTCCTCCTTTATCCCAAGGTGTTCTATTGAGTTTTAAGCACAGTCACTGCGATTGGATTTTACCTTCTCACACTCCATCTTTATTTTAAATTCAAGTACACTGTGATTTCTTCTTCCGAGGGGATCCCTATCTGTAAGATCAATAATTATTTCCCTCTTATTATAGAGAACAAGATCTATGATCGCTTGCTCCCTCATATGTTCCTCTACACACTGTTCAGGGAAGCTATCACAGATACATTTTGTGAACTCCTTCTCAAGGCTGTCTTGACCGACTTGGTGTGAACATTGACATATAGATTAAAATCTGGATGATAATTGCTGTACCACTTTTTGGCCATTTTTCATTTATCTCTATTGAATTTTTCATGATAACAGCGCCAACTAACTGAGGGCTATTCAAAAATGGCAGTGACCTCACAGCAGTTTCATGAGATTGTGAGGAATGGAAATTTAAAATTAGGAAAATAATCATGAGAATGAGGTAACTTGTCCAGAAAACAGTGCGGATGCAAACATGGATAGCCATCTTGTTCTGGACAACTGCTGATGATACAAGCTGCATTCGTTCGATATATTGTCCTCTGGAATGCAGACAATATCTCATGCTTCAATTCAGCAAGGCCTACTGTGTTTCGCTGTTGCCTGAAGCGTTCATACAATGTCACTAAAACGAAATTGCGCCCATTTTTTAAAAAATTAATATGCATGTTTTAAATAAAATTATTTTTGATCCACATATAGCTGTTTTGTTAACCAACAGCCCTTGTCAGCCCGCTCCATAACGAAAGATCGTTCATTCTCAAGTTGGTTAAATTAGTGTTACTATATCTTTGGTTCTGTGTTTTACAAGCCTATTCCGCACCTTCTGCTCCCTCCCTCACCTACCCACACCATTTGCCGGTTTCGGTCGTTGGCCAAAGACCAACTGAAGCTACTAAATGGATAGTTCTCAGGATCTAAACTTAATCCTTTCTAATTATTTCGAATTTCCTATTTCCCTCTTCCTTACCCTAACCGCTGTCACTGATGCCGCAACGTCGGTGGATTTAGAAAGTCGTGCAAATCAATTTGTGATTAGATGTAGAATTACTACTAACATTAGGATCACAATTAAATCATAAAACTCCTTGGAGGATGAATTCAGAGAGACTAGCCAGCCTGAAAGCCAACTACCTAAGATAAATACTGCAAGGACTTTGTGTTTTCCACCTCCATCTTCATGTATACAAATATATTTCTGAACTGTTTGTATATAAGTACAAATACTGAATCCATCGCTGCTTGCAGCCGAGATACAATCCAATGCCATACAATATTGAATTCCATCCTCACACATGACAACTATCTCATGAATGGTCATCGTGAGGGCAGTTCCTGTATTGACAATTTGTTCCCAATGCAGCTCGGCTTTGTTCTTTCTTGCATTGTTCGAAGCTCATCATATTGAGGAAACATTGTGCCAAAAACCGGGCTCCTTCTATCATAGCTCGCCACATCTTGGCATGTGAGTGAGTTTATATGTTTACAAAGCTTTCTTCGCTTAACAAATATCCCTGTAACGTTGGTTCCCAGATCAAAATCGAACTGTAAAGGCATGTCTGAACGGAGTATTATTTCATTTGTAAATCAAAACCACTGTTTTTGGCTGTAGCATTTTCAAACTAACAAGGACACTGATAAATGATTACCAGATAAAAGTTCTTTCCTTGCACTTCGTGTAAGGGCCCTATAAAATCCATCTGCTTATTTTTCCATGGCCCTTTAGGTCAGGTTGGATTACCATCTTGACTCTGCAGGGATGAATTGTTTCTACTAGGATGTACTACAGATTCCTCTAACCATCTCGCTATACCTCTTAGTTATTGTATATGTGATCCTTCTCTGTGTGCACTGTTCGGCGATATGTCTCCAATAATATTTGTTCTATTACTTCCGGCGCTGTTCTTCTGTTTCTCTTTAAGTACCCACTGTTATTTGCAATATTGGATTAGGCACAGATTCAAGCTGAAACATTTGTATCTCAATGTCAGACAATATTCTTGAAAAATAACCTGTTTGTGTTTGATTGTTGTTTAATTGATTTAGAGCAGGCACTCACCTAACCAAAACCTATAAGATTGGAATTTGATGTTATTGATAATGGTGGATGCAGTAATGAATGAGTTAATGAACTTTGCAACACTAAGAGGATGAGAAAAATATCAAGACAAATATCCTGAAGCCTTGTTTCCATATATTTCAGGTAAATGTACTTTGTTTTCATGTGCCCAGATTGCAGCTATCCCTGTTATTGTACACATGTTTCAGTGACTCAGACTGGGAGGCAACAGCTGCTCTTTCCATTATGCACACGTTTATGATAAGGCCGCTCAGGAATATAGTTAGCCCAGCTTGTAGTTTAAGTAATTTTCGCCTAATATAGTGAAGGCTGAATTCCTACCTACATTCCAAATATTTTTATATAAATATATATATATTCATTATATACCAACATATTATACATCTATATATTTATATATGTAATACAAAATGTGACCATAGATTGCTATAACGACCTGAACGTTAGCTGAGGGCTAATCACATAAATCAATTGCGGCCTTGAGGTAACCATGAAGAAATGCCGAGGCAGCCACGTTCCCACGATGGATGACAACCTTCAGCCTGGGAACCTGATCAGAATGAGAACATACGTACGTGGCTGGGAGGTATAAATATAAGCTCTTAACTTGTATTCGGTGAGATGCCTGGGGAATGGCTGTTAGGTGCCGGGTATATCTCCCAAAAGCTTTTGAATAAACTTGCTGTACTTTGACTCACATTCATCTCAGAGGTATCTTTAGCTACAACAGTGGACGAAGCCTAATGTAGGAAAGTTGATAGGTCATTGTAGGTGTGAAAGAGATTGCAAGAGGAGAGAAAGAAATTGGCTGGCAACTGCCATCTATCAAGCCTTGAGGGAGATAAAGCGCACAAATGCCAGTTGCCAAGAACAAAGGATTTTCAGCTCGACGCACCTTGCCAGCTTCAGATTTCTCACAAGTAAACACTCAATCTAACCAGTGCAAGCTGCAGAATCATAAATAACTCACAGACAGAAAATTCAATCAAAAAACTTCAGAAGATTCCAAAAGATACCAAGCCTGGTTGTGTACTTATTAAAAGTGAAAAACACGATTATTTCCATGTTAGTGAATAGATAATCGTTAGCTCAGATGAAAGGACAACAGACCCGTAATGTGGTGTAACGCTAATCAGATTGGGTTCAATTCCAATATCGGTGAGAATATTCAAAATGATGTCAATTTTGACATTTTCTGGTCGAGTCACTACCAGAAAGTTGGGAAATATTTTTATCGACATGTTTTGTGTGGTGAAGGGTGGAGTTAGAGGTGGAAGGAGGGAGGAGGGGACGGAAGGGCAGGGAAGAGGGATGGAAAGGTGTGGAGGGAGGGGAAGAATAAGAAAGTGAGCGGGACTGGAGGGGTGAGGGGAGGAGCGTGTTGAGGGTATGGGGGAGTGAGGGGGTAGTGAGGGGCGAGTGAGGGGCATGGGGAGTGGAGGGGGGTGAGCAAGGGGGAGAGGATGGTGGGGAGGAGAAAGGAGATAATGTATGGGTGAGTGGCTGGTGGTTTGTGTTCAGTCGAGGACGACGAAAGTGGAACTGAATCCATAGTCCGATTATTCACGCTTCTACATGTCACAATCTGTCTATCTGGTAGAATTTTTTTGAGCATGTGACAAAAACGGTCGACGAAGGGCGAGCTGTTGATGTCGTCTACATGGATTTCAGTAAGGCGTTTGACAAAGTCCATCATGGGAGGTTAGTTGAAAAGGTCAAGGCTAATGGAATACAAGGACAGCTAGCTGGATGGATCAGTAAGTGGCTTGGTATTAGGACACAAAGAGTAATAATGGAAGCGTGTTTTTCTAGCTGTAGGTCAGTCACTAGCGGTGTGCCTGGAGCGCAGGGGGGGGGGGGGTGGTGGTGGTGGTGGCGGGGGGGGGGGGGGTGTTGCTCGTTACTTGGACCTCTTCCATCTGTAATATATGTAAATGACTTGGAAGAGGAAGTAAGTAGAATGATAAGCAAGTTTGCAGACGATACAAAGATGGCTGGATATTGTCGGGCGATACAGCAGGACATAGATAGGCTAGTGGGCTGGTCAGATAGATGGCAGATGAAATTCAATCCTGATAAATGCGAGGTGATGTATTTCGGTGGAAAGAATGTAGGGGGGGAGTTATCTGATAAAAGGTAAACCTATTAAGAGTATAGAAATGCAGAAGGACATGGGAGTGCAGGTGCACAGGTCTCTGAAGATGGCAGAACAAGTAGAGAAGGTTGTGAATAAAGCATATGATATGCTAGCCTTTATAGGAATGTGTATAGAGTGCTAGAGCTGGCCTTTCATGTTGCAGTTTATAAAACGTTGGTCAGACTTCATTGGGAATACTGCGTCCAGTTCTGGTCACCTTACAATAGGAAGGACGTGGAGACTCTGGAGAGAGTGCCGAGGAGGTTTACCTGGTATGGAAGGTCTGAGTTATGAGGAGACGTTAACCAAATTGGGGCTGTTTTCCTTAGAAAGACATAGACTTAAAGAAGATCTAATAGAGGTGTACAAGTTTATAGAACATAGAACATAGAACATTACAGCGCAGAAAAGGCCCTTTGGCCTTCGATGTTGCGCCGACCAATTAAAAAAAAAACAATGACCTTCTAACATAAACCATTCCCTACTCGTCCATAAAATTATCTACTAACCTCTTAAACGCCACCAAACTTGGCGCATCTACAACTGCAGAAGGCAGGGCATTCCATACCCTTACCACCCTCTGGGTAAAGAACCTACCTCTGACATCCGTTCTATAACTACCACGCCTTAATTTAAAGCTATGTCCCCTCGTGCTAGCTTTCTCCATCCTAGGAAAAAGGCTATCACTGTCCACCTTATCTAAATCTTTAATCATCTTATATGTTTCAATAAGGTCTCCTCTTAGCCGTCTTCTTTCTAACGAAAACAACCTCAAATCCCTCAGCCTCTCTTCATAAGACCTGCCCTCCATACCAGGCAACATCCTGGTAAACCTCCTCTGTATCCTCTCCAATGTCTCCACATCTTTCTTATAATGTTGGGACCAGAACTGTACACAATACTCCAAGTGCGGTCGCACTAGAGTTTTGTACAGTTGCAACATGACGTTGCGGCTCCGAAATTCAATCCCCCTACCAATAAAAGCTAAGACTCCATATGCCTTCTTAACAACCTTATCGACTTGATTGCCAACTTTCAGGGATCTATGCACATATACACCAAGATCCCTCTGTTCTTCAACACTATTAAGAGTCCTACCATTAGCCCTATACTCTACACATTTGTTATTCCTGCCAAAGTGAATTACCTCACACTTTTCCACATTAAACTCCATTTGCCACCTCTCGGCCCAGCTCTGCAACTTGTCCAAGTCTCTCTGCAAACTATAACACCCCTCTTCACTATCTACCACTCCTCCGACTTTGGTGTTATCCGCACATTTAATAATCCATCCTTCAATACCCCCATCCAGATCATTTATAAAAATTACAAACAGCAGGGGCCCCAAAACAGATCCCTGAGGTACACCACTTATAACCGAACTCCACAATGAATAATTTCCACCACCCTCTGTCTTCTATCAGCTAGCCAATTCCTAACCCAATTAGCTAAATCACCCTCAATCCCATACATCTGCATTTTCTGCAGAAGCCTCCCATGGGGCACCTTATCGAATGCCTTACTAAAGTCCATATATACCACATCAACTGCCTTACCCCCATCCTCCTCTTTGGTCACTTTTTCAAAAGACTCAATAAGGTTAGTAAGGCAGGACCTACCCTTCACAAAACCATGCTGACTATCCCCAATCAATTCATTTCTCTCTAAATAACGATAAATCCTATCCCTAAAATTTTTTTCCAATACTTTGCCCACAACAGAAGGTAGACTCACCGGTCTATATTTCCCAGAAAAGTCTCTATTCCCCTTCTTGAACAAATGGACCACATTCGCTATCCTCCAGTCTTCCGGCACTATACCAGTAACCAACGACAACCTGAAGATCAGAGCCAGAGGCTCTACAATCGCCTCTCTTGCCTCCCAGAGAATTCTAGGGTAAATCCCGTCTGGCCCAGGGGACTTATCTAACTTCAAACTCTCAAGAATATCTAGCGCATCCTCCTCATCTACTTCCATACTTTCCAGTTTGCAACCATGTATCACAGTGCTCTCCACAACTACATTTACATGTCCCTGCGTGAATACCGAAGAGAAATATTTGTTCAGTGCCTCTCCAATTTCTTCAGGCTCCACGCACAACTTCCCACTGCTGTCTCTGACTGGCCCTAATCTTGCCCTAACCAATCTTCTATTCTTAACATATCTAAAGAAAGCTTTAGGAATCCCCTTGATCCTATCAGCCAAAGTCTTCTCGTGTCCCCTTTTAGCTCTTCTCAACTCACTCTTTAGCTCCCTCCTGGCTAATCTATAGCTATCCATTGTATTAACTGAGCCTTCAAGCCTCATCCTGACATAAGCCTCCTTTTTCCTTTTAACCAGCGAATTAACTTATTAATTCGAGGGATTGTGCGGGGTATAGATAGAATAAACAGGGTAAAATTTTTCCTAGGATAGACTCAAATAGCACGAGGTTGGATGCTAGAGAGAGACTTTTTTAACACAGAGTGTGATGGGAATATGGAATGCGCTGCCAACTGGTGGAGGCAGGCATTCTGGAGTTATTTAACAGATAATTAGATAGGCACATGAACAGAATGGAAATAGTGGCATATAGAAAACTCATTTAAAATAAGGATCATGAGCCTTGGGAGTTTCCTGGCAAGTGAATAAATAGTCAATGGTATTGATGCATTTGTTTTATCCGATAGGTACTTCGGTCTGCCTTTCTAACAAGGGACATACACGCGATGGGCCGTGAGAGGGCTGCTCTTGGATTTTTCAAGAGTCTCATACTCTCTTATGTCTCTTCTCACTCACATACCTGTGCATCTCCCTCCTCACTGCCGATTCATCTTAACTTGGCACTGATCGAGAATTGTTTAGCAGACTGAAAACAAAGCTTAGGGACAAATTCATATTTTCGAAATTACAGGCAATGATTTCGGGAACCCTCACGAATCTATTTAAAAGATGCATCAATGTTTTTGATGAGGGAACCAAAAATAACATTTCCAATATTAATCTCACAAAACATGAGCGGAATTTGAGTGGTGTGAAGGATGCTCAGAGACAGCAAGATGATTCAGGCAAGTTAAACATGCGGGAGAACACATTGCAGATGCCGTATAATGTGCGTAAATATAATGTAAATAGCGTTGGATAAAGAAATAGAATGTTAGAATATTACTCATATTCTGATAGATGGAGAAGTGTTGAAAAAAAGGGACCTAAACGCCATTGTACACCCGGTATTAACGAATCCATCCACGAATCGCAAGCAGACTGGTGGCAATTAGCACGCTGTCCTTCATTGAAATGTGTCTTCAGTAGAGGAAAGGAATGTCAAACTGGAGATATACAAGGATTTGGTGGGACCTCAATGGAAGTATTGTGTGCATTTTTGGCCTCATGACTTGAGAAGGGAGTGGAGCTAATTTTCATCGAACTGATTTCTGGGGAAGCGTGTTTCCAGCATCAGATGAGAATGAGTTGAATGTACATGCACTAACTGGAAATTAGAATAATTAGAAAATACAAAAATGTCTGATACGTTTGGAAAGATTGGATGTTGAGATGTCATTTCGATGGCAATGTGGGAAGGGGGTCAATAATAAGATGTCACGACTTTCGAATATTGGTCGGCCAATAACGATTGAGATGAGGAGGAACGTCTTCACTCAGAAGGTGGTGAGCCTCTGGAATTCAATATTACAGACAACTGTGGCGGTAAATAAACTGATTATATTCAATAGCAACATGGAAGCAGTCCAGAATACGTTCAGTAGGTAGAAACCTGATAGGGAGGGATTTTCATATGAGCAGCTTGTGCCTGTTTAAAAGAATGAGAGACGTCCTTAGTGATACATATAATACTCATCGACCTTATTGAGACATATAAAGGGCTTGACAGGTTGGATGCTGAAACGTTGGATCTCCTTCTGGCACGGTCTTGGACTAGAGTGCGTTGTCTCAGAGTAAGCGGTGGTCCGTTTGAGAGAAAAAAGAGGTGCAATTTCTCCTCCCAGAGAATACTGAATCCATGGGATACTTCAATGCGCCGGGTATCCAGGCTGTCTCTTGAAATAGGTTCATTGTAAGAAGGCTTCAGTACAGAAAAGTATCATAATTGATTCGAGCTGTATAAGACTTAGTTTTGAAAATACGACAGTGTTAATGTTTAGTCGCTGCTATTAGCATCGCTATGTGATGAGCAACAGAAATGTTAAACTAAGTTCAAAACAGTCATGTTAGATTCGCGTAAGTCTCAGCGAAAGGAGCGTTGAGTTGTACCAGTAACTTTATTATTGAGTTAGCAGAAATACCGAATCATTTAATGCCAATGCTGAAACATTTAAGCATTTTCCATAAGCTGCTACTTTTTCGGAAATATCAAACCCAGAACCCGAGACACTTCAGCTCCATGGGTTTTGGGGTGTCAACAGTTCAATTCCTCTGAGATTCCGATACATTCCGCTTGGTGACTTCAAAGGTTGCAGCTGAGGTGCACCATTACCGAATGTCTGGATGTGGGTGCAACGAGGAGAAAAAAAAAAACACCTTTATTTGTTCAGTTACAATAATTAATCACGTGCAACATTATGTCATCTGATTTTAGAGCATGCTCGATTGTTACATAAATGGGGCTCATTGATCCTTGAGACATCTATTTTGCGTGGAACACAATTCGGACACAATTTCCATCCTCTTCACGAAATGGTGCGCGCCGCAATCCTGCAAATAAAGGACATTTATTATCCTCTGCTTGCTGCCTTTGGGGTTCCAGGTAAGCTCAGTATATCCTGTCGATGAAGAGTATGACAGTGTCTGACTGTTGTTAGATACTGCGCTATTCCGAAATTTCATGCAGGAGGTGAGACACCATCCAGGTGAATAAATCGCGGATAACGGCAGCTTGAAATTTATTTCGCTGGCCCAGAATTGTCTTCCCATTTGGACAGTAGGCAGGTCTGGTCTGTTCCCAATTGTAAATGTAAACCCTTTATATGCAATGTATGATTATTCGAGCTACAATCATTTCCTCTTTGAAAGGTAATTTGTCGGAGATTTGTTTAAAGAACAACAAATGCCTCAATGTGCATCAGGAGATGCCTCCAGGTGGCTTAACTCGCCATTGAAGATCGCGGTATGTTGTTGCGGATGTACTCAGACTCTTAAGTTCATAATGGAGTGCATAATGCAGCCGGGTGTAAACCATCGGCTGTATCTAGCGGCCAGACAGCCTTTGAGGTGGCTGTCAATGTTAAAGGTGCATATTAAGGCGGTAAAGACCAACATATCTTTAGGCTTCTTTGCCGAACTGATGTGTTATTCTATAATGAAACGATGCAACATGAAAACAATTGCTAGCCAGTCCAGTAGGTCAGAGGGATTTCAGGAGCTGCACCACGCATGAACCATATAAAATAGAGTTTCGCAGTAATATCCACGATTTGACACACTATATATAATGATAGGAAGTGAAAAGAAAACTTAGATGTCGTCATTGGTCTCCGGTTGTGCCACAGAATCGATGACATAGCGTCCATGTCTCTCAGATTGTTTTTGCAGTGACTCGAACTCAATATGAGGTAATCCCATCTTTTGTTTCTCTGCTGCCAACTGCTAGAGATGAATATCTAATTCAGCATTTTTGCTCTTCCCATTAATGTCACAAAGTATTCCGGGCCGTTATTTGGAATTGCAAATATCAGCTGGGGGGAAAAATGACAAGGAAACACATTAGGGCCCAGTTGACGTTTCCCCATGGGCCTTGGCGAGTGATTAATCCCGCTTCATTATTTGGCTTTACAGATATGTGCCACAACAAAAAAAAACTTTATGGATAGGACAGGAATGCTGAAAGGAAGCAGAAAGTGTTGGAGATAAACAGGGGGGGATTGTCACCAAGCATACCCGAGTATAAGGCAGCAGCATGATGAAGGTATAATCTGGGACTACATTTCTGCACTGTGCTCACTGTTAAGGAAGAATCTCCCGCTGTATGTGGTCGTTGAATATTCCCCTTCAATCAGTGCCTAAACTGATAATGCTCCTCCACCTGCGACCCCACCCATCATCCCTGCCTCCCACGCCTTTCCTCTCCTCATTTTTCCTTTATGTTCTCCAACAAAGCCGATTTATTTTTCTTCTGGGAGAGATTATTTAATTTGGTATTGAATTTTATCCGTTCATTCACTCATTCCCATTAACGTGCTCTGTTTCAGTGCCACACGCACACACACACTGCTAAGTAGTCACAGAGACAAACCTTTCTTTTAGGTTGACTGAAGTGTTCTTATTTTCCTTCCTCTTCTTGCAGCAAACATTATAACAATCGTGATCCTCTCCAGGGGAAATTGTGGTCTCTCCAAATGTATCTCTGTCTACATGGTGGCTATGGCTGTAGCGGATCTGCTGATCATGGTGTTCAGTGTAGTCGTGTATCATTTCTTCAATTATCACTTTCCGTACTCATTTTTGTCCTACACTGCTTTTTGTAAGTTCATTCTGTACATGGGTTTTGTTAATTTGGACATGTCAGTGTGGTTCACAGTTTCATTTACATTTGACCGCTTTGTTTCCATCTGTTGTGCGAACTTTAAAGAGAAATATTGCACCAAGAGAATTGCAACTACGGTTATAGTAACGCTTTTCGTTTTGGCCTACTTAAAAGGTGTCCCTATGTTCTTTTCGTATGAAGCTCAACGAGTCATTGACAATGTGCAGTGGGGCTGTCAGACCACGCAGGCCGTTTATACATTGCCCGCGTGGTCTGTGTACAGTTGGATACAGTCTAGCTCAGCTGTGCTGCTGCCTTTTTCTCTCATCATGCTGTTTAATTCTTTAACCGTCAGACGTATTTTGTTAGCAAATCGTGTCCGCAAAGGCCTCCGGAGTAGGAGAAGTGAGAGCCAGAGCGATCCAGAAGTGAAAAGCCGAAGAAAATCCATCGTTCTACTCTTCACGATATCAGGCAGCTTCATAATTTTATGGTTAACAGCTGTTGGGAGTTTTGCAGCCACCAGAATGTCAAACAGCGTTTACTACCAAGGCGATTACTCCAATCCGGGGTATATCGCCACTGAGATTGGAAATCTACTCATGTACCTAAGTTCCTGTTCTAACACCTGCATTTATGCAGCGACCCAAAGAAAATTCAGAGACGAGCTGAAGAATGCGCTGAAATTTCCTTGGATATACTTTTCCAAATTGGTGAGAGATAAGAAAGAATTTAAGGCAAATCAATGATATCTCTCCAAACTGGAGTATTATTTTTCACATGTTTTCCTGTACAAGAATGCTGCGCTTCTTAGAATCTGACGATGAGAGTTGTTGTTAAATGGTATAAACGATGTTGAATAAACGTTGACGAAAGCAAACACTTGAAGTGATCACGAATGCACAACACCATCAGAGATCATGTGGTGCCACCGGAGAAGGGATCTATGAACTCATCAACTACCATATTTTAGACAATGTTCATTCTTACCACTTCCCTAGTAATGGGAAGTGGCTATAGTTGCTCTATCAAAGTTTGTTCGGGTCTGGAAGAGTTTTGTGTGTGTGTGTGTGTGTGTGTGTGTGTGTGTGTATGCGGGGGTGGTGGTAGGGGCAAAGGTGTGGGGAATTATGGCAGAAACGTTTTCTCTTACAATGGAGAGAAAAAAATTGGCTTAAAACAACCTGAATATTTGTTTGATAAGTACATGTGAGAACATCACATTGCACAGAGAGCTTGGGAGAGGCTTGTTGTTGAAAGAGAAAGATATTTATGCAAAGTTATTAAAAAATACAACTCCTCAACGACAAATGGTGTGCCAGCATGATATTCCATGAGTGGAAGTGGGTGTGTGGGGGGTGGCCTTGGAATTGGGCTTAGAAAGTGGAGGATAGGTAGGAATGTGGCACTCCTTCATTTTTTTTTAAGCAACACAGCACGGGAAACAGGCCCTTCGGCCCAACGAGCCCGCGCCGCCGTCATGCTATATAGTAGCAAATCCATTGGCCTATTTTAATATTCCTATATAATAATATATATATTATTCCTAATATGGAAAATTCTCACCATAGGGACAATTTGTTTCCCAATCAGCCTAAGAGCGAATTTTTGGGTTGTGGGAGGAAACCGGAGTGCCCGGAGAAAACCCACGCAACCACGGGGAGAACGCGCAAACTCCCGCAGACACCGGCCCAATTCCAAGTGTCTGCACAGCCACATCGATAGTCTCTGAGCTGTCATGGTGCCCTTCAGATGGTCCACATAAAGCACTCATTTACGACATGAAGTACCAGGCAACCCATGAATCAACATCCAAGAGCTGTACCCGCACCACCTGCCGAATGCATGCTCAAAGTATGGACCGAATTAACTGTGGAAAAAAGCCGTAGTTAAACAGTCCTAATATATCCCTCTATCTGCATACCGCTCATGTGGCTGTCCAAGAGACCCTTAAACAGCCCCAGCGTGCCTGCTCCCACCACCTTACTCGGCAGTGCATTCCACACCCCCACTACCCTTTGTGTGGAAAAACTGCCCTCTAATATTCGTCCTATACATAGCCCCCCTCACCCTATGGCCATGACCTCTCGTCCTATCCATTTCTAAAGGTGGAAAAAGTTTACCTCCATTTACTCTATCTATACACCTTATAATCTTATACACCTCTATGAGATCCCCTCTAAGCCGACGTCTTTCAAGGGAAAACAACCCCAGTCTATCTAATCGTTCCTCATAAGACCGTCCTTCCATACCAGGCAGCATCCTGGTAAACCTCCTCTGCACTCTCTCCAAGGACTCCACATCCTTCTGATAGTACGGCGACCAGAACTGGACGCAGTATTCCAAGTGAGGCCTAACCAACGTTCTATACAATTGCAACATCAAACTCCTACTCTTGTATTCTATACCTTTTTCTATGAAAGCTAACATACTATACGCCTTCTTTATCACCTTCTCCACCTGTGAGGACACCTTCAGAGACTTGTGAACCTGCACCCCCAAGTCTCTCTGCGTCTCTATGCTCCGTATAGTTTTACCTTTTATCCTATAACTCTCTTCTACATTTTCCCGGCCAAAATGCATCACCTCGCATTTATCCAGATTAAATTCCATTTGACATCTATCTGCCCAGTCTACCAACCTGTCTATGTCCTGTTGTATTGCCTGACACTGCTCTTCTGTACCCGCCAATCCAAGCATCTTGGTGTCATCAGCAAATTTGCTGATCTCACCACCTACCCCTACTTCCAAGTCGTTTATGTAGACCACAAATAGAAGAGGACCTAGTACTGAGCCTTGTGGCACTCCACTAGTGACAGGCTTCCAGCCGGAAAAAGAGCCTTCCACTACTACCCTCTGTCTCCTCCTCCCGAGCCAGGTCTCGACCCATCTACATACCCGACCCTGTATCCCATGCGCCTTCACCTTCTCTATCAGTCTACCATGAGGAACCTTGTCAAACGCCTTACTGAAATCCATGTAGACGACATCAACAGCCTGTCCTTCATCAACTGTTTTTGTCACTTCTTCAAAAATTTCCACTAGATTTGTAAGACAAGACTTCCCCTTGACGAAGCCATGCTGCGTATCCCTGATCAGATCGCAGCGCTCCAGATGCTCATACATCCTGTCCCTAAGCATCCTCTCCATTAGCTTACCTATAACTGAAGTCAAGCTCACCGGCCTATAGTTCCCTGGGTGATCCCTCTGACCTTTTTTAAACAACGGTACTACGTTTGCTATCCTCCAGTCCTCTGGGACCTCACCTGTGTCTAAGGAAGAGACAAAGATTTGCGTCAGAGGCCCAGCCAAGTCTTCCCTCAACTCCCTTAGCAGCCTGGGGTAAATGCCATCAGGCCCCGGAGCTTTATATGTCTTTAAGCTGCCTAACAGCCCCAACACCTCTTTCCTCGTAATCCTTATTTCCCTCAACCGATCCTCAACTTTGTCAACATCAGGCACAGACATCTGTCCAGTCTCCTGCGTGAATACCGACGCAAAGTATTCATTCAGGATCTCCCCCATTCCCTCAGGCTCTAAGCATAGATCCCCTCCTCTGTCCCTAAGAGGTCCAATCTTGCCTCTAAGCATCCTTTTGCTCCTTACATAGGGGTAAAATGCCTTTGGATTTTCCTTTATCCTACCTGCCAGAGCCACCTCGTGGCCCCTTTTTGCCTTTCTAATACCCCTTTTAAGATCCCGTCTACACTCTCTATAAGCTTCCAGCGCTGTCTCAGTCCCTAGTTGCCTAGATCTAATGTAAGCCTCTCGCTTTTTCTTGATCAAGTTCTCAATCTCCCTGGTAAGCCACGGTTCTCTAATCCTACCTTTCCCATCCTTCCTCCTTGCCGGCACGTATCTTTCCTGCAGAGAGTTTATTTTTCCCTTGAAAGACTCCCACATGTACCTCGTCGACCTGCCCTCAAAAAGCTTATCCCAGTCGGTATCTTTAAGATCTTGCCTAATCTGGCCGTATCTAGCCCTCCCCCAGTTAAATACCCTCCCTTTTGGGCCAGTCTCATCCTTTTCCATTAATATCCTAAGGCAGACAGAGTTGTGATCACTATTTGACACCTGCTCTCCTACCTCGACGTCAACCACCTGGCCTGGCTCATTTCCCAGAACCAAATCCAGTATAGCCCCATCTCTAGTTGGGCCATCCACATACTGCTCCAAGGACCCTTCCAAAACACACTGTACAAATTCCTCCCCATCCACTCCTACAGCCCTGGGCACCCTCCAATCTACTCCAGGAAAATTGAAATCTCCCACCACTACCACCCTATTTTTCCTACACTTATCTAAAATGTCCCTGCATATCCCTTCTTCCACGGCCCGCGGGCTGTTGGGCGGTCTGTAGTAAACACCCAACAGAGTAACCACTCCCTCCCTATTCCTCAACTCCACCCATAGAGACTCAATTCCTAAATCATCCATACCTCCCTCCCTCTGCACTGCTATGACGTTGTCCTTAACTAATAAAGCCACTCCCCCGCCTCTCCTCACACCAACTCTGTCATGCCTAAAACACTTATATCCTGGAATATTCAACTGCCAGTCTTGCCCCTCCTTCAACCACGTCTCGGTCACCGCCACCACTTCTAAACTCCTCGTGAACATTATTGCCTTCAGTTCATCTGTTCTGCCAGTCACACTCCTCGCATTAAAACACATGCACTGAAGACCCTCAGCTCTCGGATATTCCTTTCTACCTTCTGGTGTTACCCTATCATCCAAAAAACATCGTCAAAAAAAAAGCTGTCACAAGCCAAGTTTGAAATAACTAGAACGTCAACCCATTCAGTTCTATTCAGGATGAATCTTCGTGTTTTAAAAATTGCAGAAAATGACAGGAACTGTTCATTCAAATCGAAATACACTCGGAAAGGGGAAAATTATGCGAAGTTACACAAAAGAAAGTGGATGGCGAAATTTAAACGTAAGAACATAAAAACTTAGAGTTCGAGTGGACCATCCCACACCTCATGCATGTTCCACCTTCAGCAAGATCATGGGTGTTTTTCTTCGCGGATTCGGCTCCACTCACCAGCCCATTCACCGTAGCCTTTCATTCCTTTATTGATCAAAATATTATCTATCCCTGTCTCAACTGCTTCACTGGGCTGAAAATTTCACAGTTTCACGATACTTTCTGTGAAAAAAGTTCCTCCTCAACTCAGTCCGAAATCTGACCCCCCCCCCACCTTATTTTGAGGCCAATCCCCCAGTTTTAATTTCATCTGCACTGGAAATAATTTCCCTGTTTGTACCATATGCAATCCCTTCATCATCCCATATGTTTCTACAAGATCTCCCCTGATTCTTCTCAATTCTAATGTGCATAGTCCTAATCTACTCAATCATTCCTCATAAGCCAAAATTCTCAACTTCGAAATCAACCTAGTGAAATTCCTTTGCAACCCCGGCAGTGATAGTGGATTCTTTCTCAGGTAAGGAGACCAAAAGTGTACACAATACTTCAGGAGTTGCCTCACCAGAATTTTGTATCACTGCAACATAACCTTTTTTTTTTAAGCTCCAATCCTCCAGTAATGAAAGATAACATATCATTTGTCTTAATAATTATTTGCTTTGGCTGCAAAACATCTTGCGATTCTTGCACAGGGACACCCAGGTCCCTCTGCACAGCAACATGCTGCAATGTGTTAGCATTTAAGAATAACCAATTGTGCTGTGTTTTTTTGCTCTTACCAAAATGGATGACGTCACATTTAGCAACATTGCTCTCCATCTACCAGATTCTTGCCTATTCATTAGACTATTATAGCCCTTTGCAGACTTCCAGTGTCCTCTGCACACTTTGCTCTACCACTCATCTGAGTGTCATCGGCATTTTTTTTTACACACTACACCTTGTCCGCAACTCCAAATCATCTACGTAAAGCATAAACTATTGTAGCCCCATCACCGATCCCTGAGCGATATCACTCGCCACCGATTGACAATCTGAAAAACAGCCATTTACCCCATTATTTGTTGTCTATTAGTTAACCAATCTTCTATCTATACTCATACATTACCCATAACAGGTTGGATTTTCATCTAATCCTGCAGTCTTTTGTGGAACAACTTGTCAAATGCCTTCTGGAAATCCAGAAACATCACATCCACAGGATCAATGACTAATTTGGCCACCCATTTTCGTTTTATATATTAACAGAAACTTTTGCTATCTGTTTTTATAGTCTGGGCTAATTTACTCTCATATTCCATCTTAGTTTTCTTTATAAGTTTTTCATGGCATTGTGGACCCTTAAATTGTTTCCATTTTTCTAGTTTCCCACTAATCTTTGTCACTCTGTATGTATGTTCTTTCAATTTAATATTCTCGTGTATTTCCTTAGATGTCCAAGGCTAATTATCTCACTTTCTGCATTCCTCCATAATCGCTGGTATATACCATTTTTTGAGCACTGTGAAAAATCGCTGTGAAGTCCTCCACTGTTCCTCAGTTGTTGCACCAAAGCTTTTGCTCTTAGTCTACCTTAATCAATTCCTCCTTTATCCCACTGTGTTCTATTGTGTTTTAAGCACAGTCACTGCGATTGGATTTTACCTTCTCACACTCACACTGAATTATTTTAAATTCAAGTACACTGTGATTGCTTCTTCCGAGGGGATCCCTATCTGTAAGATCAATAATTATTTCCCTCTCATTATAGAGAACCAGATCTATGATAGCTTGCTCCCTCATACACACTGTTCAAGGAAGCTATCAGAGATACATTCTGTGAACTCCTTCTCAAGCTGGCTTGACCAATTTAGTGTGAGCATTGGCATATAGATTAAAATCCGGATGATAATTGCTGTACCACTTTTTGGCCATTTTTCAAGTTTTCATTTATTCTTATTGAATATTTCATGATAACACCGCAAACTAACTGAGGGCTATTCAAAAATGGCAGTGACCTCACAGCAGTTTCATGAGATTGTGAGGAATGGAAATTTAAAATTAGCAAAATAATCATGAGAATGAGAAAACAGTGCAAATATAAACATGAATAGCCATCTTTTTCCGGACAATTGCTGATGACACAACCTGCATTCATTAGAAATATTGTCCTCTGGAATGCAGACACTATATCAAACTTCAATCCAGCAAGGCCTGCTGTGTTTTGCTGTTGTCTGAAGAGTTCTTTCAATGTCACTAAAATGAAATTCCGTCCATTTTATAAATTTAATATTCATGTTTTAAATATGAAAAATAATATTTATTCACATACAGCTGTTTTGATAACCAACAGCCCTTGTCAACCCTCTCCATAACCAAAGATCGTTTACTCTCAAGTCGGTTAAGTTAGTGTTACTACATCTTTGATACTGTGTTTTACAAGCCTATTCCGCACCTTCTGCTCCCTCCCTTCCCTGCCCACACCATTTGCCGCTTTCAGTCGTTGGCCAAGGACCAACTGAAGCTACTAAATGAATAGTTCTCAGGATCTGAACATTATCCTCACCAATTATTTCAAATTTCCTATTTCTTCCTTCCTTTCTCTAACTGTTGTCACTGATGCTGTAACGTCGGTGGATTTAGAAAGTCGTGCAAATCAACTTGTGATTAAACACCAAAGAACAAAGAACAAAACAGCACGGGAAACAGGCAGGTCTGCCCAACGAGCCCGCGCCGCCACCCCGATGTTCCCACCTCTACCCGTGATCCCTGTCTATGTTTATTGATCTATAGATTAAAAACCAAATTTGAGACAATTTAAGGAGACAATTTGAGCTGGCCGAAATCGGTAAATCGTTGTCACAGCCTTCAGCTGACCATCGAATGACATTGATACAGGTATCTGTTTGTAGCATTACGTTGAAATAAGCCAAGTTTCGAAATCAGTCTGTATTGCTTACCACTTCCCAGCCCAGCCCCCTCCCAGCTTTCCTTGTCTGATTCTAGTATCACACTCCACATTTTCCTTCTCACTCACATACCTGTGCATCTCCCTCCTCACTGCCGATTCATCTTAACTTGGCACTGATCGAGAGTTGTTTAGCAGACTGAAAACAAAGCTTAGGGGCAAACTAATATTTTCGAAGTTACAGATCATGATTTCGGGAACCCTCAGGAATCTATGATTGCGTCCAGCTAGTTAAAAATGTAAAAATGCTTTTGATGAGGGAACCAAAAATAACATTTCCAATATTAATCTCACAAAACGTGAGCGGAATTTGAGTGGTATGTAGGATGCTCAGAGACAGCAAGATGATTCAGGCAAGTTAAATATGCGGGAAAACACATTGCAGATGCCGTATAATGTGGGTAAATGTAATGTAAATAACGTTTCTTCAGAGAATCAGAGTGTTAGAATATTATTTAAATCATGATAGATGGACAAGTGTCGACAAAGAAAGAGGTCTAAATGTCGTTGTATGCTAGATATTAAAGAGTCCATGCAGTTATGGCAAACTAACACATGGAAATTGGTACACTGGCCTTCATTGAAAGGGGTCTTCAGCACAGGAAAAGAATGTCTGACTGGAGATATACAGGGATTTCGTGAGACCACAATGGAAGTATTGTGTGCAGTTTTGGCCACAAGATCTGAGAAAGGAGTGGAGTTAATTTTCACCCAACTGATTTCTGGGGAAGTGTGTTTCCAGTATGAGATAAGAATGAGTTGAATGTACATGCATTAACTGGAATTTAGAATAATTAGAAAATGTCTGATATATTTGGAAAGATTGGATGTTGGGATATCATTTCGATGGCAATGTGGGAAGGGGGTCAATAATAAGATGTCATGACTTTCGAATATTGGTGGGCCATTAATGATTGAGATGAGGAGAAACGCCTTCGCTTAGAGGGTGATGATCCTCTCGAATTCAATACAACGTGGCGCAAAATAAACTTATTGTATTCAATAGCGACATGAAGGCAGTCCAGAATAAGTTCAGTAGGTAGAAACCTGATAGGGAGGGATTTTCTATGAGGAGACATTGAGTAGCTTGTGCCTGTTTAAAAGAATGAGAGACGATCTTAGTGATACATATAATACTCATCGACCTTATTGAGACATATAAGGGGCTTGACAGGATGGATGCTGAAACGGTGGATCTCCTTATGGGACTGCCTTCGACAAGAGTGCATTATCTCAGAGTAAGCGGATATCCGCTTAAGACAAAAATGAGGTGTAATTTCTTCTCCCAGAGAACACTGAATCCATAGAATACTTCAATGCGCCGGTTATGGAGACTGGCTCGTTATGTATGTTCACAGTAAGATGGCTTCAGTGCAGAAAAAATGATATCAGATTGGAGCTGAGTAAGGTTTTGTTGAAACTACAACAGTACTAATATTTAATCGCTGCTATTAGCATCGCTATTAGGTGAGCAACAGAAATGTTAAACTAAGTTCAGAATAGTCATGTTCGAGTCGTATATCAATCAGCGAAAGGAGTGTTAGGTTGTACCAGTAACTTTATTCTTGAGTTAACAGAAATACAGAATCATTTAATGCCAATGCTAATACTTTTAAGCATTTTCCATAAGCTATTACTTTCTCGAAAATATCAAACCCAGAACCTGAGATACTTCAGCTCCGGGGATTTTAGTGCGTCAGGAGTGCAATTTCTCTGAGATTCCAATACATTCCGATTGGTGACTTCAAAGCTTGGAGCTTTGAAGTGCACCATTACTGAATCCCTGGATTCGGGTGCAACGTGGAAGAAAAAAACACCTTTATTTGTTCAGCTTTAATAATTAATCACGTGCAACATTATGTCATCTGATTTTAGAGCAGAGACTCGATTGTTACATAAATGGGGCTCATTGATCCTTGAGAGATCTATTTTGCGTGGAACATAAGAATTCGGAGAGAAATCCCCTTCCTCTTCATGAAATGGTGCGCGCCGCAATCCTGCAAATAAAGGACATTTATTATCCTCTGATTGCTGCCTTTGGGGTCCCAGGTAAGCCCAGTATATCCTGTCGATGAAGAGGTATCTGACTCTTGTTTTGTCACTGATTATTTTGACAACTTCCCCCTCAGAACATCGCAAAGCGCTATTCCAAAATTTCATGCAGGAGGCGAGACACCATCCAGGAGAACGAATGGCGGATAACGGCAGCTTGAAATTTATTTCCCTGGCCCAGAATTGTCTTCCTATTTGTACAGTAAGCAGCTCTGGTCTGTTCCCAATTATAAACGTAAAATCTTTATATGCAATGAATGGTTATTCGAGCTACAATCATTTTCATCTCGGCTCTTTGAAAGATAATGTGTCGATGATTTGTTTAAAGAACAACAAATGCTTGAATGCGCATCCCGAGATTCCCCCAGGTTGCTTAACTGACTACTGAAGATCTCGTCATGTTATTGTGGGATGTACCCAGGCTCTTACAGTTCAAGATGGAGTGCATTATGCAGCCGGGTGTAAACCATTGGCTGTATCTAGCGCCTACACAACCTTTGAGGCGGCTGTCCATGTTAAAGGTGCATATTAGGACGGCAAAGACCAACATGTCTTCAGGCTTCTTTGCCGAGCTGCTGTGTTATTCTATAATGAAACGATGCAACGTGAAAACAATTGCAAGCCATCCCAATGGGCCAGAGGGATTTCATGAGCTGCACCCGGCATGAGCAATATAAAACATAGTTTTGCAGTAATTTCCACGATTTGTCTCGTCGGTGTAATGACAGAAAGTGAAAAAAAAACTTAGATGTCGTGATTGGCCTCCGGTTGTGCCACAAAACAGATGATGTAGTCTTCATGTCTCTCATATTGTTTTTCCAATGATTCGAACTCAATATGATGAAATCACTTTTTTTTTGCTCCGGTGCCAACTGCTAGAGCTGAATATGTACTTCTACTTTTTAGCTCTTCCCATTAATGTACAAATTATTCCGGGCCGTTATGTGGATTTCCAAATATCAGCTGGGAGAAAAGAAAATGACAAGGAAACACATTACAGCCCAGTTGAAGTTTCCCCATAGGCCTTGGCTAATTATTAATCCCCGCTTCACTTATTCGGCTTTTCGGAAATGTGTAAAATAAAATCTTTGTGAATAGGACAGGAATGCTGAAACGAAACAGAAAATGTCGGAGATATGCAGCAGTCACATATCACATTGTGCTCAGGAGACAGGGGAGGATGGTCACCAAGCATAACTGAGTACAGGGCAGGACCCTGATGATGCTAAATGTGGGACTTCGTGCACGTTAAACAAGTGATATAATAAGAAAAGAAATAATTAGCGTTTATTCTTCTACTGACAGACCAAAGACTTGAAAGTTTATCTCTGCCTCACTTTCCACATAGGCGGCCTGACTTGATTTCTAACATTACTGCACTGCGCTCCCTGTTAAGGAAGAATCGCCCGCTGAATGTCGCTGTTGAATATTCCCCTTCAATCGGTGCTTAAAACTGCTAATAATTGCCCCCAGCACTCTTCGCACATCTCCCATGCCCCCCATGCCTTCCCTCTGCTCATTTTGTTTTTCCCATTATGTTCTCACATACAGTCGATTTTGTTTTTTTCTTCTGGGAGAGATTATTTAATTAGGTATTGATTTTTATCCGTTCATTCCCTCATTCCCATTAAAGTGCTATGTTTACATGGCACACGCACACATACTGCTAAGCAGTCAAGAGACAAACCTTTCTTTTCGGTTGACTGAAGTGTTCTTATTTTCCATCTTCTTCTTCCAGCAAACATTATGACAATCGTGATCCTCTCCAGGGGAAATTGTGGTCTCTCCAAATGTATCTCTGTCTACATGGTGGCTATGGCTGTAGCGGATCTGCTGATCATGGTGTTTACTGTAGTCGTGTTTCTGATCTTCAATTATCACTTTCCGTACTCCTTTTTGTCCTACACTGCTGTTTGTAAGTTCATTCAGTACATGGGTTTTGTTAATTTGGATATGTCAGTGTGGTTCACAGCTTCATTTACATTTGACCGCTTTGTTTCCATCTGTTGTCCGAACTTTAAAGAGAAATATTTCACTAAGAGAATTGCAACTATAATTATAGTAACGCTCTCCGCTTTATCCTACTTAAAAGGTGTTCCTATGTTCTTTTCGTATAAAGCTGAACAAGTCATTAACAATGTACAGTGGGGCTGTCGGACAACACAGGACATTTATACATTGCCCGCATGGTCTGTATACAGTTGGATGCAGTCCAGCTCAGTTGTTCTGTTGCCTTTTGCTCTCATCGTGCTCTTTAATTCTTTAACCGTCAGACGTATTTTGTTGGCAAATCGTGTACGCAAAGGTTTCCGCAGTGGGGGAAGTGAGAGTCAGAGCGATCCAGAAGTGAAGAGCCGAAGAAAATCCATCGTTCTACTCTTCACGGTATCAGGCAGCTTCATAGTTTTGAGGTTAACAGCTGTTGGGAGCTTTGCAGCCACCAGAATGACGAGCAGCGTTTACTATCAAGGAGATTACTCCAATCCGGGGTATATCGCCACTGAGACTGGGTATCTGCTCATGTACCTGAGCTCCTGTTCGAACACCTGCATTTATGCAGCGACCCAAAGGAAATTCAGAGGAGAACTAAAGAGTGTGCTAAAATTTCCTTGGACATATTTTTGCAAATTGGTGAAAGGTTAGAAAGAATTTAAGACAAACCAATGATTTCTCTCCAAACTGAAACATTATTTTTCACATGTCTTTGTTTCCTGTACAAGAATGCTGCACTTCATTGAATCTGACAATGGGAGATGTTGTTAAATGATATAAACGATATCGAATAAAAGTTGGCGAAAGTAAACACTTGAAGTGATCACGAAAGCACAACACCATCAGAGATCATGTGGTGCCACTAGAGAAGGGATGTATGAACTCATCAACTACGATAGTTTAGTCAATGATCATTCTTACCATTTCCCTAGTAATGGAAAGTGGCTTTAGTTACTCTATCAAAGTTTGTTCGGGTATGGAAGCATTGTGTGTGTCTGTGTTTGTGTGTGGTGGGGGAGGGGGGTGTTGGGTGGAAAGGTGGGCGGAATTATAGCCGAAACGTTTTCTCTTACAATGGAGAGCAAATGATTAGCATCAAATGAATCTGAATAATTGTTTGATAAGTACATGTGAGAACATCACATTGCACAGAGAGTTTGGGAGAGGCTTGTTGTTGAAAGAGAAAGATATTTATGCAAAATTATTAAGAAATACAACTCCTTAACGACAGATGCTGTGCCAGCATGATATTACATGAGTGGAAGTGGGTGTGTGGGGAGTGGGGTTGGAATTGGGCTTAGAAAGCGGAGAATCGGTAGGAATGTGGCACACCTTCATTTATCCAACGAGACATAGAATATAAGAGCAGAGAGTTGACAATGGAGCTGAATAAAGAAAACCTCAAGGCATAGTTCGTGTTCTTCCTGCATTTCTGATCATCATACCAGATAAGGGTTGCGTACGGTAAAGGGCGTAAAGCATATTTAAGATGTTGCCTGACCAAGGGAATTACAGCTTGGCTTAGTTGTTTTCCCTGGAACAGGAACCACTCTATTCGGGGGTGGGGTGAGGAATAGGGATGGGGTTACTATCGGAGTATACAGATTTTGTGGTACATATGTAGGCACTTAGTAAAACTGTCAATGATTTGAAGACATAAGTTCATATATTTTAATATAAGGTTCTGGCAGGAGATTTAGAGGGAATTTAAGGAAAATGTTCTTTCTACCAAGAGGATGATGGAGAGTCAGAAATCATAGACAGAAATTGTTGCAGGTGTGGGGAACATCACGGTAATTAAAAAAAAACAAGCACCTTTAGAGGAGCTTTTAAAATGCCATAATATATCAGGCTAAAACTTTACGAGATCTGTTGTTTGAGTCTGCGGAAAGATTCCCGACTGCCAAAGCACTTCATTCAAATCAGAATGTCGGAACCAGAGGTAATGTGTTGGTGAAAAAAAAAACTTTAGTAGCCATATGCACCTGGGACAATGATCAGGAAATGTCAAAAGAATGAGAAAGGAATGGGGAAAATGCTAATAACAGTATTGGGCTAATTTTCCAGAATCCTAGAATAAAGATCCATTAACTTTAGTTTGTATCGCATCTCTGAACTTAGAGGGAATGAGAGTGTTACAGTAAAGAGGCGCACTTAATTCGGGCGGGGGCGGGGTGAGGGCAGGACGGAAATGATATGATTGCGCTGCCAAGACCGTAAGCTCGTCGTTTGGGAGAGAAACAGAGGCGTTAGTGTTGCTGAAGTTTTTTAAGAAACGCCCTGGAGAAGGATAGTTAAATTGTGCGGGGTGGAGGGTGGGGGGAGGGGTGGGTTGGGTGGTGGACGTTACGCCTTCGACAGGAGCCATTGGTTTATTTTAATATTATCCGTAAACAAAAAAAAATTGGCAGAATCAGGAAATAGAGGGGAAATATCCATTTAATTCACTTAGAGGTCTCGGGAAATTAATAAAGAGAACTCAAAATTTTATAGTCACCAACAAAGGGTTTAACACTCAAAAACACTGAGAAATCAAGTTATGTTTTCTGTGTTCAAGAAAAAATGGAAACATCGTCAAAAAAAAATAAAGCTGCAACAAGCCAAGTTTGATTTAACCAGAACGTCAATCCATTCAGTTCTATTTAGGATAAATCTTCGTGTTTTAAAAATTTGCAGCAAATGACAGGAACTGTTCATTCAAATCGAAATACACTCGGAAAGGGGAAAAAATATGCGAAGTTAAACAAAAGAAAGTGGATGGCGAAATTGAAACGTAAGAACATAAAAACTTAGTGTTCGAGTGGACCATCCTGCACCTCGTGCACGTTCCACCTTCAGCAAGATCATGGGTGTTTTTTTCGAGGTTTCGGCTTCAGCCCATTCACCGTAGCCTTTCATTCCTTTATTGATCAAAAATTATGAATCCCTGTCTCAACTGCTTCACTGGGCTGAAAATTCCAGAGTGTCACAATACTTTGAGTGAAAAAGTTCCTCCTCAACTCAGTCCTAAATCTGTCCCCCCTTATTTAGAGGCCATTCCCCCAGTTCTAATTTCACCTGCACTGGAAATAATTTCCCTGTTTCTACCGTATCTAATCCCTTCATAATCCCATATGTTTCTACAAGATCTCCTCTGATTCTTCTCAATTCTAATGTGTATATTCCCAATCAACTCAATCTCTCCTCGTAAGCCAAAATTCCCAACTTCGAAATCAACCTAGTGAAATTCCTCTGCGTCCCCTGCAGTGCCAGTACATTCTTTCTCAGGTAAGGAGACCAAAACTGTACACAGTACTTCAGGAGTTGCCTCACCAGAATTTTGTATCGCTGCAACATAACCTTATTGTTTTTTAAGTTCCAATCCTCCAGTAATGAAAGATAACACATCAATTGTCTTTTTAATTATTTGCTGTAGCTGAAAACAACTCCGTGTGATTCTTGCACAGGGATACCCAGGTCCCTCTGCACAGCAACATGCTGCAATGTGTTAGTATTTAAGAATAACCAATTGTGCTGTGATTTTTGTTCTTACCAAAATGGATGACGTCACATTTAGCAACATTGCTCTCCATCTACCAGATTCTTGCCTATTCATTAGACTATTACAGCCCTTTGCAGACTTCCAGCATCCTCTGCACACTTTGCTGTACCACTCATCTGAGTGTCATCGGCAATTTTCTTTACACACTACACGTTGTCCCCAACTCCAAATCATCTACGTAAAGCGTAAATTGTAGCCCCATCACCGTTCCCTGAGCGATATCACTCGCCACCGATTGACAATCTGAAAAACAGCCATTTACTTTGCTCTCCAAAAGTTAACCAATCTTCTATCTGTACTCATACATTACCCATAACACGTTGGACTTTCATCTGATGCTGCAGTCTTTGGTGCAACAACTTGTCAAATGCCTTCTGGAAATCCAGAAACATCACATCCACAGGATCAATGATTAATTTGGCCAACCATTTTCGTTTTATATATTAACAGAAACTTTTGCTATCTGTTTTTATACTCTGAGCTAATTTACTCTCATATTCCATCTTAGTTTTCTTTATAAGTTTTTCATGGCATTATGGACCCTTAAATTGTTCCCAGTCCTCTAGTTTCCCACTAATCTTTGTCACTCTATGTGCATGTTCTTTCAATTTAACATTCTCGTGTATTTCCTTAGATGTCCAAGTCTAATTATCTCACTTTCTGCATTCCTCCATAATCGCTGGTATATACCTTTTTTTGAACACTGTGAAAAATCGCTGTGAAATCCTCCACTGTTCCTCAGTTGTTGCACCATAGCTTTTGCTCCCAGTCTACCTTAATCAATTCCTGGAGAAGGTTATGAATAAAGCATATTCTATGTTAGCCTTTATAGGAAGGGGTATAGAGTACAAGAGTTAGCCTTTAAAGTTGCAGTTGTGTAAAACGTTGGTTAGACCTCATCTGGAATACTGCGTCCAGTTCTGGTCGCCCTACTACCGGAAGGACGTGGAGACTGTGGATAGAGTGCAGAGGACGTTTACCCCAGAATGCTGCCCGGTATGGAAGCTCTCAGTTACGAGGAGAGTTTAGGCAAATTGGGAATGTTTTCCTCAGAAAGACGTAGACTTGGAGGCGATCTAATTGAGGTGTACAAGATCATGAGGGGTATAGATAGAGTAAACAGGGTTAAGCTTTTCCCTAGGATGGACTCGAAATGTACGAGGGGTCACGGGCTTAGGGTGAGGGGGGTCAGGTATAATTTGGATGCTGGAGGGTTTTTTCCACACAGAGGGTGGTGGGGGTATGGAAAGCGTTGCCAAGTAAAGTGCTAGAGGCAGGTACTCTGGAGTTATTTAAGAAATACTTACATGGGCACATGAACAGAATGGGAATGGAGGGGTATAGAAAACTGATTTAAAATAGGGATCATGAGCCTTGGAATTCCCTGGGAAGTGTGTAAATAGATGATGATATTGACGTACTAGTTTTTATCCTACAGGTGCTTTGGTCCACCTTGTTGTCTAACGAGGGGCATACACGCGATGGGTCGTGAGATGACTGCTCTTGGATTTTTTTCGAGAGTATGCTAGTGTGTCACATCGTTAGTGTACGCTTGACCTGGACCATTTGATGGGCAACACGACGGCTCAGTGACTATCGCTGTGCTGCGCCGATACATAGATTTGGGCCTGTGTCTGTGGAAGTTTGCGCATTCTCCCCGTGCTTGTGTGGGTTTTCTACGGGTGCCCCGGTTTCCTTCCGCATCCGAAAGATGTGTTCTTAGGCTAATTGGTAAAACAAATTCTCCCTAAAATGTCTCAAATTTGGTTTTTAATCCATAGATCTATAAATATGGACAGGGATCGCGGGTAGAAGTGGGAACATCAGTGTGGCAGCGTGGGCTCGTTGGACCGAAGGGCCTGTTTCCCGTGCTGTTTTGTTCTTTGTTCTTTGTTCCTCTTTCATCCCAATGTGTTCTATTGTGTTTTAAGCACAGTCACTGGGATTGGATTTTATATTCTCACACTCCATCTGTATTTTAAATTCAAGTACACTGTGATTGCTTCTTCCGAGGGGATCCCTACCTTGAAGATCAATAATTATTTCCCTCTCATTATAGAGAACCTGATCTATGATCGCTTGCTCCCTCATGTGTTCCTCTACACGCTGTTCAAGGAAGCTATCACAGATACATTTTGTGAACTCCTTCTCAAGGCTGTCTTGACCGACTTGGTGTGAACATTGACATATAGATTAAAATCCGGATGATAATTGCTGTACTGCTTTTTGGCCATTTTTCAAGTTTTCATTTATCCCTATTGAATATTTCATGATAACACCGCAAACTAACTGAGGGCTATTCAAAAATGGCAGTGACCTCACAGCAGTTTCATGAGATTGTGAGGAACGGAAGTTTAAAATTAGCAAAATAATCATGAGAATGAGATAAGTAGTCCAGAAAACAGTGCAGATATAAACATGAATACCTGCTGAAGAACTCTGGACAACTGCTGAAGATACAAGCTGCATTCACTATAAATATTGTCCTCTGGAATCCAGACACTATATCAAACTTCAAGCCAGCAAGGCCGACTGTGTTTTGCTGTTGTCTGAAGCGTTCATACAATGTAACTAAAATGAAATTCCGTACTTTTTAGAAATTTAATATTCATGTTTTAAATAAAAATGAATATTCACATACAGCTGTTTTGTTAACCAACAGCCCTTGTCAGCCCTCTCCATAACCAAAGATCGTTTACTCTCAAGTCGGTTAAGTTAGTTTTACTACAGCTTTGGTCCTGTGTTTTACAAGCCTATTCTGCACCTGCTGCTCCCTCCCTCCTCTGCCCACACCATTTGCCACTTTCGGTCATTGGCCAAGGACCAACTGAAGCTACTAAATGAATAGTTCTCAGGATCTCAACATAATCCTCACCAATTATTTCAAATTTCCTATTTCCTTCTTCCTTACCTTAACTGTTGTCACTGATGCTATAACGTCGGTGAAATTAGAAATTCGTGCAAATCAATTTGTAATTAAAGAAGAAAGAACAAAGAACAAAACAGCACGGGAAACAGGCCCGTCGGTCCAACGAGCCCGCGCCGCCACCCCGATGTTCACACCTCTACCCGTGATCCCTGTCTATGTTCGTAGGTCTATGCATTAAAAACCAAATTTGAGACAATTTAAGGAGACAGTTTTAGCTGTTAGCTTGGGCAGATAGATGGCAGATGGAATTCAAACGTGATAAATGCGAGGTGATGCATTTCGGGAGAAAGAATGTAGGGGGTAGGTATATGACAAAGGGTAGACCTATTAAGTGTCTAGAAATGCAGAGGGACCTGGGTGTGCAGGTGAACAAGTCTCTGAAGGTGGCAGAGCAAGTGGAGAAGTTTGTCAAGAAAGCATATAGTATCCTTTATAGGAAGGGGTACAGACTACAAGAGCTGGCCTTTAATGTTGCAGTTTATAAAACGTTGGTTAAACCTGATTTGGAATACTGCGTCCAATTCTGATCGCCTTACTGCCGAAAGGACGTGGAGACTCTGGAGAGAGTGCAGAGGAGGTCTACCTGGTATGGAAGGTCTGAATTACGAGGAGAGGTTAATCAAATTGGGGCTGCTTTCCTTCGAAAGACATAGACTTAGCGGAGATCTAATAGAGGTGTACAGGACTCTGAGGGGTATAGATAGGGTAAACAGGGTAAGTTTTTTCCTGGATGGACTCAAATAGCACGAGGGGTCACGGGCTCAGGGCGAGGCGGGGTAAGATATATATTGGATGCTTGGGAGAGTTTTTTTCACACAGATTGTGGTGGGGGTGTCAAGTAAGGTGGTGGAAGCAGGCACTCTGGAATTATTTAAGAGATAATTAGATGGGCACATGAACAGAATGGGAATGGAGGGATATAAAAAACTGATTTAAAATAGGGATCATGATCCTTGGGAGTTCCCTGGGAAGTGTGTAATTAGTCGATGATATTGTTGTATTTGTTTCATCCTATAGGTACTTCGGTCTACCTTGTCTAACATAGGGCATACACGCGATGGGTCGTGAGAGGGCTGCTCTTGGATTTTTCTAGTGTATCAAAGTGTTTCAAGTCGTTATCACATGCTTGACCTGGACCATTTGATGGGCAACATGACAGGTCAATGACTATTCCTGAACTGTGCAGGTACACGGATTTGGGCCTGTATCTGTGGGAGTTTGCGCATTCTCTCCGTGCTTGCGTGGGTTTTCTACGGGTGGTTAGGTTTCCTCTCACATTCCAAAGATGCGCTCTTAGGCTGATTAGCAGAACAAATTCTACCTAAATTGTCTCAAATTTGGTTCTAATGCATAGATCCATTAACATAGAGAGATGACAAGGATTATATATAGAAGTTGGAACATCGAGGTGGCGGCGCCGGCTCGTTGGGCCGAAGGGCCTGTTTCCCGTGCTGTTTTGTTCTTTGTACTTTGAAACGTAAGTTCCTCATAATGTTCAAGGAATGTTTCAGTGTGCGAGAATTCTTAGAGAGAATTGGACTGAAATATTGCAATGCCAGTGCTGCAGAACAAAAAAAAATGATAATGTGTTGGTGAATGTCGCAGTGAAATGTGTTCATACATTTTGAAAGAGAATAAGGAAGGTGATGAATCCAAAAGTTTTCTGAGAATGATATTAAGAATTAATGCCAAGCTTTGATTTTCCAACCTGGTTGATGTTGTAGTAGGGGAACATGTGGCTAACAGTGACCACAATTCTGTCTACTTTAGGATTCAGATGGAAAAGGATGCTTGTTGCCCTAGGGACAGGGTGCTGAATTGGAGGAAGGCTAACTAATTGGAGGAAGGATTAGGCAGGAACTTAGGGAAACTGATTGGGAACGGTTGTTTGAGGGTAAGTCCACGCTAGGCATGTGGGACTCTTTCAAGGGAATACTGTAAATGTTGCAAGATAAGTATGTGCCGGGAAAGATGGGAAAGGTAAGATCAGAGAACCGTGGGATATTGAGGACTTGGTTAGGAAGAAAAGAGAAACGTATGATAGGTCAAAGCAGGTGGGAACCAAGACAGCATTGAAGGAATATAGAGAGAGTAGGAGGGAGCTCAAACAGGGAGTTAGAAGGGCAAATAGGGGGCATGAAATGATTTTTGCGGATAGGATTAAGGAAAACCCAAAGGCTTTTTATTCCTATGTTAGGAATAAAAGGGTGATTAGAGGAAAAATTGGATCTCTTAGGGACAGAGGAGGGGAACTGTGCTTAGAGCCCGAGGGAATGGCGGAGATCCTGAATGAATACTTTGTGTCGGTATTCACGAAGGAGAGGGGCTTGTTGACAGCTCCTGTCTCTGAGGAAGCTGTGGACCAGTTGAGGGAAATATCCATACCGAAGGAGGAAATGTTAGAGCTTCTAGGTAGCATTAAAACTGATAAATCTCCTGGACCTGATGGCATTTATCCCAGACTGCTTAGGGAGGTGCGAGGTGAAATTGCTGGGCCTCTGACGCAAATCTTTGTCTCTTCCTTGGAAACAGGTGAGGTCCCAGAGGACTGGAGAATAGCTAATGTTGTACCGTTGTTTAAAAAGAGTAGTAGGGATAACCTTGGAAATTATAGGCCGGTAAGTTTTTCGTCAGTGGTAGGGAAGCTGTTGGGGGGGATTCTTAGAGATAGGATGTATAGGCACTTAGAGCTTTGCAATCTGATTAGGGATACGCAGCATGGATTAGTTAAGGGGAGGTCGTGCCTTACAAATCTGGTAGAATTTTTTGAGGAAGTGACAAAATCAGTGGACGAAGGGCGAGCCATTGATGTTGTCTATATGGATTTAAGTAATTTAAAAATTAAATTAGTTAATTTTAAACTAATCCAAAATTAGTTTTAATTTTTGCTAAATCCAAATTTAGGAATTTGGATTTTAAGTAATTACTAAATTATTAAATTTAGTAATTTAGTAATAGTAAATTACTATTATTTAGTAATAGTAACTATTACTAAATTACTACAAATTCAGTAATTTGGATTTAAGTAAACTTACTTTAGTAAGTTTAGTTGGATTTTGTCAAACTTAGTCCGACAAAGTCCTTCATGGGAGGTTAGTCGAGAAGGTCAAGTCAAATGGGATACAAGGACAGGTAGCTAGATGGGTAAGTAACTGGCTTGGTAATGGGAGACAGAAAGTAATAGTGGAGGGGTGTTGCTCTAGCTGGAGGTCGCTCACTAGTGGTGTGCCGCACGGCTCGGTACTGGGACCTCTTCTATTTGTAATATATATAAATGACTTGGAAGAGGGAGTAAGTGGAGTGATCAGCAAGTCTGCAGACGATACAAAGATGGCTGGACTTGCGGAAAGTGAGGAGCATTGTCAGACGATGCAGCAGGACATAGATAGGCTGGTAGCTTGGGCAGACAGATGGCAGATGGAATTCAATCCTGATAAATGTGAGGTGATGCGTTTCGGGAGAAAGAATGTAGGGGGGAGGTATATGATAAAGGGAAGACCTATTAAGAGTATAGAAACGCAGAGGGACCTGGGGGTGCAGGTGAACAAGTCTCTGAAGGTGGAAGAGCAAGTGGAGAAGGTTGTGAAGAAAACATATAGTATGTTAGCCTGTATAGGAAGGGGTATAGAGTACAGCAGCTGGCCTTTAATGTTGCAGCTGTATAAAATGCTGGTTAGACTTCATTTGGAATACTGCGTCCAGTTCTGGTTGCCTTACTACCGGAAGGACGTGGAGACTCTGGAGAGAGTGCAGAGGAGGTTTACCAGGATGCTGCCTGGTATGGAAGGTCTAAGTTATGAGGAGAGATTAGGCAAATTGGGAGTGTTTTCCTTAGAAAGACATAGACTTAGAGAAGATCTGATAGAGGTGTACAAGATTTTGAAGGGGATTGATAGAGTAAACAGGGTTAAGCTTTTTCCGAGGGTGGACTCAAATAGCACGAGGGGTCACGGGCTTAGGGTGAGGGGGGTAAGGTATAATTTGGATGCGAGAGGGAGTTTTTTCACACAGAGGGTGGTGGGGCTATGGAATCCGCTGCCAAGTAAAGTGGTGGAGGCAGGTACTCTGGAGTTATTTAAGAAATACTTAGATGGGTACATGAACAGAATAGGAATGGAGGGGTATAGAAAACTCATTTAAAATAGGGATCATGAGCCTTGGGAGTCCCTGGGAAGTGTGTAAATAGATGATGTTATTGATGTATTTGTTTTTATCCTACAGGTCCACCATGTTGTCTAACGAGGGACATACGTGCGATGGGTCGTGAGAGGACTGCTCTTGGATCTTTTTCGAGAGTATCCTACTGCTTCACGTTGTTAGTCTATGCTTGACCTTGACCCTCTGTTGGGCAACACGACAGCTCAGTGAGTATCGCTGTGCTGTGCAGATACATGGATTTGGGCCTGTGTCTGTGGGAGTTTGCGCATTTTCCCCGTGCTTGCGTGGGTTTTCTCTGGGAGCTCCTCCACATCCCAAAGATGTGCTCTTAGGCTAATTGGCAATTTGGTTTTTAAATCCATAGATCTATAAACATGGACAGGGATCATGGGTTGAGATGGGAACATCGGGGTGGCGGTGCAGTCTCGTTGGGCCGAAGGGCCTGTTTCCCATGCTGTTTTGCTCTTTGTTCTTTGTCTTCACTCAGAGGGTGATGATCCTCTGGAATTCAATACAACGTGGTACTAAATAAACTTATTATAATCAATAGCGACATGAAGGTAGTCAACAACAAGTTCAGTAGGTAGAAACCTGATAGGGAGGGATTTTCTATGAGGAGACGTTGAGCAGCTTGTGCCTGTTTAAAAGAATGAGAGACAATCTTAGTGATACATATAATACTCATCGATCTTATTGAGACATATACGGGGCTTGACAGGATGGATGCTGAAACGGTCGATCTCCTTATGGGACTGTCTTCGACAAGAGTGCATTATCTCAGAGTAAGCGGTTATCCGCTGAAGACAAAAATGAGATGCAATTTCTTCTCCCAGAGAATACTGAATCCATGGAATACTTCAATGCGCCGGTTATGGAGACTGGCTCGTTAAGTATGTTCATTGTAAGATGGCTTCAGTACAGAAAAAAAATATCAGATTGGAGCTGAGTAAGGTTTTGTTGAACCTACAACAGTGCTAATATTTAGTCGCTTCTATTAGCATCGCTATTAGGTGAGCAACCGAAATGTTAAACTAAGTTTAGAATAGTCATGTTAGAGTCGTATAACTATCAGCGAAAGGAGTGTTGGCTTGTACCAGTATCTTTATTCTTGAGTTAGCAGAAATACAGAATCATTTAATGCCAATGCTGATACTTTTATGCATTTTCCATGAGCTACTACTTTCTCGAAAATATCAAACCCAGAACCTGAGATACTTCAGCTCCGGGGATTTTAGTGCGTCAGGAGTGCAATTTCTCTGAGATTCCAATACATTCCGATCGGTGACTTCAAAGCTTGGAGCTGAGGTGCACCATTACCGAATCCCTGGATTCGGGTGCAACGAGGAAGAAAAAATACCTTGATTTGTTCAGTTACAATAATTAATCACGTGCAACATTATGTCATCTGATTTTAGAGCAGAGACTCGATTGTTACATAAATGGGGCTCATTGATCCTTGAGAGATCTATTTTGCGTGGAACATAAGAATTCGGAGAGAAATTCCCTTCCCCTTCATGAAATGGTGCGCGCCGCAATCCTGCAAATAAAGGACATTTATTATCCTCTGATTGCTGCCTTTGGGGTCCCAGGTAAGCCCAGTATATCCTGTCGATGAAGAGGTATCTGACTCTTGTTTTGTCACTGATTATTTTGACAACTTCCCCCTCAGAACATCGCAAAGCGCTATTCCAAAATTTCATGCAGGAGGCGAGACACCATCCAGGAGAACGAATGGCGGATAACGGCAGCTTGAAATTTATTTCCCTGGCCCAGAATTGTCTTCCTATTTGTACAGTAAGCAGCTCTGGTCTGTTCCCAATTATAAACGTAAAATCTTTATATGCAATGAATGGTTATTCGAGCTACAATCATTTTCATCTCGGCTCTTTGAAAGATAATGTGTCGATGATTTGTTTAAAGAACAACAAATGCTTGAATGCGCATCCCGAGATTCCCCCAGGTTGCTTAACTGACTACTGAAGATCTCGTCATGTTATTGTGGGATGTACCCAGGCTCTTACAGTTCAAGATGGATTGCATTATGCAGCCAGGTGTAAACCATCGGTGGTATCTAGCGCCGAGGCAATCTTTGAGGTGTCTGTCGATGTTAAAGGTGCATATTAGGACGGTAAAGACCAACATGTCTTCAGGCTTCTTTGCCGAGCTGCTGTGTTATTCTATAATGAAACGATGCAACATGAAAACAATTGCTAGCCATCCCAATGGGCCAGAGGGATTTCATGAGCTGCACCAGGCATGAACAATATAAAACATCGTTTTGCAGTAATTTCTACGATTTGATACGCGTAGGTATAATGACAGAAAGTGGAAAAAAAAAACACTTAGATGTCGTCATTGGTCTCCGGTTGTGCCACATAATAGATGATGTAGCATTCATGTCTCTCAGATTGTTTTTGCATTGATTCGAACTCAGTATGATGAAATCACTTTTTTTTTTCCTCTGATGCCAACTGCCAGAGATGAATATCTACTTCAGCCTTTTAGCTCTTCTTATTACTGGTACAAATCATTCCGGGCCGTTATTTGGAATTGCAAATGTCAGCTGGGAAAAGAAAAATGACAAGGAAACACATTACAGCCCAGCTGAAGTTTCCCCGTAGGCCTTGGCTCGTGATTAATCCCCGCCCCATTATTCGGCTTTACGGACATGGGCAAAAAAATCTTTATGTGTAGGACAGGAATGCTGAAATGAAACAGAAAACGTTGGAGATAAACAGCACGTCAGATGTCACATTGTACTTAGCAGACAGGGGAGGATGGTCACCAAGCATAACTGCGTATAGGGCAGCAACATGGTGAGGCTAAATGTGGGACCACACGCAAAACAAGTGATCTAATGAGAAAATAAATAATTAACATTTATACTTCTACTGACAGCCCAAAGACTTGAAAGTTTATCCCTGCCTCTCTTTCCACAAAGGCTGCCTGACTTGATTTCCAACATTTCTGCACTGCGCTCCCTGTTGAGGAAGAATTGTCCGCTGAATGTCGCTGTTGAATATTCCCCTTGAATCGGTGCTTAAAACTGTTAATAATTGCCCCCACAACCCTCCGCACATCTCCCATTCCCACGCCCCCCCCCCCCCCCCCCCCCCCCCCCCCTCATGCCTTTCCTCTGCTCGTTTTGTTTTCCCCTTTATGTTTTCACACACAGTCGATTTTGTTTTCTTCTGGGAGCTTGTATTTAATTAGGTATTGATTTTTATCCATTCATTCCCTCATTCCCATTAAAGTGCTTTGTTTACATGGCACACGCACACACACTGCTAAGTAGTCAAAGGGACAAACCTTTCTTTTAGGTTGACTGAAGTGTTCTTATTTTCCTTCCTCTTCTTCTTCTTGCAGCAAACATTATGACCATCGTGATCCTCTCCAGGGGAAATTGTGGCCTCTCCAAATGTATCTCTGTCTACATGGTGGCCATGGCTGTAGCGGATCTGCTGATCATGGTGTTTAGTGTAGTCGTGCTTCTGATCTTCAATTATCACTTTCCGTACTCCTTTTTGTCCTACACTGCTGTTTGTAAGTTCATTCTGTACATGGGTTTTGTTAATTTGGATATGTCAGTGTGGTTCACAGTTTCATTTACATTTGACCGCTTTGTTTCCATCTGTTGTGCGAACTTTAAAGAGAAATATTGCACTAAGAGAATTGCAACTACGGTTATAGTAACGCTTTTCGTTTTGGCCTACTTAAAAGGTGTCCCTATGTTCTTTTCGTATGAAGCTCAACGAGTCATGAACAATGTGCAGTGGGGCTGTCGAGAAACGCAGGCCATTTATACATTGCCCGCATGGTCTGCGTACCATTGGATGCAGTCTAGCTCAGTTGTGCTGCTGCCTTTTTCTCTCATCATGCTCTTTAATTCTTTAACCGTCAGACGTATTTTGTTAGCAAATCGTGTACGCAAAGGCCTCCGGAGTAGGGGAAGTGAGAGTCAGAGTGATCCAGCTGTGAAGAGCCGAGAAAAATCCATCCTTCTACTCTTCACGATATCAGGCAGCTTCATAATTTTGTGGTTAACAGCTGTTGGGAGCTTTGCAGCCACCAGAATGACGAGCAGCGTTTACTATCAGGGAGATTACTCGAATCCGGCGTATATTGCCACTGAGACTGGGTATCTGCTCATGTACCTGAGCTCCTGTTCGAACACTTGCATTTATGCAGCGACCCAAAGGAAATTCAGAGGAGAACTAAAGAATGTTCTGAAATTTCCTTGGATATGTTTTTGCAAATTGGTGAAAGTTTAGAAAGAATGTAAGACAAACCAATGATTTCTCTCCAAATTGAAGCATTACTTTCACAATCTTTTCTTCCCGTACAAGAACGCTGTGCGCCTTCGAATCTGAGATGTTGTTAAATGACATAAACAATGTTGAATAAAAGTTGATGAAAACAAATATTTGAAGTGATCACGAAAACACAGCACCATCAGAGATCATATGGTACCAGTGGAGAAGGGATGTGTGAACTCATCGACTTCGATAGTGTAGTCAATGTTCATTCTTGCCATTTGCCTCTTAATGAAATACTATAGTTACTCTATCAAAGCTTATTCGGATAAGGAATCGTTGCTAAAATTGTCTGTGGGGGCAATTATGGCCGAAATGCTTTCTCTTACAATGGAGAGATAAAGATCAGCTTTAAAGGAACCTGAATATTTGTTGGTTAGATGCATGTGCGAGCATCACATTGCATAGACAGCTAGGGAGAGACTTGTTGTTGTCGAAAGGGGCAGGTACATATGCAAAATGCTCAAGAATTACAGCGCCTCAACGAAAGGTGCTGGGCCAGCATGATATTACATGAGTGGCTTTGGGGGGAGGATGGGGAGTGGTGGAATTGGGCTTAGGATATGGTGAATTGGTAGAAATGTGGCATACTTGCATTAATTCGCCGAGATGTAGAATATAAGAACAGGGAGCACAAACAAAAACAAACCACAACACACATGACCAAGGGAATTCCACTACGAAGAGCATCTCAGCTTGGCTTGGTTGTTTTCCCTAGAACAGTGAAGACTGAGGCAGAAGATGGGGGGTGAGGAATAGGTGTGGGGAAACGATCAGAGTGTACAGATTTTGAGTTGCATAGGTATGCACTTTTCAAATTAGTAAAACTGTCAATGACCAGAAGACATAGATTCATAGATTTCAATATATGTTTCGGGCAGGAGGTTTAGAGGGAATTTGAGGAAAATGTTCTTTCTACCAAGAGGATGGTGGAGAGTCAGAAATCATAGACTGAAATTGTTGTAGAAGTGGGGAACATCATGGTATTAAAAAAACGTACATTTGGAGGAGCACTTAAAATGCCATAATATAGCAGGCTGAAACTCTACGAGATCTGAGGTTTGAGTCTGCGGAAAGAGCACCGACTACTAAAACACTTCATTCAAATCAGAATGTCGGAACCAAAGGTAATGTGTTGGTGAAAAACATTAGTAGCCACATGTACCTGGGATAATGATAAGGGAACGTCAAAAGAGCCAGAAAGGAATGGAAAAATGCTAATAAAAGTACTGGGCTAATTTTCTGGTTTGAAACAACCAGAACGTTAAGCCATTCAGTTCTATTCAGGACGAATCTTCGTGCTTTAAAAATTTTCAGCAAATGACCGGAATTGTTCATTCAAATCTAAATACAATCAGAAAGGGGGAAATGTTTATTCGAAGTTACACAAAAGAAAGTGGATGGTGAAATTTAAACATAAGAACATAAGTACTAAGAGTTCGAGTAGACCATCAGGGCCCTCGTGCATGCTCCACCTTCAGTAAGATCATGGGTGAGTTTTTCGAGGACTCAGCTCCACTTACCAGCCCACTCACCGTAGCCACTCATTCCTTTACTGTCCAAAAAATCATCTATCCTTAATGTGAAAAAAATGTCAATGAAATAGCTTCAATTGCTTTACTGAGCTGGAAATTCCAGAGATTCACAACACTTGTATGAAGAAGTTCCTCCTCAACTTAGTCCTAAATAGTTGTTGCAGGTTCCGGGATTCAAACGCTTCGGTCGGAGTAGAGAAGGAGGTAGGGGGGGGGGGGTGTGGAGGAGTGGCATTATTAGTCAAAGACTGTATCACAGTGACAGAAAGGAAGTTTGATGAGGACTTGTCTGTTGAGGTAGTATGGGCTGAGATTAGAAACAGGAGAGGAGAGGTCACCCTGTTGGGAGTCTTTTATAGACCTCCTAAAAGTTCTAGAGAGGTAGAGGAAAGGATTGCAAAGTCGATCCTGGACAGGAGTGAAAATAATAGAGTAATTGTTATGGGGGACTTTAACTTTACTAATATTGATTGGATAAGCTATAGCTCTAGCACGTTAGAGGGGTCAGTTTTTGTACAAGGTGTGCAGGAAGGTTTTTTTGACTAAGTATGTAGATAGGCCAACTAAAGGTGAGGCTACATTGGATTTGGTGCTGGGCAATGAGCCAGACCAGGTGTTAGGCTTGGAAGTTGGTGAACGTTTTGGTGATAGTGACCACAATTCGGTTACGTTCACCTTAGTGATGGATAGGGATAGGCATGAAGATGGGGGCGTTAGTTATAGCTGGGGGAATGGTAATTATGAGGCCGTAAGGAGGGAATTAGGGTGCATAGGTTGGACTAGGAAACTACAGGCACTGGGAACATCTGAAATGTGGAGCTTATTCAAGGAACAGCTACTGCGAGTCCTTGATAAGTATGTCCCTGACAGGCAAGGAGGAAATGGTCGAGTAAGGGAACCACGGTGTACTAAAAAAGTTAATTTGCTGGTTAAAAGGAAGAAGGAGGCTTATGTCAGGATGAGTCTTGAAGGCTCAGTTAGTGCAATGGATAGCTATAGATTAGCCAGGAGGGAGCTAAAGAGTGAGTTGAGGAGAGCTAAAAGGGGGCACGAGAAGACTTTGGCTGATAGGATCAAAGAGAATCCTAAAGCTTTCTTTAGATATGTTAAGAATAGAAGATTGGTTAGGGCAAGATTAGGGCCAATCATAGACAGCAGTGGGGAGTTGTGCGTGGAGCCTGAAGATATTGGAGAGGCACTGAACAAATATTTCTCTTCGGTATTCACGCAGGGAGATGTAAATGTAGTTGTGGAGAACACTGGGATACAGGGTTGCAAACTGGAAAGTATTGAAGTAGATAAGGAGGATGTGCTAGATATTCTTGAGGGTTTGAAGTTAGATAAGTCCCCTGGGCCGGACGGGATTTACCCTAGGATTCTCTGGGAGGCGAGAGAGGCGATTGCAGAGCCTCTGGCTCTGATCTTCAGGTCGTCGTTGGTTACGGGTATAGTGCCGGAAGACTGGAGGATAGAGAATGTGGTCCCATTGTTCAAGAAGGGGAAAGAGACTTTCCTGGGAATTATAGGCCAGTGAGTCTTACTTCTGTTGTGGACAAAGTATTGGAAAGAATGATTAGGGATAGGATTTATAGTTATTTAGAGAGAGATGAATTGATTGGGGATAGTCAGCATAGTTTTGTGAAGGGTAGGTTGTGCCTTACTAACCTTATTGAGTTTTTTGAAAAAGTGACCAAAGAGGTGGATGGGGGTAAGGCAGTTGATGTGGTATATACAGACTTCAGTAAGGCGTTCTATAAGGTGCCCCATGGAAGGCTTCTGCAGAAAATGCAGATGTATGGGATTGAGGGTGATTTAGCTAATTGGATTAGGAATTGGCTAGCAGATAGAAGAGAGAGGGTAGTGGTTGATGGAAGATATTCATCTTGGAGTTCGGTGACAAGTGGTGTACCTCAGGGATCTGTTTTGGGGCCGCTGCTGTTTGTAATTTTTATAAATGCTCTGGATGACGGTATTGAAGGATGGATTAGTAAATTTGTGGATGACACCAAAGTCGGAGTACTTTGTGGAGGACACCAAAGGGCCTATTCTGCTCTAATGTTCTATGTTCTATGTTCTAAATCTGTTCCCCCTTATTTTGAGGCCATACCCTGAGTTCTAATTTCATGTGCACTGGAAATAATTTCTCTGTTTCTTCCATAACTAATCCCTCCTTAACCCTGTATGTTTCTGCAAGATCTCCCCTGATTTTTCTGAATTCTAATGCGTATAGTCCCAATCTACTCAATCTCTCCTCATAAGCCAAACTTTTCAACGTCAAAATCAACCTAGTGAATCTCCTCTGCATCCCCTGCAGTGCCCGTACATTATTTCTCTGCTAAGGAGACCAAACCTGCACACAATACTTCAGGTGTTGTCTCACCAGAACCTTATATAGCTGCAACATAACCTCACTATTTTTTTTAAACTCCATCCCTCCAGCAATGAAAGATCACATATCACTTGTCTTCTTAATTATTTGCTGCACCTGCAAAACAACTCCTTGTGATTCTTGCACAGGGATACGCAGGTCCCTCTGCACAGCAACATGCTGCAATGTATTACCATTTAATAATAATCAATTGTGTCGTGTTTTCCGTTCTTACTAAATGGATGACGTCACATTTAATAACATTGCTCTCCATCTACCAGATTCCTGCCTATTCATTAGACTATTATAGCCTTTTGCAGACTTTCAGCGTGCTCTGCACACTTTGCTCTACCACTCATCTGAGTGTCATCTGCAATTTTCTTGACACACTACACCTTGCCCCTAACTCCAACTCATCTACGTAAAGCGTAAACAATTGTAGTCCCATCACTGATCCCTGAGGCACATGACTCACCACCGATTGGCAATTTGAAAAACAGCCATTTACCCCCAGTCTTTGCTCTGTTAGTTAACCAATCTTCAATCCATGCTAATACATTACCCATAACACGGTGCACTTTTATCTGATGCAGCAGTCTTTGGTGTAGCAACTTGTCAAATGCCTTCTGGAAATCCAAATACATCACATCCACTCGTTCCCCATTGTCCACTTGCACATATAATGTTCTCAAAGAATTCCACCAAATTAGTAAAATATGACCTTCCCTTCATGAACCTGTGCTATGTCTTGGGACAATTTATGCTATGGGACAACTTATATACAGGTGTTTCACTACTTCTTCTCTGATGATAGATTAAACATTTTCCCAACTACAGAATTTAAGCTAACAGGCCTATAATTACCCGCCGTTTGTCTACCTTTTCTTTTTAAACAATGGTTTTACATATGCTATATTTTGACATAAAATACTGCTCAATTCCTCAGCCATTCTCTCATTTTCAGTTAGTGTATCTTTCTTCTCATCCGTTACAGGATCAATGACTATTTTACCCACCCTTTTTCGTTTTATATATTAACAGCAACTTTTGCTATCCATTTTTATACTCTGAGCTGATTTACTCTCATATTCCATCTTATTTTTCTTTAAAACTCGTTCATGTCATTACGGGTCCTTAAATATTTCCCAATCCTCTAATTTCCTACTGATCGGTGCCATTCTGTATGTATTTTCTTTCAATTTAATACCCTCCTTTCTTTCCTTAGATGTTCATGGCTAATTATCTCTTTTTCTGCCGTCCTTCCTTATCACTGGTATATACCTTTGCTGAGCACTGTGAAAAAATTGTTTGAAAGTCCTTCACTGTTCCTCAATTGTCCCACCATAGTTTTTGTTCCCAGTCTACCTTAATCAACTCCTCCTTTATCCCACTGTATTCTATTTTGTTTCAAGCACAGACCTGGGATTGGATTTTATCTTCTCACACTTCATCAGTATTTCAAATTCAACTATACTCTGATTGCTTCTCTCATTGTAGAGAACCAGATCTATGATAGTTCGCTGCCTCATACGTTCCTCTACTCACTATTCAAGAAAGCTATCACAGATACGTTCTGTGATTTCCTTCTCAAGGGTGCCTTGACCGACTTGGTGTGAACATTGACATACAGATTAAAATCCTAATGATAATTGCTGTACCATTTTTTACCATGTTTCAAGTTTATATTTATCCCTATTGAATATTTCGTGATAACAGCGCCAACTACTTTAGGGCGTTTCAAAAATGGCAGTGACCTCACATAGTTTCATGAGATTGTGGGGAGTGGAAATTTAAAATCAGCAAAATAATCATGACAAAGAACAAAGAACAAAGAACAAAACAGCACAGGAAACAGGCCTTTCGGCCCAACGAGCCCACAACACCACCCCGATGCTTCCACTGCTACCCGTGATCCCTGTCTATGTTTGTAGATCTATGGATTAAAAACCAAATTTGAGACAATTTAGGGAGAATTTGTTTTGCCAATTAGCCTAAGCGCACATCTTTGGGATGTGGGAGGAAACCGGAGCACCCGGAGAAAACCCACGCAAGCACGGGGAGAATGCGCAAACTCCCACAGACACAGGCCCAAATCCATGTATCTGCACAGCACAGCGATCGTCACTGAGCTGTCGTGTTGCCCATCAAATGGTCCAGGTCAAGCGTACACTAACGACATGAAGCACTAGGATACTCTCAAAAAAATCCAAGAGCAGCCCTCTCACGACCCATCGCGTGTATGCCCCTTGTTAGACAACAAGGTGGACCAAAGCACCTGTAGGATAAAAACAAGTACATCAATATCATCATCTATCTACACACTTCCCAGCGACTCCCAAGGCTCATGATCCCTATTTTAAATCAGCTTTTTATACCCCTCTATTCAGATTCTGTTCATATTCTAAGTATTTCTTAAGTGACTCCAGAGTACGTGCCTCCACCACTTTACTTGGCAACGCATTCCATACCCCCACCATCCTCTGTGTGAAAAAAACAATGAGTGATTCAGAAAGCAATGCAGATTTAAACATGTATAGCTATCTTGTTCTGGACAACTGCTGATGATGCAGCCTGCATTCACTAGAAACATTGTCCTCTGGAATGCAGGCACTATCTCATGCTTCATCCCACCAAGGCCTGTTGTGTTTTGTTATTACAAAGAACAAAGAACAACACAGCACGGGAAACATGCCCTTCGGCCCAACGAGCCCGCGCCGCCATCCTAACGTCTTAATGACATATAGAGACCAATATAGGGACAATTTGTTACCCAATCAGCCAAAGAGCACATTTTTGGGATGTGGGAGGAAACCGGAGCACCCGGAGAAAACCCACGCAACCACGGGGAGAACGCGCAAACTCCCGCAGACACAGGCCCAAATCCATGTGTCTGCACAGCAACAGCGATAGTCTCTGAGCTGTCATGTTGCCATCTGATGGTCCAGTTTAAGCATACACTAACGACGTGAAGCACTAGGCCACTCCTGAAGTAACCTCCAGGAGCAGCCCTCGCACGACCTGCTGAATGCATGCACCTTGTTGGTCAACAAGGTGGACCGAACAGCCTGTGGAAACAATTAAAGTATTTAAACAGTCCTTCTATATCCCTCTCTCTGCAGACCGCTCATGTGGCTGTCCGAGAGACCCTTAAACAACCCTAGCGTGTCTGCTCCCACCACCTTACTCGGTAGTGCATTCCACACCCCACTATCCTATACTCTATACTCTACTTGTCTGAAGCGTTCACATAATGTCACTAAAATTAAATTGCATCCATTTTTAAATTTAATATCCATGTTTAACATGAATTATTTTATTCATACAAAGCTGTTTTTTTAACCAACAGCCCTTGTCAGCCTTCTCCATAACCTAAGATCGTTTACTCTCAAGTCATTTTAGTTAGTGTTACTAAACCTTTGGTCCTGTGTTTTACAAGCTTTTTCGGCACCTTCTGTAACCTGCCGGCTTCGCCCACATTATTTGCTGCTCTCGGTCTTGGCCAAGAACCAGCTGAAGCAACTGAATGAATAATTTCAGTATCTAAACTTAATCCTTACCAATTATTCAGAATTTCCCATTTCCCTCTTCCTTACTCTAACTGTTGTTACCGATGCTGTAACGTCGGTGGATTTAGAAATTCATGCAAATCAATTTGTGATTAGATGTACAATTACTACTAGTATTAGGATCACAATTAAAAAACAAAATTCCTTGAAGGAACGATGAATTCAAAGAGATTATACAGCCTGTAAGCCAACCACCTAAGGTAAATAGTGCAAGGTCTTTGTGTTTCCCACCTCCATCTTCATGTATACAATTAGATTTCTTACGTTTTCTGAACTGTCTTATATATAAGTGCAAACACTGATCCAATTACTGCACATGTCCCTCCTCTTGCTGCCTAGATACAGTCCAATGCCATACAACGTTGAAGTCCCTCTGTACACATGACAACCATTCCATGAATGATCACCGTGAGGGCTGGTCCTGCATTGACAATTTGTTCCCAATATAGCTCAGTTATGTCATTTTTTGCATTGTTGGAAGCACTCCATACTGGGGAAACGTTATGCCAAAACCCAGGCTCTTTCTATCATAGCTAGCCAACATCTTGGCATGTGAATGAGATTATGTATCTACAATGTTTTCCTCACTTAACAAATATCCCTGTGAAGTTGATTCTCAGGTCCGAATCTAACTGTGGAGGCATGTCTGAATGAAGTATTATTTCATTTGTTAACCAAAACCACTGTTTCTGGCTGTAGCATTTCGCACAGAAATGCTTCAACCTCACATGGAGACTGATAAATGATCACCAGATAAAGGTCTTTCCTTGCACTTCGTGTAAGTGTCCTATAAAATCCATCTGCTTACTTCTCCATGGCCCTTTAAGTCATGTTGGATTACCCATCTTGACTCTGATGGGATGATGTGATTCTACTGGGATATATTACAGATACCTCTGACCATCTTTCTATATTTCCTCGTTATTACATATATGGTCCTTTTCCGTGTGCACTAATCTGTGATATGTCTCCAATAAGTTTTTTTTTTGTATTACTTCCGGGCTGTTATTGTGTTACATGTGTTACCTCCTCTATCTGCCATTTTGACCTCTTTGTCCCCCATGTTTTCCCATTCCTGTCTCTCTTCCTCTGTGGCCTGTTCCTGCATCTCCTTCACATTAGCATCTGTGATTCCCTGGCTTCTGCTCCTGCTACACTTGTTGTTTGAATTCCTGCCAATTCCTACTTTGACAGTTTTTTTTTTTAGTTAGCTTATCTGCTCTGTTGTTTCCTTTTGGGCTTTGGAAATCGTCTATGGGCATGTATTTTTCTTACTGTATCTTCTAAGCGCCTGTGAGCTGCTTGAAGTAATTTCGTGATTAGATGTTCATGCTAGATATGTCCGCCACAAGATCTTACGCATCCTCATCTTCCCCAAGGTTTCATGTAGTAGTGGACTACGCCAAAGTGTATTGACTGGCTGTTGACACGTTTACTCACTTTCCTTTACCCTTTCTAAAAGGTTGGTTAAAACTAACGAATCTGTTACCTCTGCTGGATTACTCCCTGGGATTTGTTCTCCTGCAATCGAGTTTCCTTCTCATCCACCATTGCCTATGCCGTGCAGGGTCCATTATTGAAGTAAGTTCTGACTACATCTACACACACATTGATCGTTCCTTTCCTTATGAGTTTTTCTTCAGCTAACACTTTCTTCATTCTTTCTGTGACTTTCACACTACATTTATGCTATGTTCATTAATTAACCATTAAATGTTACTGAAGAACATTTCACACGATCCAACGCACTTTTACCAAGTTAGAAAGGGAAGTATTCTTCTTCGGGATAATTGGCATTACTTCTCATAAGGAGGTTTAATCTCTGTCTTGCAACACTTCTCTTGTTCTGTTCCTGGTCAGTGGTAATCTCCAGGATGTTGGTAGTGGGGAGGTTCACGATTGTTATGCTATTGAATATCAAAACGTCAAGGTTTTCCATTTACTTGTCCCCGGTTTAGGATTCTCTCTCTCCTGTTTTGACTGACAGTTTCTTTGAAGTGTGTGGCCTTTGTGTGTTATTTCGAGTTGTACTATAATCGGCGCAAACGCTCATTGTTCAGTGGATGTTGGAAGCCCAAAGTGGGCGCTGCATTGCCGCTACGGGCATAAGATTTCACCTGGAGCACATTGTCAGCGCCTTTTAACTAAATGACCTCAGCCAATGCATCTACAATGAGAATGAAAACAAGGCTTATTGCAATACTTCCTTTCCAATAGAAGTGAGCAGATGGAACATCACCATCTCATGAATCACTCAACCAACGGAGGTTTCCCCTGCAACTTGCCAAAGTTTTGGAAAGCTAATTATCAATGTACATGAATACGAACTAAACCATTAATCACGACTGGCTACAAAAGTGTTTTAACTGACGTTTTGTTATGCAACTGATGTTTGCTCAGCAAATATGGAAGCAGAAATACGCATCCACCCCACTGGGGTTGACCGCCACCATTATTGACTAATCTGATCTCTCCTTTCTCACCTTTTCCCTATGACCTTTGACTCCCCTACTTGTTAAATTCTGCATATTTCTGCCATGAACATACTTAACTGCCAATCGTCTATATTTCTTTGAAGGAAAGAAATCTGCAGATTCACTTTCCTTTGATATAATAATTTCCCTCTCATTACTGTCTTGAATGGGTGACCAATTAATTTGAAATTATGCTCTCTCTTCCTGGTCTCTCCCACAGGAGGAACAGCTTCTCAACATTTACGAATTATTATCAAGACCACTCAGAATCCTATGTCTCAATGAGTTGCTTGAGCTCAAATTATTACAGGCTTAACCTCGTCTCAGAAGGAAATCCTTTCAAACCAGGGACGAACATGTGAAACCTTCTTTGGACTGCCTTCACTGCCAGTATGTCTCTTCGCAGATGATTAAAACACAGTTTGCAGTGTTCCAGATATGCTTTAATTAGTGTCCTGCTAAGTTTTAGTAAGGTTCTTTAATCAAACGCTTTATTCCGTTTGAAATAAAGACAAACATTCTATTTGTATTTTCTTTATGCCATAAGGATTTATTTCTCACTTTACTCCGCGTGCTCTACAGATTTTTGAAAAGATTTTATTTTTACTTGTAATACTGGGTGGGTAGGTGGTTAGTTAATGGTGAATTATCACTGATCCGTCGGGAAGCTCCTGCCTATGAATTCTAGATATGATTTCACAACCCCAAACTGTGATGGACTTCTGCACCAGTGTCAATGGTTTTACACTCCACTGGTTTCCTGCACTGGTTTATTGGTTTCTCTTTAAATATTCACTATCATTTGCAACGCATATTGGATTAGGCACAAAATATAACATATTGGAGTATTCATGTGTGAGAAGAAATTTCAAAGAATGAAAATCAAATTCCAACTTGATTTCCAGCATTTTGGTACGAGTGCCACCCACCTAACGAATATGGCTTCTCTTCATACCAATGACATTCAAAATCAAAGGAGATTGAAATAAGGCAGGGTGAGAAGGTGGCATTCCACCTAATCCATTGTTTGCTTGCCTTGTGAAACCTATTGCAACTTTAGCTGGATCTGTCCCCCAAAATTGAAATGGATCACAAGGTTGTGTGAGGCCCCTGAACTCTTTCTGCAGACAATCTTATAACACTTTATTCTTTAGCATTCAAGTTTGTGTTTGAATGTTGTCTAATTGATTTAAAACAGTCACTCAGTTACCAACAACCTATAAGAGTTGAATTTGAAGTTATTGATAATGGTGGACGAATCGTATTGTAGAGAAGTTGATCGATCATTGTGGGTGCAAAATAGATTGCAAGGGGGCTGTGGGGGTGTAGGTGAGAGACATTTGGCTGGCAACTTCCATCTATCAAGCCTTGAGAGAGATAGAGCACACAAATGTTACTTGCCAAGGGCAAAGGGTTTTCAGCTCGACACACCTTGCCAGTTTCAGATATCTCTCAAGTGAATACACAATCTAACTAGTGAAAGGTGCAGGATCATAAATAACTCACAGACAGAAAATTCAACTGAAAAACTTCAGAAGATTCCAAATGATACCAAGCCTGGTTGCATGCTTATTGACAGTGAGAAAACTATTTTGTTGTTAATGAATGGACATTGCTTCGCTCAGATGAATGGAGTACTGATCTGTAATGTGGAGTAACGCTAATCAGCGTGGGTTCGATTCCAATAACGGTAAGGTTATTCGGAAATGATGGCCTTCTCAATCTTGACATTTTCTGGTTGAGTTACTACCAGAAAGTTGGGAAATATTTTTATAGACATGTTTTGTGGAGTGAAGGGCGGAGGGAGAGGGATAGGGTTGACTGAAGGGAAGGGGTAAGGGTTGTGGAAGGATGGAGGAGGGGAGGGAGGGGAGGAAGAGGGATGGAAAGGTGGGGAGGGAGGGAGGGGGAGAGAAGGGAAAGGGGAGTGGAGGAGCGACGTTATAGTGTAATTTGTAAACACTTTACAGTTGCCATATAATGTGAGTAAATGTAAATAACGTTGGACAGATAAACAGAATGTTAGAATATTATGTATATATCGTGATAGATGGAGAAGTATCGACAAAGAAAGAGACCTAGATGTCGTTATATACAACATACTACAGAATTCATGCAGATATGGCAAGCAGACAGGTAGCAATTGATAAGCTGGCCTTCATTGAAAGAGTACTTCAGTGCAGTAACAAGAATGTCTGACTTGAGATGTACAAGGTTTTGGTGAGACCACAACGGAATTATAGTGTAAAGTTTTAGCCTCATGATCTGAGAAAGGAGTGGAGCTAATTTTTATCAGACTGATTTCTGGGAAAGCGTACTTCCGGTATGATATGAGAATGAGTTGAATGTACATGCATTAACTGGAAATTAGAATAATTTGAAAATATAAAAACATCTGACATGTTTGAAAAGATTGGTTGTCGGGACGCCTTTCCAATGGCAATGTTGGAAGGGGGTCAATAATAAGATATCACGATTTTCGAATATGAGTGGGCCAGTAACGATTGAGATGAGGAGAAACGTCTTCACTCAGAAGGTGGTGAGACTATGGAATTTCTACTACAGATGACTGTGGCGGTAAATAAACTTACTATATTCAATAGCGAAAAGTAGGAATTCCAGAATATGTTCAGTAGGTTGAAACCTAATAGTGGGAAATTTTCGTATGAGGAGATGTTGAGCAGCTTCTGCCTGTTTGGAAGAATGAGAGATGACCTTATTGGTTCATATAATACTTATCGACCTTATTGAGACATATAAGGCGCTTGACAGGATGGATGATGAAGAGTGGTTCTCCTTATGGTAAGGTCTTGGACTAGAGGGCATTATCTCAGCGTAAGCAGTTGTCTGCCTAAGACAAAAACAAGGTGCAATTTCTTCTCCCAGAGAATACTGAATCCATGGAATACTTCAATACTGTCTTGTTAAGTATGTCCAAAGTTGAAATAAGTCTCATTGCAAGAGAGCTTCAGTACAGAAAAAAAATGATATCTGATTGGAGCTGTGTAAGGCTTTGTTGAAACCAGAGCAGTGTTAATGTTTAGTCGCTGGTATTAGCATCGCTATAAGGTAAGCAACAATAATGTTAAACTAATTTCAAGACAATCATATTAGTATTGCATAACTATCAGCAAAAGGAGCGTTGGATTGTACCAGTAACATTTTATTGACTTAGCACAGTAACAGAATCATTTAATGCCGATTCTGACACTGTTAAACGTTTTCCATAAGCTATTTCTTTTATTTCTAAAATATCAAACCCAGAACCTGAGGCACTTCGGCTCCGGGGATTTTGGTGCGTCAGGAGTGCACTTCCTCTGAGATTCCAATGTATTCCGCTTGGTAACTTCAAAGTTTGGAGCTGAGGTGCACTATTATCGAATGTCTGGATTCGGGTTCAATGGGGAAAAAAACACCATTATTTGTTCAATTACAATAATTAATCACGTGCAGCACTGTGTCACCTGATTTTGCCAGCAGAGACTTGATTGTTACATAAATGGGGCTCATTCATTCTTGAGAGATCTACTTTGCGTGGAACTAAGAAATCGGAAGGAATTCCCCGCCTCTTCATGAAATGGTGCGAGCCGCAATCCTGCAAATAAAGGATATTTACTATCCTCTGCTTGCTGCCTTTGGTGTTCCAGGTAAGTCTGAGTCTATCCTGTCGATGAATAGGTATGAAACTATCTGAATGTTGTGTTGTCACTGAATATTTTAACAACTTGCCGATCAGAAAATCATAAAGAGCTACTCCAAAATTTCATGCAGGAGGCGAGACACCATCCAGGTGAACGAATCCCTGGACATCGGCAACTTGGAATTTATTTCCCTGGCCCAGAATTGTCTTCCTATGCAGTACTGCTCTGTTCACAATTACAACTGTAAAAACTTTGAATGCAATGAATTATTATTATTCGAGCTACAATCATTTCCATCCTACTTTGAAAGATAATTTGTCGATCATTTGTTTAAAGAGCAATAAATACTTCAATGCGCATCAGGAGATTCCTCCAGGTGGCTTAACTCGCGCGATATTTTATTGTGGGATGCACTCAGTCTCTTAAAGTTCAAAATAGAGTGCATTATGAAGCCGCGTGTAAACCATCGGCTGTGTCTAGCGCCCAAGCAGCTTTTGAGGTGAGCTGTCGATGTTAAAGGTGCATATTAAGGCGGTAAAGACCAACATGTCTTCACGCTTCTTTGCCAAGCTGCTGTGTCATTCTATAATGAAACGATGCAACATGAAAACAATTGCTAGCCATCCCAATGGGTCAAAGGGATTTCATGAGCTTCACCAGACATGAGTAATATAAAACATAGTTTTGCAGTTTTTTCCAAGATTTGATACACGTGGGTATAATGACAGTAAGGGGAAAAAAATCTTGTATGTCGTTACTGGCCTCCGGTTGTGCCACAGAATAGATGATATGGCATCAAAGTCTCAGACTATTATTGCAGTCATTCGAACTCAACATGAGGAAATGCTTTTGCAACTGCCAGTGATGAATATCTACTTCAAATGTTAGCTCTTCCCATTAGTGGTACGAATTATTTGGAATTGCAAATATCAGCTGGAAAAAACTGACAAGGAAACACATTACAGCCCAGTTGATGTTTCCCTATGGGCCTTGGCTGGTAATTAATCCCTGCTCCATTATTCAGCTTTACGGATATGTACAACAACAACAAAACATCTTTATGGATAGGCCAGGAATGCTGAAATCGGGCAAAATACGTTGGGGATAAGCAACATTTCAGGTGGCAAATGGTGCTCAGGAGAATAAGGGAGGACAGTCACCAAGCATAACTGAGTGTAGGCAGCAATGTCACTCTACAATGTGGGACTACGTGCACGCCAAACAAGTGATATAATGAGAAAAGAAATAATTACCGTTTATACTTCTGTTGACAGTCCACAGAATTGGAGGTTTACCTCTACTTCTCTTTCCACATAGGCTGCCTGCCTTATTTTCCAGTATTAAGTAGTCAAAGAGACAAACCTTTATTGTAGGTTGACTGAAGTGTTCTTATTTTCCTTCCTCTTCTTACAGCAAACGTTATAACCATCGTGATCCTCTCCAGGGGAAATTGTGGTCTCTCCAAATGTATCTCTGTCTACATGGTGGCTATGGCTGTAGCGGATCTGCTGATCATGGTTTTTAATGTAGTCGTGTATCTGATCTTCAATTATCACTTTCCGTACTCCTTTTTGTCCTACACTGCTGTTTGTAAGTTCATTCTGTACATTACTTTTGTTAATTTGGATATGTCAGTGTGGTTCACAGTTTCATTTACATTTGACCGCTTTGTTTCCATCTGTTGTCCGAAGTTTAAAGAGAAATATTGCACTAAGAGAATTGCAACTACAATTATAGTAACGCTGTCCGCTTTGACCTATTTAAAGGGTGTCCCTATGTTCTTTTCGTATGAACCTGAACGAATCATTAACAATGTGCAGTGGGGCTGCCGGACAACGCAGGCCGTTTATACATTGCCCGCGTGGTCTGTGTACAGTTGGATGCAGTCTAGCTCAGTTGTGCTGTTTCCCTTTGCCCTTATGATGCTGTTTAATTCTCTAACCGTCAGACGTATTTTGTTGGCAAATCGTGTACGCAGAGGCCTCCGGAGTAGGGGAAGTGAAAGTCAGAATGATCCAGAAGTGAAGAGCCGAAGAAAATCCATCCTTCTACTCTTCACGATATCAGGCAGTTTCATAATTTTGTGGTTAACAGCTGTTGGGAGTTTTGCAGCCACCAGAATGTCGAATAGCGTTTATCATCAAGGAGATTACTCCAATCCGGGGTATATCGCTACTGAGACTGGGTATCTGCTCATGTACCTGAGTTCCTGTTCTAACACCTGCATTTATGCAGCGACCCAAAGGAAATTCAGAGGAGAACTGAAGAGTGTGCTGAAATTTTCCTGGACATATTATTCCAAATTGGTTAAAGGTTAGAAAGAATTTAAGACAAACCAATGATTTCTCTCCAAATTGAAGCATTATTTTTCACATGATTTCCTGTACAAGAATGCTACACATCTTAGAATGTATGAGAGTTGTTGTTAAATGATATAAATAATGTTGAATAAAAGTTGTTGAAAGCAAACACTTGAAATGATCACCATAGCACAACACAATCAGAGACATGTGGTGCCACTGGAGAAAGGATGTTGAACTCATCGTCTACGATAGTGTAGTCAATGTTCATTCTTACCACTTGCCTGTTAATGGCCTATAATTGCTCTATCAAATTTTGTTCGGATAAGGAATCGTTGGTAAAATTGTGTGTGGGGGGAATTATGGCGGAAACGTTTTCTTTTGCAATGGAGAGATAAAGATCAGCATCAAAGGAGCCTGAATATTTGTTTGACAGATGCATGTGAGAGCATCACATTGCACAGTCAGCTAGGGAGAGTCTTGTTAACGAAAGGGAAAGGTATTTATGCAAAATGCTTAAGAAATGCAGCGCCTCAACAAGAGATGCTGGGCCAGCATGATATTACATGGGTGGCGGTGGGTGGGGTGGGAGGTGGTGGAATTGGGCTTAGGATGTGGCACACTTGCATTTATTCACCGAGATATAGAATATAAGAGCAGGGAGCTAAATAAACCAAACTTTAGGACATAGGTCGTGTTCTGACCGCATTTCTGATCATCGCAACACATAAGGGTTGTGTTCGAGACTGGGCTTTACGAGGAGATTTACGATATTGCCTGACCAAAGGAATTACCACTGTGAACAGAAGCTCAGCTTGGTTTGGTTGCTTTCCCTAGAACAGTGACCACAGAGACGAGGGACGGGGGTGAGGAATAGGGGTTGGGTAACGATCGGAGTTTACAGATTTTGAGGTGCATAGGTATGCACTTTTCAAATTAGTAAAACTGTCAATGACCAGAAGACATAGATTCATGGATTTCAATCTATGTTTCTGGCAGGAGATTTAGAGAGAATTTGAAGAAAATGCTCTTTCTACTAAGAGGATGGTGGAGAGTTAGAAATCATAGACTGAAATTGTTGTAGGAGTGGGGAACATCACGGTATTAAAAAACACGCACACATTTAGAGAATCACCTAAAATGCCATAATATATCAGGCTAAAACTCTGCGAGATCTGATGTTTGAGTCTGCGAAAAGAGCACCGACTGCCAAAGCACTTCATTCAAATATCGGAACCAAAGGTAATGTGTTGGTGAAAAACATTAGTAGCCACATGCACCTAGTACAATGATAAGGAAATGTCAAAAAAGCCAGAAAGGAAAAATGCTAATAACAGTACCGGGCTAATTTCTAGAATTCTAGAATGAAGATCTATTAACTTTCGTTCATATCCCACCATGGTATTAGGAACTTCACATTCAATCCATTAATCCGTGCTGATTTTTGTTTTCAAGTCCCAGAAATAACATACATAATATAACTTTTTAAAAAGTATATCGAGGGCTAAACTCGGGAATTCGGTTTTTGATGGCCAGAAAGAAAAATAAAACTACTTTGATCAGTAAACTTGCAAAGGTAAAAGCAACTTAGATTTCGAAGTGTAGTAACCGTTTATTTTAATGACATAATTTATTAAACATCGAAATGTTAGAATAAAAAACATTGAAAATTAAAATTATTGGGAAAATACAAACATGCAATTAAGACAAGACAACTTTATTTTGGCCAAGAATGCCCCTATGCTCATGTGCTGTGGCAGTGAAATCAGAAATGTCCCCTTCAGCTAAAATAAGTTTGCCTTGACTTAATTGCATGTTTGCATATTCTGAATATTGTTACTTTGCAGTGGTTTTGATTTTAAAATTTCAATGTTGAAATAAAAATTATTTTAAATAAAATTTTATTTCGCATTGAGGATTGAGTTTTGTTTACCTTTGCAAGAATTTCTATTTTAAAATCAAAATTGCTTTTCTTAGAGCTTCCTGATGTAATCCAGCTACCAAAATAGAATTCCCCACTTCAGTTTAGCAATAGTACGGGATGTCCTTGGAACATTGACGATCCACTGACTGTATCAGTGAGTATATTTGATACACTACAGAATTGAATTTAACAAATATTGATCAAATAGAATAAAATGGACATACTGCGGGTGTTGAAGTCACACAGTTCTGTATACCAACGACTTTTTAAAAAAGAAAAAAAAAGTTTCCAATCTGAAAATGTCAAAATAGAGATAGCAGCATCCTGAGGATAGTATTATTGTATAGTTAGGGGCGACATTCAATGTCAGAGCAGGAAATATCAAATGCTACCATACATTCAAACAATATAAATGGGGGGGGGGAGAGAAAAGTTGCAGCTTTTAGGGTACCAACATTTCGAACTGACTGGGACACGAGATCAATCTGGAGAAAAAAGAAACTTTGGCTGCACAATATCATCGAATTTGGGCTAGAAATAAAGAAGTTTGTGGAATTTTAAATGTCCAAACAGAAAAGAACAGGGAGAAGTTCAAGTTGTTCGAGCACTGACAAAGGCAGTATCTTCTACTAATTTACTTATATGGCCAATTAAAAAAAAAAGTTAAGTGAGGACTATACATCTCTAAACAGATAGACAATAGTGTCACACTCAATAGCTGAAAAAAACAGCTGACATTATGAATACAATTGGGATAGACCAAATGATTTTGGCCGTATCTGAACCAGTAAATGGATTTTGTTCTTTTTTTTTAAAGAACACCAGTACAAATGCGCCTTCACAGTGGGAAATCAACAATGCACTAAGTTTTGTATCCATCGCAAGAGTCAAATTATCAAAGTTGCTTTTTAGAACTTTCTAAAGTAATCCGACCACTGAAATAGAAATCGCCCACTTCAACAGCCGAGTTGTATCTGTCATTCAAGTGACTATGGGTGATCTTTCATCTAAATTCCACCTTTCTAAGTGCAAAGTAAAAGAATAAAGAAAGTTATGATATACTGTTTATTTTGGAAGCAGTGTCCATGCTGCATCTTTCTATTCCTTGAGTTTGTATCACTTTCCTTGAAATGCTGTTGCATTTTCCGTTTACTCCCATAGAGCTGAACAAACTGCCTCACTTTTCAAACATTCTCTATCTTGCAGGAACGTTTCTCCTTAAATCCCCACTCGTCCATGAAATGTAGATGTAATATCTTCCAATGCTGGTGTTCACTTGAATATGCCAATACAAGTAAATTGCACAAAACCGCCTTTTCTGTTGTGTTCGCTAATTTTCCTGCTTAAACTAAACCCAATTTGCAATATTCGAACATTTGGATTATATTTGTTACCCTCATCCATCTCCATTGGCCAAAGTAGAACACAGCAGTCCAATTAATGCATCGGGAACATGCTATCTACAGTATCAGATGGTTAAATTTGAACTCGATAAAAGTTCTGAATTAGAATATAATAAAAACAATCAAATGTTTAATAGTTGTCGTAAAACACTGTTATTTCACGAACGTCCATTAGGTAAGAAAATCTCCAGGGCGATGTATCTGACTCTTAATTGCCAACCAGAGATGGCTTGGCAAGCTACTCAAGGACAATTGGGAAAAGGCAATAATCCTGGTCTGGCCAGCAAGGCCCACATCAGATGAATGAACAATGAAAATGTAATGCAGTTAACTTGTCCCGTCAAAATCATCTCCCGCATCCTCTACGCCCTCGTAGCTCCTGGCACCTGGCTCTACGCTTTCCCGGCTTGCAGCACCGTTTCCAATATCGGCCGTCAGTACAACATCTCTAAGTGACAGACATTTGCTGGCCATGTTGTTGTCTTAGGCACCGGTATCCGCCAGATCCACCTCTGAATAGTAACTTTCCTTTTACCTTCTCGGTCATTCTTATTGTTTTCCAAATATTTTATCAACTGTTTTCTGAATTAAAGTTCCATCAATGCTCCCAATCCTTTTGCGCATTTGTTGTTTGTGTTGAGAGCAATATTATACTTATTCCGAATGCAGATCCATAAGGCGAACGTAGAAAATAATCATTTCCTTGTCATCTAACTGCTTCCTTGTCCTGTTGTGCAGCAAATTTTCTTTCCAAAGGTGTGCTCTAACACCTGATTCTGGTTACTGTATTTAATATCCCAGGACAGCTCTTACTCTCGCCTATCATCCCCGTCATGTATTCTAGCTCTCTCCAGAACTCTTGTGTATCCTATTCCTTCCAACCTCTCATCCAGGATGAGAAAATAACCATATATTTTTCGACCAATATGGACATTAAAATTGTGCAAATGAGGTTTTGTTATAAGTGCCACAAGTATGCTTCCATTAACACTGCTATAAAGTGACCGTGAAAATTAACTTTTCGTCATTGTGCAGTGTCTTTTTTGGGTATACTGAGGTAGAATTTGGAATGGCCAATGCACATAGCCAGCTCGATTTTCGCACTGTGCAAGAAATCCGAAACAACGAGAAGAAATTCAGAGTGTAACCTCCACACAGATGGTGACCCAAGCCAGGAATCGACTCCGGATCCCTTGCACCGCGGTGCAGCAGTGGTAAATATTGTTCAGCCGTGCTGCATGTCTAACCTCGGAGTATTCTCACTAAGCTCTGCACAGTGGCGCAAGTTATCCTTCTTGGAGCTACTCCACTCTGTGCGCAAACAGAGCCTGTAAACTGCCATCGTAATTACTTGCTTTAAGTTTAACTCCTAAGTAAAATATGTGACAGAGGGCTTGGTTCGGAAGTAGACATTGGAAGAGTCTTGTTGCATTATTGAAACACACATTGAGTTTCGTATTCTTCTCGCTAACATTGCGTGTGCTATTATAGGAGACTCAGAACAGCTTATGGGGCATACCGAGGGAGAGGTAGTTCTCCTAGCAGCTGATCCAAACGTTAGTGTTTGCTGAGAAATTGCAAACTTTTATAGTATTCTTCACGTATAAGATGTTTAAACTTATATGTGACAAAAACGTATTTAATACTAGCCGAGCATTTACAAGAGATTGAGATAATGTGGGATGTGAAACTGACACCCCATCCAACCCATGGTCTGCTTGATATTTGTCCCGAGCACCAAACTAACAGAACTTATCAGGACATTGCGTGAAGGTCTTGGAGCTCATTCTGCAGACAATTTTATGGCACTTTAGTCTTTATTATTCAGTTTTAATAATCGTTTTTGAGTAATTGGACTGCATAATTTGTCCATCACAGATGGAGCACTTCAGTTATTGATGGCATTGATGACTCCCAAGTACAGAGTGCAGAGCTGGAATGAACCTAATGAATCATCTCCGGTCTGCCTCCAATATGTCTAAGTGTTCCCTCCGATACGCAAATATAAAACCGATCACATTATGGTGTGGTCCAAATAATATCTGACATAAATTTAACAAACCTTTCCTTTCTTTCCATCCATTTCGTTTCAAATAAAGGCCAACATTGCAATTATTCTCCCGATTACCTGCTGAATTTGCATAACAACGTTTGTGATTTATGTACAAGGGCCCCCAAATCTTTCTGCACTGCAGATTTCTGCGGGATTTTTCAACTTATATAATATTAAGCACATTTTTTTTTCCTGCAACAGAAATAATGAAGGAAATAAAATTATAATCGCAATAATTTCATGCATATTTCCATCTGCCAAGTCGCCCCCCCCCACCCTCCGCCTCACTCAAGCTGTTTTTATCCCTCGTTAGAGTCGTTATATCAAAGTCATAACTTGTTCTCATTATTTTGTGCCGTCTGCAAAGTTGAGAAAAGTGCATTCAATTCAGTGTTCCAGGTCATAATTGCATTTTACTGATGTTTTTGAGAAATAAACTTGCTGAAGGTAAAATACATGATTCTCTTTCATTTCTCCACCACATATTAATACTGAATTCAATACTCACTACAATCATTCGCGCATTAGTTCAGACTGCTGTTCACAAATTCCAATAAGTTAAGGCCCCAGTGGATTACACACCTTGTCATCTTATCACCTTTTTCAGTTTAACAAGTGAGACTTCATAATTCGGTTGTCAATCAACGAACCTCTGTACTTGCTCAACAAGTTATTCTAGAAATTTCATACAATGCTCATATTGTCCCATTACCGGTTTAAACCATGGGCCCGGTTTAATGGTGGTTTCGGTTAAAGTTCTCGAAATCCTTGACTCTCTATCCAGTAAAAACACACCTGGTCTTCAAAAATCTTTGTCGCTGTCTCCATCTCTCTTTGGGACAGCCTTTTTTTTCATAGATAGCCAGAAGATGAACGATTACAACTCATTTCACAGTGTCTCCCACCAAGCAAATACCCAGACATTTGCACTCAGTCTCCCTTCATGCAACCACAGTGGAACCTCTGTGCAACTTACTTTCTTTACTTTTTCTATAAATGCAGTAATTGGGATTAGTTTAGGAGTTTATAAAAAAAAGAGTGGCGTTGAAAAATTGAGACCAAGGGCTTGATTCCATGTTGTAAAACGCTATGACTCTATGACTTTAAGCTTGCTTAATTACTTCACCGCTAACCTCCTTTTTCCAGCGTGATGCAAACGTAAATTCCCACTTGTTAGCACTTGTCTGGATATTGCGCATTTCTTTCTGCATTTGGACTGTTTCAGTATGTAGCGAGAGGTGCTGGATATTGTGCAATCATTTGCAAACGACCCCAAATCTGACCTTCTTATTAATGGAAGGTTAACGATGAAATAGCTATAGATAGTTGGGCTGTTAACATTGCATTAAAGAATTCCCGCATTAATGTCCTGAAACTGAGTTGCTGGAACTACAACTAACTGAACCGTGTTCGTTTGTGCCTGGTATTGTTACTAGCATCAGAGGTTTTGCCCCTGATTCCCACTGATTCCAGTTTTTTTTTTTCCCTGTGGCTCCTTGATCCCATCATGGTCAACAGCTGCCTTGAAGTCCCCTTCAACTGATTTATGTTTAATGCCACATTATTCTCTCTTATACAGTGCTGATCCGACGCAATCAGATATTCATGGCCTCTGAATGGTATTTCTGGTCGATAAAGAGGAGGTAAATACAAATGGAGGGGAAAGTTAGAATAGTACAGCTTAATGTCTTATAGCTTAATATTCATCATCAGTAGCCAAAAGAAATGTTTATTTTTCTGGTTCAAATCTCACTAATCCTCAGCAAGCCAGTAAATTGCTTTAGAACAAAGAACAAAGAACGAAACAGCACGGGAAACAGGCCCTTCGGCCCAACGAACCCGCGCTGCCACCCTGATGTTCTCTCCTCTACCCGTGATCCTTGTCAATATTTATAGATCTATGGATTAAAAACCAAATTTGAGACAATTTAGGGAGAATTTGTTTTGCCAATTATCCCAAGGGCACATTTTTGCGATGTGGGAGGAAACCGGAGCACTCCGGAGAAAACCCACGCAAGCACGGGAAGAATGCACAAACTCCCACAGACACAGGCCCAAATCCATGTATCCGCACAGCACAGCGATAGTCACTGAGCTGCATTCACATTCCTTGCAACACTGTGGCATTTTTTTGTTTGCTCCAACAAAGGTGGAACACACTGTCTCACTTTTCTAAAACTGTCTATCCTGAAGAAATGTTTCTCCCCAACCCCCTGCCTCAACTAAAACATTTAGATGGCATATTTTCCAGTAGTGGTGTTCACCTGAATATGACAATACCAGTAACCTGTATACCACTACCTTTTATGTCCTGTTCGTTAATTTTCCTTCCTAAACTAAATCCAATGAGCTTCATTCGAACATCTGGATTACATTGAATATTTTTATCATATATTCTTCTTCAAAGCAAACAATGAGTGAACCTGCGTTCTACAACATGCTATCTCTAGTATCAGGATGTTGAACTTAACACAATTTAAAAAAAAACTGACTTGGAAGTAAAACAAAAACTATGAAACTCTGGAGAGTTGCCAAGAAACATATTTGCCATGAAACGCATTTATTTCACTAAACTCCATTAGATAGGAAAATCTCCACAGCAAAGTGTCTAACTCTTAATTGTTCAGTAAGAAGTCTGACAACAGTTTTAAATCGAACCGATTTATTAATTAAATTAATTAAAACTGGTGATGTCAGATTTCTTACTGTGTTTACCCCACTGCAGCGCCGGCATCTCTACATCTTAATTGCTCCCCAGAGATGACCTACCAAGCCATTTAATTGAAGTAGAGGATAGGCAACAATCCTGGTCCAACCAGAGGGCCTACATCACTTAAATTAATAATGAAAAAGTAATGCAGTCAACTTCTCCCTTCAACATGAAGTCCTGCACCACCTACGTCCTCTCACCTCCAACCTGATGGAGGGCCGTTTCCAACATCGGCCGCCATTACAACATTTCTCAGTGACAGACATGTACTGCCGATTGTTGTTGCCTTGTGCACACATGCATCCAATAGATCTACCTTTGCATGCTTCATTTCGCATTATTTTCGCTGTCATTCTTATCGCTCTTATTGTTTTCCAAATAATTTATTAACTATTTTCTGAACTAAAATTTCATCAATGCTCCCATTTCTTTTTGCAATTTTATACTTACTTCGAATGCAACTCCATCAGATAAATGTGGAATATAGTCATACCTATCTGCTTCCTTCTGCTGTTGCTCATCAAATTTTAATTCCGAAGGTGCGCCCTGAACCCTGATGCTAGATAATGTCTTTAATATCCCAGGACAGTCTTAATCTCGCCTACTATTCCTGACATGAACTCTAGCTTTCTCCTGTGCTGTTTTGTGCTCACTCCTTTCAACCTCTCATCCAGGATTAGAAAATTACCATACACCGTTTCACCAATGCCGAAACTAAAATTGTGCAAGATAAAGTTTTCTCATAAGTGCCACAATAACACTTCTGAGAGTTACTATAAAATTCAACTAGCCGTCGTAGCACGGTACTTTTTCGGGTGTACTAAAATTGCCAACACACTTAACAAGCTCGTCTTTTGGACTGTGTGAGGAATCCGAATCACTCACAGAAAACCCACACAGGCAAGGGGAGAACGTGCGGAATCCAGTGACCCAACCACAAATTGAATCCAAGTCCCTAAAACTGAAATGCAACAGTGCTAACCATTGTGCCAGCGTGCGACATGCCTAACCTAAGTGTATTCTGACTAAGCCCTGCACTGTAGCAGCAATCTTCCTTCTTGGAGCAACACTATTCCCTTGCAAGAAGAGAGCCTGTTGCTGTCTTCCTAATTGTTTAACTTATATGTACTATATGTGACAGAGAGTTTTGTTTGGAAGTTGGCATTGAAATATAATATCGCTTTTATCACTGACTTCGCATGTGTTAATCACAGGAGACTCAGAGCAGATTACTCAAGCGTACGTGGGGAGAGTTGGTTCTTCCAGCAGCTAGTCCAAACTTTAGTGTTTACAGGGGATCTCCGTGTTTTATTGCTTTCATTGCACGTTTATAAGTATTTAATTTATATTTGAACAAAATTGAACATATTTTATAGTAACCATGTGTTTACGTTCTGCAAAAACTCGCACCTTGGTATTATTTCTGCTCCTTTGTCTATGTGGTACGATGATAGCTCTTCTTGCTGTCTGACTCCAGGACTTCGTTGACGCTGAAGGGGTCAGCTTTGCAGTCATTACGAGGTGTTAGGCACAATTGGGGATTTTGTTGACGTGTCTAAGTTGTAAGTATTTCGACTGCTGTTAGAATATCATCAATGCTCAATTTCATAACAAAGGGATATGTTGACTCTTTGTAACAAAGAGAACTGCAACCCTTTTGTGATATGTTCTATTTATTTCTCCAACTTTATAACACAACTTCATAAAAAATCCTAACCTTAATCATTTAATTCTCCCAAACTGTACATGTTGAAGGATGGTACAGGGAATTAATGTTTAAACTGGTAAATGTGGCCAGTATCAAAAGTTTGTTTGGGATTGTCGAGAATTCCTTGAGCGTTGTTGGATTCATACTCATTCATGCACATAGAGAGAATTCCATCGCACAAATTACTTGTATCCTGTAGATTCTGAGCAGTACCTTGGGGCCCCTGAAGAAACATTGTCCGCCTTAAAAATTCATTTAACTACAGTACTTACATCGCTAGTCGAGTTACATTTCTGTTCAACGTTAATCCACTGATATTGCAGTTTGAAATTCAGATTTTGTAGCGCAATTGAATATGAATGGAAATAGGAAGACTCTAAATTGCTGGACGTGTCTGGTTTCTGCCACAGGTTTTCTGTGTCTCTTATAAACTCAAGCCTGAATGTATCGAGATTCTATTTATGTGAACACGGATTGTTCCGGCATTTGAAGACTTGTGAATTGTATTGAATGCTGTGCAATCATCAACAACCATCCTCACTTCTGACGTTCTATTACATAGAAGGGCATTGATGTTTCATCTGAGGAAGTTCTTTGCCATTGCTATCCTGCACGTGTGAACTCGCTCAGCCATGTTCCATTGATTAACTTTTAACACACAATCATCAGTTTTATGCAAGTGTGTGAAGTATTCTGCTTGACTCATATTGTCTTCAATTTAATGCCATGCTTGGTCAGATATTGCTGTGCTGTGACTCATGTCACTTACTGCATTGAAGCATGTTGTCCATGTTTGGAGAAGGCTGCAATGAGGTCAGGAGTTTGCAGAAAACAAACGCTGCATCTTTTAGCAGACTATTGTTGTATACATGCTGATTAATATCACTTCCCTTGGTGGTGGAGAGCAGAATGATGATGCAAATATCTGTCCCATTAGAACTGTTCTGTTTTATGTGGTAAACGAAATATCTGTACATTCTCTACGTTACCGAGCAGTTGTCAATGCAGTAGAGTTATTATATTGTTGCTATTGACTCAGCTTTCTCATGAAGCAAGAATGGTTGCTATACGAGCGGGAGTGTTGCTACGATACATGAGCTTGGCGATACTTTGGTCGTAAGGGGATTGTTTGACGTCAAGCAGAGTGAATCCATATAACAGAAGACTGAAATCTATCGTGCTGAGAAGGCTGAATTTAATACTGCACTTCTTCTGAAGGAAAACTTCGCCTTTTGTATGACTATAATAGTTTAGATTATCATTGACGCAGGGAGAACAGATGGAGGCTCCTCAACGGTTCGTTGGTTAACTGTCGAATTATACGAGGTCTAAGAAGAGTATTAATGAACACCATCATTGATAGTAGAAAATAGTTCTTTATTTTCATCTGTAATATAATGCGGTCAGAATTATCTCGTCTGTTGTTTTTTTTCCCTACTTTATCAGACTCTGCCAAAACTCAGTCATCAACATTTGACAAAAAGTAAATTACAACAACAGATGCTGGAATATTCTGAAATCTCACTGTGCTCTAAAGACAAAACATATGGCTGCTCATCAAGATTATTGCACACTGTTCTAAATTTTGCCCATTTATAGCAACTGTGTTGTATTGTTCTATGTTCTATGTTCTATTGTAACTCTTCTCACAATCTTGAGGTAACTATATTTCATTGCGTAACATTCGTAAGCTTGTTTGTTCACTATCTATAATTAATCTCTGTCTTAGTTAATTAGAAATCTTCTCAAGGGACAGATTCGTATGCTATAAATGATTGTATGATCCCTTCTCTCTGGTCAGCATCAATTGAGATCTTATAATCCTGCAATATAAACTAGACTCCGAAGTTCTCACGGAAAGATGTCAAGTAACCGGACAAATTATCTTGGATACATTGTACGATTTTGAAAAGATATATTATCCGCTCCTGGCTGCTGTTGGCGTCCCTGGTGAGTGGCTATAAACATCTATGATTTTAGCCATATATAGCCAGTTTTACCCACTTTAATGCATTTCTGTTATCTATTGAACAACGCTGTTTCGTGCATTTCACTTAGCTTTGTTAATGTAGTAAGTATCTAGCATTAGATTTAAATTCAAGTTCAGTTTTTGGTTCCAGAAGTAGGCTTACATTAACATTGCAATTAATTTACTGTGAAAATCCTGTCATTTATCGGACTCCGGCAGCTCTTCAGGCACACTGAAGGAGAATGTACCATTCCCCATGAACCAAACCAGTATGTACTTTGGACTATGGCAGGAAACAGGAGATCCCTAAGAAAACTCAGGCAAAAACCACGAGAACGTGCAGATTCCACACAGACGTTGACCCAAGCCAGGAATTAAATGCAGGACTTTGGTGTTGTGAAACAGCAGTGTTGAGGCACCGTGCCACACTTTTCTTTTTCTTATCTGTTGCTAACTGAGAATCTGCAGGTAAATTGCATCTCAAAATTATTAGCAGCAAAATGAATCATTGGAGTTGTTTCTCAGAAGTTTATTCTTATTTGGTGCAAGACTGAGATGGGAACTGTGGCCAATCAGCGCTTTACAAGGGAAAGTAGATATACTAGATCTGAGAATCGGAATCAGTTTAAAATTCAGCAAAGAAAAATCAAGTATTGATTAAGAAGGATGAATTAGAGTATGGCGCTGAGCACGCAGAAAACAGGAGGAATTGGCTATAAATTCTTCTGCAGGTATGTGAAGGAAAAAAGGACTGTCAGAAACAAAAATTGCATTGTCAAGGGGAATTCAGAACGACAGAAAACAAATGGCTGAGGAAGTTATATTCGTACTCTGTTTCTACAGAAACATAGGAGGACATGAAAAACATGCCCCAAGTATTGAGGAAAAAAAAAGTTTTACTGAGGAGCTGAAAACAAGTCATTATTAGTGGAGACATTGTTTTAGCGAAATTAATGGGACTGAATCTAGGCAAACTAACAACACCTAATATTCCCCACCGCTCAGCACTTCAGGAATTGGCCCTGGAAACAATAGATTAATTAGTGGTCATGCTCAAATTTATTCGGGACCCTGGAATGTTTCCTACAGATCATTCGGTATGTGAAGTAAGTCTATGATTTGAAATGGTAGGTAGAGGGAAGACAAAGATTTTTAGAGCAGTGAGCCTAACATCAGTAGTGGGGTTGTTATGAAAAAGCAATATTAATGGTTTAACAGCAAAACATTTAGAAAACGGTATTATAAGCGTTCAGATTCACCAAGGATTTACATGTGAAAGCACGCTTGACAAATCGATTGGAATTATTTGAGGAAGTAATTAGAAGGATTGACCAGGGTGAACCAATGGATGTGTTTTGTTTAGATATATAGAAGAATTTCGATAAGGTATGGCATTACAGATCGCTGTGTAAGGTCAAAGCATCAGTGATTGTGAGTAGTGTCCTGTGATCAATAGAAAGCCAGTTAGCAGAGGGGAAGCAAAGAGTTGGAATTAATTGGTAGTTTTTTGTTTTCCGATTGGCAGGAAGTGACAAGGAAAGTACGGTAACAATATGTGCTAGGATCACAACTGTTGAATAACTATCTTAGTTATTTGGGCAAGGGAAAAAAATGCATTATCTTCAATTGTACCGTTGGATAGGAAGATGAGCTTCAGGGATGTTTCAATGTGATTTGGACAGGCTGAGTGAGTAGGTGTACACGTGGCAGATGCAGTAATGTATGGATAAATGTGAGTCTATCCACTTAAGTAGGAAAAATATCGAGGCAGATTGCTAATTGAATTAGTGGAAATTGAGAAAAGTGGATAGCCTTTCGTGAGATGCCCAGCAAGTACCACATTGGCTCCTTCTTCCCTACTCATTCATTCAGTCATACTAAGGTGACTAAGTCACATCCCTATAGGCATAGTGAAAACCTTGGTATCCTCGTGCATCAGTTGCAGAAGGGAAGTATGCAAGTCCAGCAAATGGGAAAGTAGAGTAATAGTATGTTTCCATTCATAGTTAGAGGTTTTGAATAGAGGAGTAAAAATGTTTTTCTGCAATTGTGTGAGGCATTGGTCTGGCCAAACTTAAGCAATTTGAGCAATTTGGGGTCCTTATTGAAGAATGATGCGGTTGCATTCTAGGCAGCACAGCAAATCTTTCTCAGCTGCTTCCTGGGATGTCACGTCTGTGATATACAAAGCGCCTAAACATAATTGGATGATCAGATTATGTTCACTTGAGTTTAGAAGAGTGAAAGGGCATCTCATAAAAAGGTGAAACATTCTAACAAGATTTGGCAGGGCAGATTTAAAAAAATGCTCCCGTTGGTCAGGAGGATAAGACGTAAAAGCTTTGAGTTTGAGGATAAGAGGTAAAACAATTGGGATTGCAGTCAGGAGAATTTTTTTCCCCCAGTGGGTGGTGAAGGTGTGGAATTCACCACTACAGAAAAAAAAAACAAAGATATGTCAAATTTTGACTGGGCTGGATGTAACTTTTGGACCGAAAGGGATGAACTGATATGGTGGAGAGATGTGGAGTAGGCAAGGTCAGAGTGTTAAATTTGACGATCAGACATGATCACAATGAATGCAGAAGCATCGTGGAATGGCTGAATGACCTATTCCTGTAGTTATATCTGTTCCCTACTGGTTGCATGAATTCATTTCCTTCTTCTCCGCAGCGAATTTAGTAACAATTGTGACCTTCTCTCGGGGAAAGTGTGGTCTCTCTAAATGCATCACCCGTTACTTGGTGGCCATGGCAGTTGCTGATCTACTGGTCGTTATTATGGATCTGATACTAAGATATATTCCAGTTGTCTATTGGCTTCAATTTATGTTTTTGTGGAAAGTTCCCTTGTGTAATATCCATGCTGTCTTCATTTATGCAGCAACAGACTGTTCTGTCTGGTTCACTGTATCATTCACCTTTGATCGGTTTGTGGCTATTTGCTGCCAGAAGATCAAAATGAAATATTGCACAGAGAAAACAGCTACTGCAATAGTTGGAACACTGACAGCGCTCTTCAATTTAAAAAATATTTTCTGGTACTTTCTCTATACAAGTGAATATCTGCTTATCAATTATCCCTGGTTTTGTTTCATACCAAGAGATTCATTATTCTCACAGGCATGGATAATTATAGAATTCATTCATTATCTTATAAACCCTCTCATTCCGTTTGGTTTGGTTATATTGTTCAATGCATCAACTGTCAGACAGATCGTATTGGGTAGCAGAGCTCAACAGAGGCTCCAGGACCATATCAAGGGAAATAGACACCACGATCCAGAGATGGAGAGTCGAAGGAAGTCAATGACTGTGCTGTTTGTCATATCTGGTAATTTCATCTTGTTATGGGCAGTGTTTCTTATTTATTCTGTGTGGCGTCGGATGTGGTATTTAGGGTTTCGAACTTTACGACTCCATGAATTTGTTAGAGAATTGGGCTTCATGCTTCAACTTTTGAGCTGCTGTACAAATACCTACATTTATGCAATGACCCAGTCTAAATTCAGAGGGCTGTTGTATACTGCAGTAAAATGTCCTTTCGTTCTAATTAATAAATTGTTTAAATGTTTTGTTGAAATAAAGGTTCCCTCATGGTGAATCCAGACGTGCCTCCTGTTCTCTTAATTTCACGATTAACCTGTTGCTTGAACACAAACATACGGATGAAAGCCATCTTCCAGTGCATCTGATACTTGTTGCGCATTATGTTATTTTAGTAACAAACCATTGAAAATTTGCAATGGTTATACTATAACTTCTTTCAATATGTCGGCATATCCACAGATCTCTGAAGGCTGCCATTCAAGTGGATAGAGCTGTGAAGAAGGCTTACAGTTTGTGAGCATTTATTAACAGGGGGTTTGAGTTTAAGAGCTGTGGGGTTATGGTGCAACTGCCCCAGACTTTAGTGAGACCACATTTGGAATATTGTGTTCAGTTCTCATCACCTCACTATAAGAAGGATGTGGAAGCATTGGAGAAAGTGCAGAGAACATTTACTGGGATGTTGCTTGGTTTAGCATGTAGGTCTTATGAGGAAAGGTTGAGGGAGCTGGAGCTTTCCTCTTTAGAGCGGAGGAAGATGAGAGGCAGCTTAATAAATGTTTATAAGATGACAAGAGGGATTGATAGAGTGGACATGCAGAAACTCTTGCCTGATATGGATGTCACTGTTACTAGGGGGCATAAGTATAAAGTTCATGATGGAAGATATAGGAACGACGGCCGAGGTGGATTCTTCACTGAGACAGTGGTTGGGGTGCGGAATAGTCTGTCTGCTGTAATAGTGGAGTCGGATACTTTAGTAATTATCAAGCGGTTATTGGATAGGCACATGGAACACTCAAGAATTATAGGGGCGGGAGAGCTTGATCTTGGGATTGGACATAGCTCAGCACAACATTGAGGGCTGAAGGTCCATACTGTGCAGTAATGTTCTTTCTATCTATCTATCTAACTATCTATCTATCTATCTATCCTGTAGGAAAGTACCTGCGTTTCTGTGTAGTGGGATGCAGTGAGTGTCGGGTGTGATAGCATGCAGCTTGTCTGCGTCTCGCATGGTCCTTTGCAGGGGACGGGTGAGGAATATTTACAGATGCAAATCCCATGGAGAAAAACGTATATACGCTAAATTTCGATGACACTTCCAAGGAGAAGAATAATGCACGAGCATTTCAGACAAAAAGCAAAAATAGCAGGATTAGCTAGCAATGGGATGGTGGGCGGGAGAAAGTAAGGATATTTTGTCATCTGGTGTGGTATTTAATATATTGATTGGGGTGCACTATGGGTGCCAGAGCTGGGTGAATGATGCCTCAGGATAATAATGAGAATGAGCTGGGAATATTTAATACAAGAGCACCTAAATATGAAGTGTTCAACTAATTAGTCAACAGATTTTTTTCAAAGATTTATAATAAGCTAGCTGTTTTTTTCAGGAAATCGCAGATAACGTCAAGCAAGAATTTTTTCATGAAGCAATATTGCCTCGAATAGGTAGCGATGGCTGCCTGGATGAACTGCATTTTGATATTTTTGATACTGGAGATGAGGGGGTTAGTTTATGAGGAAAGATTAAGTAGACTGGCACTGTACTCGTTGGAGTTTAGAAGGCTAAGGGGCGATCTTACAGAGACTTACAAGACAATGAAGGGGCTAGATAGGGTAGAGGTAAAGAGATTCCTTCCACTTAGAAAGGAAACCAGAACTAGAGAGAACAGCCTCAAAATAGGGGGGGGGGGGGGGGAGGGGCAGTATAGGAAAGAGTTGAGGAGGAACTTCTGCACTCAACGGGCGGTGAATCTCTGGAATTCTCTTCCATTGAAGTGGTAGAGGCTACGTTGTTGAACATACTTAAGTCACGGGTAGATAAATTTCTGATAGACAAGGGAATTGAGGGTTATGGGGAGAAGGTGGGAAAATGAATCTGATCCACTTCAGCTCAGCTATGATCTTATTGAATGGCGGGCCAGGCTCAAAGGGCTAGATAGCCTATTCCTGTTCCTATTCTTTGTGTTCTTACGTTTTGGTGATCTATTATTTAGTTAATGAAGTTCTAATTCAGATGTTGCAGAAATACTTCTGAGGGAACCATTATTCTGTCTAAACTCAACATACTGGAAATTCAAGCAGGACATGAACTCTTAAATTTAGAGCATTTTAGACAAACAGAAACGATATGTTGAATGGTGTCGTCGATGTTGCATTTTCAGAGTTTCGAATTGTCCTACATAAAATGTCACCTTGTTCACTAACGTCCATGAAATGGTCCTGGGAAGGTAAAAGGAAATGTTGTGGGGTAATTTCAAGATTGCCAATTGTTCCTTTAACACATACAATTCAAAACTCGCAAGGCAAATATATGTGTGCAAAAGATGTAATAAATTTATTTAACATAAAACATGAAACAAGACAATACAATGGTAAAGCCAATTGGAGATGTCCAAAGATTTAAGTAGCTCTACAGACAAAGGGACAGTACCCTCCAAAAATCTGAGGCTCGAGTCAGACACAAGTCAATTATGCTTTTTCATAATCAGTAATTCTGCCTTTCATTAGCTTAAAATGAATTTCGTTTAACAGTCGTACATCAAGGAAAATATCGTTTAAGTACCTTATCCCACAATAAGATAGTTAATAGCATGATGATGTGCTCTTTGTTTTTCAAATTCTGATATAATTCCCTCTTTGGCTGTATTACATCCATGTTGCCTGCTGACCGCAAGCTCCACCATAAGGTCAAATTAATGTTCCTTCCGGCTCACTGCCAAGTTGAATAGATATGTGTTCCTGTGACGAAGGTCATATCTATTCTTTTTTTCTGCATAGATTCATTAATATTACATAACATTTTGCCTCTTAGGAATTACACCCTATATGATGTGCTGACTAATCTCTTCCCAAGTGTTTGGCTATAAACTGTTGACTTTTACAATCATGGTTTTAGCACATTTTCTTGAATAATGTGTACAATTCATTAAAAATACATTTAAAGTACCGGATAACTTCTTTTAAAATAATAGCTAAGGCGTTTGCTTATGTGTAAGCTAATTGTGTTAGTTTTCCCAATAATCATTTAATTCTTTGCTGATTCCTTGTCCTTTGAATGACTACATTCTGCCTATAAATCTTGTTAGTGCGTTGGGAAAAGCTGATTTGCTTTTTTCCTGATTTGCTTTCTTCCTGCTTTGCTTTTTTCCACAAAGCAGGAAAGATCTGAAGGACAATATGCAGTTGTGTATTTCAGGGTACCTCTTGATGTAGAACAATGACTTCGAATCCCACGTGCAATACATTATTGAACATCTTAGGTGGCACTAAGTTTGTAAAACTAATAAGCAAGCTTAAGATTTGAAGATGTCTTCACCACGTGGACTGATTGAACAAAAACTCTGCCACTGCCAGATCACATTGAATGTAATGATGGGATACACTTCTGGATTCATTAGAAAGATATGTGATCGGGGAGCAAAATTTAACTTCAAATATGACATTCATTTCTTCAATGGTGACTTTCAGGCTCAGAATGGAAGGAAGATGATGTTTGTGGCTAGGAATTGAACTTCAGATGAAAATCAGTGACGTTTTTCAAAAACTTCACTTTTTCAAAAATAATTTTGATAGCACTTGTAAATGTTGTTTTAGCTAGAGCAAAAGATGAATGACATCGGTCATTTTTTCTTTAGATTACCTATCAGAGATCGTTAACATTAATAATAGTTTTCATAATGTAAATAGTGAGGACATATTTCCACTTGTGGGAAAAGCTAAACTTATATGTTCTACAAAAATATAGGTATCAATAATTCTATTTAAAAAAGATCATGTTATTGCCTTTATGGTTGGAAAAGGGGACATGATAAATAGACTGGATGGTCTAGAAGGAAACTGCTCGAGAGCAAACATAAATGAAAATAGACACATGCAAAGTTGAGAAGAAGTAAATGCAGTGAAAGGCTGTTGTGAGTAGTAACAATTTCATGTGAAGCTGCACCTCTGGACTACAGCATCGTTCTGTCTGTCTGCAGAATGAGAAAACTGTTTTACTCAATGCATTTATTAATAAATATTTGAACTGCCTCTACAGAACAACTACAGAAGTCCTCCGAGGAAGAGTGCTAAAGTAATGGATCAATCCCAAATGAAAATGTAGAACTACCTCCAGAAATAAACGTTATTTTAAAAAGGTAATGTGCAAGTGGCATACAATTTATTGTCTTTTACTATATAAAGCATTGTTATTGCAAGCAAGCTGGAATTCTCTGGCTAAATATCTACAAGTGGAAATAATTGTAGCCCGCCCCTCGTCTGGTCTTAATTATTTTTCTTCTCAATGAATCGACTAATTAATTTAACTGGATATTTCATTATGCTCAGAAACTGCTCTCTGAACTTTGACTGGGTCACACCATAAATAAACGTGTTTGTGCAGCAACATACATTCCGCAGTATAAAACCAACCTGTTCAAATATGTACAAAGAATCATTATAATCTCTGGAATTCGTTCCTCTAATTGTATAATGCAAGAAATTTATAATGTATATTAACCACAGGAGTATAAAGCTACCGGATATAGTGAAGAGTAAAATTACACATTTCCTTCTGCTCTCTATCTCAGGGTCACGATAATTATTTCCTTTGAGCTGTCCCTTCACTGCCTTACGGACTCGGCTCGCCATTAAGATGTACCTGACTGTCAACACATTCAACATGAAAACTATTGTGAATGGCAACAATGGATTTAAAACTTTATCAAACCAATTATATCCCACCCAGACAGGTTCAGTATAGCATGTTGGTTTTATTTTGCAGAAGAATGGCACATTGATAATTATTTCTTCAGGTTCAAATATAAAATAGATAGGAATGTTCTTTAGGCAGAGAAGCGTGCACATAGTTCCTAGAACCACTGTTGCTGTTTTTTCAGTGCAGTATTTTATCCTCAACGTCTGCCAACAAATGGCCACAAATCGATCAAAGGTGAAAGTGACAGTGAACCAGACAGAACAGTCTGTGGAAGCACGACTCAAAACTGTGAGAGCACTGCACGCAAAGGTGATATTGAGCAATGATCCGGGGAAGTAAAACATTATCCGCCTCATTATGACATCAACAATAATGATCAGCAGGTCTGCCACTGCCATGGCCACCAGGTAGCGAGTCGTGCAAGTTGAGAGTCCACACTTTCCACGGGACAGGATCATAATAGCCACTAAATTAACTTTAACAAAAATGACAAAAAATAGATAAGGCATTTCTAACTGAACATTCTGTAGAGTATTCTGTCTGAAAGGCAATTAATTAATGTCCTAGGCCAAACAAGGTCTTTTTTTTCAGTTTAAGATCTGTTTGTTTTCAGAGTAATTACAAACAGGCAACTAGATGTAAGCAGATAGTTGGTCAAATGGATCTCAGCTAAAAGTCAATTGAAAAAAAAACACGGTCGATCTATCACTTTCATGACAAAATGGTACAGTTTTGTTGGTTTTGGAACTAAATCTGTGAATGGCAGCGTACAGTATCAAACACTTATTGTTGACATTCATCCTGTAACGACATTTAGACGATGAGATCATATCAAGTAGGAAAAGAGTAGCTGCTTCAACCCTTTGAGCCTATTCCATCATTTCATAAGTTCAATGTTGATCCATCACTCACTTCAGCACTTTTCAGCATTATCCTTGTCACCCTTAACTCCCCTACTGAATAAAATTTAGTGATCACAGATCTGAAAGTATTCAATGATTCGGCCTTCACAGCTTGTTGGCATAAAGAATTTTAATGATTCAATATTCTCTGAAAAAATAAATTATTCGAAATCCGTAATAAATAAAGTTCTCTTATTCTGCAATTGTGGCTACTGATCCTGCACTCTTCCATGATTCGAACCACCCACCAATCATTTATTCTATCTAGGTTCCATAAAACCTTATTTGTTTCAAATACATTGTTTTTTTAATTCTTCGAGCACCAAGGAGCACAGACCCATCGTGCTGCTTCTTCCTCTTATAGCAGCCCCTCCATATCCAGTTACATCGTGGCAAACTTAGCCTTTTTCTTAGGATGGAGAAAGCTAGCACGAGGGGACACAGCTTTAAATTAAGGGGTGATAGTTGTAGGATGGATATCAGAGGTAGGTTCTTTACCCAAAGGGTGGTTAGGGAGTGGAATGCCCTGCCTGTGGCAGTTGTAGATGCGCCAAGTTTGGTGGCGTTTAAAAGGTTAGTTGATAAGTATATGGAAGAGAAGGGAATGGTTCAGTTTGGAGGGTCATTGCTTTTTATATTGGTCGGCGCAACATCGAAGGCCGAAGGGCCTGTTCTGTGCTGTAATGTTCTATCTATCTATCTAAACTTCCTCTGACTCCGGCCAATGATACATTTCCTTGATTCAGGAGATCCAAATCGTACACAATATTCTAAATATGGCTTCACTAGGATCATCAATTGTGGCAGTAACATCTCTTAACTTTTATCACGCAGCCCACTTAAAATGAAATCCAGCATTCAATTTGACTTGTTAAAATAACCAGAGCTACGAAATATACTTTTGGAATAAATGTGTTCCAGAAATACAAAGACATGATCTAGATGAACCATCGGGTATTCATACACATTCGTTTTCACAAGTAAACTTGCCTATGGACTGAAAACAGCTGAAATCAATCATGTGCATAGAACAGAAGATAAACCAAGTTGAAGAACTCTATTCCAATGAGCATTACTTCGGTGGTTAAAAAAAATGAGTAAACCATCTACTTTGGTAAGGGCTTGTAAATACACTGTACTGGGATAACGTTGAACTTGTATAATGTTTAAAATGATGTTTGAAATTATACATCTGATTTTACAAGATGTAAAATTTTACGTTTAAAATGAAATCCATGTTAATACTTCAAATAGAAACAAAAATTATTGCTTGAAAAAAAAAAGTGATGAAGAATGTCAGCTATTTCAAAATGGAAAGACCGTTGTAAAACGTATACTTGAGTCTCCAGGATTCCTTATCCACATCACACAATTGTAAGTGGTACCTACATTGCCTTTAGTTGATTTGAATTGAAAGTAAAACTCACGCGTGTGCAAGTCATTTCTGAAAAGAAAAATGAATTATTTTAAGAATATAACTAAACTGTGCTGTTTGTTCAACATTATTGAATGCCGAAGCGAACATTAGAATTAGGCGATAAACGTAAGGAAATGCAATAAACATTTTTTTCATTGTTTTGATCATTAATACGCACCTCGCTGTGTCACAACTGTTATCAAAGTAATTCGAGATAGTGGCATGCAGAAAAAAATGAGAGCCAATGGCTTTAAAAATTGAAAAAAAAAATAAATTTGAGTTAAATGGACAGAAAATAAGAAGCCGTGGACCATATGATTATCGATGGGACCTCTGTGCACTATAATTGTATAAACATCATGACCTGTCGAAGCAAATGCACAATTTCAAAATTTGAGAACGATTCCTAATTGTGAGCGCAGTTAATATATTATAAATTTGAATGCACAAACACAACAAAATACTGGAGAATAGATGTTTAAATATTAAATCTTCTGATTTTTCATTCGGGTAAAATAATAAGGACACCACACCTCTTCGTCAATATCGGTCAAAAATGCATAAAACTCGTCAGCAGATCACAGGGAACAAAATGCATAGGGAACATTTTCCTTTTCTCAAATAAAATGGAGCAGAGAAAAGGGCAGTCCTGTTAAAGATATACAAGACACTACTTAGCCACACGTGCAATTTTGTACTCTTATATTTGCAAAGGTACACTAGCATAGAGACAATCCACATAAAGTTCACTGGGATGATCCTGGGAATGGAAGGATTTTCTTATGGGATGTTACGATCTAAAGGTATGAAGGAAGACAGATCCGCCATAATAAATTGGCCCTGATGTCCCAAAATGAGCAGGTTAAGAGGATTGGTGGGGGTAATGAATAAGGTTACGGTGATAGAGTGACATGTGAATCATGGTAAATTTCTATGTCAGAGAGTTGATGCTGACTCAATGGGCCGAATGGCCTCCTTTTGCACTGCAGTTTTCCTCTGATTCTATGGAAAATTGGATAGGTTGAGCTTGTACTCTTCGGAGTTTAGAAGAATGAGTGATGGCATTATTGAGACATGCATTATTCTGAGAAGACACTAGATTTGATGGGGAGAGATGGTTTTTCTTTGTGAAGGAGTCTAGGACCGGACAATGGGTCGGCCATTTAAGACAAAGATGGAAGTCTTTCTCTCAGAGTCTTTCTCTTTCTCTCAAAGGAAGTCTTTCTCTCAGAGGATAGCAAATCTATGGATTTCTTCACTGCAGAGGGTTCCAACGTCTTATGGTACTATGGTCAGAGAATTGGAGGAATGCAAGCTAACAAAACATTTCAAGAAACATCCTAAGATAGTGAGCTCTAGACTGACAAGACTGGACATTAATGTGTTCAATAAAAACAAGAAAAACAAACTCAGTGTATATTTGTGAAGGACAAATCATGTTTGGTAAATCAGTCAGGATTGGTACTAAGATATTATGCATGTGCAGCATTTCAGTTTCAAAGGAGCAGCATTCAATAAGATGGAACATGGAAGGTTACTTCATAAACACAGGAATCGTTCCAGTTGTTACATTCCGCCATCACACTCAGGATGTTAAGGATCACCACCACCAACATTACTGACCACCACCACCTCCCAATCCAATTGCACATGACCCCTCAGCACCCTCCAACCCCACCACAACCGGCTGATTGATAAGGCTGATTCTCTAAGAATCCCCTTCAACAGCTTCCCTACCACTGACGTCAAACTCACACCACCAGAATGCATCGCTGCATCCGATTTGTTGAACGTTTTCAGAAATTTTCATTAGATCCTCTCTTATCCTTCAAATTTCCAATGAATACTGAACCAATCGAGCAGGTCTCTCATTATAAAACAATCTTGCCATCACAGGAATCATCAGATTAGACTTCCTGCATTCCCTCAATGGCAAGTAGCTCCTTACTTTGGTCAGGAGGTGGAACCTGTACAACATGCTCCAGCCTGTTCTCACCAAGGCCCTGTACCTGCAGATGCAGTAAGATATTTTTGCTTCTGTACTCCACTTCTCTGGCAATGATGGTAAACATATCAATTGCCTACCTACCCGTTTGCTGCACCTGGTTCCTTACAATGATTGGTGAAAAAAGGCACCTAGGTCCCATTGTCAATTTCCAAGTAGGGGTTACCTTTAACGAAATTAACATTGGAAATGTGATGTTGGACCATTTAACATTATATTAATTTAAAAAAAAAGTTGCATGTTTCGCCCATACTAAGAAGCTGAAGTAAACATTTGGCTTAAAGGGACCTGTATCATAGAATCTCTGTAGTGCAGAAGGAGTCCATTCAGCCCATCGAATCTGCACCAACCACAATTCTATCCAGACCCTATTGTCATAACATCACGTACTTACCCTGCTAACCTACCCGACACTAAGTGGCAATTTATCATGGTCAATCAACCTAACCCACACATCTTTGGAAGGTAGGAGGAAACAGGAGCTCCCGGAGGAAACACACGCAGACATAGGGAAAACATGCAAACTCCACACAGAGAGTGACCACAGCCAGGAATGGAAACCATGTCCCTGGTGCTGTGAAGCAGCAGTGCTAACCACTGTGCCACCGTGCCGCCCTGGATACCCTAAGGTATCAGCTACATCGAACTATTGTCATGCTATACTGCAGAAATAGGCCATTTACCTCATCGTGTCTGTGCCAGTCAAGGAAGTGAAGAAAATAATCCAGCCGTTCATTTTAATCTCTTTTTTCCAGCACATAGCCTAAAGGCTTGAAAATTACTGCAAACCAGATGAAAATCCGGATACCTTTCAAGCGAGGTAAGCGACTCAGCCTCAACAGTCAACTTGGACAGTGAATTCTAGACGCCAGCCACTATTTGGGTGAAAGAAAATGTCCTTTACTCCCCTCTAATTTTCCAACAATCATTTTTAACTTACACTCGCTGGTATTTGAGGCCACAGCAAGAGCAAATAAATATTTCCTGTATACCCTGTCGTGGCCTGTAAAAGTGTTGTAGACCTCAATTAGCTCATGTCTTAACTTCATCTTTTCGAAGGAAAACAACTCTAGCACTATCTCATCCTATGATAATGCATTCCAGAGGCTCACCACTGCCTTGGTGAATAAATGTCTCCTCATTCCGCCCTAAATAATCTACCCTGTATCTTTAGACTCTGACCAATGGTTCTGAACAACCCCATCATAGGGAACAGCCTTCCTGCACCTACCTTGTCTGATAGTATTAGAATTAATTAAGTTACGATGAGGTTCGCCTCTCATGGGTCTGGACTCTAGCAAAAACAATTCCAAATTGAAATTCATTGTCTTCATACATCCGTCTCCCCGTTCCCGGAATCAGCCTGGTATAACTTCGCTGGATTCCCTCGAGAGCAAGAACATCCTTCCTCAGAAAAGGAGACCAAAACTGCATGCAATATTCAAGGTGTGCCAAACTTAGGATTATTTTGCAAAACTTTACACTATATTCTTGGTGTGCCACACTTTCTCGGGATCATTACGCAGCAGGCCAACTGCAATAACTAAAATATTTGCAATGTCCATAGTAAGAATGCGACTAATTATAACAAATGATCGGCAAAATGTAGCTATATTGTCTTCCTGTCACTCAATAAATCAGTAACATAAGTTTCTTCACTTTTTTTTCAGAAACAAGGAGACATTAGTTCTTACACCTGTTATGAAACATCTTCAACACTTGGCAAAACATGTTTCCCTTTATCCCCGATTGCATTTATCAAATTCAAATAAAATTTTGTATACTGAAAGACCAATCACATGAAAGGATGATTGCAAAGGGGAGTGCTATTTGTTCCATGCTAGTTAATTACCCATACTCAGTGTAAACCTCAATGACACAAAATCTGAGTAAAAGATAGCCACCACCCTGTTTAGTAACCCAATCTCAGCATAATTCCACAAAAGGGCGATGTGTCCCTATTCTCACACGATCACTCCCATGATCAGTATAATCCAGAAATTATGGATCTATCAAAGACCTCATTCACCAAGTTGCATGCACTATAGCTAGTTTGAGCATTGCTACATATTGTTCGAAATGATCGAATTTCCAAACCCACCGAGCCTTTGAGTTGATACAAAGGACAGTTTTGTTTTGCATTGAAAAACTGCAATAAACCTGTTGAATTAATGCAGTGCATTTGTGGAAAAAGAAATGTTATCACTGATCGAATGCTGATTTAACAGACAGCACCAAGCAATTACTGATCAAAATTAAAAAAAAAACATTTTCTACAAATATTTACCCAACCCCAATTTTAATCACTTACCAGGGACACCAATTACGGCGAGAACGAAATAGCATAGTTTGCGGATATTGTAAAATGTTTGGAGCATTTTCTTTGTCTCTGTTCTACAAACAGACTCGCTCACTGCAGTTCAGAGGTGATACATCCTCGAACTGCAAGGTTGAGTTGCCTCTGAAACCACTCGACACTGAATTTATGAAATCCGAATTGTGTTGTTGTAGCAGTTGAAGAAACACATCATGGCAGCTGTTCTGAGTGTTTATGCTGAGATTAATTTGGCATAACCCCAAAAGAATGAATAATTACGATAACAGTAAGTACTTCAGTTAAACGCTCTTTTCTCCAGAGATATGTTCGTTATGTAAAGCAATACCGCACTTACCACAAAATTCAATATATGTTTCTCTGCTGTGTTCCCTCTCCAAATAGTCAGAAAACATCTCTCAAGTCACTTTATAATATCAAGAGATGGGCTGCAGTATTTAACTGAGAACAGTAATTGATTAGGAAAACCTGTAACTGAGCATATCAAAAGGACCACCGACCGCAACTTTACTTCAAACCCGAAACTCGACAAATTCATCCTTTCACACAACTAGACAACCCGAATAAAGTGCAAGGAATTGTCCAAAATAAATATTAAAGAAGCAGACTAAAACTGAGCTATCCAGCACATGCAAGTTGAATGCAGGAAACTGAAAGAAACTCAAACAGGCAAGTAAACATGCTACAGGCTGGGTGCCCCTAACCTGCCCCGTTTTCATACCAATATATCAACAGAAATTAATCATCTGGTCAGAATTAATGAAGTTTAATCAGATAATCGTTGATAAAATATTTACAGAGTGAACAAGGTATACAATATTCATCACTGAACAAATAGTTGAAATGAAACAAAAGCTGGCTCAATTCCAGCAATCTGAGAAACTGACATCGATCTTTCCAAAAAAATCAGAAACCTGACATCGGGGAACGTAATGATCGATCAACAATAAACTTTAGTTTCAATTGAATGTCACAAATTGGATAAAATTAATGCCATTTATTGAAAATCCTCAAATCGACGAACTGATCATGACCTGATTGCGCTCCAGAAATCCATCGGTTGACTAGAACATTATTAACCATCTAACAAATGGCAAATTACAACAACATTACCTGATATTCATCAAACTGAGGAATTGGTCACACACTGATCAAACACTCAGAAAATGAAACTTGATTGAACATGCAGCAATGAAGGAAGTCATCCCAAACGGACTGGAACTTTACATCTGGCCACTTGATCAGAATCAACTTGAACTTTGACGAATTCAACAGAGCCTAACCGTCAAGTAACCAACCAATTGGTTAAAAATTGGTCAAATGTCCAACAATTGACCGACTGGCCACAGTGAGATTGAACCATAAGAAATTCAGCAACAGAAGAGTGCTGGTATTCACGCAGAGTGCTGGAAATGTAGCTATGGAGCACACTGAGGTACAGGGTTGCAAATTGGGAAGTATTGTAGTAGATAGGGAGGACGTGCTAGAAATTCTCGAGGGTTTGAAGTTGGATAAGTCCCCTGGGCCGGACAGGATTTACCCTAGGATTCTCTGGGAGGCAAGAGAGGAGATTGCAGAGCCTCTGGCTCTGATCTTCAGGTCCTCGTGGTTACGGGTGTGGTTCCGGAGGACTGGAGGATAGCGAATGTGGTCCCATTGTTTAAGAAGGGGAAGAGAGACCTTCCAGGGAATTATAGGCCAGTGAGTCTTACTTCTGTTGTGGGCAAGGTATTGGAGAGAATTATTAGGGATAGGATTTATAGTTATTTAGAGAGAAATGAATTGATTGGGGATAGTCAGCATGGTTTCGTGAAGGGTAGGTCATGCCTTACTAACCTCATTGAGTTTTTTGAGAAAGTGACCAAAGAGGGGAAAGGCGGTTGATGTAGTATATATGGACTTTAGTAAGGCGTTTGATAAGGTGGCCCATGGAAGACTTCTACAGAAAATGCAGATGTGTGGAATAGAGGGTGATTTAGCAAATGGATTAGGAATTGGCTGGCAGATAGAAGACAGAGGGTGGTGGTTGATGGGAGATATTCATCGTGGAGTTCGGTGACAAGTGGTGTGCCTCAGGGGTCTGTTGGGGCCCCTGCTGTTTGTAATTTTTATAAATGATCTGGATGAGGGTATTGAGGGATGGATCAGTAAATTTGCAGATGACACTAAAGTCGGTGGAGTGGTAGATAGTGAAGAGGGGTGTTTATAGTTTACAGAGTGACTTGGACAAGTTGCAGAGCTGGGCCGAGAGGTGGCAAATGGAGTTTAATGTGGAAAAGTGTGAGGTAATGCACTTTGGCAGGAACAATAAATGTGTAGAGTATAGGGCTAATGGTAGGCCTTAATAGTGTTGAGGAACAGAAGGATCTTGTGTATGTGTCAATAGATCCCTGAAAGTAGGCAGTCAAGTGGATAAAGTTGTTAAGAAGGCTTATGGAGTCTTAGCTTTTATTGGTAGGGGGATTGAATTTAGGAGCCGCAGCATCATGTTGCAACTGTACAAAACTCTAGTGCGGCCGCACTTGGAGTATTGTGCAGTTCTGGTCCCCACATTATAAGAAAGATGTGGAGGCATTGGAGAGGGTACAGAGGAGGTTTACCAGGATGTTGCCTGGTATGGAGGGCAGGTCCTATGAAGAGAGGTTGAAGGATTTGAGGTTGTTTTCGTTAGAAAGGAGGCGGCTAAGAGGGGATCTTATTGAAGCATATAAGATGATTAGAGGTTTAGATAGGGTGGACAGTGATAGCCTTTTTCCTAGGATGGAGAAAGCTAGCACGAGGGGACACAGCTTTAAATTAAGGGGTATGAGTTTAGGACGGATATCAGAGGTAGGTTCTCTACTAGTATTAGGGTGCGCTTGCAGCTGCTTTGGCGCAAGTTTGGTGGCGTTTAAGAGGTTAATTGATAAGTATATGGAAGAGAAGGGAATGGTTTAGTTTGGAGGGGCATTGCTTTTTATTTTGGTCGGCACAACATCGAAGGCTGAAGGGCCTGTTCTGTGCTGTAATGTTCTATGTTCTATAAGAATAACTGGCTGGATGCAAAGTAGATGTTATCCATCTGTCAATGCATCCATATTTTGGCAATCTTTGCTCTACTTCACTAATATGTCAGAAAATAGCTAATTTCCCATGTCATAGTTAAACAACATAATGTTCAAGGACATTCAGTACAACTATATAATACCGGGTAGGTGGAAGGGACAGCTTAGAAACTACATTGGTACTGTGCATTTGGCATAGTTATTGGAAAACAGGGATGGAAAATCCTCAGTAAACTTTCACAGATAAAAACATGTTTGTCTTGCTTAAAGAGGTGTGATTTTAAAAGTAATAGAGAAGCAAAAGCTGGATGTTATAGTTAGAGAACTGAACACTTTTAAGCCACAGACATTAATGCTTTAAAACAAACATGTTTCTCTAAGGAAAATGGTTATGTGACAAATCCACAGCCCCCTGCAAATCAACAAAAATATAAACTAAATATAAAGAGCTCAATATTGTTCAAATCTATAACAATACGGAAATTGCGGGAGACGACCTGAAAATAAAAAGAAACAAAGAACGTGCATAACTCTGTCAACATGAAAATTTAATGCTCACATGAGGACTAAATAAAGAAATAATGCGTATCCTAGAGAGCGAACGGCTGCGTTCAACTAGAAAACGAAGCATAACTTCACAGGAAAATGGATAAGAAACATATTTGCGAATATGTTGCCTATTAATTTGAAAGTAGATGAAAAGTCATACAACCCTTAGAATTCTGGAATGTGGATGAAGGCTATTTAGTCCATCGGGGTATCGATGACGTTGTGAAAGAGCGTATCATTTTGGTCCCCGTCCCGCCATATCTCTGTGCATTTTCCAAGACTAATTCAATTAATCCACTCTTTCGTGGACTGGGGAGGAACCCAGTGTACCAGCGGGAGCGAGCAAGAGAAGGGGAGAGCTACAAAGTCCACACAGTCCCCGAAGTTCACAACCGAACTTGGGTGCCTGGCACAACAATGCTAACCACTGTGCCACCTTGGCAAGATTAATTTATTGGCATTTACGAGATTATTTTTATGCAGTAAAATTCTTGAATGAATGCATTTTTGGACTAATAGTAATAATTATTTGTGAATTAGTTATGTTGGGGGTGAGAGAATAAAAATGAAAAGCGTTGAGGTTTGCAAGTACAGAGGAGATGCTAGGGGAAAGTTTTTCACTCAGAGGGTGGTGAGTGAATGGAATCGGCTGCCATCGGTGGTGGTCGAGGCGAACTCGCTGGGGTCTTTTAAAAGACTTCTGGATGAGTATATGGGATCCAATGGGATTGGGGGGTATAGATAGGTCTATGGCTGGGCAGGTTTTTGGTGTGTTCGGCACAACTTGTGGGCCGAAGGGCCTGTTTGTGCTGTAGTGTTCTATGTTCTATGTTCTATGTTTTAATATGATTGTATGGTGAGGTTTAGGAACCAATAACCAATATGACAATAATCGATACATGGTGACAACTTTCATTGTTACAGAAAACAAGCTTCCTCTCTGTTGCAAGGGTTAGAACAGCAAGAACTGTAGAAACTGACCTTTTTTAGCAATGACGAAATTTTGGAGTCAGCAAGGACAAAAAGACGTAGGGATACCAAAATAAGTTAGAATCTTCTGAGATTGGGAGAAAGTGAAATGAGATGAATACAACATGTGTCTCTTTGGTAAAACCTACATGTACCTTTAGATTGAAATTTAAAGAATGCCAGTGTGAATGCAAAGCATGATACAAGTATATGCAGCATTCATGTAAACATCAGCGTCTGCTTCAGAATTTTCTGAAGTAGCTCTCTCCTGCAAATGCTCAAATCAAGTTGATCCGCGTCTACTCTGATTCTCCTACGATTAGCGCATAAGAACTGAATGTGAACAAATAAAATCATTAATATCTAGTCAAGATGGCAGGGTTGGTAATGCATCATGCCTACAATCTCTGGGACACACTTCACTCAGCGTGATCCAGACTTAACATGCTGCCCTAAGTGTCTGCAGATTAATGATATACTGCATACTCGTTGAGCTGGAAGTCCAACTGCGGTCAATGTGATGCGTCATCAAGAAGAACGATTACTTGGATCCAGTTTACGAATCAGTAGTTACAAACCTAAGGAAAATATTTTCTGATTCGAAAGTGATAAGGAGAGGATGGTGTGACTGCAAATGAGGCAATCATGGGAAGGCTACCAACCAAGTGAAGGAATGTTAACTTTTAAAATTGTCCAAATGGTCCATAAATTGTGTGGATTGAAGTGATAGCTGGAACGTGGATGAGTAAATTGTATATAGCACAGGAAGACATTGAACAGTTCTGGGAAGGGGCGCAGAGGAGATTTGAGATGTAGTGCCGAGTGCTGTGATGGGAAGAAAAAAACAGTGCTTTGCAGCCGAGGACTGGAGCCCAGTATACCGAGTATCCTCTTGGTGCCAAGGTTTGGGGAACTTATCGCAGACTGCAGAGAATGTATCGCAGACTGACTTGCAAAGGAGTACCCAGTGGAAATTGTCCATGTAGCCATTAGTGACATAGCTAGAAAAGGGAAAAAAATCTGCTGAGGGTTTATTCTCATCTGCAGTCTAAACTACCAGTTTGAACCTCAAAAGTAATCATCACTGTATCCTGTCTGAGCCACAAGCAAATTGTTATAGCATAAATAGGATTGCAGATTGAAATGCTTGGCTCAAAGTTTGAACAAACGGGTTCTGATTCATGGGAGATGTGGGGCTATAACTTTGGGGAGATCTTCTGAACAGAGCTGGGACAAGTCATCTGGCGAGTTGCATAATGGAGTGCAATGGGAGTACTTTAAAATCGGGAGAAGGGATAAAATATAAGTAGACGTGATAAATTAAGTAGACAGGACTTTGGGAAAAGAAACACTAGGAGTAAATATGAATACAATAATCAGAGTTTGGCAGTGCGGAACAAGGGCTATAAAGCTGTGGGAGCAGCAGGTAAGAACACCGATTACAAATCAGGAAAACGCAGAACTAAATATCATGTACATAAATGCACATATGATTAATCACAAAATATATCAATTACCAGTGCCGATATCAATCATATGTACGATCTCATAGCAATTACATAGACATGGCTCCAGGGTAACCACGACTGGAACATGAACATTCAGGGATACAAGGTACTTCGGAAGGATCAGAAGGTTAGAACAAGGTGAAGGTGAAGGGTAGCTCTGTTAATTATAGAGGAAGAAATTGTGGCGATCAAGATTTTGAATCAGTTTGGATCTTCATGAAATTCAGGATCACTGTAAGGTTAATTAACTACTACCCGCCCTGTCTCCTACAATTATTTGAGAACATGTGCATATAGATACATTTGCTTCTTCATCATCTTAAGAATGGAATTTATTTTAATTTGATTTATTATTTTCTTAATATGCAGTGAAAGGTATTGTTGCTTGAGCGCTATAAAGACAAAGCATAACGTACATAGAGAAGTTAACAAGAACGTGCAGAATGTAACTCTAAAATCGTAACTAGGATGTAGAATGGGTACTCCCCAGCTCCTCGGCACCAGGTCCTGAAACAGGTCACACAAGTGTCGTATAATATCTTTTCAGAGTCTGAGATGTCGGTAGCATACAGTGTCTGACATCTCGCCGAACGGTACAGGTGCACGGAAGTGCCTGTGTCTCTGCTTCCTCCTTCTCTGAAGCCCTGGCTCTGAGTGAATGGCAGCCACTTCCAGCTTTTGATGGTCGTCTCCCTCTGGTCCTGCAAGTGGTATGGCCCGGGCCTCCTGGGCCCGCAATTCTTCCTCCAGTTCCTCCTTCTTAGCTCCAGCAACAACCAGAAGAACCGCAAGATCGATAGGTTGCATCGCAAAAGCCATCTCCACGCTCTGAAAGGCGGGGACGGGGTGGAGGGTGCAGGAGGATCGTGGGGGAGGCGGGAATGAATGAATGTTGGAGTCATGCAACAATGCTGTTTGCCCAAGCACATCAACAATCACAACATCCCTCCCCATTACCCCAATTCCCCCCCCCCAGCCATGTGCTCCACACAGTCACAGCCTCTGGTACCATTGAGGGGTTACAGCAGTGCCATCTGCACTTTGTGCAAATCCTTCAGCCTTCAGAAGAGATAGGAGAGGCGTTGAATGAATACTTTTCTTCAGTGATCATTAAGGAGAGGAGTCATGTCTTTGAGGATGAGAATGTGATACGGGCTGATCGGATGAAGAGAGTGGTTGGGGTGTGGAATGCGCTGCCTGCTGTGATAGTGCAGTCCGACATTTTAGGAACTTTCCAGCGTTTTTTTTTTAGATAAGCACATGGAACACGCCAGAATGATAGGGAGTGGGATAGCTTGATCTTGGTTTCGGACATGGCTCGGCATAAAATCGAGAGCCCAAGGCCGGTACTATACTTACCGTTCCACGTTCTATGTTCAGCCTGAAGTGAGCTGCCGTGTTTGGAATCAGCTGCACTGCAGAACCCGAGCTCCTTGCTGCCAAACAGGCATCGGAGATCGAGAACAGCAACAGCCCCCTCTACCTCCCTCCCTCCATTCCCCCCCCCACCACCACCACCCACCACCCACCACCCACCCCCCCGCAATTCCCCCACGTACCGGCAGAGCCACCGCCGACCGGGGACAGCAGAATGACCGTGACTACAACACACCCGTAAATAACGGAGAGCTTTCAGAAACCAACCACTTACCTCCTCGCCAACCCACATTGAGGAAACTTCAATTTCCGATTTCCGAGTTTTATTTAGCAGGTCGCTTATAGCGCGGATCCGGAACAGGCCAGAAGACGGTAAAACGGGATTTAGCGGTAAATTGAGCGATTAAATCGATTTAACTGCATGTTAATGCATTTTAATTATCAGGCCGCCCGATTAGGGCGCAGACCGGATCCGCAGACAAATCGGGTATGAGTAAAGGCACGATCTGCTTGGAATTGGATGCAGATTGAGTTACACACCCCACACTTGAATTGACCACGATTTCGCGCCCATTTTTTGGTAAAATCGGGCACTTCAAATCAAAATGGTAAAATCGGACTTCCACATAGAGGCAACAGTGTATACCATCTAAAGGGCACTCTGCAGGAACTCAGCAATGCTCCTGAGACAACACCTTCGATCATTGGTACCTGGAAGGGTTAGACAACAGATACAGAGACATCATTACCTGGAATTCCTCCTCCTATCACGGACGCGCACTAAAGACAAGTCATCTCGACTCGAACCTTAACTCTGTTCTCTCCTCATAGGTGTTGCCTGGTCTGCAAAGGGTTTGAGGCATTTTTGTTTTATTGGTCCCCATCCTGATTTGGACATTTAAGGCCGTTGCTTCTCTGTCGTTTTCTCAATATCCTAGAGTTCCTTTCATATCCGCACTGTGAGTGTACCTATGTACTGTAGCAGTTCAAGAAGGCAACTTACCACTCACTCTTTTCTCATAGACAATTAGGGATGATGAATGTTGGCCTAGCCACTGGCAGGATCTCGCCATGACAGATACAGAAATTTTGCAGTGTGGCGGTTGAGCCTTTAATTAGCGGGAGGTTGGAGCAAAATATTTTATTCCTATAAAACAGACAACCTTCATGAATCGACTAATCTCTTTCCTGTGCACCCGTATTCAGGGTGGAGTATTTGCGATTTATGTTCCAACGTAGCATTCATGTGATGTTGAGTTTTCTAGACTGTTAGCTAATCTAATAGCCTCCAGCGATTTAATAGGTCATTGCCCCAAGCTAAGAAACATGTTCCTTGGCTGAAATGTTTTCTGCACTACCCAGGGAGCTCTATCAATTGATATCCATACTCTAAGATTCTACGTATTGGCGGTCCATTTTTTTATCTATATAATGGGGCAGAAGACCTGAAAGATTTGTTTTCTTATACAGTAGGCATAACGAATAACATATTTTCAGCAGAAGTGTCGATTTGAATAACAATTTCCTGTTCTCTTGCAGACGACTGGTGAGACAATCGCCAGGCAGAAGAGGAGACTAACCTTTGGCACTGGTGGTATGCTGTTGTCTGCGATATTTGTTTGCCAGCAGAGAAAAGATTAAGATAGCAAGTGAGGTACAACTGAGGCTTTACTGTGTGCAATTTGTCAAATCGCGCCTTTTGACTAAGATGGAGCGTGAAATTGATCTTAGGAGGGTTACAATGCCTCATCCTGTTAGCATTAATCTTGTTTGATCAAGCCCGATATGGGATGCAATGCCTCGTCTCGCCAGTTTAGATTTGGGTCGTCCGTCATGTGATGACTATAACTGGACGCAATTTGAATGGACTTCTTTTGATTCGAACTAAAGTACATAAAGATGAAATAAAAACTACTCAATTGGTTTAATGGGTTTTTGCAGATTCGATCCAATATTATAATTCTTCTATGTAGCCAGCTGCACAGGATAAATGGCTCACTTTCGTTCCTATAAAATAAGCTCATGCAGTCGAACAGCCGGCTGCTGATGCTGTATAATAAACTCAATGGCTATTAGAATAAAGCCTGTTTAAGTGTGACAGGTTTGATGCTCTATTTGACTAATTCCTGTTCTCGTGCAACGGTCTCGAAGTGCGGAATGGACTACTACTGATTTCGCTTCATAGTTTCAAGATATTTAATACAGGCTGGTGTTCGCATGCAACCGATTGGAATGTCCTCTTCCGCTTTCAATGAAAAAATATTTCAGGGCATTCTCTTGCTCATCCGTAGAAGATTTGAAGTGTTAAAAGTCTACCATTAATGTCATATGGCAGCCATTTCCAGTGGAATTGTCTCCTTTCTTTCCAAAAAAAAACGGTTTTGATGATTATATGTTCTGCTTGGATATAATACGCTGTATGCAATTAACGGGCTCCTTAGTGTACCTATTATATAGATCGTCGAGGGTGAAGTCGTTAGTTTCATGCATGCAATTGGTGCATTTACGGAAAAGTCAATTACTTCTCAGTACACTTTAATTTCAATTTTAAAATGTAATGTGAGACAATCACATGCACTGTTAAAATGCACATTTTGTTATAGTGTGTTCAAAGAGACTTCCAGCTCATAGAATAATCCAAAGCGTCATCAAAATAGGTAGTTTCCAAAAGCCTGATTTAAGCTTCTTCAACGTCAATTAGAAACACGAGCACATTTATAATTCAAGCTAAATCAAAAAAGTGAGTTACACAAATGATTGTGGCAATATGAAAGACAACAAATATACGTAAAGGAAATTAGCACAGTGAACTGCAGAAATGAATAAAAACTGAAATCTGCTGGCCAGCCGTGTACCATGATGTGGAGATGCCGGCGTCGGACTAGGGTAAACACAGTAAGAAGTCTGACAAAGTCAGGTTTAAGTCCAACTGACTTATTTGATAGTAAACTCGCAAGCTTGAGTTTGGAGAATTCTGGCCTCAGGCAGAGCATATAACAGCATAGACAGTTTACAGATTACTGATTCTGTGCTGTGTTGAGTCTATGCTGTTATATGTTCTGTCTGAGGCCAGAACTCTCCGTTCACCTGACGAAGGAGCAAACTCTGAAAGTTTGCGAGTTTACTATCAAATAAGTAAATGGGTAAATTCTTTACCCAAAAGGTGGTTCGGGAGTGGAATGCCCTGCCTGCAGCAGTTGTGGATGCGCCAAGTTTGGTGGCGTTTAAGAGGTTAGTTGATAAGTATATGGAAGAGAAGGGAATGGTTTAGTTTGGAGGGGCATTGCATTTTGTATTGGTCGGCGCAGCATCGAGGGCCGAAGGGCCTGTTCTGTGCTGTGGTGTTCTATGTTCTATATATGAAAGTAAGCAAGTGGCGCCTGCCGGCACCATGAAGGGCGTCTGTGTCCAATGGCACTGCAGGGACTGCATAGCATAATCGACTTATTTAATCTCAATTCCTTTTAATTATTTTTCTTTATTTGTTTTTTCCTCTGACGTTTGCTTTACTCTGCTGCAGTATCCCTTTGAGGATCTTCATTATTTAAATCATCCAACAGTTTTTTTTTATTTGCTTAACAGGAAACAACATGTCGGAAAAAACCGCACATACTACACAGCCGAATTTGTTAGGGACTATCCGATGGTCATTCTCAGTTTTAGCTTTTAGCCAATCATATTTCTATTACTGGTGTATTATAACACTCAAGGCTGATTGATATCACGCTTTATTAAGGTCGAAATCCACACCAGAGAACAGGGTGAAGTTCGTGTTTATTACTGTCGGTTGTATGTGATCTTTACTCGGGTTTGCTTATTAACCAGCTGAGTCAGAAATATGACTCGAATCGGTATCAGCTGCAGGGCGCAAGGTATAATCTTGGGAAGGCTGAGTGTGATTACTGTTTGCTGCACAAGGGCATCTCTCTTTCCATATATATAATTTTATGGTCATTGATATTGAAATTGTTTTAATAAGGTTGCAGAAAAGATATTTCCACTGTTATGTACTTACTTATTGTACAATTTAATACAATTAAACTGCGAAATACAATACATCGATCAAATGCTGCTTTGCAAACCGTTGACCGATATTTGTTATTTGGCAATTTCCTGCAGACAATTTAAGTCCAAACTCTTGTCAAAATATCATGAGTTTAGCCACACTTGCCCTACCCTTTGAAATCCCATTAGCTTTGCAAACTGGGGCTCCAAATATTTATTATTTTTTTTTTATTAAGCAACACAGCACGGGAAACAGGCCATTCGGCCCAACGAGCCCGCGCCGCCGTAATACCAAATACATTATCCTATTTTAATATTCCTATATAATAATATATATATTAATCCTAATTTGGAAAATTTTCACCATAGGGACAATTTGTTACCCAATCAGCCTAAGAGCGAATTTTTGGGTTGTGGGAGGAAACCGGAGTGCCCGGAGAAAACCCACGCAACCACGGGGAGAACGCGCAAACTCCCGCAGACACCGGCCCAATTCCAAGTGTCTGCACAGCCACATCGATAGTCTCTGAGCTGTCATGGTGCCCTTCAGGTGGTCCACATAAAGCACTCATATACGACATGAGGTACCAGGCAACCCATGAATCAACATCCAAGAGCTGTACCCGCACCACCTGCCGAATGCGTGCTCAAATTATGGACCGAATTACCTGTGGAAAAAAGCCGTAGTTAAACAGTCCTAATATATCCCTCTATCTGCATACCGCTCATGTGGCTGTCCAAGAGACCCTTAAACAGCCCCAGCGTGCCTGCTCCCACCACCTTACTCGGCAGTGCATTCCACACCCCCACTACCCTTTGTGTGAAAAACTGCCCTCTAATATTCGTCCTATACATAGCCCCCCTCACCCTATGGCCATGACCTCTCGTCCTATCCATTTCTAAAGGTGGAAAAAGTTTACCTCCATTTACTCTATCTATACCCCTTATAATCTTATACACCTCTATGAGATCCCCTCTAAGCCGACGTCTTTCAAGGGAAAACAACCCCAGTCTATTTAATCGTTCCTCATAAGACAGTCCTTCCATACCAGGCAGCATCCTGGTAAACCTCCTCTGCACTCTCTCCAAGGACTCCACATCCTTCCGATAGTACGGAGACCAGAACTGGGCGCAGTATTCCAAGTGAGGCCTAACCAAAGTTGTATACAACTGCAACATCAAACTCCTACTCTTATATTCTATACCCTTTTCTATGAAAGCTAACATACTATACGCCTTCTTTGTCACCTTCTCCACCTGTGAGGACACCTTCAGAGACTTGTGAACCTGCACCCCCAAGTCTCTCTGCGTCTCTATGCTCCTTATAGTTTTACCTTTTATCCTATAATTCTCTTCTACATTTTTCCGGCCAAAATGCATCACCTCGCATTTTTCCGGATTAAATTCCATTTGCCATCTATCTGCCCAATCTACCAACCTGTCTATGTCCTGTTGTATTGCCTGACACTGCTCTTCTGTACCCGCCAATCCAAGCATCTTGGTGTCATCAGCAAATTTGCTGATCTCACCACCTACCCCTACTTCCAAGTCGGGGTTGATTGTTGAGGAGATGTGCGTGCAATCTGCGCTGGGAATCAAATTTGCGTTTGTAAAATCAGTTTGGTTCCAATGACTCTAAGTTCATCAAATACAAATAACATTGGATAGTTATGAGCTGTTGACGAATGAGAAACGTCATGGTGACTTCAACCAGATTGCTGTGATTCTGGAGTCGCATGTACGCCAGGTCAGATAAGGCTTGCAATCTCCTTCCCTAAAGGGCATTGGTGATTTTTTTTTTAAGGAAAAGGAACAATCGACAATTGCTCCATTGTCATAACTGAACTTTTGATTCTAGATGTTTTTCTTAAATTCAAACTTCACTATTTGCCATGATGCGATTTGTATACAGGTTCGTAGAATCTTCCCGTTGGACTTTAAATAACACAGTACAAACACTTTTTTTTACCAGGGAAGTGTGTACTGGTCATATGCTCTTTAAAACTATTCAGACAAACCAAGAGGGTCCGATTTGTCGCACCTGTGACGCTGAGAGAGGTGAATGATAGGCATATGGATAACATTGAAATAATTTAGATTAGAAAGTCATTGGATTGGTTCCTCTGTTCGGCGCAACATCGAGAGCCAAAGGGCCTGTACTGCGCTGTAATGTTCTATGTTCTATGAATGAAGAAATTACACTACAGCTCAGCCAATAGAGAAGTAGGGTATGAATTGAAATTATCCGGAGTACAGACAGCCCTGGTTCTGATGAGGTTAAGATGAGACGGACTCGCGATGGATAGCGTAATTTGAGCATTTTGGAATAGTTCACTTGTGCTACTGGTTAAGACATGCGGCTGTAAGACAAGGGCCTTAAGAACGTAAGAAATAAGAGCAGGAGTAGGCCATCTAGCCCTTCCACCCTGCCCGCCACTTAATAAGATCGTGGCTGATCTGAAGCGTTTGCCACTATTTAGCTGGTAGAAATTGCTGGTCATCCGATGCAGTATGACAACAAACTTTTTGAAGAGTTGGAATCAATGCCCAAATGTTTATCCATCAGTTGACTTCACGAAGATTTGTCAGACTCCTAGCAGACAACCTTTAAACAGGAGAGGAAAGGACGTAGCAACCAACCGTGTACTGACGAAATGAGGGCCCAAATACCAATCTGGACCACACTGGTTTTTCAGTCTACTAGACTGACGCACTTGGCCACCGAGTCTTGGTTTGGGAGATTAACCTAGTGATTTCAACAGATGCCCACTGCACACAAATACCTTCTTGGCCTGAGCATTGGATATGATTGATCCTTCATTTGCCCTGCTTCTGTCATGATCACACTTTATTCAAAGAAAACATCGACAAAATATATGTTTTAATAAAAAACATAATTTATACTTTTCCCCAACCAATTTGGCTATGTAAAATCATTCACTCAATATGAGTGTGTATTTCAAAACTTTACATTGCAATTTAAGACAAAGAACAAAGAAAATGAGAGGCCTTTCGGTCCTCCGAGCCTGCACAGACCATGCTGCCCGACTGAACTAAAACCGTTATCCTTCAGGGGACCATACCTTCCATTCCCATCCTATACGTGTATTTATCAAGATACCCCTTAAAACTGACTATCATCTCTGCGTCCACTACTTCTTCCAGCAGCAAGTTCCTGGCACGCACCATCCTCTGTGTAAAAGAAAACTTGTCTCGTATATCTTCTTTAACTTTGCCCCTTGCACCTTAAACCTAAGTCCGCTAGTAATTCACCCTTCCACACTGGGAAAAAGCTTCTGACTATATACTCTATCCATATTTCTCATAATCTTATAGACTTCTATCATGTAGCCCTTCAAAAGTTGTTGTTCCAGTCCGAACAAACCAAGTTTCCCAAATTTCTCCTCATGTCTCATGCCGCAATACCAGGCACCATCCCAGTAAATCTTTTCTGTGCCCTCAACAAAGCCTCCACATCCTTCTGGTAGAATTGAACATTATATATTCCAAGGGCCCGCTAAACAAGGTTCTATAAAGTTGCAACACTACTTGCCCATTTTTAAGGTCAGTGCCCCGGCTGACGAAGTCAAGCATGCCGTATGCCTTCTTCACTACTTTCTCCATCTGCGTTGCCACTTTCAGAAACATCCCTCTTTATCCCGCCTGAAACATCTCTTTCCTGGAACGTTAATCTGTGAGTCATGTCCTTCCCTGCAATAGCACCGACATCATATTTCCAAATACGCAACCAATCTCTAGTTCATGTGCATTACTTGTTACACTTCTTGCATTTAAACAAATGCACTTCCGTCCACCAGACCTCTTTTATTAGCAACCACACTCTGCCTACTCTGTATCAGAGTCTTAATGGCCTTATACTCTGGTTTCCCAGCCTAATTTCCCATTGAGCAATTTTTCACTAAAACGTGAATGAGAAAAAAGCTCCATTCTTCATTCGAAAAGGTACAAAATGAACATCACGTCTCTATATGGTTATTAAACTTCAATTAGATGAGTACCGTGAGTCCTTCTCTGGATTGATGTAATGCCCTAAGAGCCTTTTTTTCTTCTCCGCTGAATTGATTCCAACTCAACCTTGAACAACGTTTGAAAAGGAAACACAATGTTAAAAGATTGGAAGGCATTTCGAAATTCTAAGTTCTCTTATTTCACTGCAATCTATGGCCTTCAATACTTTAAACACTTCAGTAATATCCCTCCTTCATCCTTCTGCGTTCTGATCAAAACAGTTCCCGTCTAACCAGCCTTGTTTCATAGTTGAAACGCTCTAGCCCATACCGTGTCCTTGTGAATCTGTTCTATAGCCTTTTCTGTGTGATCACATCCTTTACGACAACCAGAACTGCGCAGCATAGTCTAGCTGTAGCTAGCAAGTGATTTTTGTTGTTGTTAATGCAGACCCGCCATAACACCCCTGCTTCCATTCACGATGCTCCAGCTAATGAAAGCAGATGTCCCATATATCAACTTCACTATCTGATCTATCTGCCCTGTAGCCTTTCGGGATCTACAGGCATACCCATCCATATCTGCATTTCTTGGCATTCATCGTGTACTCCCTTCACTTGATGATGCATCATCTCATGCTTTACTGAATTGAATTATATTCCCCAATCTTCTGCCCTGATTAGTAAAACTTAACAAAAATGCTCACGAGATTTTTTGCAGCGTGATGCAGGATCGTATGAGTCGACAAAAGGGTGCACCAGTTCGGAAGCGGTTTCGCTGCAGATCCAATTCAGTTAGCGAATGGTTGACGGCGACAGCTGCGGCTAGCGCCTCGGCACAGTTGTCTGTAAGTCCATTGATGTTCAACCTACAGAGGATATATGTTACATATTTAAATATACCAAAACTGGAACAGAAGGCAAATTGCATCTGTACGACATGTGCAGAAGCCTTCTGCAAGAGTGAACAATCATCAAGGAATCGAGTCATATTAAGCTTATATTAAAGTGAATCATGTACATCACGTCATCTTTTTAAAGCCTTGGGCATCTATGCAGCTGATGAAGTCGGTGAAGTTATTTGACCAATAGTCAATATTTTGCAATTTGTTTTGGGAAGAAACAAGCCAATTTCTGAAATAAAGTCTGTATTATTAAAGGGCAGTAATCTGTTCTCAGTCCATTCAAACGATGTTCGCATAACTCCGAGACTTCGGAATGAAGAAAGAAAATCTGAATGAACTTTGTAGAATTATATATTAATAGGCCGTGAAAGCTCCATGATAAGACGTTGTTGATTAACAGACAACACATGGTAATTGACCGACACTGATCGCTTCATGCTGCCTTTGATAACTCTAAGCAATAGCCACACACCACAGTTGAGCTTTGAGACAACATTCTCAAACACCATCCAATATCTCAGGAATTATCGCATTGGAATTCTAATGTTTCTGCAGACTAAAGCTAACGTCTCAGGAGCCGAAACTCCACACGGCCTTCGATACGGAAGTAGTTGTAACTCAATGCGACATTGAAATCTTGCCCAACGCATTGATACCTTACACCGAAAATGCCAGGGACGACATCTTTGGAGAAACTACAGTAGCTCTGTAGCTCTGGGATATCTTTTTCGTAGGCTGTCTGAGGCTTCTGAAAAACTATTGCCATACAACCGTTACATTCTCAAACTTCTAATACCTTGCAAATTCAAACATTGCTTCTTATGTCACAAGATACATTCCTTGTACAGTATCTAATACTTCGGACATTATTTCTCATCCTTCCAATGCCCCAAGGGAAGCGTTTCTCTTCGACTTAGAGGGAGCAGCTTGCAAAACATCAACTGAGCGAACGGTATTGGAATAGAGTGAGAATGATCTCACCAAATTGATCTTGTTTATCTTTAATTTACCCTTTGTGCGCACAGTTTTGCTCCGGTCAAGTGCAAACTGGATGAATTAAAGTGGACATTAATTCTTGTTTGGACAGAGGCCAGGAACAGGATGAACTGTCATGTTGTATTTGTTGCTTTGGATGACCGTTACTTCAAGTCAGCTAATACTTACTAGCAGTCGGGATGCACGGCGGCACTACCCCCTTACTGCGCCAGAGAATCTGTTTCGATTCCGTTATTGGATCACTACGTGGAGTGAAATGTGTTTCCCCTCTCTGGCTTCCCCCCACAATCCGAATGTTTATAGGTGGAGAAATTTTGGCCATGCCACATTGCGCCTTAGTGTACAACGAAGTGTTAGATTAAGAGTGAAGTAGCAAGATGATAGGGAAGGCCTGGTGAGATCATCTATTAGAGGGTCGGTGCAGACTCAGTGGACCGAGTGGCCTCTCTGCACAGTGGAGTTTCAATGTTTCAATGGTTGTTGTATCCAACATCGGGACATTTCGTGGAAATTTTGAGTGAATTTTGAACTAATATTTGTCATTCTATTATGAAACAGAATGCATATGTATTGGCATTCATGCATATTAATTCATTGAATTCCATTGCAGTCTTCAATGTTTCGCGTCAGACACTTAAGTCAACATAGATAATTTGTTTAATTCTTTGAATTATCTAAGTTAGAGACAACGATATTCTCAATAAGGCATCAATGATGATACTTACTCCAGAATTCCGATTTTACAGTCTGATCTCCTGAGGCAGAGAGAGAGAACCTCCATGCCCGAGTCTTTCAGATTATTAGAAAGGAGCCTAAGAATTGAAGCAACGGCAATTTATTTAGAGGGATTTGAGGTTATTCACTTTGAGAACTTCCAAGAAATTATCCTAACAAATTAATCATTGAAATGATTTCCGAACAGTTTCATAATGTTCAAAAAAATGTCAGAATGTATTAGGAACATATCAGAGCAGCTCTACCAAGTAAGTTTAGCGGACTGGAATCACAAATGATGGAGGAAGCTTAGTAACTATCAAATTTATTGATTATATCGGGGTGGCTTGGAGTATTGTCATTGCAATGCAGCTAAAATTCTTGTTTTTTTGAGCGAGGCAAATGTTGAAATTTACTTAAAAATTGCTGCGAAAAGGAGCTGAACACTTACAGTTTCATTGTTACAACAAAGCTGAGGCCGAGCGTTCATTGCAAAGGGGCGCATGGCAACACTGACATCTCTTCCACTTTCTCCTCCAACCTCTGTCCGCCCTGCCAAGAATCTTAACTGAACTTTGCGCACTGAACCCCATGATTACTTGAGCACTATTTGCAAGATATCCGCTACACGTCTAGTAATAGGGATATGGAGGAGGAAATGGCAAAACAGATTATGGATAGGTGTGGAGGTCACAGGATAGTTATCATGGGTGACTTTAATTTCCCTAATATTGATTGGAATCTTTATATGTCGAGTAGTTCGATGGGACACTTTTTGTAAGTGTGTGCAGGAGGGTTTCCTGACACAATACGTGGACAACCTGACAAGAGTTGGTCCCGGATTGGATTTGACACTGGCAATGAACGGGGTCAAATGTTAGATGTGTTTGTGGGAGAGAACTTCGGAGATAGCGACCACAATTCGATGTCCTTTATTATTACAATGGAGAGGGATGGCGTCACACAGCAGAGTAAGGTTTATAATTGGGACACAGGTAATTATGATGCGATTAAACATGAATTAGGGAGCATAAATGGGAACAGAAACTGTTAGTTATGGTCACAAATGAAAAGTGGAGCTTTTCCAAGGAACAAATACTGCTGGTACTTGATAGGATGTCTCTGGCAGGCAGAGAGGAAACGGCCGAGTGAGGGAACCATGGTTCACAGAGGAGGTTGATTGTCTTGTCAAGAGGAAAAAGAAAGCGTATGTAAGGACGAAAAAATAAGTTTTAGTTGGGTCGCTTGTGGGTTACAAGGTAGCTAGGAATGAGTTAAAGAAAGCGCTTAGAAGAGGTAGGAGGCGACATGAGAAGTCCTGGCAGGTCGGATAAAAGAAAACCCCAAGGTTTTTTACTCTTCCATGAGAAATAAAAGCATGACCAAGGTGAGGTTAGGGCCACTCAAGGACAGTATTGGGAACTTGTGCATGGAATCGGAAGAGATAGGTTAGGTCTTGAATGAATATTTTCCTTCAGCGTTCACTGAGGAGAGGGGCCATGTTTTGAGGATGAATGTGTGATTTAGGCGGATAGGATGGAGGAGGTAAATGTTCTGAGCGAAGATGTATTAATGATTTTGAAAAACCTGAGGGTCGATAAGTCTCTTAGGTCAGTTGGAATGCACCTTAAGATACGTTGAGAGGCAAGGGATGAGATTGAGAACCTGCAGCTTTGATCTTTGGGTCCTCACTGTCCATGGGGACTGTTCCAGAGGACTAGAGAGTGGCGAATGTTTGTCCTCTTTTCGGAAAAGGAAATCGGAATGACACTGTTAATTATAACCAGTTAGTCTTACTTTGGTGGTCGGCAACCAATAGAAAGGTCCTGAGAGAAAGGATGTATAATCATTTGGAAAAAAACAGTTTAATCCGGAATAGTCAGCAGTTTTGTGAGGGGTAAGTCCTGTCTCACAAATTTGATTGAATCCTTTGATGAAGTAACTAAGTGTGTAGTCGAAGGTAGAGCAGTGGATGTTGTATGCATGGATTTTAGTATGGCATTTGATAAGGTTGTCCATAGTAGGCTCATGAGGAAAGTAAGGAGGTGTGAGATAGAAGGAAATGTTGCCGATTGGATAAGTAAATGGCTGTCTGATAGAAGACAAAGGGTGGGGGTGGAGGGAAAATTTTCAGATTGGAGGCCAGTTATCAGTGGCGTACCATAGGGATCAGTGCTGGGTTTTCTGCTATTTATGATTTTTATCAATGACTTGGAAAATGAGGCTGAAGAGTGGGTTAGTAAATTCGCTGATGGCACCAAGATTGGCGGAGTAGTGGCTGTTGTAGGCTGCAAAGAGACATTGAAGGGATGTAGAGCTGGGCAGAAAAGCGGCAGATGGAGTTTAACCCTGATAAGTTCGTGGTGATTCATGTTGGTAGGACAAACTTGAATGTGGATTATAGGGTCAATGGCAGGGTTCTGAGGAATGTGGAGGAACAGGGAGATCTTGGGGTTGATATGCACAGATCTCTGAAAGTTGCCACTCAACTAGGTAGAGCCATGAAAAAGGCTGATAGAGTGTTAGTGTTTATTAACAGGGGGTTGAGTTTAAGAGCCATGGGGTTCTGCTGCAACTATACCGGACCTTGGTGAGACCACATTTGGAATATTGTGTGCAGTTCTGGTCACAGTTAAGCTATAGGAAGGATGTGGAAGCATTAGAGAGATGGCAGAGGACATTTGCCAGAATGCTGCCTGGTTCGAAGAGTAGGTCTTATGAGGAAAGATTGAGGGAGCTTTTTTTTTAGAAGGAGGAGGATGAGAGGCAACTTAATAGACGTTTTCAAGATGGTGAGGGGGATAGATAGAGGGGATGTACACAGACTATTTCCTCGGATGGATGTAGCAGCTCCCTGAGGACATAACTATAAGGTTCATGGCAGGAGATATAGGAAAAATGTCGGAGGTAGATTCTTTACTGAGAGAGTCGTTGTGGTGTGGAATGCACAGCCTGCTGTGATAGTGGAGTCGGACATTGGATAGCCACATGGAGCACACCAGAATGATAGGGAGTGGGATAGCTTGATTTTGGGTTTGGATATAGCTCCACACAACATCGAGGGTCAAGGGGTCTGTACTGAATTGCATTGTTCTATATTCATTGTACACAGAATATCTTCTGTCTAAGGACTGGTCGAAATTCCAGGTTTGTTTCAACAACTATATCGAGAACTTTTATTTATCATCATCTATTAAACTTAGTAAAAAACTAAAGTGTTCTTCACAGATGTGTTCTAAAGCAAGGCCCGTGTGCCTTAGCAACTATTACGAGACCTGACTAACGGTTGATAAAGGAAATACTTTTTTACAGAACTTCTGAAAGCAGGAAAACATTGCAGAGAGAGTTCTGGTGGATTTTCTAGAATTGGAGGCCCGTGCTGGGCCAGTAAAGAGATTGAAAGCCACGCTCGACCAATGCCAATTCCTTGCCGCATTGTAGACGGGGGAGCTCACAAATAATCAAAGGCATTAAATTCTACAATAGTTGTCTACATTATGAGATCCAATCCTTGGAGACTACCCAGTCGGGGCCATAAGCACGAGTCACAACTATAAATCAAAGAAAAGGAAACTGAAATGAAATATTTTCTCCAAATATATTTGATATTTTCGCCAATGCTTATGCTTTGAAAAGTATGCATCAAGTGTAAAAAAAATAGACGATTGTGATGGATATCTTCGAGGTACAGGGTTACAATCGTCTGTTCATGATACAGGCATGGAGAAAACATGCCTAGTGAAACATTTGGAGCAGTACTCTGATTTAACACAATCTTCAGGCTTAATATAATTCCAGAGAGAATAGTAATGTGATACTCACCCCGAAATCAAGGATAGATTGTATTTACAGTGACTCAGAACACCGAACATTGCTTTCTTACTAATTTTGTATTTTTAATATCTTGAACTCAAGCTCTTGGCTCTTAGTTAGAGATGCCTATTCTTCAAACAAGGAACCAGCCTTGCTGATGAGTTCTGCTGAACTTAGTTCGTCGAAGATGTGCAAATTTCACTCGAATAAGCATATCACTATCATATCGTTCTACTCTAATGTATGGGGTTTTAGATCCAGCATCCTTTCATTAAAACCATTTATTTTCCCTTACACATTGGCTTCTTTCCATGATTCATTTTTCTGTTATGGATAGGGGAAGTTGGTCAGTAACTGAAATTGGTCATTGGCCTTATCTACAGTGTACATCAGCAGAACGCGATGTGGATTACAATTTAATGACAATCAAAAGCGACATGGCTTGTATTGCGTTGAAATTCTGAACATATTACATCCCTTTTTTTAAGAATACGTACCTGAGTATCTTGCATTTGTGCAGAATGGGAGCGAGCCGCTGAATCCCTTCAGTTTGTATGAAGCAGTAATTCAGATCCAACTCCTCTATGATGTCACAGGGACCCAAAACAGTCGCCAGCACAAAACAATCTACTGGATTCAGACGTATTGCTTTTGATTCACTACTGTGGCCCAGCTTAACGGTTAGGCTGTCATATCCTATGAACCGAGATATCTTATCCTGCGATTCGAATACGTAATGGAAAATGTTCATGAGATTCCTCCTATCCTTTTTGCTGTGTGTACTTGAGAGCTGGGTTTGGACCTTTTGTGTTAGCCAGACTTTCACTTGGCACTTGACCTCGTGCTGGAAATCACCCAGGAACTTAACCAGCGGCCGGGATGTGCAGGGAGCGGAGAGGCCCACAATGAAGCGGAAAAATATGTCAAATCGCCCGTCGTCCCGACTATCGGCTTGGTCCAGCAGCTCAGCCAAATTTGCCGGAGCGGTCTTCAAATAGGGTGAGAGCGCGGCGAGATATTCCTGGACGGTGAGGTGGATGAATGTATACACCGCGCTGGTGACGGAGTAGTCTCTCTCCAGAATTTCCATCATGAACCCAGAGATGAACTTGGAAGGTTGGAGTTGGTGCTGATTGAAGTGGTTTTGATTGAACACGATGGTCTTATTTGAGACTCCCTCAAAGGCCATCTCACCCGTCTTGAGTAAAATATCGCGCCTATTTTCGACTTCTCGGGAGTGGTTGTTCAAAACGTTGCAAATGTAATTGGAGAAGAGTTGAGTGATGGTTCGGGGGAGTTGCTGTCCGGCTTGAGGGTTTGACACGAGGGGAGCCAATGAGCAGCAGAGGATCCAGCAGTATGATGGGTTGTAGCACATGGTGTACAGGATGTCGTTCTGCTCCACCTGGCGGAACACATCTTCCGCGACGTCTGTAGAACCGTAGAATTTGTTAAAGTATTCTCTTCTCTCCTTGGCGAAGAAGCCCAAGATTTCAGCCCAGAGGTTGACCTCAGATTTTTCCAATGATTCGAGTGCATGCGGTCGGCTGGTGATCAGCACCGAACAATCCTTCAAGAGTCTCTGCTGTACTAAACAGCGGACAATGTCAGCCAGTTCACACCGACATTCAGGATCGAAGCAAGCCCGCTCCGCTTCCATGCATTGACACGTCTCGGTAAAATCGATGTTGACCTTGAACTCGTCCAAACCATCGAAGATGAAGAGCAGGCTGCGAGGATTATCCCACAGACGCTGGATCGATCCCTCCAGGTAAGGGTATGACTTCAGGATCAATTCCTTCAGACTCGTCTTTCCTCTGAGGCCATTCAGGTCCCGAAACTTGAAATGAAACACGAAGTCAAACTGAGGGTACATTTGTCCAGCCGCCCAACCGTGGACGATCTTCTGTATCATCGTGGTTTTGCCGATGCCCGCCACCCCGCTCACTACCGAAGTGCCCCCCAGGCTGCTCTTGCCGAAGCAATCTCTGAACAGTTGGTGAATGCGGATTTTCTCCAGCTCATCCCGGACCAGTTTCCTTTGCCACTCCTCATGGTCCCTGCCTCTGGACCACAGCTCGTGCTCTAGGAGTCTTCTCTCGCGGACGTTGGCAACGACTATCAGTTCAGTGTAGCGTTCTGATAGACAAAATGTTTGGGTCTGCTTCTCTTGAATGTCATTAACCAGCATTCTCTCATTTTCCAAGCGAAGATGATTTCGATGCTCCTCTTGAACACCTGTAAGAGGAATTAATGGTATTAACAACGTTGACATAAAAAAAGTAACACGTCCAACCTTGATACTACTGGATTAGCATGATTTAGTTTGGAGGACAGATGAAAACGAGAATTTTACATTACCAGGGGAAGGGGATGGGGCTGGGGCGTGATCGCGAACTGGAAGCAAGGAAAATCGCGCGAGAAATAGTCAACTTCGAACCCCTATTTTCCGCGTAATTACGGCGGGCGCGCCTGGGAAATTAAGCAGACAATGGGGGTGAGGGAGTGGGTGTCTTCCCGCTGTGGTCCTTTTTTTTCGCAATCTCTGGCGCTCATCGTCCGAGGCAAAGGAAAGTCCTGAATGTCCCACATAATATTGCCCTTCCGGCCGCCACTTGAAAGCAAATTTTCGTGCTCCTGCTTTTACGGATCTGGGTGTGCAACCGGTTGGTGAAGCTACTTTTAAGTCTTAGTTTAACGTCGGGTACATTGGATGCAGGCATGTAGAATTTTGTGTTAAGCTAAATATCCGTTCACTGCTGGAGCATCAAAGAAGCCCATTGCTGTGAACGGCCAGAGATTTCCGGCCATAGGTTGAAATAAAATTACTAAGTGTCTGGAAATGGACTGGGTTTGATTGTGATGCTCAAACACACTTCACAACATTTTTCAATCGCTTTGTACAGATCTTCAGCTTCATGAGACAGTCCCCTGAGTGAGCAAAAAAAAAACAAACTCCAGAGCACATCCCCTCTTCCACCTCGTTCTTTCCACCCTCCTGTACGGTGGTCGGGTTTTCACGCAGTGCGATTTATACTGGCTGCCCGTTAACTATCCGTTTCTCGTCTGCTTCCTGTTCCACTGAATGCGTTGGATAGGCAAATAAAAAGTCCCAAATTTGTAGCACTATGCACGATGGGACGTTGTACGTTCGAAATCCATCGGATAAAATTGAACACATAATCTAAATGGCATTTAAGAATGCTCGTCATGGACTGCGTCGCTATGGGATTTGCCGTGTCTCCGATGGATCTTTAAAACAAAATTCATTCATTGAACAAAAATCTTCCTGAATGCAGGGGTGGCGCAGTTGTCAGCGCTGCTTCCGTACAGCGCCAGGGACCCTGGCTCGATTCTGAACCTGGGTGACTTTCTGTGTTCCTCCTGCGTCTGGATGGGTTGCTCTTTCAGAGAATGGGTGCAAATGCGTTGACCGTAGGGCCTCTTTTGCTTGAATTGGGATGCTATGGATCTATGGTTCAATCGTTGGATGCCGTCACTGGCAAGGCGACATTTGTTGCCCACCCTCAGTAGTTTACTTAGGGGGCAGTTAAGGGTTTACTACAGCACTGTGGATCTGGAGTCACATATGTCCCAGAGTAGATAGACAGCAAGTTTCATTCCCCCCAAAATATTAGTGAAACAGATGTTCCTTATTTTTTTTTCACAACGGTCGCTAACATTTTCATGCCCACAAATATTGCAATACGGTGAGGGCTGTGTTTAAAACCCATCAGCAACCTTGCTGCGTGCAGCCCTCAAAAACTATAGGTCTTTCCTTCCATTCATATTAACTTCCAATCTTCCATTCTCATTTTCTTTCCTATTTTCCTTCTTAGTTGTTCTCGGTATAAGCATTCTTACCTTCCAAATCTTGAGACACTTTCGATTCCACAGTGCTGAGGATAGTTTCCCTCGGTAAATCCAAACCTGTAAACATTTTTTTTTTCAGTCATTAGTGCAAACACAATACATGGAAACACAATAAATAGGAAATAGACGTTGGCCTGACCAGCGACGTCCCCATTCCATGAGTGATTACAAAATAAAATCTATCAACATTGGTGACCAAGTAAATATTGTCATTGCATTGAACTGCACATGTAGAACATATTTAAACAGCACCTTTCTCGTATATATCTGTTAATATGTTTTTCAATTTGGGCTTGACTTCCCGGAATTTCACAAAGGTAACCCACATAGCTCTTCCTGACTGAGCACCGTGATCCATGACAATGTTGAAAAACTGCTTGGAAGCCTTCGATCTGTCTCCAGTGTCTGCCATACCCTTTATAACCTGTGACCAAACACATAAAATGTTGTTATCACATCTTCGTCACTCCGGTAGTATTAATAAGTGCCATAATTCATACATCATTACATCTGATTTATTTTCATTTCAAGACTTTAAGTAAAGCAACATTTCAATTTATTGTAAACGGTTGAAGGTGAAATATGTTGTATCCTTTAGTTTGTCTCATTCATAGGCGTGCCTTAAACAAGCATAAATATTTCCTTAATTGAGGTTTTGAGCGAGCAGCATACCTGGTGTTCCTTCTCGGTGAGCATGTTTTCCTGCAGTAATGCCAAACTAACAATTTCCACAAATCCTTCAATTGCTTCCTCCAACCTCTGGCGGTAGAATTTAGTAATCGTGTATAACTGGCGGTCACTGTAACTTGCCAGGATTTCAATTATTGAGGGGTCAATGTCTGCAAACAAACCACACTATGTCGTATCACAACATTTATAGAGATTTATAATTTACATTCAAAACACACGTTCAAAAACTTAAAAGAACGCTCAACATTTTCTCTGGTTTACTGTATATTTATGAGCATGCAGGCAAAGACAAGCTATTTGCATACGTTTCTTTCTTTCACCACGTCCCACGATAATCAGTAATTAATAGGAAGAGGCTAAATATTGTTCATAATAACAACATGTGGCATAATGTAAAATAAATGTTACAAAGCTGAAAGCGTTGCTAGGGCAAAAGGTCTATACGCCTTTCAATAAAAGGTTATGAAGCTGAAGCGTTGCTGGAGCAACAAAGCCTGTGAAAATTGTGGTCCCAGCACTGACCCCTAAGGCACTGGCTGCCTTTCTAAGAAAGATCAATTTATCCCCACTCTCTGCCTTCTGTCAGTCAGCCAATACTCTACATACGCCAGGATGTTACCCTTAACACCCATAGGTACTTAACTTATTGTACAGTCTCCTATGCAGCACCTTGTCAAAGACCTTCTGGAAACTAGTCTACGTCTACAGATTCTCCTTTATCCAACTTCCATGTTACCTTCCCAAAGAATCCTAACAGATTTGTCAGGTATGACCTCCCATTGACAAAGCCGTACTGACTCAGTCCTACGTTATCATGCATATCCAAGTACTATGCGCTCTCATTTTTAATAATAGACTCAAAATTATGCCAATGACTGAAGTTAGGCTAACCGGCCTGCAATTTTGCCTACTGCCTCTCTCCCTTCTTAAACAGTGACGTTAAATTAGCTACCTTCCAGTTCGCTGGTATCTTCCCTGCCTCCAGTGACTCCTGAAGGATCACCACCAATGCTTCCACAATTTCCACGGCTATCTCTTGGCGGACTTTACTAAAAATGGCAGAGTACTTTGTGGAAACTATGGTCTGGCAAAATCAATAGACATTTAGAGAAGTTCAAGATATGTTAGAAGCCAGCCTGGAATCATAAACGCAAAATCGTGTTTACATAACTTACTGGAATTGTTTAAAAACAAAGATAATAGCTAATTTTAATGTGGACAGTGCTGTCGACGTGGTATGTGTGGTTTTTTAACAGTCAATATCAAAAATATATTTCCATGAAATCGGACTCTGGGAAACACACTTACCTCATGGACGGAAGGGGAAAATATGAACTTGTTACAAAAGTGGACTCTTTCTCTGCACAAATGCTGGTCAAACCTGCTGAGGTTTCCCTTTTTTTTGTTTTTATTTCAGATTAAAGCTGAGATATAGTAGATGGAGTTTAATGTAGATAATTGCAAGGTATTGCGTTTTGATCATGAAAGCAGGGCAGAGCTTACGCAGTTAATTGTAGGATCTTGCAGCGTGTTGTCGAACGACTGGATTTCTATGAGGATGCGACTAGTAGGGTAGACAGATGGGAAGCGGTGGATGTGGTGTTTTTGGATTCCCAGAGGCGTTTCATAAGGTGTCTCACAAAAGGTTGCTGCAAAAGGTTAGAGTACACGGAATTGTGGGTAAAGTGTTAGCGTGGATTGAGGATTGGTTACCTACAGGAAGCAGAGAGTTGGAATCAATGCGTGCTTTTCTGGTTGGCAGTTGGTGTCTAGTGGAGTGGTACAGGGATCGGTGTTGGGGTCTCAACTGTTTACCATTTATATAGACAATCTGGAGGAGAGGGCTGAGCGTCGGGTAACAAAATTTGCAGATGACTTGAAGAGTAGTGGAAAAACAAATTGCGTGGAGGATGTGGAAAGTCTGCAGAGAGACCTGGATAGTCTGATTGAGTGGGCGAGGAGCTGGCAGATGGAGTATAACGTTAGCAAATGTGAGATCATCCACTTTGGTAGAAATAATAGCAGGAGGGATTATTATTTAAAGGGTGAAAAACTGTAGCATGTTATTATGCAGAGGGACCAGGAGGTCTTTCTGGACGAGTCGCAAAAAACCAATCTGCAGGCGCAGCAAGTGATCAAGGAGGTGAATGGAATGTTGGTCTTTATACCGAAGGGGATAGAATATAAAAGCAGGGAGGTCTTGCTGCAACTGTACAAGGCACTGGTGAAACTGGTGTGCAGTTCTGGTCCCCGTATTTGCGAAAAGATATATTGGCTTTGGAGGGAGTACAGAGAAGGTTCACCAGGCTGATACCGGAGATGAGGGGATTAGCTTATGAAGAGAGATTGAGTAGACTGGGTGTGTACTCGTTTGAGTTTAGAAGGCTGAGAGGTGATCTTGCAGAGACTTATAAGATAATGTAGGGGCTAGATAGGGTAGAGGTAGAGAGATTCTCCTGCTTAGAAAGTATAACAGAACTAGAAAGTACAGCCTCAAAATAAAGGGGGAGGGGCAATTTACAACGGAGTTGAGGAGGAACTCCTACACTCAAAGGATGGTGAATCTCTGGAATTCTCTGCCCATTGAAGTGGTGGATGCTACCTCGTTGAATACATTTAATTCACCGTTGGACAGATTTCTGATAAACAATTGAATTAAGAGTTATGGGGAGAAAGCGGGAAAGTGGAACTGATTCAGTTCAGATCAGCCATGATCTTATTGAATGGCGGGACAGGCTCAAAGAACTAGATGGCCTACTCTTGCTCCTATTTCTTATGTTCGTGTGTTCTCATGTAACAGAAAGTTGTAATAGTCCAGGTACATAATTCCTTGAAAGTGGCACCAAAGGTACGCAAGATGATGAAAAGTCGTTTGAGATATTTGTCTTAGTTGGTCACAGAATCGTCTGCAGGAATTGAGCCGTTATGTTGTAACTGTGCAAGACATTGTTGAAGTCACATGTGGAGTACTGCATACCATTCTGGTCGCCATGCTTTAGGAAGGATGTTAAAAATTTATAGGGATATTAACGGGACTGGAAGGGTTGAATTACCAGGCGAGACTGGATATGCAAGGACTTTATTCACTGGAGCGTAGGAGGATGAGGGGTGACCTTATAAAGTTTTATAAAATCATGAGAGGCATTGATAAGGTGAATAAAAACGTCTTTTCACGGCGTAGGGGTGTCCAAACTATAAGGTATAGATTAAAAGAGAGGGTGATTTTTTTTAAAAAAAAGCACCGTGGCAAACCTTTTATGCAGATGTTGGTATGCATATAAAATGAGTTGCCAGAGTAGGTGGTAGAGGGAATACAATTACAATATCTAAAATTCATTTGGATAGGTGCATGAATGGGAATGGTTTCGAAGGATATGGACTAAACGCAGACAAATGGGACTAGTTCCGATTAAAAAGCCTGTTAGAGTTGGGCCCAAGGGCCTATGTCTATCCAGTAGAAAAAGATTTTGCTCTGATCTAAATGAAACGGCTGTCTCAAACCAATTCGATTGACCATCTGTTAAATTGGTCGATGAAGCTCTTCTACTTCAATCATAAATGTAGCCAGCCAGGAAATGCATTTGCCAGCAAACAGTCATCTCGACAAAGCGTAATCATATAGTAAGTGCCGTCCTACCTGGGAAACTGTTAAGGATATCGTTTTCTGTAGAGCTTTCATTTCTTTTAACTTGACAACAGTTAGATGAATCATTTCTGTTGGGCGGACCCGAACTCACCGGGTCCATTGGATTATTTTCATCTGCAGTATTTTTCAGCAATCCTCTGGTTCCACGTGAGAAACATTGTGTGGGGTATTTGTTTTCCCGTTTTTCCCGTGTCTTGCCATGTTGTTCATCGGTCGACATGCTGTCCGCAACGAGACAAGATTGTGTAGCAATGTCTTTTATAGAAAAGCTGCCATAGATTGGCAAATGAGCTGCATGAGCATCCAACTCGTTTGCATTTTGTCTCTTCAATTCCAAACTGCCCTGCCAACTGTACCTTACCATTCGGGGACTTTTGTTCGTGGCAATTTGTTCACGATGCAATGTAAACTTTTTACTCGCCGAATTTCCCATTTTTTCTATATGTATATTTCCCCTGTTTGAAATCAAGGCAGAGTATTATTCAAATGCATCCGTTTACGTGACTGGGTTCTGTACTGGGTTTGCAACGATATATTAAAACTCGTGAATCTTCTGAACAAGGTCACAACTCTCTACTTCTTATCTGATCCTCTCCAGCTGTTTCATGAGACGATTCAGAAATTACATTAAAATTTAGAACAACAGCGATGAGGTAGGATTACACTTTGATCTATTAAATAAAAACGTTCAAAAGTCGCGTTCAATTAGTCTTGTGAACGGTATCAGATAAACTAGTTGCATATTTATGCTCAGACGCGACGAAATAACTGCCCAGGTAATTTGTATTACACTACAGCAGACAGAACCAGAAACTCAAATCAGCACCTGGGTCACTTCAGTAGGCTATGTTGCATGAACATACTTTCGCATTCCGAGGACAGAGAGAGAAAAAAAACAGATGGCTAGTTAAGGGCTAGAGTGATTGTGCCAGCTCTTCAGCAATTCAAAGATCAAGATCTCATCAGCTTAGAGTAAAGTATGCACTCTCAGGAATCCGTTACCTGTGTAACACCCATTAACTCATGTTGAGAGATCTATGGAACAGCGACAACAAAGCAATAAAGAGGGGGAAAAAACATATTGCCAGCCAACTAAGAAAAAATGGGTGGGGTGTGCTTGTCTCGGGACTTGAGGTTGCTGAGGTTAGGGAAGTGGGGCAGCATTTCAGGGAGAGGTCTGTTTCATCAAAATTCTAGAATCGGATTTAACTTAAGTTTTCTTTTGAATGGGTATTTCACAATTTCAGCATTCATTTGAGAAATATATATATATACATATATATACACTTTCCTTTCGAAAAGTTAGTAATTGGCAAACCTAACATTGTGTTCCCAGTTCCATGAAAAGTCATGTACCCAGAGTACACATTTTCACAGATTATATATTTGGGGTACAAATGCTTTAGTCGGAGTAGAGAAGGAGGTAGAAGGGGGGGAGGAGTGGCGTTATTGGTCAAAGACTGTATCACGGTGATAGAAAAGAAGTTTGATGAGGACTTGTCTGTTGAGGTAGTATGGGCTGAGATTAGAAACAGGAGAGGAGAGGTCACCCTGTTGGAGTCTTTTACAGACCTCCTAATAGTTCTAGAGAGGTTGAGGAAAGGATTGCGAAGTCAATTCTGATTAGGAGTGAAAGTAGTAGGGTAATTGTGATGGGGGAATTTAACTTTGCTAATATTGATTGGAATAGCTATAGCTCTAGCTCGTTAGAGGGGTCAGTTTTCGTACAGAGTGTGCAGGAAGGTTTTTTGACTCAGTATGTAGATAGGCCAACTAGAGGTGAGGCTACATTGGATTTGGTGCTGGGCAATGAGCCAAACCAGGTGTTAGGCTTGGAAGTTGGTGAACATTTTGGTGATAGTGACCACAATTCGGTTACGTTCACCTTAGTGATGGATAGGGATAGGCATGAAGCTGGGGGCAGTAGTTATAGCTGGGGGAAGGGTAATTATGAGGCCATCATGAGAGAATTAGGGTGCATAGATTGGACTAGGAAACTACAGGGACTGGGAACATCTGGAATGTGGTGCTTATTCAAGGAGCAGCTGCTGCGAGTCCTTGATAAGTCTGTCCCTGTCAGGCAGGGAGGAAATGGTCGAGTAAGAGAGCCTTGGTGTACGAAAAAAGTTGATTTGCTGGTTAAGAAGAAAAATGAGGCTTATGTCAGGATGAGGCTTGAAGGCTCAGATAGTGCAATGGATAGCTATAGATTAGCCAGGAAGGAGGTAAAAAGTGAATTGAGGGGAGCTAAGAGGGGACACGAGAAGATGTTGGCTGATAGGATTAAGGAGAATCCTAAAGCTTTCTTTCGATATGTTAAGAATAGAAGATTGGTTAGGGCAAGATTAGGGCCAGTCATAGACAGCAGTGGGAAGTTGTGCGTGGAGCCTGAAGAGATTGGTGAGGCACTGAATAAATATTTCTCTTCGGGATTCACGCAGAGTGCTGGAAATGTAGCTGTGGAGAGCACTGAGGTACAGGGTTGCAAATTGGGGAGTATTGTAGTAGATAGGGAGGATTTGTTAGAAATTCTCGAGGGTTTGAAGTTGGATAAGTCCCCTGGGCCGGACGGGATTTACCCTAGGATTCTCTGGGAAGCAAGAGAGGAGATTGCAGAGCCTCTGTCTCTGATCTTCAGGTCCTCGTTGGTTACGGGTGTGGTTCCGGAGGACTGGAGGATAGCGAATGTGGTCCCATTGTTTAAGAAGGGGAAGAGAGACCTTCCAGGGAATTATAGGCCAGTGAGTCTTACGTCTGTTGTGGGCAAGGTATTGGAGAGAATTATTAGGGATAGGATTTATAGTTATTTAGAGAGAAATGAATTGATTGGGGACAGTCAGCATGGTTTCATGAAGGGTAGGTCATGCCTTACTACCTCATTGAGTTTTTTGAGAAAGTGACCAGAGAGGTGGATGGGGGTAAGGCGGTTGATGTAGTATATATGGACTTTAGTAAGGCTTTTGATAAGGTGGCCCATGGAAGACTTCTACAGAACATGCAGATGTGTGGAATAGAGGGTGATTTAGCTAATTGGATTAGAAATTGGCTGGCAGATAGAAGACAGAGGGTGGTGGTTGATGGGAGATTTTCATCGTGGAGTTCGGTGCCGAGTGGTGTGCCTCAGGGGTCTGTTTTGGGGCCCCTGCTGTTTGTAATTTTTATAAATGATCTGGATGAGGGTATTGAGGGATGGATCAGTAAATTTGCAGATGACACTAAAGTTGGTGGAGTGTTAGATAGTGAAGAGGGGTGTTATAGTTTACAGAGTGACTTGGACAAGTTGCAGAGCTGGGCCGATAGGTGGCAAATGGAGTTTAATGTGGAAAAGTGTGAGGTAATGCACTTTGGCAGGAACAATAAATGTGTAGAGTATAGGGCTAATGGTATGGCTCTTAATAGTGTTGAGGAACAGAAGGATCTTGGTGTATGTGTCAATAGATCCCTGAAAGTAGGCAGTCAAGTGGATAAAGTTGTTAAGAAGGCATATGAGGTCTTAGCTTTTATTGGTAGGGGGATTGAATTTAGGAGCCGCAGCATCATGTTGCAGCTGTACAAAACTCTAGTGCGGCCGCACTTGGAGTATTGTGTGCAGTTCTGGTCGCCCCATTATAAGAAAGATGTGGAGGCATTGGAGAGGGTACAGAGGAGGTTTACCAGGATGTTGCCTGGTATGGAGGGCAGGTCCTATGAAGAGAGGTTGAAGGATTTGAGGTTGTTTTCGTTAGAAAGGAGGCGGCTAAGAGGGGATCTTATTGAAGCATATACGATGATTAGAGGTTTAGATAGGGTGGACAGTGATAGCCTTTTTCCTAGGATGGAGAAATCTAGCACGAGGGGACACAGCTTTAAATTAAGGGGTATGAGTTATAGGACGGATATCAGAGGTAGGTTCTTTACTCAAAGAGTGATTATGGAGTGGAATGCCCTGCCTGCAGCTGTTGTAGATGCGCCAAGTTTGGTGGCGTTTAAGAGGTTAATTGATAAGTATATGGAAGAGAAGGGAATGGTTTAGTTTGGAGGGGGCATTGCTTTTTATTTTGGTCGGCACAACATCGAAGGCCGAAGGGCCTGTTCTGTGCTGTATTGTTCTATGTTCTATGTTCTATATATGTTCTATTTAAATCAGCGGTCTGAGGACAGAATAAAACAAGCAACAGACAGCAGTATTTCCTTTTCCTAAGGAGACACACGTTAATAACTCGATGCTATTTCAGTGTAGAACTACTATTAACAATGAACAATATGCTTTCAAATTTGACTGTCGCATGAACATTCTATTCTATTATTTTCAGTTAGGTTCCTTCAGCTCTGAAATATCTCAGTGCCACCCAGCTTCAGTCGCTGCCCCTTCTATGAAGCGATGCGGAACAGAAGTCTCTTTCTTAGCACCTCCGCGCATATCTATTAGGCTGAAACCATGCAAGCACATAAGGGGTTGGGGGGCGGGGGGTGGACGGCTAGTGTTTTATGGAGCGATGGGGTAGGATAGAATCGTATGCTCGCTGATAGGCAAATGCAGGCGATTCCACCGAGTGTGGATTGGTAGACTGTTTTTTTTAACCCTCGGTGCCCGAGCCCCTGAAACTAAGGAACTTCTGGGAACCGGAAAAATGCTGCTATTCTGCGCAAGAAACTCTTCGTTCCGCGGCCTACTACTATCTCGACATTTTTGAGATCAACTGAAAGTTCATTGTGGATGGGGGCTTAATATGAGATCGAAAGAGTATCATAGCGATAAGGATCTGTTCTCGGCGACTATCTGTGTCGCGAGGAATTGCCACTGTACCTATTCACAAATCCAAAGCACGGTGAGGGGCAAAACTGTTCACAAGGCGGTAAAACCAACGAGGGCGGCGAGAAAATGCACTAAAATACGTGTACGCTGAATACAAACATCTGCTTCAGCAATCACCACGTTTTTTTTTCAATTTCCTCTGCTATTTTCATCCTTACCTTCCAATGCGACATCAGCGTCTGTGTACAATCAGTACTGTTGCTATCTTGATTTTTTTTTCTCCTTAGTTTCGACTTCAGACTGCATTGGATGATAACACTGTATCCAATGATTTATGTTGGGTGAGGCTCAGTAGTAAATGTTTAACATCGGCTCAAGGATTGTATTTAATCAAAGCAAGGAGTGCTGATTTTCAAAAGTATGATCAAAGTTCAAGCGAAAAAGGCTTTGTTCATGATTAATAGGGCAAAGAAGGGATTATTCATTACCTAACTCGCTGGCCCATTGCCCCACTCATCGCTGGAACCTCGCCCATTTCGCAGAACACTTTCCAATACATTCACAGAACGTTCAAAGCCACCTCCTTTGCTTTTTCCATCAACACGGTTCAAAGCCCGAGACAATCCTACCAGCTACAACAGCGATTTACTTGAAAGAAGTCTCCTTTTCCTCTGCTCCATTCACAATGCTGCGGCATTTTTTTTTCATTTAGTTAACAGACCATTACAGCAATTGTTCTTCCCTGTTGCGACATGATCAAATCAATATATTAAACATATCTAAACATGCTCTAAATCTAAACATGTAAACATGATACAAAACTTTTTCACGATGAAATTCACAATATGGTCCAGATATCCTGGGAAAAAAGATTTAAATGGAACCAGTATTCAATCTACGTTCGTAATGTTAAGTTAGAGGTATTAGTGAGTATAATATGTAGGGATATAGGGGTCGAGCCTGGGTGGGATTGTGTTCGGTGCAGACAGGATGGGCCGAAGGGCCTCTGTCTGCAGTGTAGGGTTGTATGGTATTTATGGTAAAGGGAATCAAAATGGTAATGTATCCATTGGGAGATGCAATTGAAACTTCCTTCCACCCCGAAGAATTATCCATGGTATACATTTGGCGATATTCCATATCTACCTGTTACCTTGTAACAGCACTGGCGTTTTTCTTTGCCCAGTGAAGGAATTGCTTTTGAAGTTGGCCCTGCAAGTTCAAATATGTAATCTGTTTATTATTATTCGTAGCGTTCAAAAGTACAAAGTCCACATTTGGTTTGCTCAAGGGAGTGTGAGATTTAAAAAGGGTGCAGCTCTTCCCCCGACTTCAATGTTTGCATTGCAAAGTTTTTTTTTCCCCTACCACTTTCTAATATAAATCAACTTTATAGGGGCATGTAGAAACTGCAAACAGCATACAATTTAGATACATAATAACTATAGCATGTGCTATCATTACCTTCAAGGCACATTTTAAATCCACATGATTGTTTTAACTGACATAACATGAAATTAGAATATATTGATGATATAGAAACAATGCAGATTTTTGTCTGAAAGGGCGAAGAGGCTATGTTTGTTGATTCAGCAACATCATTCTACAGTTGTTGATATACTGACGGGGTCTTAAACTCTGATGCGATATCCCTCTGTTTGGCAACATTGTTATTGACTTAAATGAAACATGTTTGGAATAAAAACACCCCGTCGAATTAACCATCATCAATATTACATCACACAACTTCAGAAATATTCCCTATTACTCTCTTCCGCCTTGTGACACGTTGGCTCATTCAACTGCGTTTCCGTCATTCTTTATCGTGATCTTATATCTAGAATTAGGTCGTCAACTTTCTCTCTTATACACTCCAATTTAATGTTCTTTTGTTATTCATATATTTTCAATTGTTTTGCCTCAGGCCCATCGTCCACACGTTTGCTTTCTGAAACAGAATTTTCCACTTGATCACACAAACCCACGATTTCTTCCCTATACTAAAAGTACTGGCATTCGCGCTATCACTGCTCCGCTCATTCCTAACATTGAATCATAGAAGTAAGACCGCGCAGAAGAACGACATTCTGCTGATCGAATGAGCGTGGCATCTCCAAAAAAAAATGTTACTGAGGCCTAACCATCCGGTAAACCGACTCGCTTACATGGCTTTTGCAGCTAATCTACATATCTCGGGGCATTAAGGGAAAATTTTCATTTGATTCAGTATTGTTATGCAGTGTTCCAGGTGAATATTGTTCCAAACACCATTATTTTAAGAATATGCTAAGGGAAATTAAAATATTGAACGTGTAGAAGTGGCTACTAATTGACAAATTTATTATGCTCCGTCACATATGTGTCTGCTTCGCTAGAACCTGCGCCACATTATACATGACCTCGTTCCAGTCATTAGTCTAGACTGAAATATTTGAGATTACAGCTCTCATCCCGGTGACCTCCAACTATTTACTCATTACCCTGACAATTCTCTAAACATCGCCAGTCTCTGATGCTTGTTAGTTAGCCAATTCTCTATTCATACCAATCGAATACGCCAGCACTTTGAGCTCTCAACATTTTCAGAGATGTCTATTGAATTCCTTTCCAAAACCCAAATGTTGGGTTGAACAACCCGTTTTTCCCCCTTTTCCACTATTAAGAATGCTTAACCAATGTGCCAAAATTATTTCTTAAACCAATTGACTATTCTTGGTTGTACTATGCCCATCTGAATATGACGCTGCAAGTGATGGATACTAGATTGCCTCTTCCATAGTCATTAAACTACATGGCACATGTTTTTCTGCTTTCTGCCGTTTTCCTTCCTATCAATAAGCGTCAGATTATAACTTACAATTTAAACTTGAAACAAATCCTGGATTTAAATAGCATGATGTGTATCTAGTTTCTCATGAACACAGTTCGGGTGTTTTGTTTGCCGAAATAACTTTCAGAAATTTGCACATCTTTTGTTAAAAAAAATTGCAAACCAATAATAAATGGGCATAGGTTTCATTACCTCGCCAGGACATTTTAGAGATTGTTTTAATAGAATGAAGTTTAAACGTTAGCCAAAAATCGAAAGCTTTGGTAGCTATCGGATTTCTAATTTTAAAGTGAAAAAGAATACATTGCTGAATCCAAATACCCAGGAGCAATATGAAAAGAGCTTTTGCTTGGGGGCAGCTTAAAGCAACACGTCTCCAATACAGATCAAAAATATTCAGTTAAAGTCAATAAACGTATTGACAGCAGATGCATCTGGGTGCACGGGTACACAGGTTGACTGAAGGTGGTAGTGCAGTTGGAGAAGGTAATGTGAAAGCATAAAGCATGCTTGCGTTCATCAGCGGGGCATTGAGTTTAAGAATTGGCACATTTTGTTGTGGTTTTATAATACATTAGTTGAGACACACTATGTTCAATTCTAGTTGCCACACTACCAGAAGGATGTAGAGGCTTTGGAGGAAGTACACAAATGATTTACAAGAATGTTTCCTGGTATGATGGGCATCAGCTATGAGGAGGGTTTGGAGAAACTTTGATTTGACTGGAACGACGGAGGTTGAGAGGGGACCTGATAGTATTCTGCGTCATTATGAGGGACATGGACAGAGTAGATACTTAGAACCTTTCTTTCCCACGGTGGGGAAGTGTACCTGGGTTTTGACATAGATATCTGGATCTGCTGACTGGCAGACCTTGTTTTTCCTCCTTTAGAAATAACTATTGTCACTCTCTGCTGGGAAAGATGCAGCCTCCCCATATGCTGAACGGTTCATTTGCTTGAAAAGAAGACGAGATTGTTTTCGTAATTCATTTAGATACAAGGAGGGGCAATAGGCTAATCAAACAGACTCTGCTCTGCCCATCAATATGAAAGTGTGGACAGTATTCACAGATCTGCAAACTCTGTTTCCATGATGCTTTCTCGCCTTCTTGTTGCTGAGATTCTATCCACCTGTGTTTTAAAAATATATTCGAGAACTCTGTTTCAATCACTTTCACAGGGAAAAAATACCAAAGACGCACAAGCAGCTGTGAGAGAAAAATAATCGCTTCATCTGTCAGAAAGGTGCGATCACATATTTTTAGACAGTGACTTCGAGTTCTAGATTCTGGCATGAGGAAATATCTGTTCCACAGGTTTTGTGAAGGGTAGGTGGTTTTGTGAAGGGTAGGTCGTGCCTTACTAACCTCATTGAGTTTTTTGAAAAAGTGACTAAGGAGGTGGATGGTGGTAAGGCGGTTGATGTGGTATATATGGACTTTAGTAAGGCGTTTGATAAGGTGGCCCATGGAAGACTTCTGCAGAAAATGCAGATGTATGGGATAGAGGGTGATTTAGCTAATTGGGGTTAGGAATTGGCTGGCAGATAGAAGACAGAGGGTGGTGGTTGATGGGAGATATTCATCTTGGAGTTCGGTGACAAGTGGTGTACCTCAGGGGTCTGTTTTGGGGCCCCTGCTGTTTTGTAATTTTTATAAATGATCTGGATGAGGGTATTGAAGGATGGATTAGTAAATTTGCAGATGACACTAAAGTCGTTGGAGTGGTAGATAGTGAAGAGGGGTGTTATAGTTTGCAGAGAGACTTGGACAAGTTGCAGATCTGGGCCGAGAGGTGGCAAATGGAGTTTAATGTGGAAAAGTGTGAGGTAATGCACTATGGCAGGAATAATAAATGTGTAGCGTATAGGGCTAATGGTAGGATTCTTAGTAGTGTTGATGAACAGAGGGATCTTGGTGTGTCTGTGCATAGATCCCTGAAAGTAGGCAGTCAAGTCGAGAAGGTTGTTAAGAAGGCATATGGAGTCTTAGCTTTTATTGGTAGGGGGATTGAATTTCGGAGCCGCAACGTCATGTTGCAACTGTACAAAACTCTAGTGCGGCCGCACTTGGAGTATTGTGTGCAGTTCTGGTCCCCACATTATAAGAAAGATGTGGCGGCATTGGAGAGGGTACAGAGGAGGTTTACCAGGATGTTGCCTGGTATGGAGGGCAGGTCTTATGAAGAGAGGCTGAGGGATTTGAGGTTGTTTTCGTTAGAAAGGAGGCGACTAAGAGGGGACCTAATCGAAACATATAAGATGATTAGAGGTTTAGATAGGGTGGACAGTGATAGCCTTTTTCTGAGGATGGAGAAAGCTAGCACGAGGGGACACAGCTTTAAATTAAGGGGTGATAGTTATAGGACGGATATCAGAGGTAGGTTCTTTACCCAAAGCGTGGTTCGGGAGTGGAATGCCCTGCCTGCAGCAGTTGTAGATGCGCCAAGTTTGGTGGCGTTTAAGAGGTTAGTTGATAAGTATATGGAAGAGAAGGGAATGGTTTAGTTTGGAGGGGCATTGCTTTTTATATTGGTCGGCGCAACATCGAAGGCCGAAAGGCCTGTTCTGTGCTGTAATGTTCTACAGCCATCCTTTCAAGTCCTCTTACTATCTTGTCTGTTTCAATCAGGTCACTTCTTGTCTTCTAAACTCGAGTACATTTAAGCTAAGCTGTCCAACATTTCTGCACAGGACAATTCACTTACTCCAACTATTAGTCTGGTAAACCTTCTCTGAAACGGCATTTCAATTCTGCTTCATAGTACTTCAAATGTTGTGCCCCTACTGCCGAGGAGAACTGAAGGATTATCTCCCCACTTACTTATCGTTATTCAACGTCCCTCATGATAAATGATATAAATGGATGCATCTGCTTACTCTCCTTTTGTATGCGAGGCGTTTTGGCATGCAGAGCCATTACATTTCAGAAATATAAGTTGAAGCTGAGCAGCACTTTCTGTATATTTTGGCCCATCATACCGATAGTCGAGCATTGATCAATGAGTCACACCACTCAATAGATGTCGCCATTCCAGATGTACGCCTTTTATCCCAACTCTCTATCTTCAATTAGTTAGCTAATCAATTAACCATGCTAATATATTATTCCAATATGTTGTTATGGAGCAATTAGAACGGAAACTTCCTTTGGAAATTTCATTTATAGGTTCCTCTTAATGCATCCTGCTGATTATTTTCTCAACGACCCATGACAAAACTGTTCAGAAATGCTTTCTTCTATATGAAGCATGATGGCTATGCTTTCTCTTAATTCATGGGACATGGGCGTTGTTGGCTAGCCAAGAATTATCGCCCGTCCCTAGTTGGTTTTGAACTGATTTGGCTTGCTCGGCCATTTCAGAGGGCAGTTGTCTCCATATTGCTGTCGCCTTAGAGTCACATGTAGGCCAGACCACGTAAGGATAGCGGATTTCTTTCTGTAAAGGGCATTCGTCAACTAGATGAGGAATTTAGAAAAGAAAAGAACAAAACAGCACGGGAAACAGGCCCTTCGGCCCAACGAGCCCACGTCGCCACTCCGATGTGTGAAAGTGTGAGGTAATGCACTTTGGCAGGAACAATAAATGTGTAGAGTATAGGGCTAATGGTAGGGCTCTTAATAGTGTTGAGGAACAGAAGGATCTTGGTGTATGTGTCAATAGATCCCTGAAAGTAGGCAGTCAAGTGGATAAAGTTGTTAAGAAGGCATATGGAGTCTTAGCTTTTATTGGTAGGGGGATTGAATTTAGGAGCCGCAGCATCATGTTGCAACTGTACAAAACTCTAGTGCGGCCGCACTTGGAGTATTGTGTGCAGTTCTGGTCCCCACATTATAAGAAAGATGTGGAGGCATTGGAGAGGGTACAGAGGAGGTTTACCAGGATGTTGCCTGGTATGTAGGGCAGGTCCTATGAAGAGAGGTTGAAGGATTTGAGGTTGTTTTCGTTAGAAAGGAGGCGGCTAAGAGGGGATCTTATTGAAGCATATAAGATGATTAGAGGTTTAGATAGGATGGACAGTGATAGGCCTTTTCCTAGGATGGAGAAAGCTAGCATGAGGGGACACAGCTTTAAATTAAGGGGTATGAGTTATAGGACGGATATCAGAGGTAGGTTCTTTACTCAAAGAGTGATTAGGGAGTGGAATGCCCTGACTGCAGCTGTTGTAGATGCGCCAAGTTTGGTGGCGTTTAAGAGGTTAATTGATAAGTATATGGAAGAGAAGGGAATGGTTTAGTTTGGAGGGGCATTGCTTTTTATTTTGGTCGGCACAACATCGAAGGCTGAAGGGCCTGTTCTGTGCTGTAATGTTCTATGTTCTATGTTCTACACTCTCTATATTCTTCCAGCGCTGTCTCTGTCCCCAGTTGCCTAGATCTAACGTACGCCTCCCGCTTCTTCCTGACCAAGTCCTCAATATCCCTAGTAACCCACGGTTCTCTAATCCTACCTTTCCCATCCTTCCTTCTTACTGGCACGTGTCTTTCCTGCAAAGATTTTAGTTTTCCCTTGAAAGACTCCCACATGTACAGCGTCGACCTACCCTCGAACAGCTTATCCCAGTCGGTATCCTTAAGATCCTGCCTAATCTGGCTGTATCTAGCCCTCCCCCAGTTTAACACGCTCCCCTTAAGGCGGGCTTCATCTTTTTCCGTTAATATCCTAAAGCAGACAGAGTTGTGGTCACTATTTGACGCATGCTCCCCTACTACAACGTCAACCACCTGCCCTGGCTCATTCCCCAGAACCAAATCCAGTATAGCCCCCTCTCTAGTCGGGCTATCCACATACTGCCACATACCCTTCCAAAGCACACTGTACAAATTCCTCCCTGTCTGCACCTTCCGCTCTGGGCACCTTCCAATCTACCCCAGGGAAATTGAAATCTCCCACTACAACCATCCTATTCTTCCTACACTTATCTAAAATGTCCCTGCATATCCCTTCTTCCACGGCCCGTGGGCTGTTGGGCGGTCTGTAGAACACACCCAACATAGTAACCTCTCCCTTCCTATTCCTCAACTCCACCCATAGCGACTCAATTCCTAAATCATCCATACCACCCTCCTTCTGCACTGCTATGATGTGATCCTTAACTAATAACGCCACTCCCCCTCCTCTCTTCAAACCACCTCTGTCATGCCTAAAACACTTATACCCTGGAATATTCAATTGCCAGTCCTGCCCCTCCTTTAACCACGTCTCAGTCACCGCCACCACTTCTAACTTCCTCGTGAACATTATTACCTTCAGTTCATCTGTTTTGCCAGTCACACTCCTCACATTAAAACACATGCACTGAAGACCCTGAGGTCCTCTCTGATCCTCCTTCCTACCCTCTGGACTTACCCTGTCACCCATCTCTCTCCCACTCCCAGTTCCCTCTGTCTCCCCACCCCCTCCTTCAGATTATCTATGTAAATGGTAAACTGTTGAGGCCCAGCGCTGACCCCTACGGCACTCCACTAGTCACCAACTGCGAACTAGAACAGCACCCATGTGACTCAGTTTAAAGTATATCAAATTAGTGAAATGAATCCAAGTTCCGATTACTCGAAGCTCCGGTAGGAGATTAATCAATTAAAATCTCAAGTTGTCAATACAGATGCATATTTGTCTGTGTTTGGGACAGCTGAGTCTGAGGGAATGATGTTTGTGGATTGGGTTGTGGATTGTATCTGGAAAAGAATGCCCATTTTCCATGTAGCATTGACTGAAGACCCCCATCTCCTTTTCTGGAAGCACTTGATCCCACAGTAAGTTTACAATTTACCCCTGGTCTGATGGATTCTGTAACTATTAGTTGCAAAGGATGGCATGGAATTATCAGGAGATGTTGTTGATTGAGAGGGAATAAATGTTTTAAAGAGTCTCAGCACTGTATATAGTTCTGAATGCAGCCATAACCAAGGCAAGCAATAGGTAGTCGTACATTATTAGAAAATGTTATGCCTATGAACCCCGTTAAAACAGATCATGTGGGGTAAGGAGCTCACATCCTTACTATCATCACAAAGGACCTCAAATTGTCCATTGCATATTTTAAAAGGAGGGAGGGTGCAGTGTGTGTTACAGAACTTTGAGAGAAAGGCACTCAACTTACTAGGGAAATAATATAAAATAATTGAAACGATGGAAAAATGGTTAAAGAAAACCTAATGTTGAGCTAATAACTTGAGTAATTTTGCATTTCAGTGTGTTTGTGTGGTCTGGTTTCTTGTTGAATACATGTGATTGTTGTTGCATAATATTGCGAGCAGGGGTTGGTAAAGGCCTGTTTGTTCTTGTGGAGTATTTATTGCGGGCAATAAATGCAATGCTTTACACTTTGGTTTCACTTCAAATTTAAGTTTAAGATTTCTTGAATTTACTTCTGTTTTTGAGTTTAATTACAGTTTGGAAGAAAGAAGAATGAAGACAACTGTCTTAATCTATTTTCTTCATTTTTTTCAATGTTTTTGTTTTCATCCCAATTTAAAATGTTGAATTTGAATGAAAGGTAATGTGGAATGCATGATAGAAGCTTCCATGTGTGTTTAATAAAGTGGTTGTGTCGATGTTTTTGCTATGTTGATTGTTTTATTGTTTCAATGTTCTTGCCCTAATTGTGATTTTGCAACAGTGGATTTGATACAGAGTTTAAATACAAATTGGTAATTGAATTAGATTAAATTGATTTTTGTTTGAATTTTCTTAGCCTTTTGTGTATAGTCAGTGGCCATGATTGTGCTTAAAAGGTATAAGATATAAATACATAAATAATATGCACGTAAGAGGGACGTCACTTTGAACACATTTTTTGGAAAGTAAATTGAATTTTCAAAATCGAAGTACATAAGTTGAATTAGCAATTTCAATTTTGAATAATCTTGAGTTTAAATTTTGTTTAAAAAGGACTTAAACCTTCGAGGGAACCATGTGCTGTTTCCTTTGTCTTGAAGAAATCGTGTCATCATCACTGGATTTTTTTTATTTCTTGAGTTTTCTTAACTAGCAGAGAATTCACCATCTTCTGTTCTTAATTCGGCAATTAAGGAAATATTTGTGTTGGAGCTTGTATTTTTTTAATTTATAATTTGAGAGACTTTGAGATTCCAAGTCCTTTTGCGGCCTCCCTGGATTCTCAATATTACGTATCCATCTACCTATCTTTGTTTCACCTGCAAACTTGGCCACAATGCCCTGAATTCTCTTCTCTGGATTACATGTTAAAGTGATAAGATGTAGCCCAACACTGACCCCTGCAGATCATTACTATCACCAGCTGTCATCCTGAAAAAGGCCTTTTACTCTCACCCCTTTCCTTCGCTCGTCAGCCAATCGCCCATTGGTGCTGGTATCTTACTTTCTCACTTTCACGTTATTCTCTCTCACCTTATTCAATAGCCTCCAGTTTTGCACCCCGATAATGGCTTTTTGGAAATCCATGTGTATAATTTCCATTGGCTCTCCTTCTAACCCTACCTGTGCTGCGATTCCTCTGGGTGTCCTTAAAAAAATGTGGTTGTCTTTCAAGCCTGCTGAGTTAGAAACGTAGAAACTAGAAGCAGGAGTAGGCAATTCGGCTCTTCGAGTCTGCTCCTCCATTCACCAAATTCAATATCTTAATCCTTCAATCCACCCAATTCTGTGGATTCCTTTAACCCTTACAAATATATCTAATTTCTTCTTGAAATCGACCATTTTGGCCTCAACTGAATTCGGTGGTAGCGAATTCCACACATTCACCACTCCTGGGCGAAGATAGTTCTGCTCACTTCAGGTCCAGAAGATTTACCTTCTATTCTCAACCTAAGGCCAGCATTGTTTTTTTTTGTTAGGTCTACCATTTTCAATTTTGAAAGTATTTTCTGTCATTTTATTTATAAAAAAGTGTATAAAGTGGAATAAGGAATGCAAAGAGGAAACGTGAAAAATTAAGAAATAGAGTGATGACATGACATAAATTGTTGGCCACAAGTTTTAGTTGGACAACGTGGTGCGAGAAGGCTGCGGCATAAAAAGTACCATACACATATGCAAAAAAGGGTAACAAGATTAAATTGGCAATTAAACCTCCGTTAGTTTAATGTTAATCTTCAGGAAATTTTGGGAATCTATTTCTGGATACATTTAAAAGCTGCCAAGGAAGTAATCACAACAAATGGAGAATGCAACTTTTCAGACAATGTAGCTCTTCCGTGTTGTCGATAATTGCTTATCAGCCTACGTTTTGTTTTGCAGGAATATGTAATCCTTAAGATTTTCAGTCAAATGTTATCATGCAAGCGATTACATGATACTGTGGCCTAATTGCCGGTACGCTGATATAAGTGATTGTTTTTAAACAGCTAATACTGCAGCCACGCCGTCTCTCGTTTCACTCAGTGCCCTGCAGCGAGGGATGGCGGCGTTCAAGGGGTCAGGACATTGACACTTAAACAGTCCAGGCATCTTTCTATTTCTCTTTCACAGTAAAATGCATGACGACTCAATGGCATACATCACGTTATGATAATTCATTTAGCAACATGTTGTTGACCGTTTTTGACTTTTAGGCAGTATAAATAATGTTTTAAACAAATAAAAATCGGCAGTAATTTTTTTTTTCATTTTTCAAATAACTTCAGTTATATCCGCTGAACTGATAAATAATTTCGGTTATCGTAATGACAGGTAATGTACGTATACTACACTTCATCCCGGTCAGCATTGTGTTTTGAAGCAAATTCTTTCCATTGTCAATAAAAACCTGCTCAGTTTTTAACAGCTGCACATTTGATGGAGGCTCAGAATTCGGGTTCAATAGTGCAAGCGGCGACGCTTTTCATAATACAAAGAATCGAAGAAGAACGCTTTTAATTTGTTCCGATTTCCGTGGAATTCACTCAGACTGGATGCTTGCATCCTGCTGATTAGTGACAAAGATTTTCCATTGTTGACCATCTTGACCTGACGCCTCAGCTTGAGCCTACAACCAGTTTTGATGGCGTTTGATCTAGCATTTGTGTAGGTATGTAATGAAGATATTTGGTTACCTGCTTTGCACCACTTCTAGCCTTGGTAAAGGTCGGCAAGCTGTTCCAAAAATAGCTGAGGTGCAAAGGGGACAGCCGACTTGCTAGCTGTTGATTATACTACGGCACCGTAAACACTGAACACCATATCTGAGTCTTTGGAATTATTTCAGATAAGGGTGCGTAGTTTACGAGCAGGTGCATCATACACATGCTTTGATTCTTTTTTTAAGGCAGAGCTAGATAGATTCTTGATTAGCAACGGGCTGGAACACAATCGTGTAGGAGAGAATGTGGCTTTGAAATTCTAAGCCAGTCAATCTTGTCTTGTTGGATGTTTTGAATGGTCGACTAAGCAACTCCTGCTACTAATTTGTGGATTCACATATTCCTTGTTCTTTTACACATTGCCAGCTCATAAATGCCCATGTATAGTAACTTAAAACTCCTGAAAACTGTCAATTAACTCGTCCTCATGGAACGTGTTCCAGTTTTATCCAAATAATCTACATGAAAATCAACATGTTCACTTTATTGCTGTTTCATTTTTAAACTCTACCATCTCCTGAACATTTTGCTATTATCCCGGTCCTACCGGCATTCGCATTAATGGCTTTTCATCTTTTCTATTTCTTATTTCCACACCAAACAAGTTGAAAAGTTGATCATTCTGCTCTGGCAAAACATTGGCTCTATTCCCCCTCAAGAGATGCTGTCAGACCTGCTGAGATTTTCTGTTTTTGTTTCAGATTCCAGTGTCCCAGTACTTTTTTTTTATTGAACATTTGATCATCTGGACTAAGACTATTTTCTCACTATTGTTATTATCTCTTTCTTTATTAGAGCTGTTTATCAACTCATGTCAACTATGTCCTTGAATTTATCCCCCACTCCATAACACAGTCGCCGCTATTTACACACAGATCTGCTTCCTTATTAAAGTATTTGGTATTTACCCGCATTCCTTTGAGGTAAAAATCTAATATTGTAATCTACAATGGAAGTTACTCAAAAAATCCCCTCGTCGCCAAACTTTGCTGTCTGTTTGGGTGAACTGGGGGAAAACTTACGATAGGTAAAGCACTTAACTAGCAAGTTTTTCATTCCATGAAAAGTAACGGAGGAAAGCTGCATAGACACGGGCGAGTGTGCACACACAGTGACCCAAGCCAGCAATAAAACTAAGGTGCTTGAGTTAACAATTGTGTTAACCACTGTGCCACATTGCCTTGACCACTCTGATTTTATGCACTTCTATTTAATCTTCTCTCAATTATTTCATTTTCAAAGAGCAGTTAAATCATCTCCAGTCTATCTCCCTGACCAGTATTCCTCAAATGCACATTTCACTGGGGAAGGTGTTTACAGCACAGAAGGAGATCGATAGAACCATCGCCCGCCAACTGAGATCTAATTACACAAATCGCATTTTCCAGGACTTTGCCCATTGACCTGCAGATTCGAGCAGCAGAAGGAAATACCTAATGGTTTCATTGATGCTACGAGAGTTTCTAACTTCATCAATGTCTCAGGCAGTGAGTTTTAGACTCCCACCATAGTATGGGTCTAATCTGTAATTCTCACTTCCGTGGGCAACAAAGATTAATCTCGCTTCTACGTTTTATAGAACATAGAACATAGAGCATTACAGCACAGAACAGGCCCTTCAGCCTTCGATGTTGTGCCGACCAAAATAAAAAGCAATGCCCCTCCAAACTAAACCATTCCCTTCTCTTCCACATACTTATCAATTAACCTCTTAAACGCCACCAAACTTGGCGCATCTACAACAGCTGCAGGCAGGCATTCCACTCCCTAATCACTCTTTGAGTAAAGAACCTACCTCTGATATCCGTCCTATAACTCATACCCCTTAATTTAAAGCTGTATCCCCTCGTGCTAGCATTCTCCATCCTAGGAAAAAGGCTATCACTGTCCACCCTATCTAAACCTCTAATCATCTTATATGCTTCAATAAGATCCCCTCTTAGCCGCCTCCTTTCTAACGAAAACAAACTCAAATCCTTCCACCTCTCTTCATAGGACCTGCCCTCCATACCAGGCAACATCCTGGTAAACCTCCTCTGTACCCTCTCCAATGCCTCCACATCTTTCTTATAATGTGGGGACCAGAACTGCACACAATACTCCCAGTGCGGCCGCACTAGAGGTTTGTACAGTTGCAACATGACGTTGCGGCTCCGAAATTCAATCCCTCTACCAATAAAAGCCAAGACTCCATATGCCTTCCTAACAACCTTCTCGACCTGACTGCCTACTTTCAGGATCTATGCACATACACACCAAGATCCCTCTGTTCATCTAGACTACTAAGAATCCTACCATTTGCCCTATACTCTACACATTTATTATTTCTGCCATAGTGCATTACCTCACACTTTTCCACATTAAACTCAATTTGCCACCTCTCGGCCCAGCTCTGCAACTTGTCCAAGTCACTCTGTAAACTATAACACCCCTCTTCACTATCTACCACTCCACCGACTTTAGTGTCATCTGCAAATTTACTGATCCATCCCTCAATACACTCATCCAGATCATTTATAAAAATTACAAACAGCAGGGGCCCCAAAACAGACCCCTGAGGCACACCACTTGTCACAGAACTCCACGATGAATATCTCCCATCAACCACCACCCTCTGTCTTCTATCTGCCAGCCAATTCCTAACCCAATTAGCTAAATCACCTTCTATCCCATACATCTGCATTTTCTGCAGAAGTCTTCCATGGGCCACCTTATCAAACGCCTTACTAAAGTCCATATATACCACATCAACCGCCTTTCCCCCATCCACCTCTTTGGTCACTTTTTCAAAAAACTCAATGAGGTTAGTAAGGCACGACCTACCCTTCACAAAACCATGCTGACTATCCCCAATAAATTCATTTCTCTCTAAATAACTATAAATCCTATCCCTAATAATTCTCTCCAATACCTTGCCCACCACAGAAGTAAGACTCACTTGCCTATAATTCCCAGGAAGGTCTCTCTTCCCCTTCTTAAACAATGGGACCACATTCGCCATCCTCCAGTCCTCCGGAACCACACCCGTAACCAACGAGGACCTGAAGATCAGAGCCAGAGGCTCTGCAATCTCCTCTCTTGCCTCCCAGAGAATCCTAGGGTAAATTTTCAAAACTTCAATTGTCATAATCTCCATAAGGTTTAGGAAAGAGTTACTCTATATCACAATTACACCACCAGATTATTTTTTTTTTTTACTGGCATTATATCCAAGCGGCCTAGATCTAATTTTAAAGCCAGTACTTCAGCCATTTGTCACCATGTGCAATAGATTGGATATTCTATTTTAATATACATCGTCAATTCCATTCTCTCGGTCTTCTATCTTTTGCTTTAAATCTGTGCGGCCGGCTATTGACCCGTCACTGACGGGTGAAGTACGATCACATGTCCGCTATAATGTCGTGACCAGACTGCAGGCAGTGCACTACTTGAGGCCTAACATTCGTTTTAAACAGTTCCAGCAAGACCTCTTTGTTCTTCCTTTCTGTTCTTGACGGGTATTGCGAATTGATTATGTGATATATGCTTCAATAAACCTAATAATTTAACATTTCGATTTCCATGGATTTTGTTTACATTGATTTACAGGATAAGGGCAACACTCTTTGGGACAGCATTTATTTCTCATCCCGAACCACCGTTGAAAAGTTAGCGGTGACCAGCTTTCTTGAATTGTTGCAAAAGCCCTGCCGTGTCGATAAACCCACAAGAAGGAAGGAGGTATTGAAGCTTGGACTCTGGAATAATAAATGTTACATTGCAATGACTGAGCCAAATGGGCTTAACTGATGCAAAAATGCTGAATAATGCCACTGACCTGAAAGTTCAAACTTTCAAGCAAACAATTCCTTCGAAGGACACATGAAGCTCATTATGTGCAAGAAAATAAAAAAAGCACTCACAACATGTTGGATTCAGAAAAAAATCAGGATACGCCATTATTTAAATCTTCAACTTCTGGATTAATTTATGCCATTAGATCATTTTGTTAGCTAATCTCTTTCCTCAATCCATCCACCTGATCTATAATCCTTACTACCGTCGGCTACAAAGATTAATTTCGCTTCTATGTTTTCAAAAACTTCAATTTGCATAACTTCCATAAGACTTCGGAAAGAGTGACCCTATATTTCAAATATACTGCCGGATTCTTCATTGACATTATGAGCATGCGGCCTAAATCTAATTTTAAAGCCATGTGCCTCAGCCATTTCTCGCCAATTGCAGCAGATTGAATATTCTATTTTAATATGCACAATCAAATCGTTCCAATTAATTTAAAATATTAACATTACATTTTCAAATTATGTCAGGCTAGAACAGATTCGCATACAAAACAAGTGTAGAGAGCGAAGTTTGAGGAGGGATAGGGAAGACAAACGAGAAAAAAATGTACTGTTGACATATATGGATGGCAAGATGTGGAGATGCTGGCGTGGACTGGGGTAAACACCGTAAGAAGTCTCACAACATCAGGTTAAAGTCTAACAGGTTTACTTGGTAACAAACGCCATAGCTTTCGGGGCGTTGCCCCGTCATCGGGTGAGTGGGGAAATCTTTACAACTGTGCAGTTGATTAAACGATTGATTTCATTAAATGCACGCAACAATATACCCAGTACATAACTCAGATCTAATCTATATATTTTCTTGCCCAGATGTCACGTACTCACAATGTTGAAAACCACGATGAACTTTGAAATGCACCAACATCCTGTGAGGACAGAAACAAACAATGGGCATTCTCTCGTGCACTCATGAAATTATTTGCGAACAAGATGCTCATTTTTATAAATAATTTTCCAGATAAATTTATCAAAGTTCTTTTCTGCTAACTGCACAAAATTCAAGGGGATGATGTTGATATCACAGTACTTGAATTTAGCTAACTAGAGGAAACTCAATTTAATCAGCAGTCTTTCTCTACACATTGTAACTATGATAAGGGGCAGACCATATTCTCTGAAGTTTGCCTGGCAAAGCGAACCAAAACTAATGAGTATGAGCTGCCATATTGCAAATAACAAAGCAATAATAGTAAACAGGCCTTTTGACGAAACTGGAATCAAGCGTGAGCAGCCTCCTCGCATCAGAATTCAATCATGCATTTACATGTGCAGCTGCTGAAACCACTGATTGCTGTTTACTCGCTATTCACAATGTGCACAACCCACTAAAATGCTGACCCATATAATTTATTGCAGGCGTACCTTTCTCGCCGTCAAATGCTCACATTTGTCCATCACCACAACAAAAAGGTTAGACTAATGAATGCACAGTCTTTATGTAAGAGCAGGAAACAAGAAAACAACGTTCACCCAGTCTTGCTGTCAAATACTTATTTGTTTACAATACCATCTATAAACTCTCAACTTCTCATTTTAAATCTTATACTGTAACACTGTTAATTGTACAGGATGTTATCATGACAGGAGGACGCTAGTATTACAGCAGCGTGCAATTTGACGCAACAAGAAAGGCAACTAAGTTAGCTGTCGATTTTGAGGAAACTTTACTACCCAAAGACCATGTAGTCTGATGGTTCGGTGGTAAAACAAAGTACAATAGCAATTATTTGTTGGTATTTTCCCCTTGAGTAAGCAATTTGCAAATATCAGTGAGGTTTAACAAGAATTAGCTTGATAATTTTGCTTTTATTTTTGACAAGAACGAGATTGTTCAACGCGTGCAGTCAGCATGCTGGTGGGCACATTTTTATCTTCTTCCACCAGCGATTTTGAATGCTAACTGCGAGCTCAGAATTTCTCGGATGGTTTAAATGCTGCATCTTTGTCTGTCCCAACCTTTTTGAAGTTTTAAATTTGGACGGATGGCGGAATCGGGTGGGCATGTCGATGAAACTGACATCAGCAACCTCCAGTGAACATTATTGGCCCGCAGCCCTTCCTCGCCGCCTCTCCGTCAGAACCTCAGAAGGACCGTTCCCTGCAGATGCTCCATTCTCCAACGTCTCGGGAAAATATCTGACCCCTACCCCCAAACACCTGTTCCACGTTCAGCCGATTTCGCCTTCCATCCCCAAGATCCCCCAAAATTCCCTGAACTTGTGATCTTTGCCTCGGAGGAACGTATACAGTTCCACATCTATCCGCTGCAGCCTCGTGTGCTGCAGGAACAGAGAGCTGCTAGTCTATCAGATTGACCGGCTGCGCTTTGAGGCAGGATCTATTTTCCAGTTAATTAATATCCATTAGAGAAGGAAATGGTCGAGCATATGTGCACGTGGATGTATTTGCAGGCGATTGCTGCGTTGACGCAAAGGAAAACTGCGCCAATTTAAAAGTATTAAGATCGGCGGTCGTGAATTGTTGCAGCAAATTGTAAGTTATTTATTAAAAGTAGCACAGGAAATGCCTATCCATATACCTAGGGATTATTAGACAATTGCTATATCGCAAAATATGTCCCCCTAAAGCAGATTTATCAAATCTCTTTTCCCTTGATAGCAACATAGGGCGGCACGTTAGCACTACTACTTCACACAGCTCCAGCGTCCTGGGTTCGATTCCCGGCTCGGGTCACTGTCTGTGTGGAGTTTGCACATTTTCCTCGTGTCTCCGTGTGTTTCCTCCGGGTACCCTGGTTTCCTTCCACAGTCTAAAGATGTGCGGGTTAGGTTAATTAGGCATGCTAAGAAATTGCCCCGTAGTGTCTAGGATAATGAAGGCTAGAGGGATTAATGGGTATAATCTGTAGTGATATGGGGTTAGGCCTGGTTTGGGACTGCGTTCGGTACAGCCTCGAAGGACTTTTTCTGCGCTATAGGATTCCATGATTTTATTTTTTCTTCTCATTCAAGGGGCTGAATTTTTGAAACATCTGTTTTAGCACAACAGTGAATATAATTTCCGAAAAAAATGTCGATGTTTTAAAGAAAGAAACAATGGCTGGGCAAATAGCAATGCTATTGCATAGCCATAAAGAACAAAGAACAAAACAGCACGGGAAACAGGCCCTTCGGCCCAACGAGCCCGTGCCGCCACCCCGATGTTCCCACCTCTACCTGTGATCCCTGTCTATGTTGATAGATCTATGGATTAAAAACCAAATTTGAGACTATTTAGGGAGAATTTGTTTTGCCAATTAGCCTAAGAGCACATCTTTGGGATGTGGGAGGAAACCGGAGTACCCGGAGAAACCCCACGCAAGCACGGGGAGAATGCGCAAACTCTCACAGACACAAGCCCAAATCCATGTATCTGCACAGCACAGTGTTAGTCACTGAGCTGTCATGTGGCCCATCAAATGGTCCAGGTCAAGCGTACACTAACGACGTGAAGCACTAGGATACTCCCTAAAAAAAAATCCAAGAGCAGCCCTCTCACAGCCCATCGCGTGTATGCCCCTTGTTAGACAGCAAGGTGGACCAAAGCACCTGTAGGATGAAAACATCAATATCATCATCTATTTGACACTTCCCAGGGACTCCCAAGGCTCATGATGCCTATTTTAAATCATTTTTGTATACCCCTCCATTCCCATTCTATTCATGTGCCCATCTAAGTATTTCATCCATAAACACACATCAATCAGTCCTTTCCACAGATGTTTTCCATTTCTCGCTCTCTCGCAAACGCACACTGTCATTTTCACACGCAAATATACACATACACGCATACACAGCCTGTCGTACATACACTCCAACAGACATACACACCCCGCACGTGTATATGCACACACATTGCCACACATATTCTTTCACTCGTACTAAAACAGACACATGCATTCTCTCACACACATACGTCCCCTCCTATACAATCTCTTCCACACATACCCCTAAACTCACTCCATTTCTCTCAAGCAAACACACACTCGGCAACTCGCTGTCTTTTCCTCTTTCAGATACACAAGGATACGCACACACTTTTCAACATCCTTTGTCTCATACAGATATTTCTATTACTTTTCAACTTGGCCCACTGATCCTAATGCCCTGAATGTTGATCTTTTGATTAAAATTGGACGCATCCTGCAGCCAAAGAAACTGAATACTCTACTTATTCAGATGAAAATACGCATTGGAATTTTATTAAGGGGAGCAAAATAACGGCAAAATGATTATTAGCAGAATCGCTGAAGGGTTACGGAGTTGGCCTTGATTGTAATGCGGAAACATATTGCACTCCAACCATGACATGTACGTTTCACGAGTTATTTAGTTAAGTTTACTTCGATAGGGCTAAAAACACGGAAACGTAATGACATCTTTTTTTACGTCAATTCGCACGTGCCATTTCAGCGAGCAAGATTGTTTCCTGTAATACGGTTAATCATACGTTAGAAAGGTACATTTAAGATGTGCATCCCAACTCTCTGTTTGCCATGAGGTGTTAATCACCAAATGTGCAGAGAACTTACAACAGTGAATGAAGTGGGTGAACCAGCAAATTCACCTTCTGAAAGGTTGGACTAGACCCAGCTCACCTCTAAAAACTAACCATTCGTTTATTTCCATTACAGTTGATTTCCATGTTACCTGTGTATTGCACCTTACTGCATCTCCTAAGCCCTAAGTAGCAGACTCCACCAGCAGTGATCGACGACTGCGGGTGAGTTGCGCTGACAAACGTCCGTATAATTTGTTTGCTTTGTGCACGAAGACATCTTTGTGAGCAAAGAAAGTAATATATTTTTTGTGCGATGGTGTAAGATTTAGTCTAAACTCTTATCATTTATCTTTCATTGATATCCACTGAAAGGCAAATCTGTGCGTGAGTGGCATATTTCGCGCAATTCGAAATCGTGCCCTTGGTGTGTCAAGCGAGTATTAAATCAAGTTTGCCTGAATAGTTTGTGCAGCGTAAGTCTGAAGCTCACAATAAAGCCCATTCTAAAATGTGACCCAAGGATTAAATTTCATACATGAGATGATTTTTAAAAATCACGTTTAACGTTGATAAATTCGAGTGCGTTGCTGAAGTATACAAACAGTAATGTGTTGAATGCTGATTTTGGTTTTAAATTGGATGTTTTCTCCAAATGCATTTTTTTTTGTTCTTTTGTAGTTAAATTACCCCAATAAGTGGTAAGGCCAACTTGTACGCTTATTTTTTTCTTGCAACTTGCACAAAATGTATTACTGCATCTGGTTATCGGATTATTGGGTGCATTTAAAAAAAAATCACTCATGTGATATGGTGTCGCTGGCTGGACTACAACATTAACCCAGCCCAATGTTTCCTTGCAATGAATGGCTTGCTAAGCTGTTCCAGGGCCACTCATATGAAGCAATTACTTTGCCGTGGATCTGTAGTCACATGTAGGCCAGGCCATGTAAGGCCAGTAATTTACCTTCTCTCAACGACAACGCTGATTTTACATCAAGTGACAACGCTTTCGAGTTCATCATGTCGTTTGAGTAGAAAATCTACAATTGAAAACATATTATCTTCCGCCGTGTCAGTGTACGACTCGGGTTCCCAGAGAATAACGCTATGTTTGTAAACGAATAATACACAGGACCAGTACAGCACCACAGGATATTAAAATATAAATGAAATGTTGCAATTTGAAAGTAGAGAACAGCAAGTTATTTGCTCAACATCTGCATGTGGCGATAAAACGGTGTTGATTCTCGCCTCACATATTTTATCAAATCTATTTAATATCTGTTATATCGCCTGTTTATTTTTCTTTCAATTGACTTGTAGACTTTCAATGAAAATATTTTATTTTTAATTGAAATTAATCTTTTTAGCCTAAGGAACAATGGAATTTTATACATCTCTAACTTTCATAGAAACATAGAGACGTAGAAATAGACGAAAAGAATGCCATTCGGCCCTGCGAATCTGCTCTGCAATTAATCTCGATCACGGCTGATCATCAAATTTAACATCCTGATCCCACCTTCCCCACATAGTCCGTGACTCGGTTAGCCCCAAGTGCTATATCTACTTCTTTTTTGCAACCACATATTTTTTTTAGCCTCAATTGCTTTCTATGGTAACGAATTCCACAGATTTAGTACTCTCTGGGTGAAGTAAAATTCTCCTCATCTTCGACTTAAAAGGTTTACCCTTTATCCTCAAGCTCTGATCCCTCGTTCCGGGTTCCCCCACCATCAGGAACATTTTAACTGTACCTACCCTCTCGAACCTGGTTAGAATTTTATAAGTTTCTGTGAGTCCACCCCCCCCCAATCCTTTTGACCTCCAATCAACATAATCGTAATCCACTTTATCTCTCCCCATATGAATATCTGCCATCTGAGGAAACAGACTGCTAAACCTTGGCTGCACTCCTTTGATAGAAACGACATCCTTCCTCAGCTGAGAACACTAAAACTGCACACAGCACTCCAGGAGTGGCCTCGCCAACTATTCTACTAGCGAAGGGTATTATCACATTAGTAAGCGAGAAATTAAATTGGAGGACTTTTTTTTTAGAATCTGGTGAAAAATTACCGGAATTACAAACACCAAATAACATTTTGTTCAATAAATCTAGCGAAACAGTGAGTAAAAAAAAACGCACCAGTAATTTCAGTGCGACAACCAAAAAGGGCAAAAACACAGCGTTTTCTGCAAAGATATGCTGATAGATTCTGGCACAAATTAATTCCCGGTCGAAATTTAAAGACAAAAATGGCCCTTTGAATAGTTTTGGTTATGTCAAGGAATAGAAATGAAGCATATTGGAATATTCCACACTCGAAAATGGTGAAAGAGAAGCTCTTATCAATATAAACTAGGTTTAAAAAATAAGTTCAGTACAAATATATGAATCTATGTCTCATAACGATTGTTCATGTGAAACGTATATGAGTTATATGATCACATGCTGTCCTTGTCATCGGTGGTATCATAACCAATACTGTTTAGTGGCTATCAAGCGATTTTTTTTTTCGTATTTGTCACTTCACATTCACTAAGGGTTTGCTGTCAAGAGTTTATCTGGAAAATGGAGGCGCCACTAAGAACTGAAGGAAGAGCTACTACTCCCCATCCCGATCGTCAATCCAATACAAACGAAGTCATAGAGATTTACAGTCATCCAGTAACCAGGAAAGCACCCTCGGCAAGAATTCAACTGGGAAAGTATAAAGCATTAGGTGTAAGTTTACATTACCCCTCTTATTGTTTTAATCCTTCTCAAGCATTGTAGACAACATGGGACAATTTCACATTTTCAAGGCGTTTTCAGTAAAATTGATACGAGAGAGTTTATTTATGAGTCACAAGTAAGCTTACATTCACACTGCAATGAAGTAACTTTGAAAATTCTGGAGTCGCCACACTCTGGCGCCTGTTCGGGTACACTGACAGGAAATTTAGCACGGCCAATCCATGTGACCAGCGTACTTTGGACAGTGCGAGGAAACCGGAGCAAACCCACGCAGACACGGGGGGAACATGCAAACTCCAAGCAGACAATGACCCAAGCAGAAATCGATCATGTGTCCCCAGCGCTGCAAAGCAACAATGCTAACCACTGTGCCACGGCGCCACCTCGCCAACGTTTCTACTAGCGAAGGGTATTATCACATTAGTAAGCGAGAAATAAAATTGGAGGACTTTTTTTTAAGAAACTAATTTAAGGAACAAGTTAATTGCAGAGGTTAATTTTGTCTAAATTGTCATTTGAAAGCAAATAAGCCCATGCCAGAAACAGTAATGAGAAGATACAAATTGCTGAAATGAAGAACAATTCTTGGAAATTCTTCGGGTATACAATAATAGAAATGGAACAGTAGGACAGAATATTTGTGGGCGCTGTGAAATTTATATGATTTAAAGTCGGTGATCTGTAATTATGTGTAATGCCAATATAAATATTTTATGAAAGTCGTATGCAGAATTTCACTACTGATACTATTCATGGCAATGCCCATGAGCTTGCAGTCAGGCAAGTCTCTCAAAAGGGAAACAGTTATCGTCCATGCCTAGTTACACTTTTAAATTTTGTTTTGGATTCGCCTTTTTGTACTGAACAATTTCGTGCGTTACCGATATTAGCAAGCTAATGTAGGGCATGGTGTTTCAATATTTTAGTTCAGTAACAGTAAGGCAATACATATCCAGATCGGAACGCAAATGAGTTAAAATGACCTCAGAGCCATGCGTTTCCTAAGCATTTTCTACCATTGACTTCATGGACGGTGTGGAACAGAGCTTTGATGCACAACGTTGAGGAAATGTAGTCTCCAGCAGCAAAATGTTCTACAAATAATGCATGTCACAGTGCATTCCACAGTGAGCGATTAGTAAAAAAAAAATCGATGCAGAGTGTGATCCAGTCACTTCAATTACTCTGAAAAGAGAATGTTATTTCTCTTTCAATCATGGCCTCGCTTAATTTTCCTACAGCTATAACTGGCCACGCGCACTGTTTCTGAATTTCTATATCTTACCATGAATGCACAATGCGATAATTCTTCTTTTCTTTCAGCTGATTCAGATTGTGTTGGGAATATGTTTTATAATCTCCTGGACACCATTGATTCTGAGTCCGTGGATTTCCGAATCAGTGGGTGGGGAATACAGAACGCACTGGTGGATTGGGCTTTCGGTAAGTTTCCTTTCAACGTTTTTAGCAGAGATTTTTTGGAAGGTTTCTCGGTCTTCCTGTAAATCAATAATAAACAGAAAATCGATTGGGCTAATTAAGTCTGGCTTTTCATTTTTTTTTTTTTATCTTTTGCACACATAGAGAACCATATTTTATTCTGATTCGTCTTACTTAACAGAACGCTGGGCAGTTTGTGTGTCCAAATAGAAATTTGAAAGTTTCCATTTGAATACCAGCGGATTCTGTGTGTCGAAGTTGTCTGTCTGATGTATACATTGTTCCGCATTATAACCATTATGCGCTTATAATGCGCTTAATATTGAGTTGATTAAAGCCTATTTCTTATCTATGAACCCTGGCTTTGGGCTGTTCGGAAATGAAAACATGTCCTTGACTTCTAACCTATGAAATATTTTTCACGCTTCACGGTTAGTACCAATTAGTAACCACCTCTCCCCCCACCCCCCAGCCCCCATCCCACTTGGGAAAATAGGCGCAGTCTGTTCAGGCTTTCCAAACAGTTTTAAACATTTTTATTCTTGAGTCATTCTAAATCTTTGCCTAGAGCATTATGCTTTTGCAACATCGAGAATGAATTCTGCGTTGTACAACAAGCATGGGTTAAGTAATGTTCAACTTTATTCCTAATGCAGCTGATTTAGAAATGAATCCTACAAATCTATTTACCTGTCTTGTTAAGCTGTACCTCCGCGTTGAACGCCGAGATCCATTTTCTCTATCGCATTGTGATCGCGTGTCCAATGATTATATGGCACCCTATACCTCCTACCAAGTTGTAGGATGAACATACAGTGTTGCTTCCCGGCCCAATTTGGGAGTATATTTATGATTTATTGTATTTTGTCACATCTTTCTTCACTATTATAAAAATGCACGAGTGGAATTTCATCCTGAATTTTTGAAAATATTCTTCTGAATACAGAAACAAAATGCTCGACGTAAATAGGTACAGGAACTGAGGAGCTTTAACAATAGTTTCAGCGTAATAATCCCTATTTTTCTCTCCACCCTGTAGACAATCCCACTCTCTTTCCATTTTATCAAGTCCACATTGATCTCGATTTGTAAAAGATTTTACATCACGGGAAAATCATCAATGTTCTTGTACGATGTTTTAATTTCATGCATGCAATATGCTCTGCTACCTAATTTGGTTTTCCCTCCTGTCGTCAACACCAATGTGTGTGTTGAAAGATTAAGGCCCTAGCACTAATCCTTGAAGGACACTAACACCCGCCGCCAGCTAGCATTCAGATATCAACACATTCACAGTATTTTAATAGAGTAATTTTAATAATACAGGAGATTTATAATGAAAAAATACTTTTTTTTCAGTTTATGCTTTGTGGCTATACTTGGCGAACTGTGGACAACGTGAGATCCACATTCTTCGTAAGTATGTCCATATTTCTTTTCTATTCAAATAAAGCTGTCGATAGCAAAGAGCAGCGTTTCTGTTTGCAATTCTGGTCATTGGATTGATTATGTGATCATTCAAAAAAAAACTTGCTCAGGAATTAATCGGGCTCATAAAAGGCAGATAGATCTTGAAAATTTATGATTGTGAAGTAGCATCCCACTTTCTATCTTGTGTTACTGGTTTCAGCAACTTCAACGGAAGAGGACAACTGCCGAGTTTGTTAAAAAAAAAGCAAGAGGTGGTATTACTATTCTATCATCGATGTTACGCTTAACCTTTAAGCGCATGTATGTTGCCGCTTTGATAGCGTGAAACGTGTAATAACAGGAGCATATTTCTTTTTCTTAACCTTCATACACGATTGTAATTCGGAAGCAGAGAAACTCTGTTATAGAGATTTTTTTAAAAAAGAAACGCTTCGAGCAGTGTTCTCTGCTGTGATTTCCCCAAGAAAAAGGAATTGTGGAAGTGGTGTAGACAATGTAGAAAGTATGCACAGTTATGCAATGCTACCTCACAGCGCCAGAGAGTCGGGTTCAATTCCAGTTTGCACATTCTCCCCGTATCGATATGGGTTTTCTCCAGGTGCGTCGGTTTCCTCCCAGAGTCCAAATGTGCTCGGGATAGCTGGATTGCCCATGATAAATTGCCCCTTGGTGTCCCAAGATCTGTAGATTAGATTGATTTGACATAGTAAATATGTGTAGTTAAGGGTAAAGGCGGGGACAGTCTGGGTAAGATACTTCGTCAGACTCCGTATATTCTGGCTTGGCCAAATAGCACCTCTACATTGCAGGGATTTTATTTGCGAGTTCAATGGTAGAATGGAATGGAAATTGGGGTAAAGAAAGATCCAGCAGAATGCCTTCCTTTCTGTGGAGGAAGCAAGTTTGAGCGGTTATTGTGGTGCACTTGCCATATCACCAGTCCAGGCTTCCGTGCTAGGGCAGTTGCTCTTCTGTGCTAGGGCCAGCTGTTCCTGTCGCACAATGCCGTTCGTAGAAAGTTGGCAAATAATTGCAACTTTTGAACGGAATGATCACAGGAGAGGTTAAACTGCTCATGATTCATCTTGAAAAAAAATCTAATTTAACAATAATTAGCTGTGCTTGAAAGAACTAGCTAATGAAACACTGGCATCATTACTGGGGAAAGTGGGGACGGTATCTTTGAGGCGGTCTACACAAAACCAGTACTGGAGAAAGCGTTTGGGGGAGTTGGATAGCCATGGGAGGGAAGTAAGTTTTAAGGAAGAGATGGTAAGTCAAAGAATGCAGAAAATGAACTAAGAGAGAAATGTCTTAACATGGGAAATGAGAAAAGGGCGGTGGCAGGAAGGTTCAGAGTGCACGGTGAGTGCAAATGAAACAAACATAATAGTATAGAACCTGGAAGTAGGAGTAGGTCGTATGGCTTTCGAGCCTGTTCCACCATTCATCTTGACCATAGCTGATTATCACGTTCAAAATTCTGGTTGCCCTTCTTCCTATATCTCTTGATCCCTTTAGCCCCGCGAGATTTATCTAAATTCTTTTTGATATCAGATGTAGTTTTGACTTCAATTACATCTTCTTGTAGTGAATTCCACACATTCAACAGCCTCTGGATGAAGAAATTTCTCCTAACCTCAAGTCTTAAAATGTTTACCACTTATCCTCAAATTATTACCCTAGCGCTGGACTCGCTCACCATTGAGAACAGGGTTTCTGAATTACCCTATCTAACCCTGTTAGAATTTTACAAGTCCCTACGAGTCCCCTCTCACGACAATCGTTATTATATGTTGTGCTAACGATGGCCTGTCATATTTCATGAACCGTAATTATTTCAACATATTTTTAACAAGTCCGTATTAGATGAAATGCCAAACTTGTTCATCTCATTAGATGTGTATTTCGAATGTGATGTAGTTCCAAACATTGCTGTAAGAATTGTGATAATATCACCAGTTACAGGCCTCTGAATAAACTATTGTTTATTCTTCCAAGTTCGCAGCTTATCTGATAGTGAACGTTGTCAGTGCCTGCTTTGCTATTATGAACGTTCTCCAGTTGTCCATGCAGCTCAACATTTGGACGAGCAACATTTCATGCCATTCCGGAACTTGTGATTCATGGTCGATTGCTTTGGCTGTAAGTACGGAATCGATTTCCAAAGTCATGACTATTTTTCACAACTTAATAAACGTATTTGCCATGAGGGGTGTGCGGCAAAGGTTCACTATGTTGATAGTGCGTTTGGTTGGACTCTCTTATGAGGACAGATTTGTTCGACAGGGCCTGTATTCCCGAGCAATTATAAGCACAGAAAGAGATCGAATTGAAATGGATACAAATATAACCGGGCTGTACAGACTGGATACAGAGACGATCTTTTCCCCTTTCGGAGATTCTATAATGAGGGAAAATAAATTCAGGATACGGAATAAACCGTTTAGGATTCAGAAGAGTTAGCTTTTCTTCACTCAAACGGTAGTGAACCCACTGAATTCTACATGACAGAATTCTCAGCCTGTGAGTCACTGGATGGATTCAGAAAGTAGAATTACTTGTATTATTTTAATTTGAAAGAGGAGTATGGGAACAATGCGCCAAGATGGGGCTCAGATCATTGGCAATATGATAATATTGCATTCTGGATCCAACCCGAAAGCCGAATGGCCTATTCCTGCTTCAAGTTTCTATGTTTCTATGTTACTCCATATGCATACTTTGCTGTAACGTAGAAACAACGCGTATGATCCAACAAATATATGTGTTAGCAATGTCAACTCCGCATATTGCTCTCATGCCCACGTGTCCATCTTAAGCCTATTGTAATGCACTAAAATGCTCAACGCAAAATGGAAATGAAAAAACACTCTGGGAGTAATCTTCCTGTCCCGCCCGCCACTGATATCATAGTGATCGGAGGCAGCCCGTGTTGTCCTCGGAGAGGATTTTCCCGACCCAGCTCCTAATAGTCACGTCACACCCTTTTGAACTCAATATTAAGCTCATATTGCTTCAAATTGACTCCCTTTTTGTTTTCTGTTGGGCTGTTCCCCTGGCTTGTCTCTGCGCAATTCGGCCACTTCCGACTCATCCTTGTTTTCATGTTTTCTGCCACTGAGCACTGACCTTTGTTTTCCTATTAACGGATTTTGCTATCTTAATTTTGCTATGATTATCACTCCTACATCCTGCAATGCATTATGAACATCCTTTTTTCTCTTATGCCTATGACCTAATTGTCAATCTTAACTCCAAACTATCGCTGGCTTTCTATTCAAAAGAACAAAGAACAAAACAGCACGAGATTTAAGCCCTTCCGCCCAGCAAGCCCGCGCCGCCACCTCGATGTTCCCACTCCTACCAATGATCCCAGACTATGTTTATAGATCTATGCATCGGAACCAAATTTGTGACAATTTAGGGAGAATTTGTTCTGCCAATCAACCTAAGGGCACATCTTTAGGATGTGGGAGGAAACCGGAGCACCCGGAAAAAAACCCACGCAAGCACGGGGCAAAAAGCGCAAACTCCCACAGACACAAGACCAAATCCATGTATCTGCACAGCACAGCAATAGTCACTGAGTTGTCGTGTTGCTCATCAAATGGTCCAGGTCAAGCGTACACTAACGACGTGAAGCACTAGGATACTCTCGAAACATCCAAGCAGCCCTCTCAACACCCATCGCGTGTATGCCTCTTGTTAGACTAGAAGGCGTACTGAAGTACCTGTAGGATAAAACAAATACATCAATATCATCGACAATTTACACACTTCCCAGGGAACGCCCAAGGCCCATGATCCCTATTTTAAATCAGTTTTCTATATCCCTCCATTCCCATTCTGTTCATGTGCCATCTAAGTATTTCTTAAATAATTCCAGAGTGCCTGCCTCCATCACTTACTAGGCGGTGTATTCCATACCCCCACCACCCTCTGTGTGAAAAAACTCCTCCTAGCATCCAAATTATACCTTACCCCCCTCACCCTAAGCCCGTGACCCCTCGTGCTATTGAGTCCATCCTAGGAAAAAAAAATATCCCTGTTTACTTTATCTATACCCCTCATAATATTGTAGATCTCTATTAGATCTCCTCTAAGTCTACGTCTTTCTAAGGAAAACAGTCCCAATTTGCCTCACCTTTCCTCGTAACTCAGACCTTCCAGACCAGGCAACATCCTGGTAAACCTCCTCTGCACTCTCTCCAGAGTCTCCATTCCTTCTGGTAGTAAGGCAACCAGAACTGGACACAGAAGTCCAAATGAGGTGAAACCAACGTTTTATACAACTGCAACATTAAAGGCCAGCTCTTGTACTCTATACCCCTTCCTATAAAGGCGAGCATTTCATACGCTTTCTTCACAACATTCTCCACTTGCTCTGCCACCTTCAGAGACTTGTGCACCTGCACCCCCAGGTCCCTCTGCATTTCTATACTCTTAATAGGTCTACCCTTTATCATATACCTCCCCCTTACATTGTTTCTCTCAAAATGCATCACCTCACATTTATCAGGATTGAATTCCATCTGCCATCTATCTGCCCGAGCTACCAGCCTATCTATGTCCTGCTGTATCACCTGATACTGCTCCTCACTATCCGCAAGTCCAGCCATTTTTGTATCGTCTGCAAACTTGCTGATCACTCCACTTACTCCCTCTTCCAAGTCATCCATATACGTTACAAATTCTGCCCCAATGCCTCTCCAAATGTGCAATTCGTAATATTTATGCCTCTGTTCAGTTGTGTAGAAAAACTGTATATGGACACCAAACGTTAACAGTGTTTCTGTACCCCTAGATGCCTTAAAAAGACTTTTTCTTACTGTGTTTACCCCAGTCCAACGCTGGCATCTCCACATCATCCCCTCGAAGCCAGCAGGCCTTTTTATTTAGTGCAGCACTTTTCGTTTGTATTTTCAGATTTTCAGCAACCACAGTATGCTGCTTTTATTAGGCACGTGTGGTAGCTGTCTTCCAGATGAACCGCCGTTGTACTTAATTCAACTAACACTTTAAACATATTTTCTCTCTCATGTATTTATCGCTGTTCCACTTAACTACTTCTAAGCAATTCTCTCCAAAGCCCATCAAGGAGCAACTTCAATTACCATAGCATTATGAGTTAACCATTTAATCATAGTTTCTTAATGCTTGGATTATTTTGCTGAACCCATGATCTGGACTTCTGTTCAGAAGTGTTCATGGATGAGAAGGGTGTGAAGGAATATCGTTCGGCACAGACAAGAAGGGCCAAAAGACCTGTTTCTGAGCTGTAATTTTCTATTGTTCTATGGTTCTACGGGTCTTTCTCTCTTTTGCATATTATTTAAAACAAAATCTCTATTCCTCAGATCCCAGTCTTCTTCAAGCCCGAGAGACACTCATGCGTCTGAGCAGTGTTTCATTTTTTACAGATATAAGTGCGTTCCTTGAAATGTTTAATATTTAACATAAATTTAGTGGGACATTGTGAAAAAGAATTAGGTAAACATGTGGAAAGAGAAACCAAGTCTGTGTCTGCGAAAGAGCACTCCACCTAATTCCCCGCCTCCCCACTCTTCCTGTAATTCTGCGCACTTACTATAGCCATTCAGTCACCGAAGTCTCGAATCGAACCGGGTCCCGAGCGCTATGAGGCATTATTAGACCATGACGTCTGAATGGGATCTGGCAGCAACAATATTTTGTTGATTTGCACAGACATGGAAGGCAGAACGGCCACTTCCACGGTATATGACTCATTGTTTCAACAATTTCCTTGAAAATGTGGTGAGCAATTCCACATTAGAAGTGTTCACAATAATTTTAGTCAGGACACAGGGAGACCTCACAGCCATGGGATTTCTTAACATCATATTGAGGGCAAAGGAAGGATATGAGGACTCTGAATGGTGCCATCCCCAGCAATAAAAATCTTTTTTGTTCCGCTTTTCGTAGTTGCCTGATTCAAGCAATGTTTCTGCCAAACTGACATTTCTGGAAACCAATTCATTTTAAAGGATCATAGAATCTTAGATTCTCTACAGTGCAGAAGGAGGCCATTCAACCCATCACGTCTACACTGACACAAACCCATGTCCTACCCCGATAACCCCATGAATTTGCCCTAGCTAGTGCCCCGACACTAAAGGACAATTTAGCATGGCGAATTCACCTAACCCGCGCATTTTTGGAATTGTTTTAACTTTTGCTACTCCATGACTTTGCATTGCCATAAACTCCAGGGTGCCGAATTTTACCCTTCCATTTGGTTGGCGACCAGATGCTTTTGAGATTTTGCTTTAGTTCTAATTTACTTCCATTCTGCTGTGGTAATATAGTTGTTAGCACCGCTGCCTCAAAGCACCTGGGATCCGGAATCAACTCTGACCTTGTACGGCGTTTGCAATTTGTCCTTTTTTTTTTGTATGGATTTCCTCCGGATGGCCCGATTTCTTCCCACAGTCCGAAAATGTGAGGGTGGGGTGGCGTCGTCATGTTAAATTACCCCTTAGTGTCTCAGGACGCGTAGAGAAATTAGCCATGGTAAATGTATATTGGTTGAATCTTATCACTAAAACCCTGGGATATAATTATTATGTCGCCATGTTAATTACATTGTTTTCCGTGCACTTTTTCCACATTTAAGTGCAGGCTGAACTTAAGATGTTGCACATTCATGACGTAGACCAATTTCATATTTTAAAATACAATATTTCTCAATTGATTTAGGATTCTCCTTTAACGGTTTCTTTCAGGCATAGATATATTTTCGGTAAGAGATTTATCATAATTCTTATTGACCTCAAAATACTCCTATTACTGATCCACAGAGATTTCGTTTAGGCCTGGTTTTCCTTCTATTCCTTATGACGCTTTTGGAATTCGGGATAGCAATTGTTGTTTCCATTATTGGATGCACGGCGCTAGGGAACTATTCTGAAATGCAGCAAAATAAGGTTAGTTGTTAAAAATCAAAACTTGCATATCGACACATTCCATTGTCATGCATGGAAATTAATCGCGAACGGCGGCACTTAATGGGCAAAATCGTACTGCGCCCCAATTCTACGAAGCATGCAACTTTTAATTTTACTGCAGCTAACTCGGCGCTGTAGAGAACGGAGAAACGATCCACTGATACACTCTTTGCCACTGAAATTCGAACCTTTGCCTCCAAATTTCTAGTAAAATGTGCATTAATTCGTAAAATAATCGAATGTTTAACTTCCTTAACATTTAACGATGACAATGCACCAAATTGCTTTGAATTTCTCTTATGAAACAATTGAAAGAGAAACGCAATTGATTTGATTTATTTGATTTACTTTGATTTATTTTCGTCATATGTATAACATATAGTGAAAAGTATTGTTCCTTGTGCGATATACAGGCAAAACATATCGTTCATAAAGAAGGAAACGAGATAATGCAGAACGTAGTATTGTAGTTAAAGCTAGCAAGTAGAGAAAGATCAACATAATGGAAGGCAAGTCCATTCAAAAGTCTGACAGCAGCAAGGAAGAAGCTGTTCTTGAGTCGGTTGGTACGTAACCTCAGACTTTTGCATCTTTTCCCGACTGAAGAAGATGGAAGAAAGAATGTTTGGGGTGCGTGAAGTCCTTAATTTATGCTGGCAGTTTTGCCGAGACAGTTGGAAGTGTAGACAGAGTGTCTATGCTGGGCTATTCAGCACCAGTGGCAGTGAAATTATTATTTGCCTTCTGATCACACTTCCTTCTATTCAGTGGGTATGGGCGTCACTTGGTGGACCAACATTTATTGTCCATCCCTAACTGCCACTGAACTCGCTGGCTTGTTAGGCAAGTTAAGAGCGTATTTAAGTTTCAACTGTATTGCTAAAAAAAATAGCTTGGGTTACAAGAACCAGTTACAAAATCCAATAATAGATGTTGCGATGAAAGCTTGATCAGGTGACTGGAACTCGTGTGGTCTTAAATGAAACGCATTGAAACTTGAAGCTTTCGATGTGCCTATTCGTACGGTTGAATGATCCATGCAATTCGCCTCGCCCCCTCATTAATTCTCCATAAACGCATTTTTTGTTGACTTCCCACGTAAAATATCATGTCTTTTAATAATTACTGAGAAATGTTCTTCGGCGACCTTACTGGAAAATGGATATACAGAGCGAAAAAAAAAATCAGGACACTTGACCGCCAGTTGTCGCAGAGAAACTTTATTTTAAATTAGCCGCTTAACTACAGGTTGAGGGATCATAATATTAATCGAAAAACTAGAACCTCTATCGGTCCTCTAAATACTACCAGGTGCTCAATGTCGAACTGTGAAAACCAACGGCGCGTCCCTGTGACATCTAGTCACCAAAACAAAACACATGTATATTGTATATTTTCATTCATTCGTTTTCATTTTGTCTAATATTTTGATCTTTGTTCTTATTTCTTTGTCAGACTCCAAAAAAATCTACAGATAAGGAAAATGCCTCCCAATCACCAACATATCAGGATCCGATTTCTCTCAGTGTGGTATCTCCACCGCCTGTCTAGACTGGATTTCAGACATTTAGTTATAGATACAACAGACTAACAGATGTTGCGGCATCCATCATCCATGTAAGACTGTTTTTCTTCATTATAAACGCAAATGCTCGTGAAATCCATTGACCTGCAGAAGTATAGAGAAACTATCACAGAAAAAGACTAATTAATTAAATTTAAGAAGTGAAAAAGAAGTCATAAAACCTTCGAATTTAGAAGTGTTTTTGTTTTCAATTTTTGTCCAGCTGTGATGGAACCTTCCTGTACATCTTAGAAAATAACATTATTGCTTCCTGATCCATTGTATTTTCCAACATATTTTGAATGTAGCTACAGAACCAGTTTCCAACATCCATTCAGACAGTGAATATTCCTAGAAGCTTACAGAAGTATTTAAGCGTAAAAACGAGTGAAAGTAGGGCAGATTGTTAATTGATTATTCCCTGCTATGAAATCATAGAACACAACGACACAATATCACAGCGACAAAACCTGTTTGATCCGTTAGAGGTCATCGGAAACCAATTCAGTTAGTACAATTGCCCTGATTTGTATTCTCAACTCCAGTTATTTATCCAGTATTTGTTTTAACATTGAAACCTTTCTTTTTTAACATTTCGCCATACCATAAGACAATGCATTGCGAATATTAAGCAATCTTTGCCATTTTTTCTTAACTGTATATGTTGCTTCTTTGTCATGGAACACTCAAACCTGCCATCTCATCATCGAAATATAATCCATGAAAATATGTCTACCAATGTTTTCGTTTATGGAGACAGATTTTTATTTTAACTACATTGATACAAATTTCCCAGTGCCATGTCTTTTTGATTGAGAAAATATCTAGCCTCTCCCGTCTGTAAGAAAACTTCTATCTTCTGAAATGAGTCAAGTACTTCCTCAAATGTGAGTCACAAAAATCGACAAAATTTTCCCTAGAGCAATGAAGTTTTATTTTATGTAGGTTTAGCATAGCTGTCTTGGTTATTGTGTCATATTTTTCTACTTATTAAGTCTAAGATCGCTCACACTTTACTAACTGATAGTTAACTTGACCTTCCTGGTTGATTTATGGAGGTGTGCATTCCAGACATTTAGAGTTCCCCGAGTCATTTGCTTTCTGTCTTTATCCAAATGAAGAGATGTGACCACCATGGAGCCAGATCGATCATTCCATTTATATGTTCTTCCACCGGCTTCCTTTAATCGATATATAGGCTCGTTGACCAGTCTAAAGGCGAACGAGATGCCAAAGTTCTGTCCATGAAGCCCAAACCCTGAGGGAGAGAAGACAATGTCACCACACACACACGTACACACACACACATATATATACACACACACACACAAACACACACACACATAAAAACACACATAAAGATGATGGAGAGATGCATGAGGACTGAGTCTCCACTTCCAACACAGGGAAGTAAATATCTTAGCATCTCTGTCCCTTCACCACTGAGTACAACTGTTGTGTGAGCGGGCCCATTACCCTGTGCATCAAGAAGGTGCCCAGCACGCTTCACCAATGCAACAGGACATAGAAATCAGCAAACTACTTCTGCACCCTTTGTTAAGGAGAGGTTGGACTTACATGGAGTGCGAAGAAAATAGCTTTGAAGAAAGGAAATATAAACACAAATGTGACAATGGTGAATTCGCCGCGCCTGCTCCATGTTCTAAAATAGAAACAATATTTGACTTTTGCAATCAATTAGAATTATATAGAATTATATAGAACAATACAGCACAGAACAGGCCCTTCGGCCTTCGATGTTGTGCCGACCAAAATAAAAAGCAATGCCCCTCCTAACTAAACCATTCCCTTCTCATCCATATACTTATCAACTAACCTCTTAAACGCCACCAAACTTGGCGCATCTACAACAGCTGCAGGCAGGGCATTCCACTCCCTAATCACTCTTTGAGTAAAGAACCTACCTCTGATATCCGTCCTATAAATCATACCCCTTAATTTAAAGCTGTGTCCCCTCGTGCTAGCTTTCTCCATCCTAGGAAAAAGGCTATCACTGTCCACCCTATCTAAACCTCTAATCATCTTATATGCTTCAATAAGATCCCCTCTTAGCCACCTCCTTTCTAACGAAAACAACCTCAAATCCTTCAACCTCTCTTCATAGGACCTGCCCTCCACACCAGGCAACATCCTGGTAAACCTCCTCTGTACCCTCTCCAATGCCTCCACATCTTTCTTATAATGTGGCGACCAGAACTGCACACAATACTCCAAGTGCGGCCGCACTAGGGTTTTGTACAGTTGCAACATGACGTTGCGGCTCCGAAATTCAATCCCCTACCAATAAAAGCTAAGACTCCATATGCCTTCTTAACAACCTTCTCGACTTGACTGCCTACTTTCAGGGATCTATGCACATACACACCAAGATCCCTCTGTTCATCAAGACTACTAAGAATCCTACCATTAGCCCTATAATCTACACATTTATTATTCCTGCCATAGTGCATTACCTCACACTTTTCCACATTAAACTCCATTTGCCACCTCTCGGCCCAGCTCTGCAACTTGTCCAAGTCTCTCTGCAAACTATAACACCCCTCTTCACTATCTACCACTCCACCGACTTTAGTGTCATCTGCAAATTTACTAATCCATCCTCAATACCCTCATCCAGATCATTTATAAAAATTACAAACAGCAGGGGCCCCAAAACAGACCCCTGAGGCACACCACTCGTCACCGAACTCCACGATGAATATCTCCCATCAACCACCACCCTCTGTCTTCTATCTGACAGCCAATTTCTAATCCAATTAGCTAAATCACCCTCTATTCCACACATCTGCATTTTCTGTAGAAGTCTTCCATGGGCACCTTATCAAAAGCCTTACTAAAGTCCATATATACTACATCAACCGCCTTACCCCCATCCACCTCTCTGGTCACTTTCTCAAAAAAACTCAATGAGGTTAGTAAGGCATGACCTACCCTTCACGAAACCATGCTGACTATCCCCAATCAATTCATTTCTCTCTAAATAACTATAAATCCTATCCCTAATAATTCTCTCCAATACCTTGACCACAACAGAAGTAAGACTCACTGGCCTATAATTCCCTGGAAGGTCTCTCTTCCCCTTCTTAAACAATGGGACCACATTCGCTATCCTCCAGTCCTCCGGAACCACACCCGTAACCAACGAGGAACTGAAGATCAGAGCCAGAGGCTCTGCAATCTCCTCTCTTGCCTCCCAGAGAATCCTAGGGTAAATCCCGTCCGGCCCAGGGGACTTATCCAACTTCAAACCCTCATTAAGACCTTCTGCCTCATAATGGGCAGAATTTCACGTTAGCCAACTTATGGATTTGTTGGCTAGTTTCAGCGTAATGCTTGCCTGCTGGTCCTCCCATAGGATTCCTGACCGTTCCGATTTTTTTAAAATTTTACGCTGGGACGGACGAAGATCACGTAAGTCGTGGGGGCATCAAATAGTGTGACATGAACTCCAGATCCCGGTTGAGGCCATCCACATGCGTGCTGAACTTGCAAAATCTCACTAATTGTCCTGGCTTGAGGCAGCTCACACCTTTTTTACCAATGTTTAACCTTCTCTCCACTTGCATTGTCTGTACCTGTAAAGATTTGATACCTGTTAAGACTGGCATTCTTACTGTTATCTTGTAATTCAGTTTGTGTCTATATATGTCCTGTTTGTGAACATGACTTGCACTCACTTGAAGAAGGAGCAGTGCTCTGAAAGCTCATAACATCAAATAAACCGTTTGGACTTGAACCTGGTGTTGCGAGACTTCTTACCATATTGTTATTCACTTCACATGTACCACAGGCCCATCCATCCAGGCAAATTGTTCCAATATTCAACACTGATTCGGAGCCTCCTCTATACAGAATGCCGTCAATTGGATTTAAGGATCCCACCATTGTTAGCGACCCCCAACCCCCCCTCCCAATATGACCTTTGTCCATCTTTAAAATTCTGTCTGACCACCCACTCCAATCAATGCCAAGCTCACTCCACATGCCAGGAACTTCTTCCCAACACTCATATACGATGGTCCACCCTACCTCCCTTACTCTCATCATCACTTCCCCACAATTGACTTTTATCCATTAAACAACATCCACCCTGCACCCAGCTTTCAACCTGGAGACTTGATCAACTGAGTCACAGCTGCATAAGGCAGATGAGTACATGCCATTGAATTTATCAGGAAGGTATGACAGTTGCAGTTTACTGATTATCAATTACGTTAAAATGTACTACAAGTAGAAAATCCTGACAGTTCTATGAACATATCATAAACACGTTGTTCACTTTGACTCTGCCTTTCAACCCTCCATCGTGGAATGGGAACCTCACAAAGTGGCTATTTAAGTTACTTTTCCCACTCTTGTGGGCTCCACAAATCTCCATCCAGGTTCGAAATAAATTGTGTTTCTTTCTTCACATCTTTCTCTGGTATTGGTGCTAATCAGCCTTAAAATTAGATATTGAATCGCTGATGGTGAACCCCATTAAGATATTGCTATTTTAACATGATCAAGCTATAATTTTATTTAAAAGACGTTAGCACCATTTAGTTCCCGTCATTATTTGTATTTGAACTGACTCTCTAGCTAGGCAATTTCAGGGGGCATTTATTAGTCAACGACATTTGCATCAATTTAAAAAAAAAAAATCTGGAATGCGGGTGTCAGCCCATTCCTAAGTGTTTTTGAACATTAGGGCAATTAAAACTCAAACACGGTACTTGTGAGCCTGGAGTTATGTGGGCCAGAATAGTAAAGGATATTATTGAATCTGATGAGCGTTTGCGACAATCGACATTGGTTTCATGAGCATAATCAGGTTCAAATGTCCAGGTTTATTTTTTAAAGTTTAATTTAATGCCCGCAGAGATGGATTGAAATGTCAAGTTTTGAAACAAGAACTACTGGTTCATTCAGCAAATTATACTGAGTGCATAATGCCAAGCTCTTCTAGACATTCCAATTCAGCTTTGGGATTTGGGGCACAGGAGACCATTTGTGTCTTAAAGTATTTGAAGTGTTTAAATCGGGCCTTTTGGTCAACATAAGCCTTGGCCCTTGATCTCTTAATAATCCCGAGGCCTTTTCGGATATTTCCCAATGTTTTCATGTAAATTTCCAGTGTCCATTTTAAAGATCTGTTGCCAATCCAGGTGGATTTTCTGCAGCCGGCCCTTCCCAAATGCTGGGTCCTGGTCCTTTCATCAATATTGAGGTTAATTGGACTAGTTGTTCCCTCGGGTAACTGCGGTTACTGGTCCCAACAATTTGTAACGTTTCCTAGTATATGAGTCTAGTCTTGCCTTGGTATCCCATAGGCTTAAAAGGAAGATGCCCAACTGGAGTTGTCTAAAGACTTGCTACATAATAATAGTTACAGCAGCTTCTGTTTCTACCCCCAAGCCTAGAAGGCAGCAATATATCTAGAGTCGAATGTGGATTGGAGCAACTTTGTTTCTGGCAATGCAAATTACCTGCATTCATTCACCATCCTTGTTTATTAGAAACAGGAGAGGAGAGGTCACCCTGTTGGGAGTCTTTTATAGACCTCCTAAAAGTTCTAGAGAGGTAGAGGAAAGGATATCAAAGTCAATCCTGGACAGGAGTGAAAGTAATAGGGTAATTGTTATGGGGGATTTTAACTTTACTAATATTGATTGGAATAGCTATAACTGTAGCTCGTTAGAGGGGTCAGTTTTCATACAAAGTCTGCAGGAAGGTTTTTTGACTCACTATGTAGAGAGGCCAACTAGAGGTGAGGCTACATTGGATTTGGTGCTGGGCAATGAGCCAGACCAGGTGTTAGGCTTGGAAGTTGGTGAACATTTTGGGGATAGTGACCACAATTCGGTTACGTTCACCTTAGTGATGGATAGGGATAGGCATGAAGCTGGGGCAGTAGTTATAGCTGGGGGAATGGTAATTATGAGACCATAAGGAGGGAATTAGGGTGCATAGGTTGGACTAGGAAACTACAGGGACTGGGAACATCTGAAATGTGGAGTTTATTCAAGGAGCAGCTACTGCGAGTCCTTGATAAGTATGTCCCTGTCAGGCAAGGAGGAAATGGTCGAGTAAGAGAACCTTGGTGTACGAAAAAAAGTTGATTTGCTGGTTAAAAGGAAAAAGGAGGCTTATGTCAGGATGAGGATTGAAGGCTCGGTTAGTGCAATGGATAGCTATAGATTAGCCAGGAGGGAGCTAAAGAGTGAGTTGAGGAGAGCTAAGAGAGGACACGAGAAGACTTTGGCTGATAGGATTAAGGAGAATCTTAAAGCTTTCTTTAGATATGTTAAGAGTAGAAGATTGGTTAGGGCAAGATTAGGGCCAGTCATAGACAGCAGTGGGAAGTTGTGCGTGGAGCCTGAAGAGATTGGTGAGGCACTGAATAAATATTTCTCTTCGGTATTCACGCAGAGTGCTGGAAATGTAGCTATGGAGAACACTGAGGTACAGGGTTGCAAATAGGGAAGTATTGTAGTAGATAGGGAGGATGTGTTAGAAATTCTCGAGGGTTTGAAGTTGGATAAGTCCCCTGGGCGGGACGGGATTTACCCTAGGATTCTCTGGGAGGCAAGAGAGGAGATTGCAGAGCCTATGGCTCTGATCTTCAGGTCGTCGTTGGTTATGGGTGTGGTTCCGGAGGACTGGAGGATAGCGAATGTGGTCCTGTTGTTCAAGAAGGGGAAGAGAGACCTTCCAGGGAATTATAGGCCAGTGAGTCTTACTTCTGTTGTGGGCAAAGTATTGGAGAGAATTATTAGGGATCGGATTTATAGTTATTTAGAGAGAAACGAATTGATTGGGGATAGTCAGCATGGTTTTGTGAAGGGTAGGTTGTGCCTTACTAACCTTATTGAGTTTTTTGAAAAAATGACCAAAGAGGTGGATGGGGGTAAGGCGGTTGATGTGGTATATATGGACTTTAGTAAGGCGTTTGATAAGGTGGCCCATGGAAGACTTCTGCAGGAAATGCAGATGTATGGGATAGAGGGTGATTTAGCTAATTGGGTTAGGAATTGGCTAGCAGATAGAAGACAGAGGGTGGTGGTTGATGGGAGATATTCATCTTGGAGTTCGGTGACAAGTGGTGTACCCTCAGGGGTCTGTTTTGGGGCCCCTGCTGTTTGTAATTTTTATAAATGATCTGGATGAGGGTATTGAAGGATGGATTAGTAAATTTGCGGATGACACGAAAGTCGGTGGAGTGGTAGATAGTGAAGTGGGGTGTTATAGTTTGCAAAGAGACTTGGACAAGTTGCAGAGCTGGGCCGAGAGGTGGCAAATGGAGTTTAATGTGGAAAAGTGTGAGGTAATGCACTTAGGCAGGAATAATAAATGTGTAGAGTATAGGGCTAATGGTAGGATTCTTAATAGTGTTGATGAACAGAGGGATCTTGGTGTATTTGTGCATTGATCCCTGAAAGTAGGCAGTCAAGTCGATAAGGTTGTTAAGAAGGCATACAGATTCTTAGCTTTTATTGGTAGGGGGATTGAATTTCGGAACCGCAATGTCATGTTGCAACTGTACAAAACTCTAGTGCGGCCGCACTTGGAGCATTGTGTGCAGTTCTGGTCCCCACATTATAAGAAAGATGTGGAGGCATTGGAGAGGGTACAGAGGAGGTTTACCAGGATGTTGCCTGTTATGGAGGGCAGGTCTTATGAAGAGAGGTTGAGGGATTTGAGGTTGTTTTCGTTAGAAAGGAGGCGGCTAAGAGGGGACCTAATCGAAACATATAAGATGATTAGAGGTTTAGCTAGGGTGGACAGTGATAGCCTTTTTCCTAGGATGGAGAAAGCTAGCACGAGGGGACACAGCTTTAAATTAAGGGGTGATAGTTATAGGATACATATCAGAGGTAGGTTCTTTACCCAGAAGGTGGTTAGGGAGTGGAATGCCCTGCCTGCGGCCGTTGCAGATGCGCCAAGTTGCGCCAAGTTTGGTGGCGTTTAAGAGGTTAGTTGACAAGTTTATGGAAGAGAAGGTAATGGTTTAGTTTGGAGGGTCATTGCTTTTTATAATGGTCGGCGCAACATCGAAGGCCGAAGGGCCTGTTCTGCGCTGTAATGTTCTATGTTCTATGTTCTATGTTCTATTTACAAGGATGTCCTGAGGTGGTTTCACCTTTTGGTTTGGGCAGTATAATTTTTGTCTGTTTTTTTTTCACCTGGTCTTGGGTAAACCTTATGACTGCAAATGCAACATTGATATGCTTGCTCCATCCTCCATCTATGTATTGTGGAATTCTGAAGCTTGGTGACTTTTGAATCCAATTGCCCTTTTTAGTAGTAAATGTGAAACATGATTGTTATTCACAGCGTCTTGGTTTTGCAGTATGGGGTCAGTGAAGGGATCATCTCTGAACCTCTGAAGCTGCTGGAACTCTTCGTTCACATTTTCCCTTGAAGGGTCAGTTCTTGGGCTTTCTTGAAGTCCAAGAGTTGGTTCAGTCTGTAGCTTCCTTTTGGGTCGCAATGCTACAATTTCCACATACTGAAATATCCCTTTAACATTTCACAAAGTGCGGTCCCAGAGTCACAGTGTTTCACCAATTTCTGCAGTTTCATCAAGAATTCAGTGATTGGTTACCCAGAGAGCCTATTTGCCGAGTTAAACCTGAGGCATTGTAATATAACAGACGGTGTAGAGTTGTGATGTTTTGAAACCACGTCTACCAATTTGTCAACCGATTGTGAATCCAGAGGTGCCCAATAGGGTAAACTTTTTATGACGGTAAAAGTTGGGTATCCACCAGTGGTCAGGAGGATGATCTTTTGCTGGTTGTTCCGTTCTATCATGTTTCCTCAGGAGAAATAGTTCACTCTTTTAGCATAGTAGGGCCAGTCCTCTAAACCCATATCATTAGTTTCCTGTTTCTTGAACAGCAGCATATTCAAACTTTCCTATCACTGTCTTACCAGGTTCATTGAAAGACAAGGCTGTCTGAAACTTTTCTTGTTCCTCATCGCCAAAGACTCGGGGTGCCTGACTAATTCATTACTAATTTATAACATCACAACCTGGTGTGCATACATTTCTCCCTATCCATTCAAAGCCTTTGATGAAGGGTTATGCACATTCAAGACAGTAGTTCTATTCTCCACCCACAAATGCTGTCAGACTTGTTGAGATTATCCAGCATTTTCGATTTCACTTCTGGATGGAGATTGCCGAAGAGATGAGCAGTTGTGGAACATATGGTTGAAGTTCGGAAAAAGCATTAGTGACTGGATTTGTTCTGACAAGGTGAGTACAGCACACAATCTTAAACATACAACCATTGATGTGAATAAGGATGAAAATGAAATTGTTAGAAAGGGCATCACCACCCAGACCCTGACACTGCCCATGTATAAACATTATCTATCAGAGATATGTCAGCCACTCCGGGGAGAGTTCTGTTCAATCAGAAATGAATCTTGAACTGCCATGATGGAGTGGTCGCATGCAGGAGGCATTCCTGTGGTGATGTAGAGATGCCTGTGTTGGACTGGGTAAAAACAATAAGAAGTCTGACAACACTCAGTTTAATCCCAACCGATTTATTTGATAGTAAACTTACAGGCTTTCGAGGCTGTGACGAAGAGCACAGCTTCGAAAGCTTGTGAGTTTACTCTCAAATAAATCGGTTGGAATTAAACCTGATGTTGTCAGACTTCTTACTGAGACAATGATAGTCAGTAAGTCTGCCACCAGCAGAGGTCAGTGTGTGTCTTTGGTGGGTGAACAACAATGGCATTCAACATACTCCAGCCTCCCAGGTAGTACATCACCGACTGCCACCATCCTCTGAGTAAAAGATTTTTCATCAAATCCCCCCCAAATCTCCCACCCCTCACTTTAAACTTGCATCCACCCTCATAACTGACCCTTCAACTAAGGGGGACAGCACCCTATCCGTCCTGTCCACGCCCCTCATAATCTTGAATCTCAAACAGATTGCCTCTCAGTCTTCTCTGCTCCAATGAAAGTAAACCAAGTCTATCCAAACTCTCTTCATAATTTAAAAGTTACATCTCAGGCAGTATCCTGGAAAACCTCCTCTGCACCCCCTTCAGTTTGTTTACATCTTTCCTATATTGTAGTGACCATAACTGTGCACAATGCTCCAGCTGTGGCCTCATCAAAATTCTATACGCCATCATGACCTCTCTGCAATTAATAAAGGCAAGTGTGTCTTATGCCTTTTTCACCCATCCTATTAACATGACTTTCCACCTTCAGATGTCTATGGACAAAGGCGTTAAGGCCCGTTTGTTGTTCTGAACTTCCCAGTGTCAGATCTTTCATACATATTTTCTTGTCAAAGTGTTTCTTCCAAAGTGCATCTTCTCACACTTTTCAGAGTTAAATTCCATCTGCCACTTATCTCCCTATTTTCCCATCTTATCTAAATCTTTCTGGAACCCAAGACACTCAATCTCACTGTTAACCATCCAGCCAGTCTTTGTGTCATTGGCAAACTTACTAATCCTATCCCACACATAGCCATCTATGTCATTTATATAAATGACGAACAGTAAGAGGCCCAGCACAGATCCCTGTGACACAACACTGGTCACTGGCTTCCAGCCTCACCCCACTGAAATTGCTCCTGGCATTCTTATGGTGTCCAACCAGGCATGACCACAATACTAGATGGCCATTGCCAGATTGACCTCTGGTCCTCCCAGTGTGGCCATAACACCTGATCTCTACTATTGAAGAGCAGAACTGATTCACGCTGGCATAACATATGACCAGTAACGGGGCGGGGGGGGGATCATCTGTACGGGAACAAGTAAGTCTTTTTAACTTTGATTATTTTCATGCAAATAGCCTTTGTCACATTTCTGGGTGCAAAGCCATTATTGCCAGCAAAACAGGTCCAGATACTGGGGCGTCCTTTGCATCGAACGAGGACTACTTTACTGCAGGAAATAATCCTGTTTACATGAGCTGATCAGGAGTTATCACCTTCTCCCTGCAGCCTCCACCGCAATGCCCTTCAACAGCTCAGAGGAAAGTTCCGAGATAGCTCCAAGAAAAGCCACCAATTGCACCACCCACCAGCGTAGTAACAGTCACCTCGATGAGATATGTTATTGGTGAAGTTTCTAGGTCACATTCTGCTGTGCATTACACAGCCATAATGCACCTCAGTTGGAGCTGGGAATGTTCAAGGGCTTAAGCATGCGGGGTCTGCTGGCACCAAGGAAAAGGCTGGCCCCCAACCATTGCCAGGCTGCTGAGATCAGTTTTCAACTATCTGATGAAAATTCAGAAGCAGGGCATAGGTTTGCAGCGGATGTGCCAGCAACGTTTCAGCAACTGTTAGGCTGTTTGGATGAGACCCACAGCTGTCAGTGCCAGGAGATAGTGCCAGCATTGCATGGTATGTTGTCAACAGTGTAAGGGTGGAGAGCACAGAGGAAAGTCTCAGGCAGGGAATTGATGGCATGGATGACAGGGTCCAAAGCATAACCAAGTCCCTGAGGACTATGCCTGTGAACTTCAAGACCCTGGTGCTGTCACAATGGCCTAACGCTGAGAGCTGCAGAGTTTGATCCAGTCTCAATAGACACCTATGGAAGGGATACACAGCTTGGCTCCCCTGCATAACGGGCCATCATTGAGGACTTACATACCACAGGGCAGATGCAGTTGAACCCTTAGGATTGGCAGAGCCAAGTGATGCCAAGGACATCACTCAAGCTGTCTGGCATCCCATGGTGTCTCCCAGGGGCCAACATGAGGAAACCTTAAGGCATGGGGAAGCACTAAAGCCCAGGCTGGGTTTTCCACCCAGAAGATTCCAGCCATTGCCAAGCTTTTTAAATTCCCTATTCCCAACATTGGAGCATCTCATGGGCAGCGGGATGAACGGCATGGCACAGCTACACCTGTGACACCTGAAAGATAGCCATGACTCTCCAAGTCCTGGCCATCCAGGGGCCGTATGGCAAGGGCATCATAGACTGTGGGGAATGGATCGCTGCTGACAACCTCTACCTCTGGTATTTTAAATTTTAAGTTTAAATTTTTTAAGTTTAACATTTAAAATTAAAATTTAAAAATTTTAAAAATGTATTTATTTGAGCCACAAGTGGTGTTATGTTAACACTGCAATGAAGTTACTGCGAAAATTCCTTAGTCACCACACTATATTTGGGTACACTCAGGGAGAATTTAGCATTGCCAATGCACCTAACCAGCATGTTTTTTGGCCTGTGGGAGAAAACTGGAACATCCGAAGGAAATACACACAAGCACGGGGAGAATGTGCAAACTCCACACGGGCAGTCAACCAAGCTGGGAATCAATGTGCATTTTGGGGAGCACTAAGATGTAGCAGTCGGGATTAATATTTGCCAGATTATTTGGGGTAGGTTTGAATTAAAATGACAGGAGCAGGAGAAACTTTGCAAGGAGTCAGAGGAGGGGGGAATTAGGCACAAAAAGGAAAAAATGCAGAAAAGGGAATAAGGAAGGTGATGAACAGAGAAATCAAGACCTGGAAACAAAAAGCATCATAGTGAAAAATACTGGGAGTGCGATAGATATTGTTAAAAAGACAAGCCATTAATGCTTTGTGCATTCACAATAAAGTGGATAAATTAATGGCACAAATAGATGTAAATGGGTATATATTGCAATTGCAGAGATATGGCTGCAAGGGTGAACAGGGATGCAAATTGAATAACCAAGTGTATTCAGTATAGCGGGAGGACAGACAAACGGAGATGGTGGTGGAGTTGCATTTCTAGTTAAAGAAGAAAAAAATACATTAATGCAAAAAATTACTAACTCTGACAATGCCTAATATATCCCTGGAGCCTGATAATCTGAACTCCATAACACCTAACAAAGTAGCCCAAGAAATAGTGCGTGCAAACAGAGGTAGAATCAAAAAGGAAATCCACTTAATGAATCTAATAGAAGCCTTTGAGGATGTAACTTCCAGGGTTCTATGGACTCTAGAACAATTGTTACAGATTGGCATTAGCTAATGCAACCATACAATTTTAAAAGGGAAGTAGGAAGAAAACAGAATTATAGACCAGTCAGCCTGATGTAAATAATGGGGAAAATTCTGGAGTGCATTATCAAAGATTTCATAGCACAGCACTTGGTAAACAGGAAAGGAAATCATGTTTGATGAATCTAATGGAATTCTTTGACGATGTAACTAGTAGAGTTGATGAGGCGGAGTCAGTGGATGTAGTTCATTTTTTTGGGATTCTGCCAAAAAATTATGTGTCAAATTTGTTGAAAATTGGAAGAAATCTCTTTTTTTTTCAGTGGGAATTCCAAAATGAATTTCCCAGACTATGAGCACTGAACAATTCTTAAGCATAATTCACAAATAAAAACCTAGAGTAGGTCCTATTTCTGCCCAAGATCCTGGCAAATAATGCTGAGCACGCCACTGCGTGTGTGCCAATCTGTCAAGGTGGAAATCGGTGCATGTGCAATAGCTCCGCACTGCTGGCCTCCTGAGCACTGGCCTGCTCAATCACAGCCTCATGTGACTACACTTCTGTCCCTCCAAATGCTCAACCCCGATTGCTGGCAACCAGATATCTCTGGGACAGACCTGGCCCCTCCACCCTCATCTATGGCCTGCCACAATCTACTCCCACATCCAGCAACAGAAATAGCCATTCTCTCAGCTCATTAACAAGAGAATGACTCCTGGTGAAAATACAAATATCAGGAAATGTTTAAGCTTAAGAAAATTTAAGTTTTTTTTTTATTAGTGTCACAAGTAAGCTTACATAAAAACAAATTGCAGTGAAGTTACTGTGAAAATCTGCTAATGGACACCTCCAGCGCCTGTTTGGATACACTGAGGGAAAATTTACCATGGCTGATGTAACTAACCAGCATGCCTTTCTGACAGTGGGAGGAAATCAGAGCACCCGGAAGAAACACATGCAGACCCGGGGAGAATGTGCAAAATCCACACAGACCCAGTTGACCCAAGCCAGGAATCGAACCCATGTCCGTGGCATTATGTGGCAGCATTGCTAACTGCTGTGCCACTGGTACAGGTCACTCTGTGTGGAGTTTCCACGTTCTCCCCATGTCTGCATGGGTTTACTCCTGGTGCTCTAGTTTTTTCCCACTGTCAGACAGACTTGCTGGTTCTGTGCATCAGCCATGCTAAATTCTCCCTTGGTGTATTTGAACAAAGACTAGAGTATGACGACTAAGGGACTTTCACAGTAACTTCATTACAATTTTAATGTAAGCTTACTGGAACACTAATCAATAAACTTAAATAACATCAATTTCCTGATTTTTTTTTACATTTCCAATGTCTCAGATGGAAATGCAATGATTTATTTCCAATCAGTTGTCAGTTTTACTCTGAAACAAGAAAAGTTTAAGTAAAGTTTCTGACAAAATGTGTTTACACTTGCATTGGCCACAAGTTGTCAAACTGGTTGGATTTGATTCCTCTAGAAAGGCTGCTTCTTGTTCTGAGTGAGGAATGTTTGAATTGAAATCCATCCTGACGATGGGCAGCACCTTTCACACACAAGTGGAGATTGAAATCTCACTGATCAAGGACATGAACAGATTCTCAAACTGTAATGATAAAATAAAACATGTAATTTTTATTTCACTGATGCAGTTTTGTCATGCATTATCAAGATATAGCAACCTGCACTGAACTGAACAGACAGTCATTCTCTCAATAATAAACTCACAGTGCCGTATTTGTGTAAAAATTGGAATAAATCCCATTTCTTTTCCGGCAGGATTTTCAAAATGAATCTCCCGCACGCTGTGCACTGCAGAATGCACTAGTGTGAATCTCATTAAAAGGTTGTGGGTGTAGGCTATTCCTGCTGGAGAAGCCGTAGCAAAATGCTAAGCGAGCCCCTGCGCATGTGCTAATCTGTCACAGAGGAGATCGGTGCATGCACCGTAGCCCAGCACTGCCAGCCACCCGACCGCCGACCAACTCAATTGCTGGCCAGCTTGTGACTCCGAGTGCGATTCCTCCAAACGGCTGGCTTGTCAGGAAAACTGGTCTTGATAACGACTGTTTTTTCAATGCAATTTCAGACCCAAATCTCACATTAGTGAAACCATTGAAAGCTCGGGAGGGTCGGGCCTATTTATACCAAAGAAGCTGAAATCGGCAGGATGAGCAGGAACCCAACCCGCACAGGGGCACAAAGATGGGAGATTTTTGAAAAGACCTCCCAGCATCCACATCACTGCCATTTCACCCCCACAGACATCGCTAGCCCCATTGCTGGCCTCCAAAAGCATCGCTGCTCCCCCCCACTTCATCTTGCAGACATCACTGGCCTCATTGCTAGCCCACACACAGCCCCACCACAGATATTGCTGCCCCTTCCTCCCATAGACTGACATCACTGGCCTACAATCCTATGTAGACATCACTGGCCTTTTTATCCTATACAGACATTGCTGCTCTCACTCTCGCCCCACCCCCCATCATCACCGCCCCCCCCCCACACACACACACACACACGCGCACGCACACACAGACAAGGCTGCCCGCTCACTTCATGACTCCGATAATGCAGGTACATATCCGCCATCCCTTGAACATACTGATCTCACTGCTGCCCCGCAGAGGACTTGCATTGTGTTGAAATGCACAATCCCATCTTGCCATCGTTCCCGTTCTTGAAGGCGAGCCTTGAGTACAGCACGCCGCTGGACACAGCAACTAATCCATTAATTAAGAGCCCTGAATATTGCACCCCAACCCCCCTGCAGTCTATTGAACAGCAGACAATTAGCCCCCCTCACCCCCCCCCCCCCCCCCCCCCCCCCCACCCAAAGGAATGCATGAAACTCAACTCAAAGCAGCCTTCAAAATTTCTCACAGGTATTTGTTTCCAGCTGGCCCTTGACTGGTCATATTCAATGCACCTACATTCCCCTCATAAGCCAGAGCTGTATATAAGCTGCAGGAATGGGCACACAGACAGTTATTCAATGAAGACGTCTATACGCAAACCAGCACCCAGATTTACAGAGACAGACTAGGAGCGCCTGCTAGGTGCCGTGGAGAAGAGGCGTGAGTGGACCTTCCCCGACCAAGGCCCCTACCCCAAGGGAGGCATTTGCCACCGTATTGTGGAAGGAGGTGCAGAAGTGGTGAATCCCCGGAGCCTGACACCAATCTTTGGCTGGCAGTGTCGGAAAAAAAATGTATGACCTTCCTCAAGCAGCAATGGTGAGCAAGGATATCCCGCACATGCTTCGCACAGATCTTAAACCCTGTTTAAGCACCTGAAGGGGATGCAACAAGTTTTCCTTCCCCCAGGAACAGAATGTAACCCCTTCCCCTCACCCCTCAACAATCACCTTTCATTGGCGACCGTTTTCCCTGAAACCAACAGCACAACGTCATGATGCAGGCGCGCATTGCACACCATACACTGCAATATGTTAATACTTGCTATCCACTTCATATTCCCAGAGGAAAAGAACATTCACAATGTATTTGAGATGATACAGACTGGTGATGGTGTGTCTGACCTGCGGCAGCTGACCAGCATTGAAGAACATGCCACAAAGCTGGCAGGGGATGATGGGTCATTCTGATTGGTCCCAGACAACCAGGTCAGCGTCCAGCGTGCAAATAAGCGCCCCCAATCTTGGTCCTCCTCAAAGTAAGTGTGGCATTGCATTGAATATTTTATCTCCCTCCTCCTAATGTAGGTTCTTTACTGCAGCTTTGGACCCAAAGGAATACTGCCTTTCCGGTGTTGCTGCTGGCCCTCCTGCTCTGAAACAGTCCCCCTGGATGACACTTAGAAAGTGGCACCGAGGAATCCTCCGAGGGCAGCACCAGTGAACCGGCACCGGCATGTACCACACAATCATACCAACACAGAGACCATCCCCTTAGTGGGTACCTTGAGGCTTCTGGGTCACAAACTGGTGAGCACATCACAGACACTGATGCACATCAGGTGGAGGCGGGCACATCTGAAGGCTCGGACATGTGGAGGTCTGCCGGAAGCCAGGATTCAGCTGCCCGGCCTCGGTGAATGTTGCTCCCAAGGTTGGTGGAGATGCATCAGCAAGCCCGGGCAGTTGTGGAAGAGGTGTCAGCAACCATGCTGAAACTGCAAGGCTGGTTAGGGGAGTCCAATAGAGCGCTGATGCAGGAGGTGGTGCCGAAACATCGTGAGATCCAGGCCAACACTGCAAGGGTGGCGACTGCAGTGTAAAGTCTGGCTCAGGGGTCTGCCCTCATGAGTGATCCAGGCCATCTGGAAACAGTACAGGCCTGTTTCAGACATCCAGGAGGCACAGCGTTCTATGACCATGTGTATCAGGGGCATCTGGGAGACACTGCTGGTCATGGCTGGGACTCTCACTGGCATTCTGGATATGCAGCAGGCTGGGACCCACGATAACTTAGCTCAGGCTCAGAAGGATAAGGCTAAGGGGCTCCAGAGCTTGGCTCACTCATAGAATGCTCTAGTGGAGGGACTCTAGAACTTGGGCCAGTCTCAGAGAGCCAGAGCTGAGGGGTCACACATCATGGGACAGAAGAATATTGGCCTCCAGGATGGCAGAGCCAGGTAATGCCGAAGGAGCTCAGTCCAGCGACCCTGGCATCCCATGGAGTGCCCCTGGGGCTCTACGGCATTGCAAGGGAGAAGGAAGGGCTCGAGCTGATGCTGGGAACTTCCACCTATGAACCCCGATATCCTAGGACCTTCTGATTCCCGTTTTCCTCATACTGGGGCATCTCAGGGCCAGCAAGATGAACAAGGTGGTCTGAAAAGGTGCCATCCGCAGGTCAGCCAGAGCTTCCAGTTCCGGCCACTCATGGGGATATCCCTCAAGGGCATCACAGGCAATGGGACAGCATGACAGCTGGAAACCTCCACGTCCGATATGCATCCTGAGGTAACACCGAGAAGAAGCAGTAGATCGCAAAAAGTAAGAAAGTTGCCGTTCACTAGAGGGCATGATGAAGGTTATTAGTAATCAGGGTTTGTTATTTAATAATGTTAAGAACACAATCAACTGTTAATTGCACCTCATGGCTGTGACTAATGTGTCTCTGATTCCCTTCCCCCGCCCCCTACCTTCCAAAGGGTCTGGTGTGTACTGGGGAAGATAAAGCAGGCACTCTGAAACATGGGCTGAGTGTTCCACATTCCCAAGCATTGAAGTATTGTCTATTGAGTCTTGCAAGCTCAGCCCATGTTTCAGAGTGCCTGCCATACCTTCCTCAATATCCACCAGACCCTTGGTGCAAGTGCACCACTTCCTCCAAAAAATGTGTGTACCCAAAACCTTCCAGCTACGTTGGCCAGGGTGTCAGTGTGCATTCGGAGTAAAGGTAGGAGTCAGAGTTGAATTGCACCAGGAACAGTATCCCAGTGGGCACAACAGAAAGTCATTATCAACCTCCAGGCTTCAACCAATCTTGCAACCATTGCCAGCCCAAGCACATGAACAATCTCGGATATTTCTGGGAGATAGGGTGATGGGATGACAGGAGCAGGGGAAGGGTGATACAGTGGTTTCAGGCCCCAGATTGGTTTGGAAAGGGAATAGCGGCTGCACTTGCTCCTGGCGTGTTGTAGATGTGTGTGGGTTGCAACCCAGTCACTGCACAGCAGCAGCTAGGTGAAGTGGGCTGCAATCAAAGTGTCCCTCACTGCCCTGTACTGCCGGATACCTGCCATCACTGCCCGCTGCCTTTTCTCCGCCTCTTATGTGGCAGAACATCCACCTTCCCCCCTCACCGCTCCGCCTTCTCCTCTTCCTCTTACTCCTGCTCCAGCTCGTCTCCCCACTGCTGGGCGATGTTGGGAAGACTGCAGCAAATGATAAATGATGTGTGAAGCATGCACAGGGTCATATTGGAGGGTCCCTGTAGAATGGGTACAAGCAGCAGAACACAACTTCAGCAGGCCGATGCAATGGTGAACCGTGTGGCTGTGCGCGCCTCGTTGTAGTGGTCTCAATCTCAGGCCTCCGCACAGGCATCATGACTTTAGCTGCTATTCTTTGTCACCCAGTAGCCATCCCGGGAACCTGGGCTAGTCTTCAAAGCTGCCAGAGATTTCTAACTGCCTGAGCACAAAGCTGTCATGGATACTCCCTGGATGGTGTGCATCGATCTGTATGATTGTCACTTGATGGTCGCAGATAATTTGGATGTTCAGGATGTGGAATTTCTTCCTGTTCACAAATTTCTGCGGCCCTCCATGTGAGTTCCGCAAGTTGATATCCCATCCATAGCTCCCTGGACATTGGGAATCCCAGCGATGGAAGCAAAGCCGAGAGCCCAGCCCTCTTGCTGCGCACTGTCCACATTGAAATTTATGTACTGCCCTATGTGGGCATACAGGGCATCTGTGATCTGCTGCAGACATCAATGAGACCCCAGCTAGATCGCCAAAGGGTGCCTGAACTGAGATGGACGCATAAAAATTCAGGGCAGTCATCACCTTCAACGTCCAAGGGAGTGAAAGGCCACCCCTGCCCTGAGGTGCCCCTGTGCGAGCACTTCACAGAGCTGTCGCACCATGGTCTTGACAGCCATAGTTGGCGATGGCACATCTCCTCTGAGAGGGCTCTAATGATTTGCGGGGCCTGTATCTTCTTGGCCTCCGCCTTCTGTGCACCCTCTCGCGAGTCTGCTCACCTACCTCCTGGCCCTCAGTGAGAACCCCCTCTTCCTTGAGGGTCTGGTAGTGGCTGCTCCTGCGGTGGTCTCTCCGCGCTCACCACCTCCTGATCCGCCTTCTCCTCCTCCTCTACCACTCCTGCTGCCACCGAGCAAACCGAGATCTATCTGACAGTGCGGTTTGGAAAGAGCATAGGGTGACAGATTATTCTCACTGGTCTCATGGATCCAATCCCTCACTTGGGTCAGTACCCCTACTTGAGGCCACTGGCACCATCACACAATCCATGGTGCCATGCGGGTTGTGTGAAATTCCCATCGTGACAAATGGTGACACAGATTATGCAGGTTGATATGCAGATGCAGGCAATGTGCACCTTTGAGCCATTGCTTTGTGTGTAACTGCAGCATCTGTTACAGGCACAGGGACTGATTGTAAAGCAGCACCAGTTGTGTGCCCACTGACAGCAGGTTCCATGCAGCCCATATCTGAACTTCTGCATCCCAGCCTGGAGCAGCCACTGCTTCATCTGGTTAGGCCTCAGTAAACACATGGTGCATATCTCCCCCACCCCAGAACACCAGCCACAGTGGAGATCCTGACCACATCCCGCCACAAGACAATGCCATCGCAAAGTGCCCTGTAGAGGAAGGCTCAACAAGATTCCTTTAGAGAGCCTCCCACACTGCTCTGGGGAGAAAGGACTGCTTCAAGGAATCTCAGCTAAAGAGTTCTGAAAAAACAAAGCCCCTCGATCCCCATCACCCCTCACCAATCTTCGCCCCACCACTCCCACCACCCCCTGCCCCACATATAACTTCTCCACAAGCCAGCATTGAAGACAGCAGAAAGAAGCCCACCAGGTGTCTCCAGGAGATTTCTGCAACATCCCCCCGCAATCCGCTAGCGGCACTTACCTCCTCACGCCTGTTCAAGGCTGCCACGCTCAGCTGAGACTTTTATACACCTACTCTGATTTGCGCCAAAGTGACAACACGCCAAAGAAGTGGGATCCGCAAACGTGGGCGGAGATTTCCCTGCCAGTCCTGATGATGGCATGCTAAGGTATGGAAAGTAATGCAAATCAGAAGCACACCGGTTTTCTACGTGGTTCCGACAGTGCCATTTTTTTTCCCCCAGTTGGGAGATGCGCGCGGGTGGTAAACACTCGCGGGGAACTCCCAAAATGGCCGACATGTTCATCTCCAGACCCGAAAATATGCGATGAGAGAATCACCCCTGTAATTTCCTTCCAATTCAATGGCACTTTGCTTCAGCAGTAAAAATCATTGCTTCCTCTTGTAAAGGTGGTCCTGGTTGTATCGAGACATTAAACACTCAGGAGGCAATTTTACGGGCTTGACATGGCGGTAAAATGGGGCATAAAGCGCTTAGCATAATTGTTGCCAGTGTTCTCAACCAGCGCCAGTTTAGGACTGCCAGGTTTCTGGTGCAATCAGCCTCTTGCTAGAAGTGGGCAAGAGGCAGGTTAATGCATGTACATTTATTTTAATGCTGTTTCACATCTGCTTAGCAGACTCGGCGCTCAATCATCTGGGCCTACCTCCCCTTATGACTTCGCCGGGAAAGGTTCTTGCCAACGGGGAATAAACATGCTCGCCCTCAGTTGGGAGCAGTCGACTTGGCCTTGCCGGTGGAATCAGAGGCCATTGAGGGTCCCCTGTACCCCCCAGGGAGGCTGAGTGCAAGGGGGGAAGGGTGCCATTTGGGCACTGACAGATTGGCAATGCCACTCTGCCATCTGGGCAATGCCTTGCTATTACCTGGGCAATGCCCTTTGGACTATGTCCACTAGGAAATGGCAAGATGGAGCCAAAAGATCGATTTGGTCAAGGAGAGAACAAATACAGAGAGAGACTGACAAATTCAGAAGCTTCAATCATTTAACATTAATCCCAATGATCCGACCATGTTGACCCAAGAGAGGCAATTCTAGTGGACCTTTGAACAGTCCGCCCGTTTTGTTTTGCCTCGGGGCTGGTGAGAAAGGAAAATTTCTTTGCAACCGATCATCACAGTGGGAATCATCATTTTAGCTGATACTGGGTTCCACACACTGGTGAGATTGATTTTCAGAGATAGAATAGAATCCTACAGTGTAGAAGAAGGCCATTTGGCCTATCAACTGTACATTAACTACAATCCCACCTAGGCCCCATCCCCGTAATTCCACGTATTTAACTACCTAGTCTCCCTGACGCTAAGGGGTAATTTAGAATGGCCCATCTACCTAAATGGCACATCTTTGGACTGTGGGAGGAAACTGGATCACCCAGAAGAAACTTACACAGACACTGCGAGAATGTCACAGTTTCAAGTTTCAAGTCCCCCCAACCCTTCAGAACAAAAATGGTAAATCTCTCACTGACTGTTCAATCTGCAAGTCGAGTATCAGTGTAGATTTTCAACCACTTTCAGATAGAAACGTTAAAATACATTTTTAAGTCACCTCTCTTATGACCATGAAACAGCACTGAAAAAATTGTTTGCAACTATTATTTTTACAACAGGCTGGATTGTTAAACCAGTTCAACCAGTTATTACGAAAGTGGGTGCGGAGGTAGCACAAATCTCAAATTATAGGTTTCAACTCCAATTATCACGTTGTGATTTGCTGAGAGAAAATCAGGAACAACTTTGGCATTCATCGTATAGAGTTTACGAAGTGACTACATGGAAGTGAGAGAATTCACTGACAAAGGTAAGGTTACTACTGCTCCAGAACCTGTATTCTGTATCTTTCTTTGCTTTTTATTCGAAAAGTGATTTGTTGTGGTACTATGTTACTCAGAACATTGCACCTATTCCTTTCCCTGATGATCGTTCATTCGACCTCAGACAGTGAGCAAGGATATTTTAGCGGTGAACGTCACAGAATTAGCTTCCTCCTGGACTGTATTCTCCTTACATTTTCTAATTTGAATTTGAATTGATTTGATTTATAATTGCCTCGTGTTATTACACTGAGAAAAGTATTGTTTTGTATGTGCTTTACAGACAAAGCATAACATTCACAGAGAAGGAAATGAGAATGTGGTGGTACAGTCATGGCTAAGGGGTAGAGAAAGTTCAATAAAGAGGGATGGCATGAAATGATTCAATATTGTCCTATCTGAGACAGCCACGACTGGCGTGGGACCTGGACTCTTCCTCTGTAGATGTTTCCATACCACAAGCTGCTTCCTTTTGCAGATTTTTTTTTAAGTCATGGAGGACCAGGTTTGCAAACTCTGGCTGCCTTCACCCACCGAGTTTAACCGCACACATTCACCCCTACAGCCCATGCTCAGAAATTCAGATTCTGAAATCAGCCTCCGGAATTTGACTTCAACTCAAAAAACAGGTTCCATCTTGCTGGAATCAAAATTAACGTGTGTCTATTTCACTGAATGTCATGAACAGGAAATGATTTTTTTAATTTTTTTTTCAACATTTTTCACCTTGTTTTGTCATGCTTTTGCCTGAGTTCCATCCACTGATGAGATTGATTTTATCTACGTTTTTTTTCAGTAAAAACATAGCCTATCTGATAAGAACAAACTGAAGCGGGTTGGCAAGTCCCTGTCCACGGGATCTCAGATAAAATCGAAGGGGTGAGACGTGGCCCAGTGGTTAGCACTTCTGCCTCACAGTACCAGGAACCTGGGTTCAATTCCCGGCTTGGTTCACTGTCTGTGTGGAGTTTGCATATTCTCCCAGTGCCTGCATGGGTTTCCTCCGGCTTAGTGAGCCCAGCGTTTAAATTTCTGGGCCCACCCCACTTTGCGACTTCGCCGGGACACGTTCTTGCCAGCGAGGAATAGACATGCCCCTCATGAATGAGGAGCAGTCAACTTGGCCTCACCAATGGAACCCGTGGCCACTGAGGCCGAGGAGGCAGTGAACAAGGGGCAGTGCCAGGCTGGTTGTGCCACTCTGGCACTAGGCAATGCCAGTCTGGCACCTGGGCAATGTACAGTGGACGGGGCCAATGGAGGGGCAAGTGGGGGAAGGGTCAGGGAAGGAATATTGGGAGTGGGTGTTTTGGAGGTGGGAACCAGCTGCCATTTTGCAGGAATCAGTGGGAGGAGTGTGGTGAGTCTGCGATCGATGCGGGGAGGGCAGCAGCTGGTGGGGGGGTGGGGAAACTGGTGGGGACTGCGTCTTGGTTTGTGGGCCCCTGTGATTGCATGAGGAGCCGCTTCAGGCATCCTGCAGTGACGGGGGCCTGACAGACCTCTTGGCCTGTCAGACCCCTACTTCTGCTAATGCGCATGCGCAGCATCAGAGGCCTGCACATGCGCACTACCTCCAACTGCAGGCTGTTAAGCCCCGCCTAAAAGCTTCCATAGCGAACAACAAACTCACTCAAATTTCTGCAGGCGGCGTGCGTACGGGGTGTGAAAACACACCGAAAAGACAGATCTGAAACTCTCCCAGTTTCAATTCCACCCAGCACTGAGAGAAAAATCGCCCAGCCTTCACTGGCAGCAGCAGCGGAACATGAATTACCAAAATGTACAACTTCACGTCTCGCTATGTTCTGCAGTACCTGCCGTGTGTTTGCCCACTCACCAAACTTGTCACCTCTGATTCTCCACTACACCAGTGGGCAAATTTGTTAATGCGAATCATGTTTGGAAAATGTGCCAGGGTTTACCTGAACAATACTTGGAGCTCCTCTGGTGTTCGAGATGGAGGATCCCAGTAATCTTGAATCATAGAACACCATAGCAATGTGTTAAGGAAGCACCTGCAGTTGAATTTTACACATCAGTGTCCTGAAGGACATCTATCTTTCATGTTCAGAATGTTCTGGGAGATTCATCTTCTTTCTCCAAAGATCTACCTTCCAGTCTCCGAGTAAACCAGAATCTATCTTTAGTTTCTTTTCTAATAGTCAGTAATATTGAGCACCTTTACTGAGACTTTTTTTAAATTCCACCATCTGCCATGGATCGAACCCAGATCCCTATAGCATAATCATGCATAATTTCTGAATTATTACTTATAAGAAAATTCCACTGTGCCAATATCTTCATGCCTGCCTCCAAGCTGCCATATTCCCTTTATTCCATAGGCTTCAAATTTTCTGCTGAGTCTGACATGCTAAATACTTGTTCCAAAGTGCACAGACATCACAATAACCACATTGCCTTCGACAACAGTGAGCATTTCAGAAAATAGTTCCCTGAAATTATACTTTGGTGACTCATTGGATTTCACCGATCTGCTCTTCATCTGACGAATAGAGTTGTTCGTAGCACTTGGGAAATGCTCGATTCCACAGCCAGCCACCATTTTAATGATGTGGGAAGGGGGACTAATTTTATGGATAACAAGAAAATGTTCTCTCCATTTTAATATTCCAATCTAACCCTCTTAATCGTATTATACTTATTTCAGAGCCAACAAGCACCACCATGGCTTACAGTTCAAATAAGAATGAAGATCCCATATCTCCAACAAGAATGGAAATGAACCCAGGTAGGTTCGCAAGATCCTCTAAAATATCATTTCTATCCAGAACTCAAATATTCAAGCAGAAATCTTGAGTGAGTTGGAGCAGAATAGGAAATGATACAAAGAGGGAACTTTGTGACAATCCTAAGACGCATCATAATCAAATGCAGAGGGAGCACTGTGTGCTGGATGATACTTTGTATTGATAGAGAAAGATGGAGATAGTGACTCAGAGCAGAGTCTCCCTGGGGCAGGATTGTGAAAATAGGGAGTTAGTGACACCACCAAATCGGGGAGGGTAATATGTAGGAGGACACAGAAATAGAAGAGCGATAGTAGTGATAGATTCTCGAGTCAGAGGAATAGAGACACACTTTTACAGCCCTGAGCAGATCCGAAATTATATATTTTATCCTGGGTGCCAGAGGAACAGCATTCTAGAACTGATGATTACAACAGGAGTATTACAATTTGAGTAAATTAATAGCCAGGGTACCTGAATTGTGACCTTGAGGTTATATTTTACCTTTATGCAACTAGAAGCAACTTAGTAGTCTTTCATACTTTTATTAACACTTCCTCTGCCTTGTATCCTAAGCATCTTTATTGCAATTGCTCCTACCTCGCATCTGTCACTGGCCTTATTTGTTCCGTCCCGAGCACCCATTCTCTCTTATACCGTATATAATCCATCACTTTTCTCTAGCTCTGAAGAACTCAACGTTAATGAATTTCTCTCTCCACTCTTATTGCAAAGCTGTTGAGCTTTCCAGCATTTTCTGCCCTCATTTCAGTTGCCCAACATCCGTAGCTTTTTACTTTGATACAAGAGGATTGTAGCCAACTGGGTCGAAAGTTGATACTGTATTTATTTTTTGTTTGTGTTCACAGATCAGAACTCCACAATCATTGAGTTCCTGACAAAGTGTGATGATGACCAACTGTTCCACTTTACTAAATTCTTCCAGGACAGACTAGTGAAGGCATTTGAAGAAGGTGTGAATGGAATCAGCCTGGCATTAACATCTGAAAAGATTTTCACTGGACAGGACCATTGTGTAAGTGAGAAGAACATTGATGATGTTTCAATTATTTATTTCTAACAAAACTCAAAAGAACATGACGAGGAAATGCCAAATGAAGAAAAAAGGTCAGGCTTTATCTGGATTAGCTACTAACCCTCTTAGAAGTTACGTGGTGTGGCTATTGAACTTAGTTAATATTGGAGTTATTAACCCATCACAGAAATCTATTAGTCTGTGAAGAAGCTAGTCATGAACTGAGAGTCGCACTGATGCAATTTCCACAGGTGCAAAGTTAACTGTCCCTCCTATGCATTTTTCATATATCATAGACCACCATTTGCCTAGGGACTCTGCTCCATACATTCACTGCATGCTTCATGGTCCCATCCTACCTCTGTGTGAATACCTTATGTAAGTACCTTTTTACCTTATGTAAAACCTCTGGGTTTTACATAAGGTAAACTTCATCTAATGCTTCCTGCAGTAGGTTGGAATTTCACCACAGCAGTGTGATGGAATATTCTGCATTTGCTTGGATGAGTATAATTCGTAAAATACTTAAGCAGCTCCAGACATTCCAAGATGGAACAGCCTGCATTCCAACAATTACCCTCGACAAGAATTTCCTCCACCAGCAATATGTACTTGCAACAGTGTGTCAAGCAAGATGCACTGCAACAACAAAACCTCATTTGACACCAGCTTTCACACCCATCACATTGGAGGTATGAGGTCAGCAGATGCACAGGGACATCATCACCTTTCTGTTCCCATCTCAGCGACTCAACATCCTGACTTCAAACATTATCCTTAACTGTGATGGGAACGAGTTTTCAGAACTGCATCCCACATGGCTGCAGTTCAAGAAGCGAGGTCATCAGCACCTCTACAATGCAATAATGGATGGGCAATAAGTAATTCTTATACAGGGGCACCCTCATCCCATGGAAATAATATTAAAAAAAAACATGGCGAGTTGAGGTCTTGTGTAACAAAGTTCAAAGCGTGTCTTTACAGATCTAACTCTCACGTCGCAGTAATCACAGAGAGGAGGATGGTATGGAGGCCAGGTGTATTTATTTCAAGCTTTCAATGTGTGTCTTTATACAAACCATTGAAGAATCATATCTGAACTGGATGGAATACATAGATGGTTGATGGGAATAATAAAACCTTTCAAAGAATAGAGATTCACGCTGCTCCACACAATGATTCTGAGTTGTAAAGATTGTTTAAAATGTGGAATATCTAATGCGGTGTAGTGAGAGGAAGATGGTTTGTAGTGCAGGCATGATTCTGAAAGTGAAAGTGCCAACTCTGATTGAGATTGTAATAGTTACGATGATCCCATAGTCAAGGTGACACAGACTGAATGTGTTGAGCCTTTGGCATTTGATGCCAAACTCTGAATCTGAAGGGTGAAAATGCTTCAATTGTGGTTAAAAGTTTCTTTCTACAATTAATTAATTCAATAAACCAAACTATCCATCATCTCACAATCCAACCTTGAGATAAATTTGCCAAAGCAGATGCTCTCCACTATAAAGATCAGGTGCTTCTAACCTCATCACATTGCCTGTCTCCAGCACAGTATCAGCTCACCTCCTGCTGAACCCTCATACAAACCTATTTTAATTGCTGGCCAAGATGATAGTTTATTTAATTCTAAAGAGCTCAATGCCTGATCTTTATCATCCTGCCTTCCTTACATCATGCCGGGCTTGTATATTCACAAGTTATGACTCCCAGTCTTTGACCGTCTCCTGTTCAAATGGCTATCCACCTGTTGAAATGTTCTTCCTGGTTTTGGCCTTCCCTTTGTCTGTAACCTCCTATTACTTTGCAAACTGTTCCTCTGCCTCTGTAATAGTTAGTTCATCAGAATCTGAGCCTTAAGTAATTCTTTTTCACGTCACCACTCGTTGACAAGCATTTAGGTTTCTTATTGCTTGCTCCTTTAAACAAACTCACCTTTCTACCTCTCTTTGTAGGTATATGGGGTGGGTCTTGGGTGGGATTGTGTTTGGTGCAGACTCGATGGGCCGAAGGGTCTCTTTTTGCATTATAGGGTTCTACGTTCTCTCCTCTTTCGAACATAAAATTGCTATCATGCTCAAATCTGCTAGTATATTCGTCTTCATATCACGTTCATCTTCTGATTGCTTCTCTATGAACTGCAGTGGGGCTTTTTAACTGACGGCCAAGGACAAGGGAAACGGTGATTGAATTGGCTGGATTTTCACCGCTGTCAATATTGCTCCATTCTCTGACTGATAAATCAACTATGGTTCTTTCGATTAATCAAAAAAGCCCCACAGTGTAGAAGAAGTCCTTACCTTAGTAAGGCGTTTGATAAGGTGGCCCATGGAAGACTTCTGCAGAAAATGCAGATGTATGGGATAGAGGGTGATTTAGCTAATTGGGTTAGGAATTGGCTAGCAGATAGAAGACAGAGGGTGGTGGTTGATGGGAGATATTCATCGTGGAGTTCGGTGACAAGTGGTGTACCTCAGGGGTCTGTTTTGGGGCCCCTGCTGTTTGTAATTTTTATAAATGATCTGGATGAGGGTATTGAAGGATGGATTAGTAAATTTGCAGATGACACTAAAGTCGGTGGAGTGGTAGATAGTGAAGAGGGGTGTTATAGTTTGCAGAGAGACTTGGACAAGTTGCAGAGCTGGGCCGAGAGGTGGCAAATGGAGTTTAATGTGGAAAAGTGTGAGGTAATGCACTTTGGCAGGAATAATAAATGTGTAGAGTATAGGGCTAATGGTAGGATTCTTAATAGTCTTGATGAACAGAGGGATCTTGGTGTGTATGTGCATAGATCCCTGAAAGTAGGCAGTCAAGTCGATAAGGTTGTTAAGAAGGCATATGGAGTCTTAGCTTTTATTGGTAGGGGGATTGAATTTCGGAGCCGCAACGTCATGTTGCAACTGTACAAAACTCTAGTGCGGCCGCACTTGGAGTATTGTGTGCAGTTCTGGTCCCCGCATTATAAGAAAGATGTGGAGGCATTGGAGAGGGTACAGAGGAGGTTTACCAGGATGTTGCCTGGTATGGAGGGCAGGTCTTATGAAGAGAGGCTGAGGGATTTGAGGTTGTTTTCGTTAGAAAGGAGGCGGCTAAGAGGGGACCTTATCGAAACATATAAGATGATTAGAGGTTTAGATAGGGTGGACAGTGATAGCCTTTTTCCTAGGATGGAGAAAGCTAGCACGAGGGGACACAGCTTTAAATTAAGGGGTGATAGTTATAGGACGGATATCAGAGGTAGGTTCTTTACCCAAAGGGTGGTTCGGGAGTGGAATGCCCTGCCTGCAGCAGTTGTAGATGCGCCAAGTTTGGTGGCGTTTAAGAGGTTAGTTGATAAGTATATGGAAGAGAAGGGAATGGTTTAGTTTGGAGGGGCATTGCTTTTTATATTGGTCGGCGCAACATCGAAGGCCAAAGGGCCTGTTCTGTGCTGTAATGTTCTATGTTCGGCCCATTGAGTCTGCACAGATCACAATCCCACCCACCCCCTATTCCCACAACCCCACACGTTAACCTAGCTAATCCTTTCAACAGTCAGGAACTATTTTGCCAAAGCTAATCAACCTAATATCTTTGGAGGGTGAGGGGGAAATGACGCAGACACGGCAGAATGTACAGATTCTGCACAGATAGTGACCCAAGCCGGGAATCAAACCTGGGTCCCTGACACTGTGATGTAACTAACTGTGCTAACAACTATGCCAACGTGACGCCCCACTGTGCCACCGTGCTGCTAGCGATGTCTCAGTTACCTAAATGCCTTCCTCAGTTAAAATTGTCCTTTCCTGCTATTTGATTTTTAATTCGCTGTTATTTTGTTTCTGCATGAATCACAAAGTGTGACAGCAAAAAAGTGAATGTATAAATCATTATCATGGATCATATTGTCAATCAACAATTTGATATTGTGTCAGATTATTAATTAGCAGAGTAAGCTAATCACATTAAAATTGCTGCAGAATTTCAATAATGTACCACAACTTCCAAAATATATTTCTAACTTCCAGTTTCATCTCATCAGATTTAAATCCTATTATTAACTGAACCACAATATTTGCCGCATATTCATGCATCTTCAGAGTGGATTCAGGTTCTGATTCAGTGATTGTTTCTGTCTGCAAACAACTGTGAAATCCGTTCTCTGAACAGATATTTCTTTCTCATTCTCTGTGCCTGTTTTCTGCTCCACTCCTTAACATTCTCATTATTATTCATTACAGAAAGTGATTGAACTTGTGGAGAAGGGAAACCGGGCAGACAGTTCCACATTTATCCTAAATCTGGTGATGGAAAAAGGATCCCGGGCCCAAAGGGTGATGTGGGAATCCTTTGTGAGAATGCGCCATGGGTTCCCAAAGCTGGATAAAATACTGAAAGAAATAGAGGAAGGTGATACGATAAAATAACACACTATCAAATTTCACACTTAAACTTTGCTGGTTTAACTTTAATACGAAAGATGTCTGAATCCAGAGTAATCACTGATTAATTTTAACAGATCCTGAACTGTCTGGTTATATGTACATGAAGCGAATGGTATCCGAAGTACCCTCTCACCTAGAAGGTAAATGATTGCTCGCAAATTTCAAACTATTCACTTGTGAGGAATTGAAATGTTCAATTGCAGCCGCATGTTAAAGATGGTCAGAGTTGAAGAGTCTCAACTTTAGTTCCTAGGAAAACAGGATTGCTTGTGGTTTAAATATATCCTCAATTCTCAATTATTCTGCATAAAGTTATAACTGTTTTTGATGTTTCCTGTAAATTTGCAGATGCTATCATTTCCAAAGTGTTGTACACACCTAGTAAGATTATGATACACGACGGAACCCAACAGGATCCTAATAAACTGTGAATCCCCTTACACATCCAACAGAATTCTCTCACAGTGTAAAACTTCATGTGCATCGGGCATGATCCTGACACACTGTGAAATCACATATACACCTGGCAGGATCCTGACACACTGTGAAACCATATATTCACCTGGCAGAATCCTGACACACTGTGAAACCACATATACACCTGGCAGGATCCTGACACACCGTGAAACCACATATACACCTGGCAGGATCCTGACACATTGTGAAACCACATATATACAGCTGGCAGGGTCCTGGTACACCGTGAAACCAGATATACACCTGGCAGGATCCTGAAATACCCTGAAACCACATATACACCTGGCAGGATCCTGACACATTGTGAAACCACATATATACAGCTGGCAGGATCCTGGTACACCGTGAAACCAGATGTACACCTGGCACGATCCTGAAATACCCTAAAACCACATATACAGCTAGCAGGATCCTGATACTCTGTGAAACCACATATACACCAGGCATGATCCTGATACACTGTGAAATCTGCTGCACTTTGAAAGCTCCACACACATCTGGTAGGAAAGAGTGCTGGAAGCTCTTTATGTATCAAATGTGAGGCTAAAAGAAAGACATATCCATTCACAATGCATCACTCACCCGGTTCACCAGATGTAGCAAAGAAGCTGCCTCTCATACACACACATGACAGGATCTTGATACAGTATGAAACAAACCTTTACTTTCTGGCACATTCAGTTCAGTAGCAAGTAAAGATCTGAGCCTACAATCATATGCCTTAGAAGAATGTCCCACCATAAACTGTCAAGGAAGAGCTGGAAAAATATTCTCCATCTACAATGTTAAATGAGCAGTTGTATCATACTAAACACATCTATCAGTGTTGAACAGCAGAATATTCATCTATGCAGAAATGTGAGGACAGGGTTACATTCATGGTAACTGGGAAGTGATTGATTTGCTTATCAATTGTAATGTAAGAGATATTGGACTTTGTTCTGCTCAAATAATGATTCTTTAATTCATTACTTTTTGATCAAATATAATAACACATGAAAATACAGAGGTATTTTTCCAACCTGTATTACAGAAAGCTCAAATCTAAACAACGGGCATATTCATTGGTAGACCACTTCAAATGCCGTATAAATGTGTTCCGTGCTACTGGCCATTATGTGGTGAAGGAGGCTGGAGTTCCAAAAAACATAATTATTACTGAAATATTAAGGCTGCCTTAAAAGCATGGTAGAGAAACGTTATCAGAATGCTGAAAAGCTAGAAACAATGGAGTTCAAATAAACTTAGTGATTCTGATGCACTATAAAAACACTGTTCACATTTAGCAGAATCCTGAGACACTATGAACAGACATCATGAACTGGAAACAATAGATGAACATGTATCACGAATTGAATTTATGGAGAGGAAGGAATGCTGGAAGCTTCTATGTCAAATGCGAGGTTAAAAGAAAGATGTGTCCATTCACAATCCATTTCTCACCCAGTTTATCTGATATAATAAAAAAGCTGCCTTAGCTTGATAGAGTGACAGACAAATTCCTGCCCAAGTGCATTCTGTCCTTCTCTCAGTGTGCACAATTCACAGATAATCTACTCAGGATGAGATCTAGTAAGAGTCAATATTCTGACAGCATATTTACCTTTCGATGATATCCAATGTTCTGCTTCCAAATGCTGCAGAAGATAATATGTATCATTGACTATTTCATAGTTCGACACATTAGAACACTACTTCCTAAACCATTTTCACATTCAGGAAATCTCTTCCATTGTGAATTAAATCAATTAATTTGCAAGTGTATTGTGTGTTGCAGCATTGTCAGGAAACAGTAGTGTTTTAAATAATTTATGTTTTCATTTGTAGGTGTTAGAAATATTGCATAGATTAATGTAATAGATCATTTAAAAACCTGGAGCCCGGAGGAAAGTTAATGCTTCTAAAAAGGGATGGAACACAAAGTGGTACAGTAACTAACAACTGATATTTCAGCCAAACTTCAGCCATATTCCCTGGTAACAGAAAACTCAGTGAAACCCCTTAATTTATCTTCCACCAGCCCCTCTGCACACATTGTTATCACTTCCTTTGCCTCCATATTCTTTGATCAGCCCCTTTCCCCCCAAAAAAATATTATTATCAACCTCGCATCACACACATCCATTGAAACAATCTCTTGATGCTATACATCACTATACAGTTTCCATGATGTGGCAATGCTGGCTTTGAATTGGGGTAGGCATAGTAAGCAGTGTTACAACACCAGGGTAAAGTCCAACAGGTTTATTTGGTAGCACGAGCTTTCGGAGCACTGCCCCTTCATCAGGTGATGCAGGATTTGTTTCACAAACAAAGCACATATAGACACAAACTCAATTACAAAATAAGGGTTGGAAGAATGAAATTAACTGATAGTCAAGTCTTAAAGGCACACACACACAATGCGAGTGGAGGAAGGGTTAAGTACAAGTTTAAGAGGTGTGAACTGTCTCCAGCCAGGATAGTTAGTGAGATTTTGCAAGCCCAGGGAAGTTCTGGAGGGTTACAAATAGTGTGACGTGAACCCAAGATCCTGGTTGAGGCAGTCCTCATGTGTGCAGAACTTGGCTATCGGTTTCTGCTCAGTGATTCTGCGTTGTCGTGTGTTGTGAAGATCACCTTGGACAGTGCTGACCCTAAGATCAGAGGCTGAATGCCCGTGACTGCTGAAGTGTTCCTTAACAAGAAGAAAATATTTCTGCCTGGTGATTGTTGAGCGGCGTCCATTCATTCAATGTCATAGCATCTGCATGGTCTTGCCAATGTACCAAGGACATCCTTTCCTGCAGCGTATTAGGTAGACAACTTTGGCTGAGTTGCAAGATTATGTACCATGTACCTGGTGGATGGTGTTCTCATGTGAGATGATAACATCCATGTTGATGATCTGGCAGAGGTTGCTGTAGCAGGATTGTGTGGTGTTGTGGTCACTGTTCTCTAAAGACTGAGTAGTTTGCTGTCTACAATGATCTGTTTGAGATTATTTGATGGCAAGTGGTGGAGATGTGGGAATGGTCTTGGTGAGATATTCGTCTTCATTCATGACATGCTGAATGCTCCGGAGAAGATATTGTAGCTTCTCTACTCTGGGGATGTAATGGACAATGAAAGGTACTTTGTCCGCCATGTCCCGTATTTATATTCTGTGGAGGTCGGTGCAGTTTTTTCACCGTGGCATGTCGGAACGCTTTCCACACACTGATAAGTTACTCTGCATTCTTCCATCATCCCACATTCTTATCAGCCCTTCTCCATTCAGACAGATAGTGTAATTGTCACTCTCCCAGATCCAGTCTATGTATACTGCATTCGTACCTCTTTCAGTTTTCCACTGATTCTATCCCCAGGGCAATCTATAATAGCTATAATCAGCTCCCATTTCCAATTCCAACCCCCCCCCCTCCCCCACCCACCATCCCGAGCTAACATTGATGGTGATCCATCCGTATCTGCTGCTGCTGATCCAGCAAATTTGTTAACCTGGGATAAAACGCAATGCAACAGGCAGAAGAAAACAGAACTGGACAAGAGTTCAAAGTAGCAACTCGCCTCCTCAGCCATATGACCTCACAATTTCTTCCACAAGAAATTGTGGTCATCAGTCAGACAGTCACTAAGTTGCCTGTACTTGTAATGGTCTGAGCCATGTTTGCACACATCAATTCAAACTTGTTTGAACGTGCTGATAATTGTGTTTCCTAACATTGGAGAGCAATTTTGGATTGAGATTCTGCACTTAGTTGTTTGATAGCACCAGTATAATGAATACTGGACTGCGCTGCCCTGCTCTTCTCCATGGTCAATGGTGATTTTGTAGGATGAGAGGATTGCAACCCCTATTATAAAGTCCCAAGCCTACAGTTTGGGAACACTTCAATTGAACTTCTCTTGCCCTCTAACCAGAATGAGAAGAGCATTGTTAAGATTTTTTTTGATAACGACAGGATAGATTATGAACCAATAAAAGTAAAATACCTCATAATATTTACTAAGCGTAGAGATTTCCATGAAAGTTAGGCATTATCATGAAGTTTAGTACTATCTGTCCCGCTGTCATCTATAAACAACACTTGAATAATCTACATTGATAATTTTCAAGCAACAATTCCAATAACTGCTTTCAGAAAACCCGAGGATTTTGCCTCGTAAATTAAGAGCTTGTTGCTGACACCTGGTGTTTAAAAAGCATCACAATCTGCCTGCTGGTTTCATTTGTGTTTCCAATTTTATTTTGTGTTCTGGATCCACACTGGTCTTGGTAAAAATCTCAATTTAAAACCCGTTCCTTACAATGTGCCACAAGGTACTTGACATGCTTCAGCTCCCAAACCAGGAAGGGACCGTCGACCTGAGCTTGTTCTCCAGAGGGAAGGACCCATTTCCCGTTTCATCCCACCGTCCAAAGATATGCAGATTAAGTGGATTAGTCATGCTAAATTGTCTCAGTGTTCAAAGATAGATAGGAGAGAGGAATTAGCGGTGTAAGTATATGGGCTTATGGCGTTAATGCATGGGGTTACGGTGTTAGGGGCAGGGAACGACCCTGGGTAAGATCCTCTGTCACAGAGTTAATACAATTTCGATAGGCCAAGAGGCCTCTTCTGCACTGCAGTGATTCCATAACTAAGTTGACTGTGACAAGCCTTGAGTTTGTGGATAAAATGTTGTGCAATTTTAGTGAAACAAATTGTTACTTTTGCATCAATACAATTAAGATTGAAAACCAATTTCTGTTTCATTGAAGGAATTCAACAGATGCACAAGGAGACACTCCGGGTACAAACTGAAACACTGAGAATAAACACGATCCTAATAAAGGAGAAAGTTAAGATTTTCCAGGTAGTTGATCGATACGCTGAGCTAACGATCATTTCTAATGTTCGAGATCGGACACTTGTAGAACATGAACTGCTGGCAAGAGGCCGAGACCATGAAGAGTGGAGACAGAGACATCTCCGGAGGGAACTGGAAAAAATCCGAACTGATCAATTGTTCCACAGCAGTTTTTCCTGGAGACATTCCAAATCTGGGAATTCAGGAGCAGTGAGTGGAGTCCCAGGGATTGGAAAAACAACAATGGTACAAAAGATTGTTTATGACTGGGCCACTGGGAAAATATATCCACAATTTCAATTTGTTTTCAGATTTAAATTCCGGGATTTGAACACAATTAACAACAGAATAAACCTGAGGAATATGATACTCGATCAGTATCCTTATTTTGGGAATGCTCTGGGAGAGCTCTGGAAGAACCCAGAGGGATTGCTGTTTATATTCGATGGTTTGGATGAATTCAAGGACAGTATTGATTTTGCTGACAATCGGAGAAATACAGAACCTCAATTCATGTGTACAGATCCTGAATGCTGGTGTGAAGTGTCTGACATTGTGTACAGTTTAATACAGCACAAACTGCTCCCAGGATGTTCAGTGCTCATCACCAGCCGTCCCACATCATTATATTTATTGGAAAAGGCTGAGATCAATGTCTGGGCTGAAATCCTGGGATTTGTTGGTGATGAACGGAAGGAATATTTCAACAAGTTTTTTGATAATCAGGCAGTGTCAACGGCTGTTTTCAAACATGTGGAGGAGAATGAGATTCTGTACACCATGTGCTACAACCCTTCCTACTGCTGGATCCTCGGTCTGTCACTGGGTCCCTTCTTTGAATTAGGTAACAAGAAAAAGCAACGAGTCCCCAAAACTATCACACAACTATATTCCTATTTTATTTACAACATTCTGAAAAACCATAGCCAAGATATTGAAGATCCACGCAATATGTTGCAGAAGCTTGGTGAAATGGCATTCAAAGGAATCTCTAAGAAGAACGTTGTGTTTAGAAATGAAGATTTGATTGCTAACGATCTGCAACCTTCCCAGTTTCTGTCTGGATTTCTGATGGAACTTTTGGGGAGAGATGATTCTGCACAGAGTGTAGTTTACACATTCCCACACCTCACCATCCAAGAGTTTATAGCTGCACTTACACAATTTCTGACTCCAGGTCCCAAGGATATCCAGAAACTGCTCAGTGAAGCCCACAGCAAGAAAGATGGGCAATTTGAGATATTTCTCCGTTTTGTTGCTGGTCTCTCCTCCCCACAGTCAGCTTGGCCCCTGCAGAAGTTTCTGGGTCAATTTTGTCATCAAACAATTTGTGAAGTGATTGACTGGGTAAAGGAGAAGATTCAAGGACAGATTGGAGAGAGTGGATTTTGTAAAAGGAATCTTCTGAGCACGTTCCACTATCTCTTTGAGTCTCAGAATAAAACATTGGCACTAACCACAGTGGGATCTATGAAAACTCTCACATTCTGTGGCTTACAGATGACTCCGATTGACTGCGTGGTCCTGTCTCATGTCATTGGATTGTGTGATACAATAAAACATCTTGACCTGGAAGACTGCTACATAGAGTGTGAGCAACTCAAGCGACTAGTCCCTGTTTTGCACAAATGTCAGCAGCTGAGGTAACTGTTTTTTTGGTCCTGTCATGAGTATTTAGAATCGTAGAGGTTTGCAGCATGGAAATAGGCCCTTTGGCCCAATTACCCTTGACACCGTCTTTTTTATTAAACTCTAAAGCTAGTCCCAATTGCCCTCATTTGGCCCATATCTGTCTATGGCCATCTTACCAATGTAATTGTCTGAATGCTTTGTAAAAAACAAAATTGTATCTGCCTCTACTACTACTTCTGGCAGTTTGTTCTAGACACTCACCTTTCTCTGTTTGAAAAAAATTGCCCTTCTGGACACTTTTGTATCTCTCCCCTCTCACATTAAACCCCTACATTTGGGAAATGATATTGACTATGTAGTTGACCTGTACCCCTCATTATTTTATATAACTCTATCAGCCTTCTGAGCTGCAGAGAAAAAAGTCCCAGTCTATTCCAGCTTCTCCTTATAACTCAAACCAGCAAGTCCTTATAGCATCCTCTTGATCTTTTCTGCAGTCTTTCTAGTTTAATAATATCTTTTCTATAATTGGGTGACCAGAATTGTACACAGTATTCGAAGTGTGGCCTTACTAATATACTAATGTCTTGTACAACTTCAACAAGACATTCCAGCTCCTGTATTCAATGTTCTGACTAATGAAACTAAGCATGCTGATTGCCTTCTTCACCATTCTGTCCACCTGTGGTTCCGCTTTCAAGGAGCTATTAACCTGTACTCCTAGATCTCTTTGCTCTGTAACCACTCCAATGTCCTGCCGTTAACTGGGTAAGACCTGTCTTGGTTCAATCAATTAAAATCGTCACCTCGCACTTACCTAAATTAAACTTCATCTGTCATTCATCAGTCCACTGGCCAATTGATCAAGATCCTGTTGCAATCCTAAATAAGCTTCTTCACTGTCCACTATGCTACCAATCTTGTGTCATCTGCAAAATTACTAACAAAATCTTCTAAATTCTCATCCAAATCATTAATATAGATGACAAATAACAGTGGATCCAGCACTGATCACTGAGGCACACCACTGGTCACAGGCCTCCAGACTGAAAAACAAACCTCAACAACCACCCTCTGGCTTTTGTCATCAAGCCAATTTTGTATCTACTTAGCTACATCACCTGGATCCTGTAAGGTTTAACCTTATGCAACAATTTACCATGTGGTACCTTGTCAAAGGCCTTGCTGAAGTCCATGTAGACAACATCAACTGCACTGCCCTCATCTACCGTCTTTGCTACCTTTTCAAAAAAACGCATCAAAATTGTGAGACACGATCTTCCACTCACAAAGCCATGCTGACTGCCCCTAATGAGTCCTTGCATCTCTAAATGCCTGTAGACCATGTCTTTCAAAATACCTTCCAACAATTTACCCATCACAGGTATAAGGCTCACTGGCTTTACCCTGCAGCCCTTTTTAAACAAAGGTACAACATATGCCACCCTACAATCTTCAGGAACCTCACCTGTGACTATTGATGATTCAAATATCTCTGGTAGCGAAAGTGCAATTTCCCCCCTAACCTCCCACAATGTCCTGGAATACACTTCATCAGGTCCAGGGGATTTATCTACCTTGATGTACTTTAAGATTTCCAGCATCTCCTTCTCCGTAATATACACTCCTCAAGACATCATTATTTATTTCCCCAAGTTCCCTATCATCCATGCTTTTCTCAACAGTAAATACTGGTAAGAAATATTCATTTAGGGTCTCACCCACCTCTTGTGGATCTGCACTTAGATGACCTTCTTGATCCTTAAGAGATCCTACTCTCCCCCTTGTTACTCTTATGCCTTTATGTATTTGTAGAAGTTCTTTGGATTATCTTTTGCCTTATCTGCCAAAACAATCTTGTGTCTCCTTTCTGCCCTCCTGATTTTCTCTTAACTCTACTCCTATACCCTCTTTAGTATTCAAGAAATTCACTTGATGTATGTCATGTGCCTCTTTCTTCTTCTTGACCAGGGCCTCAATATCCTGAGTCATCCAGGATACCCTACTTCTGGTAGCCTTGCCTTCATTCTAAGAGGAATGTGCTTATCCTGACACCTGGTTAACACTCTTTTGAAAGCCTCCCATTTACCAGATATCCTTTTGCCTCTCATAGACTCCCCTAATTAACTTTTGAAACTCCTGCCTGCACAAAACCATCAAAATTAGCCTTGCGTCAATTTAGAATTTTAACTTTTGGGCCAGACCTATGATTTTCCACTGTTGATTTCATTTGATTTATTATTGCCATGTGTATTAATATACAGTGAAAAGTATTATTTCTTACATGTTATACAGACAAAACATACCATTCATAGAGAAGGAAACGAGAGAGTGCTGAATGTAGTGTAATAGTCATAGCTAGGGTGCAGAGTAAGATCAACTTAATGCAAGGTAAGTCCGTTCAAAAGTCTGACACGAGCAGGGAAGAAGCTGTTCCTGAGTCAGTTGGTATGTGATCTCAGATTTTTGTATCTTTTCCTTAAAGAAGAAAGTGGAAGAGAGAATGTCCAGGGCGCGTGGGGTCCTTAATTATGCTGGCTGCTTTGTCAAGGCAGCCGGAAGTGTAGACAGGTTAATGGATGGGAAATTGGTTTGCGTGACAGATTGGACTACATTTTGTAGTTCATTGCAGTCTTGGGCAGAACAGGAGCCATATCAAGCTATGATACAACCAGAAATAATGCTTCATGGTGCACCTGTAAAAATTGCTAAGAGTCGTAGCTGACATACCAAATCTCTTTGTCTTCTGAAAAAGTAGATGCGTTGGTGGGCTTTCTTAGTTATGGTGTTGGCATAGGGGAACCAGGAAGTAATGATATAGAAATGGGGCGTTGGACTAGGGTAAACACAGTAAGAAGAATCACAACACCAGGTTAGAGTCCAACCAGTTTATTTCTTACTGAAAGGGGATCAGGACAGGTTGTTAGTGTTCTGGATGTCTAAAAACTTGAAGCTCTCAATCCTTTCTACTTCATTCCCATTGATATAGACATGTTCTCCTTTATGTTTCCTAGAGCCAATGAAAACCTCCTATTTTAAAGCTATTTTGAAACTAATAGAATTATGGTCACTGCTCCCAAAGTGATCCCTCACTAACATTTCTGTCATCATTCTTTATTTCCCAAGGGGGGGGTCAAGTTTTGCCCCTCTCTAGTCGGGCCATCCACATACTGAATGAAAAATTCTTCCTGAACACACTCAACACATTTCTCTCCATTCAACTCTCTCATACAATATCCCAATCAATGTTGGGAAAGTTAAAATCCCCTACCATTACTACTTTTCTTGGACCTATCCGTACTCTCCTTAGATATTTGCTCGTCAATTTCCTGCCGATTATTTGGGGGCGTATACAACCCTATCAAAGTGATTTCCCCCTTCTTACTTCTCTGTTCTACCCATATAGGCTCAGTGGCTGAACACTCGAAGATATCCCCTCTTAGTACTGCCGTGAAGTCTTCCTTAATCGAGAGGGAAACTCCTCCTCCTCTCTTACTTCCTGTTCTGTCTTCTGATAGCATCTGTACCCTGGAACATTGAGCTGCCAGTCCTGTCCCTCCCTTAGCCATGTTTCAGTAATTGCTACAATATCCCAGTCCCACATACCCATCCATGTCCTGCCTTCTCTGTTAGGATTCTTGCATTGAAATAAATGTATTTAATCTGGCCTTCCCTTGCTCTCTGTTTTACTTTTGCCTGATCTGTCTGGTACTAGGATTACTGACACTGCCTTTATTACTTAATGTGCTTTCTTCAGAGCTGTTTTCAACCTTCTCTTCTGTATCCCTACTGCTTTGGGTCCCATCCCTCTGTCAAACTAGTTTAAACCCTCTTGAGTGGCTCTAGCAAATCTCCCGCCAGGATGTTAGTCCCCCTCCAGTTCAAGTGTAATCCGTCCCTTTTGAACAGGTCATCCCTATCCTAGAAAAGATTCGAATGATCCAATAATCTAAATCCCTGTCCCTGAACCAGCTCTATAGCCAAGAGCTGCCTAATCTTCCTATTCCTCCTCTCACTAGCACATGGCATTGGTGGTAGTCCGAAAATTGCTACCTTTGAGGTCCTGCATTTTAATCTTTTGCCTAACTCATTCTATTCACACTTAAGGACCTCATCTCTTCTGCTACCTATGTTGCTAGTATGAATATATTCAACGAGCTCTAGCTGCTCACTCTCCCCTTTAAGAATGTCCTGCAACCACAAAGAGAAGTTTTTGATCCTGACCCCAGGGAGGCAATACATAATCCTTGAGTCTCAATCGCAGCCACGGAAATGCCTGTTTGTGCATCTAAATAGTGAGTTTCCTATTACTACTGCTCGCTTGCTCTTTGCCCGACCCTGCTCTACAGCAGTACCCTCAGCTATGGTGCCACAGATCTGGCTGTTGTTAGTATCTTCCCTTGGCAGGTTATTCTCCATAACAGTATCCAAAATGGTATGTTTGTTGAAAGGGGAATAATAAAAGAAGACTCCTGCATTACATGCCTGTTTCTCCTGGTGGTTACCCATCTACCTGACTGAACCTGTAGTGTGACAACCTCTCTCTAACTAATGTCTATCATATTCTCTGCCTCCTGTATGCTTTGCAGTGCATCCACCTGCCGCTCCAAGCGAACAATGTGGATTGCAAGGAGCTGCATCTGAAATCACTTCCTGCAGACAAAGTCGTCAGGGAGACAAGATTGCTCTTTCTCATTTCCCACATCTGGCAAGAGGAGCATCTCACTGCCCTAACTGCCATACTGCGCTTATAAAGGTAGAAGGATAAAAGAATCTCAACTCTTCTGTCCCTTGCTTGGGGTCCTCCTGGCAATTTTTGTTTTGGTTAGAGGAGGAAGTAGGGAGGGAAACACTGAAATTGTGTTTGGGGTTTAACTGTCTCTCTACAACATCTCCTCCACAAACCACCTTTTGGCCGCAGTGCTTGTGCCTATGTAAGTCTTACCTGTAACATCCAGTCATTCTTACCTTTCTGTTTCCTTCGTCTTGACACTTGTCTTCACACGAAGACTGAAGGTGTCTCCTGGAAATCCACATTCTGGTTGCAGAAGGTCATTTTCATTATTGATTAACTATTTACTCTCTAAGATAAGAAAATACCTTTCAGTTCAAGCTGCTGGGTTATTTAATTGTGACTTAGTTTGAAAATGGAAAAGGAACCGTGATGTTTCTTTACAAGAAAAGCATATCATTGATATCCTAAACATATTATTCACCAGTGCATGCGACAATGTAATATAAAAGTATTAATAATAACTACAATATCAACTGAACTATGTAAATCAAAAGGGAAATATCTTTTTAAATCTAATTAATTTAAAATTGCTCCCAATGCTTTTTATTAAATGAGGAAACGTATTGCTTTGATGTCCAAATTAAGTCACTTTAAAACCGGGACACAGTCGGACACTGCGCAGCAATGAGAAACTTCCAGGAATCTGCACCATCTCATGCTTTTTGTACATAATGTACAAGTTCCTGTAAAACTGTCAGTGATACACAACAGGATTTCCCAACAATCCACCTATTGTGAAAGAATCATTTGACTGTGGGGAATTCTAATGAGTTCCCTAAAGCTCATACAGTAGCTGTCTGTTTAGTGGGGCATAAAGTGGGAAACGGCCATTCCCAAAAAAAGGCGAAGAGAAACACTTTATTGTTGTCATGTTACCCCACCATTTAAGAAAGGACAGAGAAGTAGGAAACTACAGACCTCTTAGCCTTACATCAATAGCAGGGAAGTGACTGGAATCTGCTATAAATGATGTGATAATTTGACACTTGGACAATTATCATCTGGCATAGTTAGTATGGATTTACAAATGAGGAATTGATTTTACACAGAATCGCTACGATGCAGGAGGAGACATTCGGCCTTTTTTTTCTGCACAGAACACCATCTCACTCAGACCTTTTTCTTATACCTCATCATAGTTACCATGCTAAAACCCCAACACTAGAGCTAATTTAGCATTACCAATCAACTTAACCCTCTTTGGGCTGTGGTAGGAAACTGGTGCACCTAGAGGAAACCCAATCAGACACGTGGAGAATGTGCAAACTGCACATAGACAGTGAAACAGGGCAGGAATTGAACCCGGGTCCCTGGTGCTGTGTGGCAATCATGCTAATCACTGTGCCACCATGCCATCCTACGTGCTGCCCCTAAATGTTTGATGATCATGGAGATTTCTGAAGATGTGGTGAAAACAAATATAAAACAGAGTCCATGGATCGAGTATGTTTGGATTTTCAGGAGGATTTTTATAAGGTTGCCCACAGATGTTAATTAGCAAAATAGAAACACACGAAAGGAGTCAATAAAACGCATGGATTAAGGAATGACAAACAGGTAGAAAACAGAGGGGAGGTATCAACAAACCATTCTGCGTTGGCACTTTCTGGCTAGTTGCGTACCACAAGGATCAGTATTGGGCCCCACTTGTTCACAATATAGATTGACTAAATGTAAGCTGACTGCAGAGCAGTCCTTTTTTGGGATGATGAGTAATTAATATTAAGATGAAGCAGCAGTTGGAGGCCAACCCCTACCCCCATCCCCCAACTTCTAATGCACCAACCATGAGTGCTCCCAGAACACTGATGGTTGGTGAAAAACTGCTCTTAATTTCTAAATGAATGACCATTCCAGGTCTTTGCACTGGTGCAAAGGTGGGTGCATTGATTTGGCCTTTGTCCATACCATCAGACAAATATGGTCAATTTGGAATGTGCTAAACGCAGTTGAGTCATCTCCACTTACAACACTTCGGTGGAATAATGATCTTACCCGAGATGGGAACTGAAAACTTGGTGGAACAGATCATGGAACTTCAGGATAATGATTCAGTTCATCAGAAAGTGAGACTAGACTGAAGAATATTTACTGGCTGCAGGCAAGCATGTCTAATGAGACAAGTGAAAGTAAACAATAACTAGTGAGAGTGAATTGTTCACCAATTTACACTGTTCATTATTTTTTTCCACTCAATTTGAGGAGCAGTCAGGTGCGACATAGTTTGGATGGCCGATTACTCTTCACTGACAGTGGACAAAACATCAAACTAAACCCAATAGATTTAATTTTCAGTAGAATTAACATCTTTGCATTGATTTCTGATGTTGGTCCCATGTTTGCTGAGATAATTACCACATTTGATTCTAAGCTGAGTTTTCGCTTAATGGGCTGAATGCTTTGGTCTTCCTGAAAGTGGGACCAAAGGTGGGCAGAGATGTGAAGGGCAAAGGTGCCCGGCGGGTGAGTCAGTTTCAAGGTGGTAATTCTGATTCTGACAATAATCATTCGGTAAAGGAGAAGTGGATCAGAAGCCTTAATTGAGTTCAGTGAAAACCTTATTAAGCATGTAAGATAGGTGGAGATTTAAGGTTTTAAAACAGTGTGCAGTTTAACTGTTCATCTCAAGGGAAGAAGGTAGGGAGTGTACGACCTGTCAATGATTCCCAACACCCCGGATCTTTCAGAACATCAGTGCTACAGGAGTATTGGCCATTTTGTTTGTTTGTGTGTGTGTGTGTGTGTGTGTGGGGGGGGGGGGGGGGGATGGGGGAGAGGTGGTGTTATTTGATGCTGTGCAAATGGCAGTGTTCATCTGCACTCTCCACTCAGGATTTCATTGAGTTTGACACTACCCACAGAGGCAGAAGATCAGGATCAAGGCCGTTGTGAAAAATGTGGAGCTACCAGCCCGGATAGAAAACTCAAGCTGGTAATGATGGTAAAGTTGTCAGATGATGGATGAGGGGCAATGGAGGGAGAACCAAACACAGAGGGGCAGCAGGGGTGGGGAAAGAGGGGCAGGAAGTAACTGATGAAGCAACACATTAATGCAGGAATGATTGCTCAAGATGGAATTACCTGGACATGATCAAGACACGGTGATGTAGGAGTTGGAGGCACTTTGGGTAGATGGTCACAGATAACTTTGCTGTGTGGCTGAAGACTTCACAAAACTAGCCACAGTAATTATGGTCTTGAACTTTTTCATTTCTAGCTCCTTCCAAACATCAACAATGGACCTCAGGGACACGTTGCACACAATTACATAATATATCGCAGCTCCCGAGTATTCTCTTTACCAAGAAGGACTGAAAATTTACTTAATATCATCATAATGTGTCCTCCTTCAGCTGTCCTCTGGAAGAGGAGCTCTCACCACTCACCACCTCCCCATGTCCTCCAGTATGGCATTGAAAACAGGATGTGATGCCCCAAGTGCCAAGCCTCTGCCTTCTCTTCGACATGTCACTCAACTGTGGAACTGCCACAGTGATGGCTGCTCTGTGAGTCCAAATGAACAATTTCATCTGACCAATGTCCATTCAAACTCCCACTGGCTCTAACTGAACAAGAAATTTGTCTCCATCACACTCAGTGATATGCGGATGCAAAAATAATTCAATCATTTTGCGCCAATCATGGATCTCTGCCCCCAAAATAAACATAGCTCTTCTTTCTCCCTTCATGGAGAAAATTCAGCCCATTTTAATATGTTTCTCACTCTCTCTGTTTAGACTAAGTCGCAATAATCTGGGAGATTCAGGAGTGAAACTTTTGTCTGAGGCTCTGAGCAATCCGAACTGTCAAATACAGAAACTGGAGTAAGTACCTGATTGCGTGACAATGTATGGAATGTAACTGGATATCTGAGAATTGCTATCAGTGTTAGAAAGAGCATTATTAATGACACTGAGAATCAGCACTAGTATTAACATTGAACATTGGGATCAAAATGGATACAGGCAAACATGCAAAACATGCAAAATCACATGTGCTGGTCTTTACTGGAATACCTGATACTGTGCTCTAACATAACAATACGTGAATACCACAACAATTCAGTTTTGTCCCCTGCCTCAGAATCGAAAGGATATATTTCAAAGCTACAAATGCTGTTCACCCCATCCTTTTCCTGCTGAATGAACAAACATTTCCTCTAACTAAATATTGGAAAAGCTGAAGTTATTGAAGCTCCATCACAGCTATCGATCCTATGCAACTCGCTAATGATTATCTGGTTCTGAACCAGACAAGTGCAAATCGGAGAAATCACTTCAGTACTGACTTGAGGTTTCAACTCCAGGCTAATCACTAAGATCACCCAATTCCACCACATAATAAAATCCAATTGTTCCGCTGCTTCTGCCTCTTCTGAGACCGTCATGGCTTTTTTTGTCTCAGACTTGACAATTCCATCGTTTTCCTGGGTGATTTTCCAATCTTTCTCCCTCTGCAAATTTACATTTACAACTCTGCTGAGTATCTTACCTTTTGCAAAATTCCACTTTACTATCAATGGCCCACAGTAGTTCCTGCTGTGTTAATGCCACACACATAAAGTTACCATTCATATTCTCAAATCCTGCCAGAAGTCAACCCTCCTGATTACCCGCAATCTGTCTCTTATCTGCAACTCTTAAGATATATTTGTACATGTCTATTTCTGACCAATTGTGTACCTCCAATTTTATTTGCTCCAGCGTTGGTGGACAATCGTTCAGCTGACTAAATCCTACATTTTGGAGTCTCGTTGGTAAATCTCTGCAGCTCTCTACTTTATTTCTCCTGTGAGACCTTCCTTCACACCGACCTCTTTCATCTGCTTTAATACCTCCTTTTGTGGCCAACTTTGTGCAATGTTCGTTTTGATGATGCACTTCTGCACATTGTATCTGAACTTTTAAGTTTAAGTTTATTTATCAGTATTGCAGGAAGGCTTAAGTTAACACTGCAATGAACTTACTCTGAAAATTCATGTGTATCTACGCCCTGGTGCCTGTTCACGATACTGAGGGAGAATTTAGCATTGTCAATGCACCTAACCATCACATCTTTCAGACTGTGGGAGGAAAACGCAGCACCTGGAGGAAACCCACGCAGACATGGGGATAATGTGCAGACTCCACATAGACAGTGGCCCAAGCTAGGAATCAAAACCGGGTCCCTGGCACTGTGAGACAGCATGGCTAATCATTATTACACCTAGTTTCTGGTCAGTGATAACAGTAAGGATGATGATGGTAGGTAATTTAGTGCTGGTAAATGTCATTTGTTGTCCAATTTGACACCTCCAAAATTAGATTAATCAGATTACTGTAAGTGGGAAATAAGATTGAATGATCCTCTCAAAGAACAGTCAAATTTATTTCAAAGATTAATGTTGAAGTTATACCTAATTACTAAGAGAATCAATCCATAATAGTCCATCTTGTGAAATAGAGGAAATTTTTCTCTGCAAGAGTTAGCAAAGTGAACAGGTGATAATATGTCTGAGACCCAAACATTCAAGATTGACATGAAATAAACAAAAATTAACAGGTAATTTGTTGTTGAATAGCCGCAAAATATGTTTAAATTGCTGACTCCGCCAGGACAGATCCAAAATATTCTCTGTAACCAACCCAAATGACATTCATCACTGTGAGTCACATGAATTATTACCGCCCTGTTTTCCTAATAAAGTTGTTTGGCTTCTCTCCTTTGAACAGTAGTCTACTGGATTCAATCATGAAATAACCGTTGAGGGCCTCAGAGCTGGAGGGGAGACCTAGTGGATGTGGACAAAGAAATGAGTGGAGTGTGGCAGGAGGCTTGACCTACAGGGATCAGACCTTCTGTGGGGTAACCAAAATTAAAAGTGTTTGTTGATAGAGGCACCTTTCAGTCATCCTCTCAGCATCCTGGCACCATTCCCAATTATTTTGTGAATCCCCCCCCCTCCCCCCCAGCCACCACCCTCACCCCAGAGCTCTTCTTGCCAGCCTGAAAACAGAGGCTGGCAAGAAAGGTTCGTTTAGTCTTAATAATTGTCTACTTAAAACCCTAATTTTAAAATGTTGGAGGTGTCAAATTGGACAACAAATGACGTTTACCAGCACTGAATTACTTAACTATCATCATTCTAACTATAGACTAGGAATGCTGTGGTGAGTCGCCTGTCCACCATCTACAAGGCGCAAGTCATGGGTGTGATGAAATATCCTCCACTTATTTGGAGGGCTGAAGCTCCAACAGCACTTAAAAAGAATCACACCATCGAGAAAAAAGTAGCAGTTTGATTGCTACCTTCCATCAACATTCAATCTCTCCACCACAGATGAACAGTGGCAGCCTTATGTATCATCTGCATGACAAATCAGGAACTCATCAAGCTTCCTTTGACAGCACCTTCCATGTCATCAACCACTACTATCGAGAAGGACACGAGCAACAGAAATCTGGGAATATCATCATCAGGAAATTCCCGTCCAAGTCACTCACCATCCTGGCATGGAAATATATCATCGTTCCTGCACTGTGGCTGGGTGGGCAATTTGCTTTTTTAGAAAGTTGGTGCAGACATTATCAGCTGAACGCCTTCTTCTGTACTGCAGGACCTCTGTGCTTCTACCTAACAGCACAGTAGCACAGTGGTGCTTCACGGTAGCACACTGCTGCTTCACAGCTCCAGGGTCCTAGGTTCGATTCGAAGCTCGGGTCACTGTCTGTATGGAATTTGCATATTCTCCTCATGTCTGCATGGGTACTCAGGTTTCCTCCGACAGTCCAAAGATGTGCGAGTTAGGCTGATTGCCTATGCTAAGAAATTGCCGCTTAGTGCCCAGGGATGCAAAGGTTAGAGTGATTAGTGGGTATAATATGTAGTGATATGGGACGGGGCCTGAGTGGGATTGTGCTCGGTGCAGACTCGATGCCCCGAAGATCCTCTTTCTACACTGTGCAGTTGTATTCTATGATCTATGATATATGTGCACCTACATCTTAGAAAACTGCAGTGGTTCAAGAAAGCAGCTCACCACTTCCTTCTACAGAGCAACTAAAAATGGGCAGTGAATGCCCATCACTAGCCAGCAATGGCCATGATCCATTAGATAGATTTTCAACAAAACATGCTTATCCCACGTCTAGAAACCAGCTGAAGAGGGCTGCCCACTGTATTTGAAACTTTTGTTGGCCACCTCTAAATATGATGCCAGCATTGCCTCAACCAGGACTTCCCCTGCCCATGCCATCAAAGTGAATAGCTTCCCCTGTCTTTTAGCCAGTATTTGTCCAGCTCTGACCAGAGTTTCTCCTTACTTCTCTCTGTTATACCCACATGGCCACGCCACCCATTTCCAATCCTGATGTCAGGACTTCAATGCATTTGGTAAACTCATAGCCATTATTTCCAATTCTACTTCAATCTCTATTCCTGAGCCGTTGATAATCCCATGTCCCACCCAGTGATTTATGGGGAAATGGGGGTGTTGTGCATTTGTCTTGCACCATCATCCCTTTTTGTTATTCAGTCCTGTACTTTCATTTTACCCATTCCCTGGCCCCGTGCTTCCCTTATCGCTTAATACCTTTTTAGTCATCACATGTTCCACTTCTAATGAAAGCTCATTGAATGGAAATGTAGATTAATTTACTACATCAGTAAATTAATGATTAGTTTACTTTCTATATGAATTGAAGTTTTGTCTTTGAATGTCTCTTAATGTACGTTATTGTTATGACTGGGGATTTACCTGTTCACTATTATTTTTCTCTCTGTGGTCCCCAGTTTATGTGAGGTTGGCTTCATTGATTCATGTGCAGAACATCTCGCTGCTGCTCTCAGCACAAACCACCCACTGAAGGTTCTACACTTGGAATCAAACTCCTTCACAGACCAATCTGTCTGCGCCCTCACCCACCTCATACAGAACTGCAAGAGCCTAATGGAGATTGAGTGAGTAATTGCTCACATTAATTTTTAATATAGAACAGTCTTTTTTCAACAGTAATATAATTCATTTATGGATAATATTTCTCTTTACTTTTATATTTTCCCTCTTATTTAAACTGTTGTTCAATCTGTTTGTTTCCTGTTTGATCTGCTTTAGGCTGAGGTGGAATCAATTCAATCCAACTGGAAAAAGACATTTGGAATCACTGCAGAAATTCAGGAGTGGACTGAGAGTGACAGTGTGAACATTTCAATGTATAGTAATTTCTGTTCCCATTCAGTGAACATTTGTGTCTGGTCTCCTGCCCTTCCCCTTTAAGCGGCTGCGCTTCAGGTTGAAATTTGAAACGGTCCTATTGACCGTTTCCCAGTTTCCAACTCGGAAATTGTGATGTTGGAGGTTGGGCAGCAGGGTCACGTGATTCAGGTGCCTGGCCCCCATAGCGCTGCTCCTGCAGGATATCCACAGCTCAATGCTTCCCAATGGGGAACTGAGCAAATTTACATACAGGAAGGACCCAGTGTGGGAATCAGCCTGGGCTGCAGTGGGACATTGATAATTACACTCATTCATGAGCTTGGGCGTAAAGTATCCAAGGTTCCTGCTCAGTATCGGCGCCCAGAGACTCTGCTGGGAAATGAAACTATGTAGGTTAAGGATGGTCATGATGTAGATCAGGTTCTCTGATCAGAACCTTCCTTACGCCTGACGAAGGAACTCCGTTTCTGAAAGCTTGTGGGATTACTATCAAATAAACTGGTTGGGCTATAATCTGGTGTTGTGAGACTTCTTGGGACAGGGTCAATTCAAAGAGGATGGACCCCACCGTCCAGGAAGGAGGAACACCCACAATACTGGATGATCCGGGCAGAGTACCCTGTTGGGTAGATTTTTAGCGTTTTGTGTATTTTGCACTGAATATATCAACGTTTTTTTTTTCTGTTTCGCCTAGTTGTTGAAACATTGTATTAATTCAGGTTCTGCCCAATTGATGTGGCTGTCATTTACACACTGAAAAGTGTTTCAAATCAGTCTGAATGACACACTTGACTGGAATGTGTCAAATAAAGCAGTTGACATGGCAACTGCACCTGCCCATTCAAAATGTTTTGGAATTTGACGCTTCAGTACGTGGATAGGATCATGTAAGGACATGCAGTCTGAACCAATGTGGGCTTAATGCATGGATTGTGGTCTAAACACAGAGCAGGATCATCAACGTTTTAACAGAGAGAGGATAGTTGATGTTCTGGATCAGCACGATGTAGCTCTGTTGTATTGTTACTATTTTCCAGATATTCATGGAGCTGCTGTACATTACAATTATTTTCTGCTTAATTTTACATTCCCATTTATACATACCGTCTTTATTTCTCTCCTTGCTGTGGTATAACAAACATTAAAGTTTCACTTTATTTATCAAACTTCAAAAATCAAGGAATGGGAATCAATAATTTGTGATCAGCAATGGCCAGATTAGTAAAAATTCACACAAGATAGATGACTTGCATTAAATATATCCTGAGGCCAAGGACTGAAAGATGAAAGATGTGGAGATGCCAGTGTTGGACTGAGGTAAGTACAGTAAGAATTCTCACATCACCAGGTTAAAGTCCAACAATTTACTTGGCAGCACAAACTTTCAGAGTGCTGCGCCTTCATCAGGTGAGTGAGGACTTGTATTCACAAACAGGGCATATAAAACACACAAACTCAATTTACAAGATCATGGTTTGAATGCCAGTGTTTCCATATAATCAAGTCTTAAAGTTACAGACAACGTGAATGGAGAAAGGGCCAAGCACTAGTTAAAGAGTTGTGTCTCGTCTACAGCCAGGATAGTTAGTGAGATTTTGCAAGTTGAGGTAAGTCGTGCTCAATTTCTGCTCCAGCACCAAACAGCCGAGCAGAAACTGATAGCCAAGTTCTGCACGCATGAGGACGCTCTCAACCGGGGTCTTAGGTTCACGTCACACTATCTGTAACCCTCATGACTTGCCTGGGCTTGCAAAATCTCATCAACTGTCCTGGCTGGAGACAGTACACATTTCTTTAACTTGTGCTTGGTCCTCTCTCCACTCACGTTGTCTGTACTTTTAAGGCTTGATTACCTGTAAAGACTCGCATTCCAACCATTATCTTGTAAATTGAGATTGTGTGTTATATGCCCTGTTTGTCAACACAAGTCCTCACTCATCTGCCAAATAAACCTGTTAGACTTTAATTTGTTGTTGTGAGACTTCTTACTGTGACAGATAAAAGGGCAGATGGATAAACTATCTGATTTAATGTAAAAATCACAACTCAGAAATGTCAGTTAGCCATCAGGCAATCACAGGAAATTTGAGGTGATTTCAATCATCATGGTTGACTAGAGTAATCTAACTGGGTTAGTATTCAAGAGGCTGTGCTTATAACCCAGAGAACGCAAGTTCACAAATAATTTGACAATTTTAATTAAGTTTAATATAAACTGAAATTTGAGAGGAAATTGAATAGATGGTTTCATGCCACAGACCAAGGATGTACTTGTTGACCATGCGAAATTCGCCCTCAGTTTCCCCGAACAGACAGCAGAGGATTTTTACAGTAACTTCATAAGACCATAAGACATAGGAGCAGAATAGGCCACTTGGACCATCGAGTCTCCTCCGCCATTCAATGATGGCTGATTTTTTTTTTCATCCCCATTCTCCTGCCTTTTCCCCATAACCCCTGATCCCTTTATTAATCAAGAACCCAGCTATCTCTGTCTTAAAGATGCTCAATGACATGGCCTCCACAGCCTTCTGTGGCAAAGAATTCCACAGATTCACCACACTCTGGCTGAAGGAATTCCTCCTCATCTCCGTTTTAAAGGATGGCCCCTTTAGCCTGAAATTTTGGCCTCTGGTTCTGGTGGAGTATTTACATAAGCTTAATGTGACACTAATAAACAAACTTTAAACTTTGAAAATATACTCCATATGACATTATTGAATTGAGTTCTAGTGAATGGAGTTCTTTCTTTCATAATGATATCAAAGCCAGTTGGCAATTAAAGATTTTGTATGAACTGTGGGAAAGTGAATGTCAATACCAGGAGGGATTTCTTTCTAAAACCACACTTGGAGGATTGAATTGAAATAGGTGCACAACCTAAATTCATTGCAGAAATAGACTTGTTAAGGCAAACATAAATAGAATTATTCATTGAAAACAGAAGCACGTGTGCTTACTGAACATTAATCTATCAATGTTTTGGGGTAAGAAAAATGCTCTTGTGTTCTGGATCAATAATATTTATTTTGAAAGGTTTCTGTGAAGACATGGATTTCCAACACTAGTCTCACAGTGGAGGAGCAAGTTGAGGGACACATATCCTCACGGTTACTGAGGAAATGACGATGGGCCAGATTATCCTCTGAGCAATGGAGACAATGTCATGCCTTCAACCTCCTGACCAACCCCATGCTCCCCCTTAAAAGCCCAGCCCCCACCACCATCCCAATTTAGATTTGAACTGCCAACTGACCATTTTATTTTGGAGTCTTTGCCCTTTCTTGTGCCGACTCCAGCAGAGTACAGTGATAAACTGAGTCACGAGGCTCTGTAATTTTAGCGAAGCCACATCCCATTGTATCATCATGCATTGAAGCTCTGACTCCAATTATTGACTCTAAATAGACCTGTCAACCATGAGAAATTTTAAATAGCCTTAAATAGACCGGTTCAACCATGACACTCTCATTGACAATGCACCCATTCAGCACACTAACAAATTCAATCCCTCTTCTCATGCCTACAGTGCATACCCTCTTCCTTCATTATTAACAGTATTCATCCTCATCAGCCTCTGCAGTGTTCACGCCCTTTATCTCATTATAGTTGGCATATGGAGTCTTAGCTTTTATTGGTAGGAGGATTGAATTTAGGAGCCGCAGCATCATGTTGCAACTGTACAAAACTCTAGTGCGGCCGCACTTGGAGTATTGTGTGCAGTTCTGGTCCCCACATTATAAGAAAGATGTGGAGGCATTGGAGAGGGTACAGAGGAGGTTTACCAGGATGTTGCCTGGTATGGAGGGCAGGTCCTATGAAGAGAGGTTGAAGGATTTGAGGTTGTTTTCGTTAGAAAGGAGGCGGCTAAGAGGGGATCTTATTGAAGCATATAAGATGATTAGAGGTTTAGATAGGGTGGAAAGTGATAGCCTTTTTCCTAGGATGGAGAAAGCTAGCACGAGGGGACACAGCTTTAAATTAAGGGGTATGAGTTATAGGACGGATATCAGAGGTAGGTTCTTTACTCAAAGAGTGATTAGGGAGTGGAATGCCCTGCCTGCAGCTGTTGTAGATGCGCCAAGTTTGGTGGCGTTTAAGAGGTTAATTGATAAGTATATGGAAGAGAAGGGAATGGTTTAGTTTGGAGGGGCATTGCTTTTTATTTTGGTCGGCACACCATCGAAGGCCGAAGGGCCTGTTCTGTGCTGTAATGTTCTATGTTCTATGTTCTATGTTCTACACTACCCAGTGTTCATACACTATCCAGGTTCAGTCTTCATACACAACCAAAACAGTTCACACCCTCTCACACTGCTCACTCTCCACCCCCGAGACTGCTCAAACCTTGGCAGTGTTCATTACCATCAATCCCTGCCAGTGCACGTTTTAGTGTGAGAGAATGGAAAATGTATGACAAGTGCAGTATACTATGGATAAATGTGAGGACATCCACTTTGGTAGCAAAAACAGGAAGATAGATCATTATCTGAATGGTTATAAATTAAGAGACATGTATGTCATTGTACGCCAGTCACTGAAAGGAAGCACGCAGGTGCATGCTGGTTAGTTGCATTGACCTGAACCAGCGCCGGAGTTTGCGACTCAGGGAATTTCACAGTAACTTCATTGCAGTGTTAATGTGACTAATAAATAAACTTTAAAACTGACAGAACTCAGTGAGGATAAAAATAGCATTCCAAGCAAAACAGGCAGGTGTAGCATTTGATTTGTTTAAATAGGGATGCCTCATGGAAAAGTAGCTATTTCAGTGGATTTTTTTTCTTTTCTTGAACATGCAGTAGGTCACTTGGAATGGTTTACAAATGTTTGGATTTGGCAAGCTGTGGTTGACTCTGCCTGAAGGAATGAAGAAGAACAAACTCATGGTATTCAAAGATCTGGTGGAGATCTGTTTAAACATGTTCAAGCCCTGCCAATATTTGACAAGAAGGATGCAGAAATATTTTGTCTATCACCTGAGAAGAACTTGTTACATAAATTTTTGAAAATGTAGTAAGGGATATTTAAGTTTTTTATTCTCTTATTTAGCTTGAGCATCGCTGGAAAAATCAACATTTGATATTTGTCCCTAACAAATGGGGCAGCATGGTAGCATTGTGGTTAACATTGCTGCTTCATAGCTCCATGGACCTGGGTTCGATTCCCGGCTCGGGTCACTGTTTGTGGGTAGTTTACACATTCTCATTGTATCTGTGTGGGTTTCCTCCGGGTGCTCCGGTTTCCTCCCACAGTCCAAGGATGTGTGGGTTGGGTTGATTGGCCATGTTAAAATTGTCCTTTAGTGTCCTAGGATGTGTAGGTTAGAGAGAATAGTAGGTAAATGTGTAAGGACATGGGGGTAAGGACTGGATGGGATTGCGGTCAGTGCAGACTCGATGGGCCGAAGGGTCTCTTTCTGCACTGTAGGATTCTACGATTCTAATTGCCTTTAAAAACATAGAAACAGGAACAAGAGTTCAACATATCGAGCCTCTTTGTGAATTTAATGAGATCATTCTCGATTTGTGGACTAATCCTATATACCAGACTTTGCCCATAATCCATAACACCTTTACTTAACAAAAACATATTTAGCTCAAGTTTAAAGATAGCAACCAATACAATATCAACTGGGAGATAGTGCAAACTTCTAGTACTCTCTGTGTGTAATTGAACTGAGGGGCTTGCTGGGCCATTCAATAGCATTATCTTATTTGTTGCATTCAGGTATTATGAAAAAATAGCATAAAGCCCCACATGCCAATCACATTATGTTTAGATTTTTTACGTTAGTCAGGCACATGTTTGAATATGTATTGCTTGACCAACGTGACTTGAGCAGAAGACAAAGATCCCATGCACACATACAAGAAGCAAAAACTCAAAAAGGGCACAAAAATTCCTAGAGAGAGAGACAGGAAGAGGTACAAAATGAAGTTTTTCAGTTGTAGTGATGGAAGAAGACAGAGAAAATGGGAGATTGCCTCAAAATGTTTTTCTAGTGTAGAGGTGTGCCGTGAAGTGTGAATGGTTGGGAATCAATGATATAACTACTCCTGTAATTCTACTTTGTTCTTTCCTTACCACCCCAATCACCCATTTTCACCTCATAGAATCAGAGAATCCCTTCAGTGCAGAAGGAGGCTATCTGACTGATCGAGTCTGCACCAACAACAATCCCACCAAGGCCCTATCTACGTAACCCCACATATTCACTCTGCTAATCCCCCTAACATTATGAGTCAATGTAGCATGGTCAATCAACCTAACCCACACATCTTTGGGCTGTGGGAAGAAAGTGGAGCACCCAGAGAAAATCCACGCAGACATGGGAAGAACATGGAAACTTCACACAGAATCAGTTCAGTGGGCTATGACGCAGCAGTGCTAATCACTGTGCTAGCATGCTGTCATTTAAAGTCTATTGCTCCATATTCCCCGATCTAAAGGTGGTTCATCGAACTCACGTTAACTGTGTTTCTCTTGTCAGATACTGCCTGACATACTGAGAGTTCCTGCATGGTTCCTTTTTTGTTTCAATTGTTTAAGTTTGCAATATTTTGCCAGTTGTGTAACTCAAAGCAGTGTTTCTTGAATGACTCATTCAAAACGTATATTATCGTTGATACTACTAATGTTGTTTGCAACAGTGGGGAGTTATGCTGCTTCTTGTTACTTTCTCTGATTCCCAATCTGAAAAATAATGCCCTCACAGCTTCTTATGCCATGGATCTCGCCTCTGCTCTCAGTACGAACCAGTCACTAATAGATGTGGACCTGAGTTATAATAATCTAGGAAATTCAGGAGTGAAACCACTGACTCTCACTCTGAGGAATCCAAGCTGTAAAATAGAGAAACTGATGTAAGCACTAGACTGTGTGAGAATGTGTTTACAACGAGATTACTAACACTGTATGTGTGCATTTAGTATAATAAACGAACAAAACGATTATGTTATTAATTTTAAAAACTGCATTTACTCTTATTCCTGTTACATTCCTTCTTATTTCCCCAACAACTCCTTAGATTTTAGCCCTGAGGATATGGGGAATTATGCTATGGTGCACCCTCTGAGGTCCCTCTTTCTCTTCGTAAATTGAAGGCTGACCCATGGGTGTAGCAACACTTAATTTAGCGGGGGAGGAGGGGTGGTGGGTGGTGGTGGTGGGGGCGGGGGGGCGGAGAGAGAGAGAGAGAGAGAAAAGCAGTTAGAGAGCAATGTATTTTCAAACATGTCCTTCCGACTACTCTGTGTGAATATGAGATGAGCAGAAATAGGAGCAGGTATAGGCCTTTTAACCCCCTTCTTCTGAATCTCAGTTAGATCATGGTCAATTTTCTCCTGCACCATTTTCTTGCAATATCTCAATATCTCTTCATGTTTTTAATATGAAGAAATCTATAGATCTCAGTCTTGACCATCCTCAACAACTGACCCTCCATAATATCTGGGACAGAGAATTCAAAAGATTCACAATCCTCTCAGTGAAGATGGTTACTCCTCATCACACTTCTAATGATTGAATGGTATTATGAGACTGTGAACCAATTTTCTCGTCCCATACACCATGGAAAGGTTCTTTGATCTAGGGTAGGATTATTCAGTTTTGGGGCGAGTGCCAAATTGATCCTTCCTGTTTTGAACCCTGAAAGAACGTTGTCTGTTTGAATGAGATCACCTCTCATTTATCTTAACACCACAGAAAAACAGACCAGTTTATTTAATTCTTCCTTATAAGCTAATCCCTCCATCCCAAGAATTAATGTGGTGAACCTTTTTCATACTCCATCTGTGACAACCATATCTTTCCTAAGGTCAGGAGACAAAAACTGCACACAATGCAGCAAGAAATCTTTACTCTTACACTTAAATCTTCTTGGAATAAAGGCCATTCTCTTAACTGCTGTAAACTACTTGAAGCATCTTTGCATCCTCCTCACAGCTTAGACTTCTCAACTAGTTTTGTTTCATCTGCAAAATTGAAAATATTGCATTCAATCCCCATAGCCAAACCATGAGTACAGATTGTGAATAGTGAGGATCTAAGAACTGGGCCTTGGGTAACCTGCTCATCATGGCCTGCCAACATAAAAATGATCCATTTATTTTGACCCTGGTTTCCTGTCCATTAATCATTTCTCCATGCATACTACAAATTACACTCAAATCTCATGTGCTCTTTAATGATTTTATTGAGAAACTCCTTGCTTTAAACCATATCCAAAGCTTTTTGAAAACCTATTTGTCTCATATTCACCTTTATCTATTCTGTTAGTTAGATCTTCAAATAATCACAACAGGTTTGTTAAATATGATTTTCATTTATGAATCCATGTTCACTCTACCCAATCCTATCTTTACTTTTCTAAGTGTTCTATATGACATCCTTTATTATAGATGCTAATATTTTCCAAAATTAACAGAATTGGAGTTCTGTTTCCTCTCTTTCCTTTCTTAAATAATGGAGTTAAATTTGCCATCTTCCAATCTGCAGAAACCATTCCTGAGTCTACAGAATTTTGAAAGATGATCACCAATCCACCAGCTCTACAACCATCTCATTCAACACCCTAGTTGCAGATCATTAGGTTTAAATGATTTACCTACTTTCAGCCCCATTAATTTCTGTAGTTTTTAAACAGTATTTAAAATTACTGGGTGGCACGGTGGCACAATGGTTAGCACTGCTGTCTCACAGTGCCCGAAACCTATGTTCAATTCCAGCCTCGGGTGATTGTCTGTATAGAGTTTGCACTGTGTCTCTGTGTCTGCGTTGATTTCCTTTTGATGCTCCGCTTTCCTCCCACAGTCCAAAGTTGTGTGGTTTCGGTTGATTGGCCATGCAAAGTTGACCCTTAGTGTCGGTGGTGGTTTACAGAGTAAATACGTAGAGTTATGGGGATAGCACCTGGATGGCGTTGTTATTGGTGCAGACTTGATGGGCCAAATGGCTCCCTTCTGCACTGTAGATTCTATGATTTATATTTTGCCATTCCTCCTTTAAACCAGTTTATTAATTCACCATTATTTGAGAGTTTTCTTTTAGCATTTGTCTCCATGACACCCTGCATGAAGTATTTGCTTAGGTTCTCTGCTGTTTCCTTATTCTCTATTGTGCTGGCACAGTTGAAATGGATGAATTTGTTTGGACCCATGTCTGTTTTGGCTAATCTTTCCTTTTTTAGTTTACCTTTAGAAATTTTAACCGTTCAATTTGATGTTTCTTTGTAGTTTATTCTCAAATTCCTCTTCAATTTCATAATCATTGCCTTTGTCATCCTTTGAGAACTCTTTTTGTGACCAAGAATGAATACATGCATATTGTGTTTGAGGTCATTAGAGAGTCTCCAAAGTCTCTCCGCTTGGCTACTCACTCTCAGCTCCACAACCCATGTTGTCATTAATGATTATCCACCCTGCATCTAGGTCTTCCAGCTTCAGAGCTTCATCTTCTATTAACATCAGGATGGCAGGACCCAGATGCTACACCCTTTTTGACTCATTCTCAGATGTTTTTGCTCTCATTTACAAGCATATAAACTTCCATTGTTACTCGCCCATCAAAGACACACAAGATCCTGTGCTGGTGGCACACTGATTGTACATTAAATCCCCACAGGAAAGCTCCTGCATGCAACCACTCCAACATGGCAGTGCACAGTCAACACTGTGACCATCCATAGAGAGGCTGACATGTTTCTGACTGTCAATGCTGCTGTCTGGGCATTACCAATATCTGAATAGAGATTATCTTTCTGCCAATATCACTTTAATCCTTATTCACATAGAAGACTGCAAGTTGAATATTGTGTGTTGCACTCACATCGTCAGAAACAACAGGACAGCCCCATATCTGTTCAATAATTCCCATCCAGGCCTGATTAGATTGATGGGACCAATCTCCTCCTCCCATTCAAAAGGAACGGGGAGTTCCTTCCAAACCTAAGTGGCCTGAAGAAGAACCTCCAGAGACTAATCCTTAGGTAAAAGCAAATTATTCTGGATGTTGGAATATGAAACAAAAACTAAATGCTGGAAAATCACAGCAGGTCTTGGATGAGTCATTGATCAGCCTTCTGTCACTTCAGTTTCTCATTCAATAACGACCTTAGTGAATTCGACCTCATTGTTCCTTGGGAGGAGAGCAGAGAGGTAGAGGCTTGTGAATGGAGAGCTTGAGGTAAGCTAGAGGGATTTTTCTTTCTTTTTTAAACTAACTTCTCAAGTATTTTTTTTAATTTAAAACCGGAAACTGGAAGCAGTTTTTGCAAAGGGGCCTGGGTATTTTTTTTCTCTCTCAACATAAATTGGACTGGTGAGGACCATCGTCTCATTAGAGAGAAGGAGGAGGTATTTGACATGAGCTATCAGCAAGTGATCACACCGGGGCAACGGGAGGAAGGCAAGTGGGTAACTGTTAGGAAGGGGAAAGCTCGTGTAATGGAGAGCACACTGGTGGATGTCGCCCTTCATAACAAGTACTTGTGTCTGAGTACTGCTGGAGGGGACAGCTCACCTGGGCGAGGCAGCAGTAGCCGCGTCTCTGGAGCTGAGTCTGACCTAGTTGTACCAAAAAGTAAATAAAAGAGAAGGGCTATGTTACTAAGGGACTCCATAGTGAGGGGGTCAGATAGGCCTTTTGGCGGACACAGATGGGAGTCACGGATGGTGGTCTGCCTTCCTGGAGCTGGGATCTGGGATGTCTTGGACGCATCCCAGGAACGGGTAGAAGCCGAAGGTTGCGGTCCATATACCTACCTCTGATGTAGGTAGGAAGAGGGAAGAGGTCATGAAAAGGGATTATAGGGAACTAGGTAGGCAATTGAGAAAGAAGATTGCAGAGGTAGTAATCTCAGGATTGCTGCCTGCGCCACGGGAAAGTGAGAGCCGGAATAGAATGAGGTAGAGGGTGACTGCGTGGCTGAGAGACTGGGACAGGGGGCAGGCGTTCTGGTTCCTGGATCATTGGGACCTTTTTAACGGCAGGTATGACCTGTACAATAAAAACGGGTGGCACTTAAATCCCAGGGGGACCGGTATCTTGGCGGGAAGGCTGGCTAGGGCTTCTGAAGGGACCTTTAAACTAGAAAGATTGGGGGGAGGGAATCGAGATGAAGTGACTGGGAGCGAGGAGGTTAGCTCCCAAGTAGAGAAAGATTATAGACAGTATGCGAGGGAGGTTAGACAGGGGATGGAGAAGGGAAGTGCCCAGACTGAGGGTTTGAGGTGTGTCTATTTTTAATGCCAGGAGTGTAGTGAATAAAGTGGATGAGCTTAGGGCCTGGATTGTTGCTTGGAAATGTGATGTGGTAGCCCTTACAGAGACTTGGTTGTCTCAGGGACAGGACTAGGTACTTCAGGTGCCAGGGTTCAGATGCTTCAGGAAGGACAGGGAGGGAGGTAGAAGAGGTGGGGGAGTGGCACTGTTGATCAGGGACAGTGTCACAGCTGTAGAGAAGGAGGATGCTGTGGAGGGATTGTCTACGGAGTCTCTGTGGGTGGAAATTAGGAACAGCAAGGGATCGAAAACTTTGCTGGGTGTTTTTTATAGGCCGTCCAATAATGACAAAGATGTTGAGGTCCGGATAGGGAAACAGATCCTAGAGAGATGTAGAAATAACAGAATTGTCTTGATGGGAGACTTCAATTCCATCGACTGGAATGTCCCCAGAGTAAGGGGTTCGGATGGTGAGGAGTTTGTTAGGTGTATTCAGGAAGGTTTCCTGACACAGCACGTGGATAAGCCTATGAGAGGAGAGGCTGTACTTGACCTGGTGCTGGCTAATGAACCAGGACAGGTGTCGGATCTCTCGGGAGGAGACCATCTTGGGAATGGTAATCATAATTCTATCTTCTTCACGATAGCATTGGAAAGAGATAGGACCAGGCAGGATAGGAAGGTGTTTATCTGGAGTAGGGGGACATATGAAATCATTAGGCAGGAAATTGGAAGAGTAAACTGGAAGGAGGTGTTCTTGGGGAAAAGTACTGAAGGAAGATGGCAGATTTTCAAGGAATGTTTGTCTGGAGCTCTGCACGACCACGTTCCTGTGAGACAAGGATGTTCTGGTAGGTCAAGAGAACCGTGGTGCACAAAGGGCATAGTTAGGAAGAAAAGAAAGTTGTACAATAGGTTCAATGAGCTAGGGGATGTTAAGGATCTAGAGGCGTATAAGACTTGTAGAAGGGAGCTTAAAAGGAAATTAGAAGAGCCAGAATGGTTCACGAGAATGCTTCGGTGGGTAGGATTAAGGAGAATCCCAAGACATTCTAAAATATGTGAAGAGTAAAAGGATAAGAGAAGGGATAGGACCTATAAAAGGTGAAGGGGGAAGAGTCTGTGTGGAACCAGAAGAAATGGCAGAAGTGCTTAACGAGTACTTTGCCTCGGTATTCACAGTGGAGAGTGATCTGGGGGGTTGTACTACAGGATTGCGGCAAACTGAAAAGATTGAGTATGTGGACATTAAGAAAGAGATGTTGGAACTGTTAAATTCCATCAAAGTAGATAAGTCGCTGGGTCTGGATGGGATGTACCCCAGTTACTGTGGGAGGTGAGGGAAGTGATTGCAGAGCCCCTGGCGATGATCTTTGTGTTGTCGATGGAGACAGGGGAGGTGCTGAAAGATTGTAGGATTGCGGATGTGGTGCCTATTTTCAAGAAAGGGAACAGGGATAGCCCGGGAAATTACCGACCAGTGAATCTGACCTCAGTGGTCGGTATGTTGATGGAGAGGATTCTGAGAGATAGGATTTATGAGCATTTAGAGGAGTTCAATATGATCAGAAATAGTCAACACGGCTTTGTTAAGGGCAGATCGTGCCTTACCAGCCCAATACCCTCCTACCCACTCCGATGGAAACTCATTGCAATCAACACAGGTCCCCCTGCTAAACCCACCACAGCACCGCCACCATTCATTTCCTCCACCCCAGTTTTCTCCCTCTCTCGTAACTGGCTGAGTGAGAATGTAATCAATGAACCAATTTTTCTCGTTGAATTAATTATTTTCTCTCCTGGTCACACTCTATTGGATCACCAAGATACCTACGCATAAAAGTTAAAGCTAAATTCTTAGTTACAAGTAATGCTTACATTAACACTGCAATGAAGTTACTGGCGCCTGTTCGGGTCAATGCACGTAATTAGCATGTCTTTCAGACTTGTTTTTAGGGAGGAGACCGGAGCACACGAAGGAAACCCACGCAATTATAGGGAGAATGTGCAAACCCCAACAGGCAGGAATCGAACCCAAGTCCCTGGCAGTGTGAGGAAGCAGTGCTTGACACTATGCCACCCGTGGTTGGAAGGCTCTGGAACAGCATCTGCAGGTTTTCATTCGGGCGTTTGGGGCTTCCTGGGGTGTGTCTGAATCCTCCCCACCCACTTCCCAGAGATAAGAATCCTCATTGATTTGAGCCCAAAGTGTAACCATTGATTTACTGAAACCGCCCCCTCCCATTCTTTTGACGCGAACCACCCTCCACTCGCTGAATCAGGATGCCTGGGTCTGTTCCTGGGAAAATCCAAGCAGATCTGACAGTGTCTACGGAGAATAGAATTCTTATGAAATGTCATCCAGACTCAAACATTGGCTCTATTCTCTCTCCACAGATGCTGTCAGGCCAGCTGAGATTTTCCAGCATTTTCTGCTTTTGTTTCAGATTCCAGCATCTGCAGTATTATATTCCGAAAGATTTAATTATCTAGTGTCTCCAAATCCTCCCCTTCTAAATACCAGCTCTATCACTCCATCTGTCACATCTTATTCTCTGATTTCAGCTCTCGTACATCTCGAGAAATTGGCTAATGTTTTGATTCGTTAATTTAATTTCTCAGAAACAAAGCATAATGCAAAAGTATGTGAGAACCTAGCTCAGGAAAGAGATTGAAAGTAATGAGGGTGGGAAGGTTTGTGAGGAAATGTGAGAGCTTCAGTCTCAGGAGTGCAAAGATGCTTTCAGTTGAACTTGATTTTTGCGTGAAAAAATACCTCAGCAAATTTGAACCAGTATTCTGCCAACAACATCGCAGTAACATGGCGGAACAAGATCCTCATTGAGTAAGTCATAAAGGCTCGTAAATCAATTCATTTTCTCCTCACCAGTCTTTGAGTTTCATTCTGCCGCAATTCACTTTCCCTCTGGAGCTTACCTGGAACTCTCTTCAGTTCCAGACGTTAAACTTCTTTTCCGTCCTTATATGTGAACGGCTGCTATTTTTACCATGACTTTCTACATAATTTATGCAGTTTTTTTTTTCAAGGTTTCAAGATGTTATAAAGAACAGAAAATGAATCTAACATTCGTTTTCCTCTGGTTCAGAATCTCGGACGAAGGGTCACAGTGAAAAAAACCCGCTGAATCTGGAGATTTCAGCATTGAAGGTAGGAAACTATTCAGCACACCGTTTTAGAACTTTGGGTCTTCCTTACGATTAAAATAATTAATGCTTGACACATCAATTTCAGATTGATTGGGGTTTGCTAAGATAACGTATCAATTTCTATCTGGGAAACGTGATCATATGGACATAGTCGCCAGTTAACCGAATTTTCTTTGAATTACTGAGCAGGCTGAATATTCTAATTGTTTCAAAAACAGCGAAGTTCGAGGATAAGCATCTCAGCTTCCTACTCTACCACCACCTGGTTGAAAAATCTGAGAGCATAATGCCTGCCCTGTGTTGTTTCATGCTTGTTTTTTGCCAGTTATTCGTTTAGTTTCTTATCTTTATTTGTTCCTTTACTTTGCATGTAGCAGCTGTTATTCAGCCATCCGTACCAACCCCAAAATGGACAGATCCTTTCTATCTTCACCCATTGTCAATCGATTTGGATTTTGAAGCATGAACCATTTGACATTTAATCCTCCTCCCACCTCCCCTCCACTAATGACCTTTATCTGTTGCTCATCACTACACTCTCGCCGTCCAGCTCCACATACAGCTGCCCAAAACTTCTTACATTTTTGCCGATTTTGTATCTTTAAGGAATTCAGTTTAATCATGTTTCTCTGCAGCTTTTTAAAGCAGGTCTCAGCATTTAATTGGCTCTCTCTCTGTCTCTCTCTCTCTCTCTCTCTCTCTCTCTCTCTCCCAGAGGCTTTACTTATGAAAAGTAGCTTTTGTTGCATTTATACAGACGAAGCATACGGTTCAAAGAAAAGGGAAGAAGAGAGTGCACTGGATTACCCTTGCTGGAGAAGCGAATGAAAGTGGATCGAAGATTGTAGGTTTAGACAGATCACAGTATTATTTGATAATAAACATGGAATAGAAAACTTAGAAACCACCTTTAACTGCAATTGTGGTGACAGAGACACACAGCTGGGTTACGTCAAGTTTCGCGTAAAAAATGCTAATGCAGTAAATAACTAAAAAAGTTTTCATGCAAGACAATTGTCATCCAACACATACTGCCAATGCAGAGGTTATTGTAATGCAACAAGATGACAGAGGACATCTGGTCTGTTCTTAGAGCATCAGAATGCTCTGTGAAAGGAGGAATTCAGGGAGCAAATGCTGAGACAGCTAAGAAAAGTATAACAAGATGCAACAAACACCGTGGAAAACTAGTGGAACTGCATGACCGACTTGATTGGAAAACACTAGTGAAACGTCGTGAACGATGTTCAGGGAAGCTCGGGCTGGGAAAATGGGGATGTAGAATAAAAATAAAGAAAGCACAGTCAATGAAAACACTATCCCGTTTTAAGAAATAAACACAGTCACTTTTACAGTAGATTACGAAAATGACGAAAAAAACACAAAAAATAGTTTAGAGAAAAAAGCTTTGGATGAAACACATAAAAGTCTCAAAATCAAAGAGCGACAGAAAGTTATATTGCGAATAGTAATTACTGGAGATAGGTTTGGAAACTGATCCAGCTAATGAAGGATGCAGTTCCATGATCCTTACTCATGTTGTCCTAACCGTGAAATCGTTATCCGCATTTGTCAGGGAAATAAATTTAATTCACATTAAATAATTTTGCAACACCAAAAATGGTGACATTGAAAACTACAACAAAAACAATGGATGAAACTCCCACCATACACCTTCAAAATATGGATAAAGTAACAGGCCAAGGACTGAGTAAAGCAATGTAAATCCATGAAAACTTGTTCGGGATTTATGCCAGTAAAAAGGTTCACCGATGATATTTTGTTTAGGGAGCAGTCGTGCAGAAATATCTGGGGGAAAGTTATATTCAGCTATCTGGAGGAGGCGTATTCCTGCGAATTTAGTGAAGATATGCCTAAAGCACACGGGTCTTCGAGATATACATCCGGGCATTACAGGACATGTACAAGCAAGTGCTTGTTAAGAATACAAAAATAAGTGTAGGGGAGGGTTTCGATGTCAAAGTTGGATTGCACCAAGGCCCAGCAATGAACTTTCTAATATTCCTAATAGTCATTGCTATTCCAACTAAAAGAAATTTTACAGGAATTTCCAGGGTCAATAACGTTGCCAATGAAGTCCAGCATTTTAGTAAAGATGTCTGAACGTCCAGAGAAGAGAGAAATAACATTGGAAGAAAGCCTATTAGTATACCGGATAAATGATGTTTGTAATCTCCGGCCAAGTCTGCTGAAAGAGAGAGGGAACTACAATATTATGATTCAAAGGAAAGAGGAAGCCAATTGTTAAAACACATATAGAATGTGAACTGTCAGAAAATGGAAACAAGGAAATTAAATGTAAATCAAAGATCTGCCCTGGTGTTTAATTAGAAAAACTGCAATGGAGTCTTGTGCAATACAAAGATATTATTGAAACATCTACAAGACATCTGTGAGTGAACATCATCTTATACTGCAGAAATTAAGCAATGACAAGATGAAACGAAAAGGACGGGATATTAATGAGTTTTGGATGCTGATGTGAATGCATGAAAATGAAGACCAGGAACCAGTATACAATTGATTAGTTAGGGGAGCGGCACGGTAGCACAGTGCTTAGCACTGTTGCTTCACAGCTCCAGGGTTCTGGATTCGATGCCCGGCTCGGGCCACTATCTGTGTGGGGTTTGCACATTCTTCTCGTGTCTGCACGGGGTAACTCAGGTTTCCTCCCACAGCCCAAAGGTGTGTGGATTAAGCTGTTTGGCCGTGCTAAGGAATTGCCCCTTAGTGTGTCCAGGGATGCATTGGTTAGAGGGATTAGTGCGTATAATATATGAGGGTAGGGCCTGGGTGGGATTGTGTTCAGTGCAGACTCGATGGGCCGAAGGGCTTCCTTCTGCACTGTAGGGCGCTATTAAGGTTATAGACACTTGAAATTATTTAGCTGAGACAAAATTGAAATGGGATGGTGACGTGTTTTGGAGAAAGAAAGGGACTGCTCTGATGTGTCAGAAAATTTTATTTGTTAAATGATTGTAAATAATGTCACTGATAATCACACCTGTTGGGCTCCCTGGAGCTTTCATATGAGTATAAATATAGATTCCCTTCCAGTGTTTTATCATGCGTGAGTGAGACTCTTTCAGCTGCTCCAGAAGTCATCCCTTCTCACTGGAAATGGGGAAACCAGTTATTCTGTTGGTGAAAGAGATTTACTACCCGATTCTCACAGCTGTTGGGCTTCCCGGTGAGTCATTGAAATCATTTGTTGTTAATCGATGCAAGCTGTATATTTTTATTGCAATTTATTGCATAAGGGAACGCGTTTCCAGTATTTTATAATGGATAGTTGCCGGGGCAAACTCATAAACAGTTTGATCGCACCATCGGTGTTTCCCTCAGTCTGGAAAACTTACTGATGTGATGAGAACATTCAGTGAATGTTCCATACATGTGAGCGAAATTCTGACTGCCTTGTCTTCCAGCGCAGAATGAGATCCGCTTATTAGATGTTTGTTTGGGATTCAAATTTTAATACCGTTTTTATTGAGAATTTTCAACTTTATATTCTATGCGGTATGCAAACAAATTCCGAACACAATGCAGAATGATCATCGTTTCACATATATACATAGAGAAGACAAAAATAGATTAATGCAAATAATACAAGGAGACAGCAATCATGGTCACTGTCTTTGTGGCTGCGCTGTGTGACTATCGAGAGGATAACAGAGAAACATTGTGTGGGAAATCGGGGCAACATAGTAAAGCAAAAACATGACATGATGGTGCATACTTTTTCGCGGGGTAATACAATAAAAGAAATTCTTTGGGACAAGGTAAGTTGGAAGGCAACATCGAGATAGGGGATAACCTCTGCTTTTTTCCCTCCGCTCAAAAGGGATTCCAGTATCTAGAAGATTACCACCCCCCCCACCCCCACCCACCACCCACCACCCCCCCCCCCACCCCGAGAAAACCAGCACAAATATACTCGAAACTCGAAGACCTATCAACCATGAATGGGCGAACACCACCTCATATCTTCCCCACATTCTCACTCATCACAAGCGACAAAGGGAAGAAAAACCCAGACCACTCCTGGTTACCTACATATATAAACATTGGATAAGCACAGAATTTCTTAGGAGCCGAATTTTTGACAAAGACAGCAAAGAAAAACATATCAATATTCCTAAATGGATTGTCCTCACCAAAAATTATGACTTAAAGCAATTTCAATAATTACTACATCTATCTATTCAACCTCCACCCTGCTGTGACCATATTCTTTCTCATAGGTAAAGCAAAGGTCCTGCAAAATAATTAACTCATTCTATGCAATTGGATGAGATATATAAAAGAATACATATGTATCGCATAAGCTTTAAGGCATACAAACTACTCAGACTGCTCGCCGAGAAAAGAAAGTAAGAGACCCCACCGCCGCGAACGCAGGTCCCCCTTCCCTTCCACTGGCGGATCACCAGAGTAACACCCATCAGTAAGGATAAAAATGATAGCAATTAGAATTTACAGGATAACAATGTATCAGCCAAGGGGAAAACAGGAAAACGCCAAGCATCTATACTGTGATGATATTTATAATGCTTCGATATTTATAATGTTTCCAAGAATACATATTCTGCAAGTAGAGGTATGTTTGGGAAGAATGCAGCTCAGGTGCTTAAGTGCAGAAAAATTGGTTCATTTTGTTAGAACTACATTTAAACTATGTTATGAATAAAAATTATTTTGATATAAAGATGCCTAATTTGTCAGTGAAATTCCTCCTGGAGTGAAGCATCCTGTCCTTATACTTCGGCCAAAATAGAAAAATTGCTATATTCAGGTCTGGCCTCAAAATATAACTTGATGTTTTAATCCATGACAATAACAGTGTGCAATTCAAGCAACTTATCAGAATAAAACATAACATCACATAATCGGGAGTGTCACAAGGAAAACATGTTCAATATTACAGCTGAACTGCAGGATATAATCCACTTATGGAGTTGGAAAAGATTGCAACCATGACCATAGTGAGAGGCACGGTGGCACAGTAGTCCAGACTGCTTTGTCAGAGCGCCAGGGATCTGGGTTCAATTCCGGCCTTGGGTCACTGTCTGTGTGGAGTTTACACATTCTCCCTGCATGGGTTTCCTCCAGTTTATCTGCAGAGTCCAAAGAAGTGTGGGTTGCGTTGTTTGGCGATGCTAAGCGTACCTTAGTGTCAGGGAGGATTAGCAGGATAAATATGTGAAGTAATGGGAAGAGGACTTGGATGGGATTGCAGTCGGTGCAGACTCCTTCTACACTGTAGGTATTCCATTAAAAAAAGAATATTATTGAGAAACATTCAGAACCGTGCAGAACTTCACCAAAGTCTCCATTCCTCTATTATGCCATAAGGCCAGAGTCCAGAATAGGCATAGACCGGGCCCTAATGGGAGAGGAATATTCATCATGATCGGCTGCCTTCCACACTTCTCAGCAAGCAGTACAGAGAAAGCAAAGCCATTGCCTGAGGTCTCTAGCCAAGCACAGACATCAAAAACAGGATGAAATGTGCTTCATGGAACTCAAAACACCCAGTGCTGAAATCGAGATTATGCAAGCATTGTAACCAGTTCTCAAACTCAGCTAAGAATCCCACAGCAACTCTTCCTCCACCTGCGGCATCAGTTCATTCATCATCCTCATCTGATGAAGTCCCCTTCGTTAAAAAGGATGTTCGGCACACCATGCACGGGATTTCCAAGGTCGAAGGTGAGCTTCCACCAAAGAAACCGACTTCGCTAGAGATGCTGCTCCTGTCTGCATCAATGGGGTATAATGGAAATGGATGAAGGCTTCAATTTTTTGGTGCCCAGATCACTAACTTCTTCAGGTTCCTCCACACTAACGTTTTCTCAGGAGACTAAAGAAATTCGGCTTTTCCAGTAAAACTCTCACTATTTTTTACAAATGTGCCATAGAAAGTATCCTTTTCAGATGTATCACAACTTGTTATGGCTCCTGTTTCGTCCAAAATGCAACAAACTGCAAGATGTTGTGGATGTTGCGGAATCCACATAAACCACCCTCCCCTCCATTGACTCTGTGTCCTCTTCGCGCCGTCTTGATAAAGCACACAGCATAATCAAGGACCCTATGCACCCGAGCCGTACTCTCCTTCACCTTCTTCACTGGAAAAATAATTTGGAAGACTCTTACCAACCAACTCAAGAACAGTTTCGTAGAATATAAGAAATAAGAACATAAGAAATAGGAGCAGGAGTAGGCCATCTAGCCCTTCGAGTCTGCCCCGCTATTCAACAAGATCATGGCTCATCTGAAGTGGATCAGTTCCACCTTCCCGCTTTCTCCACATAACACCAATTCCCTGCTGCCATCAGACCATTCAATGGATCCACATTATATGAAGTTGATCTTTCTCTACACTGAGCTATGACTTATTACGCAACATTCTGCACATTTTCCTTTCCTTCTCCACTGTGTGGTCTGCCATACTTTGTCTAGATAGTAAGAAGCAATACTTTTCACCGGATAACAATACGTGACACTAACGAATCAAAGCAGATCAAATCAAAAAGAAATGATAAAGTTGATTTTGGCGAGTGCTCATAATCTGTGGCTGGGAACAGAGTAGGTCTCTCACATTTTCAGTCATTGAAACGGTCATCATATTGTTGCCAATTGCACCACCCTGCTCAGCTCCAATGCCGCTATTGTGAAGCGGGCCTCACCTAAGCCAGTTCTGACCGCAAGTCACCAAGCAAGCATTTCTTTTGCTCCCCATGGTAAAAACGAAAAAGTTTTTTTTTCCAAAAAACATTGCACAGATTATATCGCAGGATCAATTACGCATATGGGGACAAAAGAAAGAATAGCTCTAGAGCTGGTAAAAATGCAGCATTCTGGTGCTCAAATCATGTGGCCGGGACCTTCCAATTTTGATAAACACATGGAAGGAATTTAACTGATCACTACAAGTATCTCCATGTCTTTTTTCACCAGACACTGAAATGTTATTTACCTTCTCTAATTCTCTCTCTCGCTCTCTTTCTTACAGCAAACATAATGACGATTATGATCCTTTCCAGAGGAAATTGTGGTCTTTCCAAATGTATGTCTGTTTACATGCTGGCTATGGCGACAGCGGATCTACTGGTCATTTTCATCAATGTAATGTTCTATTACATTTTCAGTTATCACTTTCCACTTTCATTCTTGTCGCAAACTCCTGTCTGTAGGACCATTTTATATATGACTGTTGTCAATCTCGATTGTTCTATTTGGTTCACAGTCTTATTCACATTTGACCGATTTGCAGCAATCTGCTGTCAGAAGCTTAAACTCAAGTTTTGCATCAAAAACGCTTCAATCGCTGTTGTAACAATTATGTCGGTGCTGGTCCTATTAAAAAACATTCCAGTTTTGTTTGCATATGAATCTCAGCAAATAATTAATAATACACAGTGGGGCTGTCGGAGGAGCTTGGCTTTTTTGTCTTCATCTTCAGGTAAAGCGTACGTCTGGTTCCATGGCGCTTGGGTTCTTTGGCTTCCTTTTTCTCTAATCGTTTTGTTTAATTCTTTAACCGTCCGATGCATTTTAGTGGCCAATCAAGCCCGCAGGAGACTGAAGGGTGACAGGAATAAAGGTGTCAGCGATTCCGAAACGGAGAACCGAAGGAAATCCATCATTTTGTTGTTCACTATATCGGCCACTTTTATATTGCTTTGGTTGACATATGCTGTGAGTTTAGTAACTACCAAACTGACAAATACCGTTCATTACCGAGGCAACCGCACAAACCAGGCATATATTGCTACTGAAACCGGAGCATTCTTGAAGTTGTTGAGCTGCTTTCAAAACCCCTGCATATATACAGCGACTCAGAGCAAATTCAGAGAAGAGCTGAAGAAGGTGGCGAAATATCCATGGATACTAGTTCTGAGCTTAGTAGGAAAAATGAGGATTTAAAAAGATCAAATTTATCAAAATATGCTTAAAAATCTAAACCTGCAAACACATCCTTGCACGGTTTTGTTTCTGATAAGACGTAAATGGGTTCATTTAATGAGTACATTTCTACGATGTTCTATGACTTGGTTGATATAGGTTTTATTTTCCGTTTTTCTGATGTATTTTATCTCAGTTTAGAAACTACAAAATTATCAAATAGCACGTATTGTCGAAGCGCCACCACCGTGCTGTCGCAGACATCAGTCTTTTCCAATTTCCTTCTTTGCTCTCCAGCACATTTTCCTCACAGAGAGAAAAACACGCCCCTTTGACTTCATTCCATAAATCTTCTAACTTGCACCAACTACTTGCTCCTTAGCAGTGACCAGTCATGTGACAACTGTTGCTATTCAGCTACTTGCTCTGAGCTTTGAAACCTTTCCAATTTGAGTTAATTTCCGGAAGATATAGATTGCAAAAATTGGATTGGGGGGCTACAGATGCCCGAAAGTGGATTCCAGGGGAGAGTAAATTATTTCAAATGGTGTTGGTTGCTGCAGAATGTGAATGTCAGGCACCAAAATATTGGAAATCACAAATTGTGGTGAAAAACTCCATCCCCCTCCCCATGCAATTTTGACCCATATTACATTCAGTGAGATAAGTCAATTAATTTTTTGCTCTCAGTGATTAGGGCCAGTGATTTCAAGGTTGCCTACTTGGTGTGACGCTCGAAAGATAACGGTTATCTTCTCTGTGTATAATTATATGGGATTTAAAATGGGGATCTCCAGTTTACTATCAGACGCTTTAGTTAACTAAGCCATGCGTTTACTGGCGATCCAAACGTGGGACATAACGTTTGAATTGTATCACAATATTTTGCTGCAATGATTATTCACACCCTCGGGGACTGCATAGCAGTGATGACTAAGGAATTGTGTTGTACCCGAGTGTAGATGTAGAGAAGAAGGGATCAATCCTGAATCAATGGATTTTGCAGTGCAACACCTGCCAGGAGCAGCACTGGTAAACTTAAATTTGAGGTATTAATCTGGTGAAGCTGTCAAACAGGACTACTTGTATGTCAAACAACATAAACAGCAAGGATGAGATAGAAGTAAGCGATTCTGCAATCAATGTATCAGATCCAAACTCTACATTCCTCAACATTCAGTCGCAAGTGGTGATGGTGATCAAACAAATCACTGGTGGAGAAGGCTCTACAAGCATCACATCCTTAGTAATGGAGGAGCCCAGCACTCAAGGCTGAAACATTCACAAAACCCTCCATCCAAACGTGCCGAATGGATGATTCATCTCGGCCCCCTCCAATTGTCTCCAACTTCACAGATGCCACTTTCCAGACAATTGAATTAATAGTCATTGTAACAAGAAACGGTTGGAGGCACTGAATACTGCAGAAGCAATACCGCTGAATACTGCAGAGGCCTGATAACATTCTCACTATTGTACTATGTTGCCGAAATTGCTGCTCCTCTGGCCAGGTTCTTCCAGACAATTAAAACATTGACATTTACCCGAAAATGTGAAGAATGTCCTGTATACAAAAAAGCAGGGCAAATTGAACCCAATCAATTACTGTCCCGTCAGTCTGCTCTTGATTGGAAGCGATGGAAGGAGGCATCAACAGAGCTATGAAGCAGCATCTGGTCAGCCATAACCTGCTCAATGACGCCCAGTTTGTTTTCACCAGGGTCATTCAACCCCTGACCTCATTGATCAAAACATGGAAAAAAGAGCTGAAAGCCAGAGGTGAGATGAAATTGGCAACTGTTGACATCAAGGCAACATTCCATGCATTGTGGCATCAAGCAGCTCCAGCAAAACTGAAATCAAACTCACCATTAATTGCAATCATACCTGGAACATACGAAGATGGTTGTAGTTGAGGGCGTCAGTCATCTCAGCTCCAGGATATTACCGCAGGTGTCCACCAGAACAGTGTCCTGGGCTCAAACACCTTCAGATGCTTCAACAGTGACCTTCCCTCCGTCATAAATTCAGAAATGAGAATGTTCGCTGATCATTGCAAAATGTTCAGCACTATTCACAAGCCTGAGATGCTGAAGTAGTCCATGTATTAAATGCAACAAAATCTGGCCAATAACCAGGCTTAGGCTCACAAGTGGCAAGTAATGTTCGGGTCACACAAATGCCAGGCAATGACCATCATTAATATGAGGCAATCTAATCATCATCCCTTGACACTGAATGGTGCTACCATTATTGAATCCCCTCCTTTCAACATCCTTGGGGTGACCAGTAAGTCAACTGGCAACACCACATAAACTCAATGGTCACAAGAGCAAGTGAGGTGGTAGGAATACTGCAGCATCTAACTCCACTACCTCCTCAAAGCCTGTCCACCATCTAAATACCACAAGTCAGGAATGTGATGAAATACTCAGCACTTGCTTGATGGATGCAGCTCCAACAACACTCAAGTAACTTGACACCATCCAACACAAAGCACTCTGTTTGATTGGCACTATATCCACAAACATCCACCCTATCCATCACCAATGCTCAGTTGCAGCAGTATGTACTCTCTCAAGATGCACTGCAGAAATTTACCAAAGATCATTAGGCAGCACCTTCCAAACGCATGGCCACTTCCATCTAGAAGGACAAGGGCAGAAGCTATGTGGAAACACCACCACGTGCAGTTCCTATCCAAGTAGCTCACCAGCTTGATTTGGAAATAAATCACCATTTATTCACATCGCTGGGTCAAATTATTAGAATTCGTCCTGTAAGAGCATTGTGGATCAACCCACAGCACATGAATTACAGCATTTCAAGAAGGCAGCCCACCATCTACTTCTCAAGGGCAACAAGGGATGAGCAATAAATGCTGGGCCAGCCAGCATTTCTATGTCCCACGAATGAGTTAAAGAAATTGAGATTGCTCTGGGGGAAGACAAATCCTTACAACTTACTTGTAACTTGAAGATTTGAATTCATCCAATCATAGAATCCAACCGTGTAAAGGATTACATGTGATCCAGCTGTACAAACCACAATCCCACCCAGATTCTATCCCCATAACGTTTCCCTTAACTGGTCCTCCTAACACTAAGGGGTAATTTAGCATGGCCAAGCCTCCTAATCTGCACATCTTCGGACTGTGGGAGCACCCGGAGGAAACCTACTCAGACACGGGGAGAATATGCAAACTCCACGCAGTGACACAAGCGGTATTCAAACACGGTCCCTGACGCTGTAAGGCAGCAGTGCTAACCACTGTGCCACAGTGCCGCCCATAATTTGCGAATACAAGTGCTCCAATATCCCAGCGTGGTCCGTGAGAAGAATGCAGAATTCTCCCTCAATGCAAATATGTGATTACATTATGAAAGTTTCAAATGAAGCACAGAACTCTGGCAAAACTGGTGTCATTTGTGGAGAGAAAAGTAGTTTCCATTTCGAATCTTTATGAAGCTTCTTCAGAACGGCTGCCAGACCTGCTGAGTATTTCCCCTATTTTCTGTTTATTTTTAACTTCAGGTTTCCAGCATCCACAGTATTCTGCATCTCCATCAGTAAATCTGCCGAATTGTGGTCATGATCGTGATGACATTGTAATTTAAATTTCATATTGTGACAGGATTTGGATTAAATTTGTATTTGTCGATCTGCTGCTCAATCAACTGCTTTAGGATATTATTGTGAGATTCAATAATTAATTTTCCCTATTAATTTTATAGTGGATGTAATTGTGCGCTGGATATCCTGAAAAACATGTCAGCCAGGCCAGTACGGACTGAAATGATAATTGCGTACTCCCTCCTAACCTGTCTTAATCTTAGATTAAAATATACCCCTGGACTTTGGGATTAGAATGGAATTGACTACTTCTGATATCAACGTCTGTAGAATTAATGAACTGTCTGTGTTTTAATGTCTCTGTGTGAAAATGTACCTAATGTGTATGAGAACGAGCTGCCAACGTTTCTTCTTATATCACTGGTAGACGGTGGGAAAAAAAGCAATAAAAGGGGAAGTCTGTGGTAGGACGGCGAGCAGGAGAGATTCGATGATAAATGTGACAAAAAGGCAAAAAAGCTGCAAAGCCTGAGTGAGGTAATGGATCAGTAAAGAAACAAACAATAGGCGAATGAATATCATGATTCTGAATAGCTGCCAGAGAAAAACATGACGATTAGTGTGAGATGATAGATGGATTCTGGCTCCTTATTCATTTTTGAATCCAGCATGGCCAGTTCCTTTGGGTTTAAGGAGATTTATTCCTGCAGACGTTGCAAGCTTAAAATTCACTGTTTTTACAGCAATTCCCATTCAGCTTAGTTTCTGTATTCAGACATACTCGAAAAAGTCACCTGTCTGTCCGTGTGTAGAAATCTTTCACTGAGAGACTCTCATATCCCCGGATCGCGGAATGAAAACTGTTCTTCTTGACGCTGAATGTCGCTAAGAAAAATCTTTGTCTGCTCTCACTGTAACGCGTTTCAAGTGTTGATATCAATTTGGTGCTATGTTTTCACTGCAATAAAATGAAGTCGCCCGATATTGAATTGGAAATTGGTCCCCCATCTTCCTCGCGAATACATATTACTATGCCTTCAAACAGAAATCTGAGCTTTGAACCCGCAAGTAGATGTGCACCAATTAACCGCGAATAGTCGGATTGGAGGGGCTAGGAGCCTCCTTCAGTTACCCCGAATTGAGACTTGAAGAGCGACAGAATACCTTCCTCAAGTGAACTGATTATGTTTGTATTCCTGTCTGGAATTTATAATAATTATTAAACCACCAATTCACTGTTTTCTGAAATGCATATATTGAATTGACCCATGATCAGTGTAATTATATCCAATATTCCTCATCATTTTTAGTGGGTACAAAGCCGCCTGTCAAGCGGGCTGCTGGAATAAAATTCCCGACTGAGAGAAGTGTAATTTTCATGTGAACGAACACATAGAATTAAAGGTGGAAGCTGTTCAAATGCAGATAGAGCGAGGTAAAGATTGTGTATCAGTGATAGAGTCAGGAAAATAATTGAACAGCAATGTTCAATCTACTGGTTTCAAGGTTCAGGACTCACAGTAAAAACCAGAATCGTGACGGCAAAATGAAAGCCGTCATTGAATCTCTTGATCTGCTCAATATTCAATAACATCTGATCTCAGTTTGGAATCCAATGAATGTGGCAAACAACAGGACAGAGAAATTCAAAGATATACAATTATTTGAAACAAAACAAAATCTCCTTATTATTCAGTGAATATCCACTTTTAGCCCTTTGAGTTTCGCTTCTATTCTTGTGATTGTGTTTTTTGTAAATTCCACGATGTTCTTTAAAATCAGCCCATCTGATATCTGAGAGACATCTGCATTGTCATTCATAGTGAAAAACGATGTAAAAGAAAGGATCACCAAATAATGACAAGTACCTTCGTCTGTCAGATTTATTTGCTAAGTTTGATCCATTTCTTTCCAAACGCATAAAACAATATGCAGAGGATCTGGGTCTTCTTCATATTTTGTCTCAGACAATATGCAATGAACTTATTCAGTTTATGGATAGTAGAGTAACAGAATCAGTTTTGGATGATTTGAGAAAAGCAGACTATTTCAGTTTATCGGTGGATTCTACAACAGATATAATTCGTGATTTTGCTTTTGAGAAATCAAGAAAGAAAATGTTTTAAGTTGTATCTGATATCAGTTTTCTGATTTTGCAAACAATTTCAATATTACTTATATTAATAAAAGTGATCCTGATTACTTATTTTGTCAGCATTTTGCATATCTATTAATGCATCTTAAAATTATTTTAAAAATTACATTTAAGCATCTTTTCCAGGATATACTATATTATAATTTATGAGAGATCAAGCCAGCCAAATGATAAATATGTAATCAGTAAATGCATTCATTTAAAAATAATTTGTATTTTTCATTTTAAATACCTTGTTATTAAATAATTTTTTGTAGCATTGTGGAAACAGGTGGCAAAATGGTGAATGCCAGGAGCCTGACACCATGCAGTGACAGGCATTGCCGCAAAAAATGTATGAACTTTTGTGAGCAGCAAGGGTGAATGAGCATCCCACTTGGAACCGACACGCGCTTGGCACGGATCTCAAACCCTGCTTAGACACCTGAAAGGCATGTAACAAGTGACCCTGTCACCAAGAACAGAATCTAAGCCCTTTCCGTCGTCCTTCAATGAGCACCGTTAAATGGTGACCACTTTCCTCATAACTGTCAGCACAACACGCGAGACAGAGGCACGAATTGCGCACCATGCACTGCAATATATTAGTGCTTGCTATCCTCCTTATGTTCTCACGGGAAAAGAAAATTCGCAATGCATGGGAGACTAATGGTGGTGGCCTGAACTGGAGGAGTGTGCTGTGGAGCTGGCAGAGGATGGTGGGCCATATTGAATGGTCACTGGCAGCCAGGATGGCGTACAGCATGCAAGTGAGGAGAAGCACATCACTAACTTTGGTCCTCCTCTAAATAAGTGTGATGCAGCATGGAACATTTTGCCTCCCTTCCCTAATGTATATTCTACTTTTTCCAGTTCTAGACCCAGCTGTGAGCAAACTGCCCAGGATCCCCTGGATAACATCTCGGAGAGAGACACTGAGGAATCCTCCGAAGGTAACATCACTGAAGTGTCAATAGCATGTACCACACAACACAGACACAATCACCATCATGAGTACCTTTAGTGTTGAGACTTCTAGATCACGATCTGGTGAGCATATCATAGTCGCTGCTGCATATCGGGTGGAGGTGGGCACATCTAAGGGCTCGGGCACATGGAGGTCTACCAGAGTCAAGATTCAGCTGGACCTCTGGGTTTGTTCCTCCCAAGACTGGTGGCAATGCATCGGGAAACCAGGGGAGTTATGGAAGGGCTGTCAGCAACCATGTTGCGACAGCACGGCTGTTCAGGGGCGTCAAACAGAGTGCTGATGCAGGGGGTGTTGTCTGCACAGTGTGAGACCCACGCCAACACTGCAAGGGAGGGCGACTGCAGTGGAAAGTCTGGCTCAGCAGTCTATCCTCACGGGTGTCAGTGTCCACACCATTCTAGAGACACTACAGGGCACGGGCGGGTGTGTTTCTGTCATCCAGGAAGCACAACATTCGATGACCATGGGTGTCAGAGTGATGAGGGAGACACTGCTGACCACGGTTGGGGCCCTTGCAGGTATTCTGGAGATACAGTAGTGAGCCTCGACAGCTTAGCCAACGTTCAGAGGGCTATTGCTGAGGGGCCCCAGAGCCCAGCATGCAAACAGACTGCTATAGTGAAGGGGTTCCGGAGACTCAGAGGGCCAGGGTTGAGGAATCATGGGGATACACATCATGGGGCTGACGCATCAGGATGACAGTGCCACGTGACGCCGAAGCTTTTGGAGCTCAGTCCAGGTAGCCTGGCGTCCCATGGAGTGCCCCCGGGAATTCTAGGCACCCCGAGGGAGGAGGAAAGGCTTGAGCCCATGCTAAACTGGATTCTAAACTTTTTCCATCCCCTGGTCGACAAATATCCCTTGCCACTTTTCATATCCTGATTTTCAATTTCAAACTATCCTTGTCCTTGCTCCTCAGAGACAAAAATATATGGGTTTACCGTATATTTTTGTCCCTGATTCGTACAATTGCTCTTTTTGATTGGATGAAACTCATGCCGAGCATGCTGAAACAATTGTCTAAATATCTGGCACTGCTCATCTACTGACCTTATACCTTAGCTTGTTTATCCTGTTCACCTGAGACTGTTCACGTCCTTGATATCAGTATAATTGCCCTTATTTAAGTTGCAGATATTGGTTATGGATCTATGGCATTCACCGTCAAACTGTATCTGGAATTTTATCACTTTGTGGTCATTACCCCCTCGGGGATCCTTAATCACAAGGTCCAAAATTAATCCTTCTTTATTACACAAACTCAGGTCTAAAATAGCTTTTTTACTGGGTAGGTTCTACAATGTACTCCTCTATAAAAAATAATCCCTGAAACATGCCACAAATTCTTCTTGCATGCTACCCTTGCTGGTTTCTGTTGTCCACTCAATATGAGATTAATAAGTCCCACGATAATTGCGGTTTTCTTCAAACATGCACTTGTTATTTCCCTTTTATGTCCTGGCTTCTTGAGTGATCACATTTTGGATGTCGATTGATTACTCCCATCCTGATATTCCTTCCCTACCTTCACGATTTCATCCCAAACCGATTGTACATCATTATCACTGTCTTTATGTTATGACAGCATTGGTCTGAAAACTTCATGGATTTTCAATTCTACATCACCTCCTTTCTCCTTTGGCCTGTTCTTTTGGAAAATTGTATACACAGGAGTGTTGAGTATCCAGTCCTGATATCCTGCTATCATATTTCTGTAATAGCTAATGCATCATACTTAAATATTCTGTCAAATCATCTATCTTATTGGAAGTGTTTTGGGCATTCAGGTAAAGAACATCAATCTCTATCTAGTTTTTTTGGATTTGATCTGTGTGGCATGTATCTATTTACGTTTCCTGCCCGGCCTGTCACACAATGACAGTCAATTTCCCCCTTACTGTTGTGTGCCACTGCTCCCTATTATTTTAAATATTCCATTAGATTTCTATTTATTGACTATATCCCAGCCTTCAAAACATTGTTCCTACGAAGCTCATCCGCAACTCTGTGGCCTGGGGTTCTGCTCCTCCCTCCGCAACTGGGTCCTGAACTCTCTAATTCACAGGCCACAGTCAGTAAGGATAAGCAACAACATCTCCTCCACAATCATCCCCAACATCGATGCCCGACAAGTCTGTGCCCTCAGCTTACTACTACACTCCTTATATGCCTAGACTGTGTTGCCAAGTTCCCCTCCAAGTCGATTTTCAAGATTGCTGACGACATCACTGTGTTGGGTCCAATCTTAAACAATGACGAGCATGTTTAACTTTATTTACCTTAGACAATTCCTCCTTTCTACCATTATAATTGCCCTTTTTAAAAGTTGCAGACATTGTCTATAAACCTATTGCATTCATCCTTAAACTACATCCGGAATTTTATCATTTTGTAGTCACTAGCCTTTGGGATTCCTTAGCCACAAGATCTCAAATTAATCCTTTCACATTACACTCAAATCTAAAATAGCCTATTTTTTGGTAGGTTCCACAACGTACTGCTCTGAAAAAAAAAATCCCCTACACAGGCCACAAATCCTTCTTCTATACTATTCTTGTTGGTTTGATTTGTCCAATCAATATGCAGATTACAATATCCCGTGATAATTACAGTTTCCTTCAAACATGGCTTGATACTTCCCTTTTAATACTCTGACTTCCCGAGAGGTCACATTTTAGGAATCTATAAATTACTTCCATCTTCGACTTCCATCCCTGATATTCATGATTTCAACCCAAACAGAATGTACAACACCATGACTCAGCACTGTTCTGAAACCTTCCTTGACTGACAACACTTTATCCCACCTCATTTGCCCTTTGACCTGTTTTTTTGGAAGATTGTATGCACTGGAATGATGAGCACCCAGACCTGACCACCTGCAATCGTATTTCCGTAACAGCTAATATATCATACTTATCGATTGCAATCTATTTTATCAACTCATCTATCTTATTGCAAATGTTCGTGCATTCAGGTAAAGAACACCTATCTTTGATTTTTTTTTTACAGTTGTTTATAATTCTGGATTTGTTCTGTGTTGCATATTTTTCTTCACGTTTCCTGCCCTGGCCTGTCACACAATGACAGTCAAGTTTACCCTTACTACCCTGTGCCACTGTTTGCTGATATTTTTATTGTTCCATTAGACTCCTATTTATTAGCTACAGCTCAGACTTCAACGCCATAGTTCCTACGAAACTCATCTCCAACAATGTGGCCTGAGGCTCGGCTCCTCCCTCTGTGACTGGATCCTGAACTTCCTCACCCACAGACCACAATGTGTGAGGATAGGCAGCAACATCTGCTCCGTGATCATCTTCAACATCAGTGCCCCTCAAAGCTGTGTCCTCTGCCCCTACTATATTCCTTATATACCTACGACTGTGTGGCCAAATTCTCCTCCAACTCGATTTTCAAGTTTGTTGCTGACACTACCATTGTTGGGCGGATCTCAAACAATGATGAGAGAGAGTACAGGAATGAGATAGAGAATCTGGTGAACTGGTGCAACGACAATAATCGCTCCCTCAATGCCAACAAAATGAAAGAGATGGACATCAACTTCAGAAAGCTTAGTAGAGAACCTATCTCTCTACGTCAATGAAACAAAGTAGAAATTGTTGACAGCTTCAGGCGTTCAGGTGTCCAGGTTGCCAGCAATATTTCCTAGTCCCCCCAGGCCATTTCTATTTTTAAGAAAAACTACAAACCCTCTACTTTCTCAGAAAACTAAGAAAATTTGTCATGTCGGTTGTGGTTCTCAGCAAGTTTTACAGATGCACCATTGAAAGCATTCTTTCTTGATGTATCACAGCTCAGTATGACTCCTTCTCTGCTGAAGAAGGCAAGACACTACAAAGGATCATGAATGAAGCCCAATCCATCACACAAACCAACCTTCTGTCAATTGACTCTGCCTACACTTCCCGCTGCTTTGGAAAAGCAGCAAACATTATTAAGGATCCAACACACATGGGCATACTCTCTTCCACCTTCTTCCATTGGGAAAAATACCAAAGTCTGAGATTACCAACTCAAGAGCAGCTTCTTCCTTGCTGCCATCAGATTTCTGAATGGACATACCTCGCAAGAAGTTGATCTTTCTCTACACCCTAGCTATGACTACGCTACATTCTGCCTTCTCTTCTTTCCTTCTCTATGAACGGAATACAATACTTCTAAGTGACTACTAATAATGTGAAAATAATAAATCAAATTACATCAAACTTGTCGCAAGTCTCTGGAAAAAGAAAGATAGAGAGGCAGTGCATTCTTTCACCAGTTCCAAACAGCAAATGAGAAACGAACCTAAATTTAGATTTTTCAATGGAGAAAGGAAAGCTTTCTGCAGCCATATCAGCTGATCTGTCAAACACTCTCACTAATGCTCCATTCAATAATTCCCAAAGAACCATTAAACCCCACGACATTGCACTAGTCCAGATTAATGATCTGGACTAGTCAGCATGATGGCTATTATATTTCTTCAACAGCCATCAGAGGACATCAGTTACAGACGTCGCGGCACCGATGAAATTCTAGCACCTGCTTGAAAGCCTGCAGAGAAACTAAAATGCATCTCTTAAAGATACATTATGGTCACAAAGATGCGAGGCTTTGAGCAGCTGAATTTTTCAGCAGGAGGGGTGGGGGGCAGGTGAGCGACAGATAAAGTCATTAGTAAGGGGTGGGGGGGTGGGGAGAGGAGAATCGAATGTCAAATGGGTTTCACGCTTCAAAATCCAAAGAGATGGAAAATTAATATAGTAAAGCTAGAAAGGATCTGCCAGTTTAGGAGGTGGGCGCGGATGGCTGTATAACAACCTCCATAATAGAAAGTAAAGGAATTAATAAAATTATAAGAAAATAAAAAAAGGCAAAAATGAGTATGAACCAACACACAGACAGACGTTATGATCTAAGATTATTCTTCAGCTTAGTTGTTGAGCGCTGAGTTGAGAGCGATAGAGTTGGAAGTGGAGGTGCTGATCCTTAAACTTTGCAGTTTTCGAAATAATTAGGAACTTCAGCCTGCTCAGTTTTTCAAAGAAAATGTGTTTAACGGGCAACTATTTCCATATGATCGCGCTTCACTGAATATTAATTAGTACTAAACTTAGCAAACCTCTATCAATCTCAGATTTAAGATAAAACAATGGGCCAAACATTAGTTATTTTAAACGGGAGGGAGACACAAAGTTCTAAAACTGTGTGCCGAATAATTTCCTGTCTTCAATATTGAAATCTCGGGCTTCATTTTTTTTTCACTGTGGTCCTTCATCCTAGATTCGGAGCCAGAGGAAAACGAATGATTTACTGAGCTGATCTGTTCCTCACAACATCTCGGAACCTTGGAAAAATCTGCATAAATCATACAGAAGGGCATGGTTAAAGGGGCAGCCAGTCGTTTAAATGTAAGGACTGAACAGAGGTTTAAATCTGGAATTGAAGAGAGTTCCAGGAAAGCTCAAGAAGGGAAGTGAGTTGCGAAGGAATGAAACTAAAAGACTGGTGAGCAGGAAACGACTTGATTTACGAGGCTTCATAACTTAATGAAAGACCTACAGAGAGGAAAAGCTGTTTGTGCCAAGGAGACTGAAAAGTGCATGCACAGGGAAGAAGTTAAATTAATCAATGCATGTTGTTTCTTAATCTCTGAAGAGACTTAGGTGTTTTTTTTTCTGCACGCAGCCACATATCCAAATGCATAAAACATTTGATCCCGGCACCAATCGTGACTTTGACGGAAGAATGTTGGTTCGAGTTCTTGGTACGTTTTTTTTCCCACATAGAAATCAAGTTCAAATAAAAACACCTTTTTAAACCTGAAACTGAAGCTCCCGTTTTTCCTTGTAAACTTTTCCGTCCTCCTTGTTATTTTCAAATTCTTTTCTGAGCCAAGTTCACATATTGTTCTGTTCCTGAGAAATCAAACGACCGAACCCAAACATCAGTCAATGTCTGGAAATATACGGTAGGAATTCATCGAACAGATCTTTAAAATGATTTTTCCCCAGTTCAGGTAAAAGTCAAACATAGAATCGCACAACTCAGAAGGACCTCTGACGGCCCATCTCGTCTCTGACGATTTTGGAAACAGCTCTCAATTTAGTTTCTCAATCCATCATATTAATTTCTATCTTGATTGTTTTAATGGAATCTTATGCCAGCATCCTTACAGATTGTACGCTCTAAAACTTAATTATATTCTGAAATTCAAAATAACTGCTCAGTATTTCTTCTTTCGCTTTACTGTTTATTTAAAGTATCAATGCACCTTGTTATTGTTGTATTTTACAGTTCTCCGCTCTTTTCATTGCGCAATTTGAATCCCGCTCTGCAGAGATCCGAAATCCACTCTCAAAAACACTGCTTATTACCTCGCCTATCCTTCCCCCCACCAAGCCATCTCTGTCTCCTCATTAAACCTCACACTTTGCCAACGCCTTGTTTATTCTCTGAATATGACTTATTTTCATCACTGTTGATTTTTCGTAGCTGGACAATATAAACGCAGCAAAATTGGGAGACAATCATACCTCATCGTTTGACATTTAGCGAATTTCAACTCATTCAAAGTTTTCTTTGCCATATACCTTCAAATTAGCATTTTCGTAAATTACATTGTTGATTAACTATTGATTTGGTGCTGCATCATTGAGCATTGGTTTGATTATATCTTGTCCTTAGAGTTATGATTTGCATTATCAAGAGACATTGGTGTAAATGTTAACACTCACAGTAACTATGTTTCTCACTTCTTTTATGTGACTCACACTTCCAAATCCAGCTGAGCTCTTTCTCAGGCTGAGTTTAACATGAGCAACGATTCATATCTTTCCTTGCTACGCCTTTCTTATCTCACCCTTGACTGCAAACAGAAATTTCCTGGAGTTACGATATCCGCTGATGTTAGCAATACCACTGTGGTTATATCACATACACAAATGCTTTTTTTCCCCCCAGCAAATTGGTGCAATCACAGAATACTTGTAGATCTCCAATCATTTGAAAAAATTATATTAAAGCAGAAAAGGGTACAAAACCTAAGCAAGTTAGGCAACACCTGTGTAGAGACAAACAGATTTCATGTTTAATAACACATTTCTTCAGAGCTGAAAGTTTCTGAAGAAGTCATATAATCTCAAGCGCTAACTTGGTAGCACATTGCTGCATCACAGCGCCAGGGGTCCAGGTTCAATTCTGGCCTCGGGTGACTGGGTGGAGTTACATGCTCTCCCCTTGTCTTCATGGGCTTCACCTGAGAGCTCCAGTTTTCTTCCAAAGATGTGCGGTTCAGTTGATTCGCCATATTAAATTGCTCCTTGCTGACGGGGATGGGCGGGGTGGGAAAGGGTTGGTATAACAGGGTAAATACACAGAGATGCGGTGATAGGGCCCGGGTGGGATTGCTGTCAGCGCAGAATCAGTGGGCCGAATGGCCTCGTTCTCCACTGAAGGAATTCTATGATAATACCAATCAAGAATACATTCAGATTAACATATCATTTCTGCTTGATCTACTTATGCATCCCGGAGCCGTTCTGGAAAATAGGACGAAGATTTCTGGGAGCACGTATAAAATGGAATAAAAAGAAAACAAGCAGTCACAGATAAGAGGTGATATGGTAGGAAAGGAAGAGTGGGACACTAGATTATCCATTCTGGGCATGGATATGGAGAAGAGGATGACTTTGGAGCCAAGAACGTTGGTTCTGAGAGGTCGCAACAACAATTGATACAGAAAACTCAGAAATCATCTTTAACTATAATACTGGTGGCAGAGACAGAGAGCTGATTAAATCAAGTTATGCGTAAAAATGCTAATGTGGCAAATAACTGAAAAGTATCCTTACACAAATCAATGGTCATCTAACATAGACTGTTATGGACAGAGCTGATTGCAATTTGACCAAAATGGCAGAGGAAGGATTATCTGGTTCTCAGAGCATTGGAATGCAAAGATCAAAGACACAAAGGTGAAAGGAGGGATGCAGGGAACAAATGGTGAGATAGCTAAGAGGCAGAAACTAAATTACAACAACCACACTGGTAGGAAACACCAGTGAAAAAGTGTCGTGAACAATGTTCAGGGTGGCTTAGACTGGAAAAATTGTGGTGCAATAAGCAATAAAGAAAGTTCAGTCAATGAAAAAGAGAAATGATCCCGTTGAAGAAGTGGAAACAGTCACTCTCAAAAAAGATTAAGAGTATTACTAGAACACAAAATTAAATAAAAACGGTTGGAAAGGGCTTTGGATGAAACATATCAAAGTTTTAGAACTGAAGGATGACAGAAAGCTACATTGAGAAAAGCAGTTGTTGGAGACTGATTTAAAAAAAAAAGTTCGGAGACTGATCCAGCTAATGAAAGATGCAGCTCTTCAATCCTTAGGCATAAAGGGTGAGGTGAGGTCAACATCGAATCAGGATATAAATGAGTAACTTCCAAAAATAAAGACCGAAGTGGCAGCAGCAAATGACTGGAATACAACTAACACAATAACATAGCGGGAAGACCACCAGCTGGGAAAATCAGGTAGTAAATCAAATCATCCACAGTGAAGTGAATGGAAAAATGGTAACGTAGCGTGACCAGTTGAGAGAACAGACGATATATGGACCAGCTAGCTTAACATGTAGTCTCAATCGTGAAAACGTTTACCCGAATTGGTCAGGGAAATAAATTTAATCCGAGTCAACTATTTTTGCACCAATATTTAAAGCAAACGGTGACATTGGAAACAGCAACAAAAATAATGAATGAAACACCCACCACATGCCACCAAAATAAGGAAAATGTAAGGGACCAAGAACTGAGTAAAATAGTGGAAATCCATGAAAGCTGGTTCGATTCATGCCAGTGAGAAGGATCATCGGTGGCATTCTGTTCTGAGAATATTCATGCAGAAATATCTGGAAGAAAAGTACAGCGTGAAAATTATATTCAATTACCTGGAGGAGTCTTCTGCCCGGGAATTTAGCGAAAAAATGCGTAAAGCTCTTGGGATCCCCAAAATGTGCACACGGGTATTACAGGACATGGAAAATGCCGGCGCCAGTCAAGAATACAAATAAAAGCATAATTTCGACGTCAAATTTGGATTGGCATTGCACTCAATGCCTGATTACCATTGCTATTCTAACTAAGAAAATAATACAGTAAGTGCCATGGCCAATAATGTTGCAGACGAATTTGGGTTTTGTCGTAAGGATCGCTGAATGTGTTGAGAACTGAAGAATAACATTGGAAGAAAGATGTAAGATAGTACACTGGATAAACAGTGCTTGTAACCTCTGTACGAGTCTTAAGAAGATGAATTAATCTAAAAATATCATGAGTCAAGGGAAAGAGGAAGTGAATTGCTGCAATTATGCAGAATATGGACTGTTAGAAAACGGAAGCAATTAAATTAAATACAAGCAATCGATTTGCTCTGATTAGTTATTAATTTAGAACAACTGCTGTGTATTCTTGTGCAATACAGAGATATTACTGAAATTGGATGGAAAATTCTACAAGACACCTATGAGTCAACATCGTCATATACCGCTGGAAGTTAAACAATGGCAAAATGAGATATGATAAGGACAGGATTTTAATGGGTTTCCGATTCTGATATAAATGTGTTAGGTGACGAGAATGAAAAAAATCTGGAACCAAGTTCTGATTGATCAGTTAAGGTTATAGACACTTGAAATAATTTAGCTGATACAAAACCGAAATGGTATGGTGGTGTTGTGGAGGAAGAAAGGGACTGTATTCTGACTATCAGAAAAGTTAATTTGTCAACTGATTTGGGCAGCAGGGTCGTTAGCAGTGCTGCCTCACAGCGCCAGGGACCTACGTTCAATTCCGGCCACGGATCACTGTCTGAGTGGAGTTTGCACATTTTGCTCTGTTCTGATTGTTCTGGTTTCCTCCCACAATCAAAAGAAGTGCGAGTTAGGTTGATTGGCCATGCTAAATTGACCCTAGTGTTAGAGCATTAGTAGGTAAAACACGTGGGGTAAGTGCCTAGACTGCATTGTGTTCACTGTAGACACGATGGGTTGAATGGCCTCCTTCTGCACCGTAGGGATCCTATAATTGTAAATAATGTTGCTGATGATTACACCTGTTGGGCTCTCTGGAGCTTTCATACGAGGTTAAGTATGGATTGCCTTCCAGTGTTTCATTCATAGCCAGTCAGACACTTTCAACTCCTCCAGAAGTCATCCCTTCTCACAGAAAATGGGGAAACCAGTTATTTTGTTGGTGAAAGAGATTTACTACCCGATTCTCACAGTCGTTGGTCTTCCCGGTGAGTCATTGTAACCCATTTGTTGTTGATAAACGTTAACTATTTATTGTTCATATCACTGATTGGATAAGGGAAAACGTTTAGAGCATTTTATAATGGATAATTGCTGGGACGATATTATCAGCATGTTCATTTTCATCAGACACTGAAGTGTTATTTACCTTCTCTCTTTCTCTCTCTCTTTCTCTTCTACAGCAAACATAATGACAATTGTGATACTTTCCAGAAGAAATTGTGGCCTTTCCAAATGCATCTCCATTTACATGCTGACGATGGCGGCCACAGATCTACTGGTCATTTCCATTAATGTAATGTTATATTATATTTTTAGTTATCACTTTCCACTTTCATTCTTGTCCCAAACACCTGTGTGCAGGGCCATTCTTTATTTGGCTACTGTCAACCTAGATTTGTCTGTTTGGTTTACAGTGTCTTTCACATTTGATCGATTTGTAGCAATCTGCTGTCAGAAACTTAAAACAAAGTTTTGTACTAAAAAGGCTTCAATCGCTGTTGTAACAATGATGTCGGTACTAGTCTTATTAAAAAACATTCCTGTTTTGTTTGCATATGAACGCCAACAAATAATCAATAATATACAATGGGGTTGCCAGACGAGTTTGGCTTTTTTGTCTTCATCTCCAGGTAGAGCGTATATCTGGTTTCACAGCGCTTGGGTCCTTTGGCTTCCTTTTTCTCTAATCGTCTTGTTCAATTCTTTAACGGTCCGATGCATTTTAGTGGCCAATCGAGTCCGCACGAGACTCCGGGGTCAACGGAGTGAAGATCTCAGCGATTCCGAGACTGAGAACCGAAGGAAATCCATCATTTTATTGTTCTCTATATCGGTCACTTTTATATTGCTCTGGTTGACATACACTGTGAGTTTCGTAACTACCAAACTGTCAAACAGCATTTATTATCGAGGCGACCGCACAAACGCTGCATATATTGCCACTGAAACAGGGTCCTTCCTAAAATTGTTGAGTTGCTTTCAAAACCCGTGTATATATGCAGTGACCCAAAGCAAATTCAGAGAAGAGCTGAAGAATGTGGCGAAATATCCATGGAGACTAACTCTGAGATTAGTTGGAAAAATGAGGATTTAACAAAATCTGATTTTGCAAAACCTACTTTAAAATCTAAACCTGCATCTGTTTTCCATTGTGGTATAGTTTTGTTTCTAATAAGATGAAAGTACGTACATTTGATGTGCACAGTCCTACGGTGGTCTATCACATGGTTGATGTAAATGTTGTTTCCCATTTTCCCATTTTATTTTATCTTAGGTTTCCCCACCCCACCCCTAAATGAGCATAACATATTCCTATAAAGACAACAATTGAGTCATCACAAATGAATATTGATGGATTCCAGTGGTGACAGAGGAATCATGGCAGTTACAGAACGCGCAAATTAATAATTAAAGTTTTGTCATTACCGATCTTGGTATTTCTCCTGGAAGTTTGGTGTGAATCTTGCAAATATAGAATTCACAATGGAACATAATTCCAAATTCTAAAATAAGATGGAATTCATTTCAAGTGTTCTGAGCTCAACAGAGGAAATACTCAATTCTAAGTCCAGGGATACAAGATTTCTTTTATTTTGTCCCATTTGTTTAGCCAGAGTCTCGATTTTATACTTTTTAGGAACTATCATTCAAATTCCATCTCCTGCTCAAAAGATTAAGTGTACGTACATTTGATGTGCACACTCCTACGATGGTATATTACACAGTTTATGCAAATGTTATTTTCCATTTTCCCATTTTATTTTATCTTAGATCCCTCCCCTCCCCACCCCCAAGTGAGTGTAACATATTCCTATAAAGATAACACATTTAGAATTGGGTAATCACAAATAAATATTGATGGATTCCAGTGATGACTTCGGACATATCAACAACCATGGCAGTTACTGAACACTCCAACTAATAAAAGAAAACCAGAAGATTTGTGATTACCAATCTTGGTATTTCTTAACTCGGCAACTCTATCGACGATATTATGCTTTTGTCTTACTGAATTGCCTCATAATAAAGGAATAAGGAGCGGGGTGGGGGGTTAACATTGATTTACATGAAATTATTAACCAGAATGCTTAATGTGAATGATTTGTGAAAATGGTACAATCCATAATAATGATCAAATCAAACTGGACGAGAGATTATCGGAGCATGGAGACTTTTGAAAATGAATAGCTGAGAGAAAAAAAAGTGCATCGATGAATAGTTGCTATTTCTTATCGATCATCTCTCCTTAATCTGCTGGAATTGTCTGCGAGGGAAATATACTGCAAACACCAGAGATTCAGATAAACCTGCCTGGAAAAGAGGATAGCTGTGGCTGAGCAGGCTTTGTGAAGAAGGGATCAACCCTGGTTCATTGGGCTTTCCAGGAGGGCTCAGACTAGCGCCAGTAAAACTGAGGTTTCAACCTGATAAAGCTACCAAACTTCTTGCATGTCAATCTGCATAAACAACAAGTGATAGACAGATCTAAGTGATTCCACAGCCAACTTATCAGATCAAGCTCTGCAGTGCTGCAAAATTGAGTTGTAAATGATAGAGGGCAATCAAATAATTCATTGGTGGTGGAGGCTCCCCAGACATCCCCATCCTCAGTAATGGATGAGCCCACCATGTCAGTCCGGAAGATAAGGCAGAAACATGCGCAGTAATCTTCAGCCAAAAGTTCCAAGTGGATGATTCATCTCGACTCCCCCAGTGGTCCCCAGCTTCATAGTTGCCAGTCTCTGCCAATTCGGTTCACAAACGTGATACCAAGAGGCACTGAAGAGGCACTAAGTAAAGGAGGCACTAAGTATTGCAAAAGCAATAGGCCCTAATAACATAGAGCATAGAACATAGAAAACCTACAGCACAAACAAGTCTTTCGGCCCATAAGTTGTTCCGATAATATCCATACTTACTAGGCTTACTGATAACCTATACCTCAATTCTATTAAGTTCCATGTATTCATCCAGAAGTCTCTTGAAAGATCCTAATGAATTTGCCTTTTTGTTCTTTGTTCTTTGTGCTACCACCGATGGCACTCACCCACCACCCTCTGAATGAAAAACTTCCCCCTGATATCTCCTCTGTACCTACTCCCCAGCATCTTAAACCTGTGACCTTTTGTAGCAACCATTCCAACCTTTGGAAAAAGCCTCTGAGAATCCACCCGATTTATACCTCTCAACATCTTAGACACTTCTATCAGGTCATCTCTCATCGTTCGTCCCTCTATAGAGAAAAGACAGAGCTGTCTCAACCTATCCTCATAAGGCATGCCATCCAATCCAGGCAACATCCTTGTAAATCTCCTCTGCACCCTTTCAATAGCTGCCACACCCTTCCTGTAATGCGGCGACGTGAACTGAACACATTTTCCAAGAACCTGGCCCAGCGAATGAAGAGTGCAGCTCCACAATCCTTATGCGTGTTGTCCTAATAAGGAACTAACTTTTTTCGTATCATTTATTGGATAATGGAAGGTTTTTCCAGTAGTTTATAATGGATAGTTGCTGGGACAAACTCATAAGCAGTTTGATCGCACCATCTGTGTTTCCCTTCATCTGGAAACATTACTCACGTGAGAATAATATTCACTTAATGTCCATACATGTGGCCGAATTACTGATTGCCATGTCATCCAGCGCAAAGTGAGATCCGCAGCCGTTTACTAAATGATGGTTCGGATTCCATTTTTAAGACTGTTTTTACTGAAACTTTTCAACTTTATATTCTGTGCGATATGCAAACAAATATCCAGCACAGAGCAGAACCATCATCATTTCACATATATGCATGGACAAGACAAGCGCAAATAATTCAAGGAGTCAGCAGTCATAGTCCCTGCTTTCATGGCTGCTCTTCCTTTTGTACTGATATTGAGACAATAACAGAGAAACGATGTGTCGTCTTTTCCAAAACAAAGAGTTTTGCAATCCATTCTGTGCAACTGGAACATATCAATGAATAAATATGTATCGCACGACCCTTAAGACATACAATCTACTCAGAGTGCTAGCCGAGAAAGGAAAAATAAGAAGAGGACCCACGGCCAGCGAAAGTAGATCCCCCTCCCCTTCCATTGCTGGATCACTCAAAAGAAGGCCCACCATCAGCAAGGATACAAAATATAGCGATCCAGGAGTTACAGGATGACAGTGTAGCAGCCGAGGGGAAAAGATGTAAATATCGAACAAGTGCGGGATAATGATTCATTTTAATCGTGTAGTATTTGTTTCGGAGGGAAACAATGGGATTTTGTTTATAGATGGAAAGCCAGTGGCTTCGATTAAAAGATTGAGACGCGGGCTTAGGTTGATTGATAACATCATATGATAATGTGGTTACTGGTAGGAGCGATGTCTGTAGCAGGAATTTTGTGCTGGTTTAGTTTCAGTTGATATTTCCACAGTGTTTTGAATAATATTTCTTTTAGAAAATTGGAAAGCTTCCTGAAAAGTAATTCAAAGGACAATATAAACTAATAATTCTGAGAGGGAATGCTGCAAAATGTGCACAACTCCTTCCCGCTTTGACGTTTGGAAATGATGCAGCTGGTGGTATTGCCTTATATATTGTGCTCAATGCTGCCGCAGTAAAAAGCTGCTTGCTTCCTCCACACTTAAACTAAAGCGGCAAATTGCAACATTGTCTCCGGGTGAGCGAGCGGTTGAAGGTTAAAGTCTTTCATAGCGACATGGCTTTGTGTCCAATTTTGAGAAATTTCTTTTATTGGATGTATTCAATATGGAATTAAGCAGTGAATCAAGGGTTGTGGACCTGAAAGTGGAATCAGCCAGGATCTTATTAAATGGCGGAGCAGCCTTGAAGGGCAAAATTCCCTATTCGTGTTCCCATGTCCTGTTTCTCCAACACGGACACTTAATGAACCAAGCGCTGGAAAATTGAATGAAAATAGATGGGCGTTTCATGGCGGACAAAGAGACGGTAGGCCGAAGAAACTCTTTCTATGTTGTGAAGTAAATGACTCAATTTTTTGAGTCTCTTTAAATTAATTGTTTCCTCAACCTAGAGGGAAACTCCAGCCACCCAGGTGGAATTACAATAAATATTTGCTGATCAGAAAATTAATTGGAGGTGCAGTGACTAAGACAAAATGAGAAAAAGACGAAAAGATTATGACTAAATTGGATTATTTTTGCTGTGTATAGAGCAGTCATTCTGGAAATAAGAATTTGGAAAACCACTCTTACTACTGAAAGGTGTGGGTTCAGTTCCGTGTCAGGCGCAATTCGTCACAAAGAAACATGGTGAATTTACTTGTCGTGACAATTCAATGTGAAATAGGAATAATGTAGTCGGCAGGATTTGAACCTGCGCGGGGAACCCCCAATGGATTTCTAGTCCATCGCCTTAACCTCTCGGCCACGACTACATGAAGCAGTTAGTGGAAAATCACACAGAAGTCATCAAATAATTCACCAATCCCTTTGGTGGCCGAGGAAGTATGTGCAGTTCACACACTGCTCGACACTTCAAACTCTTTAAAAGTGAAACAACAAACTATCTTTTTCGGGACTTCGGCCCCTTGCCTCTTGAAGTCACCCTTTCAACTCAAACTTTTGCAGTTATCAGCTATCACTTCAGTACAAGAAAGTTATATGATTACTGGGTCAGGAATTTATTGTCAATGATTGCAAAAATTACCAGACACCAACACGGGACGTTAAAGTCCAAATCTAGATGACTACTGCGAAATGATCTGGCCGCAATAGTGCTGGTGCAGTGATGAGCAAGGCTGTTTCCCAAGCGGTTGATTTCGGTTTCATTGCCTGATCCCATGTACTGCTCGAACCCTTCCTTTGAACTCAGAACAGTCTACATTATACTCATATAACAGATAGTCTTTATTCTCCAAAGATGATGTCAGACCTGCTGCGATTTTCCAGGATTTTCTGTTTTGTTTCAGATGGCAGCCTCCGCAGAAATTTGCTTTGATATTACTAATTCAGTGCTTGGCGAATACTGCGATCGTCTCCCGTGTAACAAAGTGACTCACGTTTAGTCTACATCCGCCAATCCCTGACAGAGGAGAGTGTGGAATTATTTCTGGATGATTTAATTCTTGTTTCTGTGAGTGAGATCATGCCAGTACTTTAAATTGATAATGTAAATGTGAATGTGGACGGTATGGTGAATAGGTTGATGAATTAAGCAAAAACTGGGTTTGTGATAAATAGTGACGAGATTATTTGGATATTTTTGCTGTATTTAAAGCAGATATTTCGGGAATAAGAACGTGGAAAACATGCCATGCTGTTGGAAGCTGTGGGATTCCCCTCCATGTCTGGCACGATTCCTAACAGAAGAACAAGTCGAATTTGATGCTAACTATGAAATATGAAGAATTTGAACGTGGGAGACGCAAATGGATTACTAATCGATCGCCTTAACCGGTCGACTACGACTAATCGAAACTCACATAGAAATCATCAGATAATTCACCCATGCTTTTGGTGGACGTGAATGAATGTGCAGTTTGCACAATGATCAAACTTTCTAAAATCAAATAACAAACTATCTTTTTCAGGACTTCCTCCTCTTGTCTATTAAAACTAACCTTTCAACTTAGACTTTTTACAATTATACAACTATTTTTATAGTCCAAGAAATGTGAATCATTACTGAGTTCTCTGTATCAGGAAGTTATTTTCGATTATTGCAAAAAAAATACCAGAAAGCAGCATAGAATGTTGAAGTCCCAAAATCTTGACGACTACTACAATATCACCGGCTTGCCAGAGATGGTGGTGTCCTGGTGAGCGTGGATGCTTCATAGCTATCACAGAAATTGCTTTCTTAAGCAAACCATATTGAAAGTTCCAGATGGCAAATAAAGCAATTTTGACATATAAATACGTTTCAGCTCCCCTTATTTCCCAATCAGAAGAAATTCAGCCTTTGCTTTCATATTGCTAATAATCAGGATTTTCTATGAACTGTAGCGTGGAATCTGCTTTGATTACTGCGACAGAAACAGAAAATGCTGCAAAAACCTCAGCAGGTCAGATCACGCTTGTGGATTGAGAAACAGAGTTAATGTTTCGTTTCAAATATGACTCTTCTTTAGAACTTATGAGAGGTGGAATGGGTTTGATGCTATTTAGTAAAGGGAGAAGGGCAGTTGGGGCAGAAGAGGCACAAGAGACATTGTCCTTTGCTTGATCCCACCTGCTGCTCGAACCCTCCCTTTGAACTCAAACCCGTCAGTCAGTCTCCATTATACTGGTATAACAGGTGGTCTTTGCTATGATCCCTGACCACAGCAAAGTGAAACATGATTCGTCAACAGATATTCCGATTGAAGTTGTCCCTTTTAATAGTTTTGACCACTGATAGAGTACACTGTAGCGCCGTAGTCGTGGCCGAGTGGTTAAGGCGATGGACTAGAAATCCATTGGGGTTCCCCACGCAAGTTCGAATCCTGCCGACTACGTCGTTCGTTTAGTTTCATTTTTTACCACGTTAATTTGTGAAGTTTGGTGCCTAACATCGAATGATGCCACCACATCTTTCAACAACAGGAACTGTTTTCAAAATTCCAGTTTTCAAAATGTCTCAATTAAATACAGCAAAGAGCCTTCGAATATGCCATAGGCCTTTTTTTCGTCCCTTTCTCCTTTTATCTAAATCATTTGATCTCCAATTAATTTTCCTTTCGGGAAATATTTGTGTAAATATAGCGTTAGTATCTACACTGATATTCAATTTCCAGCAGGGCTGAGGAAACACCGAATTTAACGAAACTCAAGGAATTGAATCATAATTCCATGCTGTGGCCAAAATGAAAGCCGGAATCCACAAAAAAAGTTTCAGAAAATTGCACGTAAAACGCCGTCGTATGCAAGGCCAAGGACCTAACGTTGGAAACTGGAATGAGAATAGATGGATGTTTCGTGTCCATCTCCGACAGGATGCGTCCAAGGACCACTATCTGTGCTGTAAAGCCTATGATTCAATTCTTTGAATCTGTTTAACTTCGATGTTTCCTCAGCCATGTGGAAAATAGAACACCAGTTTCCCGCGTGGATACTAACGCCTATATTTTCAACAAATATTTCCAGATAGAAAAAATAATTGGCGCTATATTGACTTAGACAAAGGAGAAAGGGACAGAAAGAAGCCTGTCGCAAATTCGGATGATTTTGTTGTATTGAAAGCAGACATTTTGTGAATTCGAATTTTGAAAACAGTTCCTGTTGTTGAAAGATGTGGTGACACCATTTGGCGTCAGGCACCAAATTTCACAAAGGAACGTGGGAAAAGATGAAACTAAATAAGCACCGCAGTTGGCAGGACTCGAACCTACATGGGGAAACCCCAACGGATTTCTAGTCCATCGCCTTAACCACTCGGCCACAACTACGTTAAAGAGCTTCCTCACAATCACCCTGTTCAGTAGTCCAAATTATTCTAAGGGACAACTTCAATTGGAATATCTGTTGGCAAATGAGAGTTTCACATTACTGTCATCAGGAAATAATTTGCAAACACAAAACTTGGAGGTTTCCGAAAAAAAAAGTCAACCAAATTTTTCTTTCCGTCGTGGGCTTAGAAAATGGGTTTTGGCCTTCAACACCAAACTCTTTTCTCAAGTTTTCCGTATTACCTATACCTGTAATGTGTTATAACCAAATATTCAATCATAAAGTATTTGGCCATGAGGCCAGCTCTTTGGCGTACTTTCTTGCCTCACTTCAGTTGCAGAAGTGTGAGCTTGAGCAGCATCTTTTCTTTCCATTCCCATTTCAAAGTCCACTTCTTCTTGTTCTTTAATTTGATGTTCAACTTTTTCAGGAGATGTTATGTCGCCGGAAACCTGCAGATCAAAGTCAGCAGAAAATTCGTCCATACTTTTGGTAATGAGATTGAATTTGCAGTTTGCACACTGCTCAATACTTCATTTTTTTTAAATGAAGAAACAAACTATCTTTTTCTAAACTTCGTAGTCTGGTCTCTTGAAACCTTCCTTTCAACTCGAACGTTTGTAGTAATTGGCTCTCTTTTCCGTCCTTGAAAGTTGAATTATTACTACGTTACCTGCTTCAAAAATTTATTGTCTATGATTGCAAAACATACAGAGAACTGTGAAGTCAAAAAATCTAGGCAAGTAATGCAACCTTACCTACTCACAAGCGATGGTGGTATAGCGGTGAGCAGTTGACCTGGGTTCGATTTCCAACCTTTATGATAGAATATTTCGTTATAATACATCACAGATTATAGGTAATATGGAAAACTTGAGAAAAGAGTTTGATGTTGAAGGCCAAAACCCATTTTCTAAGCCGATGACGGAAAGGAAAATTTGGTTGACTTTTTTTTTCGGAAACATCCAAGTTTTATGTTTGCAAATTATTTCCTGACGGCAGTAATGTGAAACAATCATTTGTCAACGGATATTCCAATTGAAATTGCCCCTTCGAATAATTTGGACTACTGAACAGGGTGATTGTGGGGAAGCTCTTTAACGTAGTTGTGGCCGAGTGGTTAAGGCGATGGACTAGAAATCCATTGGGGTTTCCCCGCGCAGGTTCGAGTCCTGCCAACTACGGTGCTTACTTAGTTTCATGTTTTCCCACGTTCCTTTGTGAAATTTGGTGCCTGACGCCAAATGTTGTCACCACATCTTTCAACAACAGGAACTGTTTTCAAAATTCCAATTCACAAAAAATGTCTGCTTTCAATATAGCAAAAAATCATCCGAATTTGCGACAGGCTTCTTTCTGTCCCTTTGTCTAAGTCAATCTAATGCCAATTCATTTTTTTCTATCGGGAAATATTTGTTGGCAATATAGGCGTTAGTATGGACAGGGATCGCCGGTAGAGGTGGGAACATCAAGGTGGCAGCGCCGGCTCGTTGGCCCGAAGGGCCTGTTTCCCATGCTGTTTTCTTCTTTGTTCTAGTATCCACGCGGGAAACTGGTGTTCAATTTTCCACATGGCTGAGGAAACACCGAATTTAAACAGATTCAAAGAATTGAATCATAGGCTTTACAGCACAGATAGTGATCCTTGGACGCATCCTGTCGGCGATTGACATGAAACATTCATCTATTCTCTTTCCAGTTTCCAACGTTAGGTCCTTGGCCTTGTGCACGACGGCATTTCACGTGCAATTTTCTTAAATGTTTGTGGATTCCGGTTTTTACTTTGGATACGGCCTGATTTCTAAAGCAAACCAACTGGAAGCTCCAGGTGGCAAGTTAAGCAATAGCAGCATTTTCTTGCCAACATGCATGTTGGTGTAATTGAAATACAATTACGTTTAGCTCCCTATTTCTCAATCAAAAGAAATTCAGGCCTTCTTCTTATTGTTCACAATTAGGATTTTCTGCGAACTATATTATGGAATCCTACTGGATTACTAGGATAGGAAAAGAAAGTGCTGCGAAAACACAGCGGGTCAAATCGCACCCGTGGACTAAGAAAAAGAGTAAATGCTTCCAGTCGGACTGATGAAAGACGCGATGGGTTTGACGCTGTCGAGTAAAGGGAGAGGGGTAGGTGGAGCAGAAGAGGAACAAGAGACACCGCCCTTTGCCTGATACCATCTGCTGCTTGAACCCTCCCTTTGAACTCAAAATCGCCAGTCTGTCTCCAATATACTTATGTAACATATAACTCTTTATTCTCTGTTCTCTGGGCTCTATTCAGATTTTAGACCTGCTTAGATTTTCCAGAATTTGCTGTTTCTGTTTCAGAGCCCAGCATCCGCAGAAATTTGCGTTTATATTACTAATTCAGCGCTTGTCGAATAATATTATTAGTGATCGTCTCCTGTGTAACAAGAGACTCAAATTTAGTTTACATCTGCCAATCTCTGACAGAGAAGAGTGAGGAATTATTTCTAGATGCTTCAATCTCTTGTGCCTGTGAGTGAGATCATTTCAGTAGCTGAAACGAATAATTAGCCGTGAATATGAGCGGTATGATCAATAGGTTTACGAATGACGCGAAAATTGTTGTGAATAAATAGCGATGGAGAAAGCCTTACATTACAGGACCATACAAACGTGCTGGTGAGATAGCAGGACAGTTGCACACTGAAGTTAACATTGAGAAATGTGAGGTGACGCACTTTGAAGGACTAACGAGGCAGCGGAATGTACAATGAACTTTAAGATATAATCAAACCAATGCTAGAATCTTAGACAAAATACAAAAAGGCCAGAATATCTCAGCAGATTGATAGCATTTTGGGGGATAGAATAGGGCCAACGTTTCGAGTCTACATGAACCTTCGTCAGAACTGAGACCAAGGAGAATCAGCACAGGTAAATACAGAAAGGGTGGGAGCGGGGGGAGGGGTGTAGGAGAGGGTTGAAATGCGACAAAGGGAATATAAACGAGAACACAGCAAGTTGAAAAGGTGCTAAAACGCTTATTGTCTATTAAGTGACCAAGAGGCATAAATAGCAGAAGAGATCCCCACAGATGTTGTCAGACCTGCTGACATTTCCCAGCACTTTCTGTTTTTGATACACTGGACAGCAGGGTGCTTGGAAAGAATGAAGCCTACAGGCGCTTCGGGGCGCATGTCCAAATATGACGGCAGGCAGTGGGACTAATGGTATCAAAATGTATTTGAAATGATTGTCTTCATTAGCCGAGATATAGGATATGAAAGCAGGGAGGCTATGATGGATGATAGAAAACTATCCTTCGGCTACAGCAAGAATACATACCTTAAATCAAAGTGCCCTGTTACTGACCCCTTGACAAAGGGGAAACACTTCTTAGTAATTATTCTTGGTGTGACCAGTACGAAAGCTGGAATCCACAATATTTGAGAAAATTATGAATGAGCACGTGAAACGCCGTTGTGCATAAGACTACGTATCTAGTGTTGGAAATTATGATTGTAATAGATGGATGTTTCATATCGTTCGCAGACAGAATGTGTCCTAGGATCATTATCCGTGCTGTAAAACCTATAATCTAATCCCTTGAGTCCCTTTAAATTCGTGTTTCCTCAGCCTTGCGGGAAATTGAACACCAGTTTCCCACTTGGATACTAACGCCTGTATTTCCAACAAATATTTCCCAATAGGAAAATTAATTGGAAATCGAGTGACTTAGACAAAGGAAGAAAGGGGCAGAAAGATGTTTATCGCCAACTCGAATGATTTTTACTGTATTGAAAGCAGACATTTTGTGATTTGGAATTTTTAAAACAGTTCCTGTTGTTGAAATATGTGGTGACACCATTCGGCGTCAGACATCAAATTTCACAAAGGAACGCGGGAAAACATGAAAGTAAATGAACAACATAGTCGGCAGGATTCGAACCTGTGCGGGGAAACCCCAATGGATTTCTAGTCCATCGCCTTAACCACTCGGCCACGACTACGTTGAGCACAAAGTCGAAAATCACCCTGATCAGTTGTCAAAATGTCAAGTCGAATATCCATTGAGAAATGCGTGATTAACATTGCTGTGTGGTCAGAGAATCATTTCAAACACAAAACTTACAATTTTCCGGAAAAAAAAATGAACCAAATTTTCCTGTCCGTCATATCTTCAGAAAATGAGTCTAATATGGACTTCCAAACTGCTCTTGACCTTCAACATCAAGTCTGACCATCAGGCATTCTATTCAGCATGTGGTTCTTGCCTGACTTCAGTTGAGAAATATGAGGTTGAGCAGCATCTTGTAGTTCCATTCCGATTTCAGAGTCTTCTTGTTCTTGAATTTTTTGTTCAAGTTTTTCAGGCAAAGTGGTATCACCGGAAATCGGCAGGTCAAAGTCATCAGATAATTCTTTCGGTGGATACGGATGAACGTGCCGTTTCTACAGTGCTCAACATTCAAACGTTTTTTTTAAATGAAATAACAAACCGGCTTTTCTCTGAACTTCATCCTCATGAAACGTCCCGTTCAACCCAAAGTCTTGCAGTTATCAGCTATATCTTCAGTCCAAGAAAGGTGAATCATTCTTGTGTTTTTTACATCGGGAATGATTGAAAAAAAACAGAAATCAACAAGGGGACGTTGACGTCCCAAAATCTAGATGTCTACTGCAATAGTGCCTACTAGCCGTTGTTGGTGGTGTTGTGGTGAGCATAGCTACTCCTGAAGAAGCTCATCTGAGTTCGATTCCCAGTGTTGGCAGACTTTTCGTTCAGATTGATTTCTTAAGCAAACCAGGTGGTAAGCTGGCAGTTCTGTGAACTTTGCTTCCGGCATGCATATAGGTGAAATATAAATACGTTTCAACATCCCTTATTTCCCAATTAAAATAAATTCAGGTTTTGATTTCTTATCGTTAATTATTATATATTTTGTCAAATATAGTGTGGAGTACGACTGGAATAACTGGGATAGAAACAGAAAATGCTGCGAAAACTCAGCAGGTCAGGTACAATCTATGGATTTAGAAATAAAGACCATGTTTTGAGTACAATACGACTCTTTTTCGGGGTTACAGAGAGCTAGAATGGGGTTGATGCCATCGAATAAAGAGGGACTGGCAGATGGATCAGAATAAAAAAAACAAGAACCACCGCTTGCCTGATCCAACCTGATGTTCGAATCCTCTCTTTGAAATCAAACCTGTCAATCGGTCGCCAGATCATTGCTGTTTGTCTAGTTGACCACTTTGTGCTGTTCAAAGCACTCTATTACTGCTCCTCTATACCCATCCGTATTTCAGTTATGCCAAATTCTACTGATCAGAAAAGCAGCTCGCGAACATGGACCTTCACCATTAGTAACAGCACAGTATGAATTATTTCCGTTCACCCCACTCATCGAGAAGGAAACTGTTGAAGTGACAACATTGCGTGCAATTCCTCCCCTTACAGCAGGGTCGGAAACAGAGGGGGACGGATTCAGCTTGTGATTGGTAAAGGATTCACTCGTGAGATTAGATTTATTTTAGCAGTGCGTTATGATGATCTGGAATAAACCATCTGAAAGAGGGAGTATAGAAGTAACTCCCTATCATCTGCCCTTTCCAACTGCTTACTCTGTTTTGAAATGAATTGACTCGTAGACATAAAATTTTAGATTTTAGATCCTCGGACCAGGAGAGAAATGTCTTAATATCAGAGTCAGGATTTGCAGGAGCTCAGGTCTTATGTGAATCCAATTGTCAGGAGGCCAGTTCTTTGTTTGATACAAAATTATTTCATTTTTAATTTATATGTTTAATTTTTTGTATCCCTACCAATGTTGAGAGTCACAGAAGCTCGGGTGCTGGACCGCAAAGCTGTGTCAAGATGAGCGAGTTGCCGAAGTTTCGCTCAGCGGTATGTTTCGAAATCCTCTTTTGGCAAATATCTTTCATTGAATGTACTCTATGCGGAAGTAGACTTCGATTTAGTCTGATTTGATGTATTGTCATTGCATGCATTAGTATACAGCTAAGTACATGGTTTCTTGCGCGCTATATAGACAGGTGAGTCAAGGGTTATTATGCGGCAGGAGGCATGGAAGAGGAGGAGATCAATCAAGATATTACTGAGTGCTGGAACAGCCTTGAAGTGCAAAATTCCTTGTTCGGGTCCCGACACTTTTGTCCAATACTGGCACTCAATATGAATTGAGTTTTGTTAGAGTTCTCAGTTTTGGCCCAGTAGGTGTCCCCGCACACATTTTACAATTTCCAGATTAGAGGAGGACACAGCACAATAGTCGTTCACATGACATTGCTCACGAGTTCTGTGTGCATCTTGTTCAACTGAACAACAGCTTTCGTGTAACTTTTCTCTCTACAGCATTTATCACTCCGATGTTTCATCGGTTATCTCCCTGAAAAGGGGAATTTGTTTCAGTCATTGCTAATTACTCGTTGAGTTCTCACGAAGGCTCATCCGGACTGGAAACGTAGCCTCTATTCTCTCTCCACAAATGATGTCAGACCTGCTGAGACTTTCCAGCATTTTCTGTTTTTGTTTTAGATTCCAGCTTCGGCAGGTATTTGATTTTGTGTGACGAATTCTGTGGTTGGTAAAAGAATTTTATTAGTGATCGCGTCCTGTGTAACGAGTGACTCAAATTTTGTCGACATCTGCCCATCTCTGAGACAGGAGAATGTGAAAATATTTTTGGATGCTTCAATATATTGTGTCTAAATGAGATCAGAGTTCCACAATAATTAGCACTGCTGCTTCACAACACCAAGGAACCGGGTTCAATTCCCGCCTTGGATCACCGTCTGTGTAAGTTTGCACGTCCTTTCCATGTTTACGAGGGTTTCCTTCGGATGCCCCGGCTTCCTCCCATAGTAAGAAGTCTCACAATACCAGGTTTTAAAGCGTGGAGATCCTCTCATTGTGAGACTTCTTACTGTGTTTACCCCAGTCCAACACCGGCACCTCCACTTCATTCCTCCCACAGTCCAAGGATGTGCAAGTTAGGTCGATTGAATGTGCTGAATTGCCTCTTAGAGTTAGGGGAATAAGCTAAGAAAAATGAATGTGGTAATAAGGACTTAATGGGATTGTGATCGATCCAGACTCGATGAGCCGAATGGCTTCTTTCTGCACCTCAGGATTCTACGTGAGCAAAGTCTAATTGGTCCACCGACTGTCCATTCCCCCCCCCCCCCCCCAGAAGAATGAGGGGAGATCTTGTAGAAACATATAAGGAAGACACTACTGAAAATAGGTATTGACTGTTTAGAGGAGTGAAACATTGGAGTAATAATGGGAATATAAGAGATGGCAGAGGCACTGAACCAATAGTTCGTCTCTGTCTTCAAAGCAAAAACAAATAATAAATCTGTCCAAATAACTGCAATTAAAACAGTGGAACTTAGTGAAATTACTATAAGCATTGAGACAATACTCCGTAAACTGAAGGGTTTAAAAGTAAATAAGACCTGATCTGATAGCTGACACCATAAGGTGTTAAAGGACGTGACAGCAGAGATAGTGGATGCATTAATGATGATATTTCAAAGTTTCCTGGATTCCATAAAGCTACTAGTGGATTGGAAACAGGCTAATGTGGTGCCTTTATTCAAGAAAAGGAGGCAAAAAGTGAAAAAAAGATATATATATATATATTCATTCACACACACAGTTAGGTTGACATCTGTGGTGAGAAAGTTCCTGAGTCAATCATTTAGGCTGAGGCCATTGTGCATCTGGAAAAGCAAAGCTCAATTCACCAACATCAGCATGGCTTTTTGAAGGACAAGTATTTTTGACAAATGTGCTAGAATTCTTTGAGGATGTAACCAGCAAGGTCAATAACAGGGAACCTGTGGATGTGATTTACCTGGGCTTTCAGAGTGCATTTGATAAGATGCCCATTAAGAGATTCATTCATAAGGTTACATGCAAAGGGATTGGGCATAGATGATCCTCTGGAATTCAACTCTTGTTGATCTTTGAATCAAGAGTATAGTGAGGTCAGGAGCTGAGTGATAATGCCAAAACCCAAACTCAGCATCTGTGAGCAATTTATTGCTGTGTAAGTGCATTTTGAAAGCAGTCATTTACACTTTTTAACATTTTACCAATGATCGAGAGTAGACTGATGGGCAGAAATTGGCTTGATTCGATCGTTTCTTGGGACAGTACATGCTTTTGGATAGTATTTCACATTACCATGTTAATAACAGTTTTGTCTGTGTATTGGTGTAGCTTGGCCAAAGGCATGGCAAGTTCTGGAGCAAAAGTCTTCAATTGCCGGTATGTTGTCACAGTCCTGGACTTTAATCTTTTGACTATTTAAAGCAGGGAAGTTTAAATCAAATTAAGAAATCACAGGTCCATTGCCAGCACCATTTAGTCACTTCAACTGCAGATAGTAGTCAGTGAACTGATTACCAAAAATTAAAAAAAAAATTCTGTCAATGCAGTAGCTGAGTGAGCAATGATGGTGCGGTATAGTATGACTGCTTCTCAAGCAATTGGTCAGGATTTTGGTTCCTGACTGTCACAAGTCTTCACATTTTGAATAAATCAAGACAGCAGCCCCAGGTGGCAAAATGAAGCGGTTTTCAGCTTTTTGGTTCCAACATGCATGTGGGCGCGATTGAAATATAAAAATTGCTCAGTTCCACTTATTTCTCAGTTCAAAGATGTTCAGGTTTTTTATCTTTTTGTTAATAATTTAGGATTTTCTATGAACTGTGTGGAATGGGATTGGAATTTTTAGGATAGAATCAAAAGGTGCTGGGGAAGAATCAGCAGGTCAGACACCTAGGTGGAATCCATGCAGACACAGGGTGAATGTGCAAACTACACAAAGTGAGCCGAGACCAGAATATGAACCCGGATCCCTGGCACTGTGACACAGCCGTGTTTACTACTATGCCACCATGCTGCCTTTCGGCAGCAGATGCTGGTCCATGAAATGTAAGTAGAGGAGGAAGCCATTCAAAACATAGTTGATGTAAAGAACCAGCACAAAAACAATCTGATTACTCTGATGACAATATTCCTTCCCTAAATAAAGAGAAAATCTCCTTTATATGTTTGAAAGATTATTTGATTATTTTGTTTTGTAAAGGAATAAAGCAAATGGATTCTGAAATAAAGGAATTGATTTGAATGATCAGATATATGTATCTCCACTAATTATAACCTCCTATAGCCCATTCAATTCTGGTGCAAACCCTGGTTTTTCAGGTAATGTTTTTATCATGACGTGCTTGCTTGCTACTATGATGTCAGGAAGCATTTCAAACTCTCATGTGCATTGCTATCTTCCTGATTATCTTTCATTAATTTGCACACCCCTTTTAGTTGGGAACTTAGTTCCAAAATATATCAATTAATTTTGTCTTTTATTTTGATAAAAGCATCACCCTGTCTGTCATTAGCTCATAAGGGGTTAATCTGGTTATCCGGTTTGTGGTGGCTCTTAACTTCATGATTATAGTAGGTAATACTTCTATGTATGTTTTTCCTGACATTTGTGTGGCCTTGACCAGGGCATTCTTAAGGGCTCTGTTCATGTTCCATCATTTCAAAACTCTGCAGGTGATAAGGAATGTGGAATTTTTGTTTTATTCCCATCAATTGGCACATTGTTTTTACTATCTTTTCAGTGAAGTGCGTCCCCTAATCAGAATCAATTTGTATGAGTATACCCTATTTAGGGATTACCTCCTCTGCCAATATTCTAGCCATGATGTAAAGATGCCAGCATTGGACTAGGGTAAACACAGTAAGAAATCTGACAACACCAGGTTTAAGTCCAACCAATTTATTTGATAGTAAACTCACAAGCTTTCAAGGTGTTTTAATCTCTTCATCAGGTGAATGAGGTGTTCAGGTCTCAGACAGCACATATAACAGCACAGAGTTTACAGATTACTGATTAGAATGCGAATCTTCACATCTAACCTGCTATTCAAGTCCTAAAGTGGCTAACAATGTGAGTGGAAGGAGCACTACACAGCTTAAAGAGATGTGTATTGACCCCAGATAGTACAGTAAGTGAAGTTTTGCAAACCCAGGCAAGTCATGGGGGTTACAGATAGTGTGATATGAACCATTGAGACCGTCCTAATGTGAGCAGAACTTGGAGCAGAGACTGATAGCCAAGTTCTGCACAAGAGGACGATCTCAACAGGGATCATCCCACCTTTTAGTGGAAGTGACTAATTGTTCAATTAGTCCAGCTAATTGACATACTAATAATACCCCTGCCTTTTTTGTTTTGTCTCTCTTTTTCCTCTGTTGTTCGAAGATCTGAGAAATATCCCAGATATCCCTTTGCATCTTCTTACTCAGTGCATGTCTGTCTGTCAGTCATGTACTTATCAATAAGAGAACACACAGGTCCCCACTTAGTTTCTCTCTCTGCCGTCCTGTGGACTTCTATAAATTATTTCCTTAGCAATGCGTTTTCTCCATCATTAGGGTTTCTATTTACATCCATGATTACCACCTTGACAACGTGTTTCCTTGAGTGGAGTCCGGCTCTCAGTCAGAGTGATCAGCTCCTTACCACGCTGCTTTAAAACATGAAAGACAAGCACACAAGCTTTTATGCCAGCAGGTGGCAAACTCTACATTTGTTTGCCACTACACAGTTTGATGCTAAATGATCTCTATTAAGATCATGAAGCACAAGTCTCTTTGTTCCTCTACGCCCACTTCAGGTCCTAAGCTTTGTGTGGGGGATTTTCCCTTCTTAATAACTGGTTTAAGGCTGAGCATTTGAGACAGCCACTTCCTTGTTCTTAGTCGATCAGCACAAGTAACAATTAATTCCTGTATCTATCCGATAGTACCATAAATTCCCCGAATTTTTGCCCATTTTTAACTGCATTGTTTGTTCAGCCTGACTCCCACAGATTCAAGAACCTCTAATCCAAAGTACTGATCGACGCCACCTGACCAACTCACCAGGTGAGATCCTCCGACTACAGCAATTTGTTGTGGGAAAATTACCACTTGGAGTTAGATCTAAGATTCAACAGTTTTGTCTGACAAAGCTTCCACAGAAGTTCTGGGATCTCGGCAGTTACCCTCTCAACTATACAATGACAGTTGAGCATCTTTTATACTTTTACAAATAATAGACAAGTACAGACAGCAACAGTTAGCACATCATTATACACAGAGTAGACTGACATCAACAGCACATCATTACCCATAGAGCAGTCCAATTTGTGTTCCCCCATCAATGGATGATCTCATTACTGAAACTCATTGTTTTGGCTCTGCCTTTATCTCAAGCTAAGGTGCTTCAAGGTCTGATCTATCTGTACAGGGCACTGGTGAGGCCACAACTGGAGTACTGTGTGCAGTTCTGGTCCGCTTATTTGTGAAAGGATATATTGGCTTTGGAGGGAGTACAGAGAAGGTTCACCAGGCTGATACTGAAGATGAGGGGGTTAGCTTATGAGGAGAGATTAAACAGACTGGTTAGAGTTTAGAAGCCTGAGGGGGTATCTTATAAAGACTTACCAGATAATGAAGGGGCTAGATAGGGTAGAGGTAGAGAGATTCTTCCCACTTAGAAAGGATAACAGGACTAGAGGGCACAGCCTCAAAATAAAGCGGGAGGGGCAGTTTAGAACAGAGTTGAGGAGGAACTTCTTCACTCAAGGGTGGTGATAAATCTTTGGAATTCTCTGCCCATTGAAGTGTTGGAGGGCTACCTTGTTGAATATATTTAAGTCACGGGTACATAGATTTCTGATAGACAAGGGAATTAAGGGTTATGGGGAGAAAGCAGGAAAGTGGAACTGATCCACTTCAGATCAGCCATGATCTTATTGAATGCGGGGCAGGATCACAGCGCTAGATGGCCTACTCCTGCTCCTATTTCTTATGTTCTTATATTCTATATTCTGCAGTAATTTAGACGTTAAGAGCTTTAACTCCTTGTGCAATGTCTATGCCCAAGTCAGTCCATTTTGTGCCAGGTAACCATCTTGTATCCTTTAATTTTGATTTTACTCCAAAAATAATCAGTCATGTTGATAAATTGGAATATTCACATTTCACATGTAGTCCAGATCGGAATTCCTGTAGTGACTCCAAGTGTCTTTTTCCATTTGGACTGAAACGATTCCCCACAAGCCTAAAGCAGATTAAAGATTAAGCATAAAATACATAGATTAAACCAGCAGTGTAAATAACAAAAGACTGGAATTAATATTTAAATAATAATAATATATTAACCATTAGCGTGAGTGAAAATGCATCTATATATTTATTTATTAGAACAAAGAACAAAACAGCACGGGAAACAGGCCCTTCGGCCCAACGAGCCCGCGCCACCACCTCAATGTTCCTACTTCTACACGCGATCCCTGTCCATGTTTATAGATCTATGGATTAAAAACCAAATTTGAGACAATTTAGGGAGAATTTGTTTTGCCAATTAGCCTAAGAGCACATCTTTGGGATGTGGGAGGAAACCGGAGCTCCCGGAGAAAACCCACGCAAGCACGGGGAGAATGCGCAAACTCCCACAGACACAGGCCCAAATCCATGTATCTGCACAGCACAGCGATAGTCACTGCGCTGTCGTGTTGCCCATCAGATGGTCCAGGTCAAGCATACACTAACGATGTGAAGCAGTAGGATACTCTCGAAAAAGGTCCAAGAGCAGTCCTCTCACGACCCATCGCGTGTATGTCCCTCGTTAGACAACAAGGTGGACCAAAGCACCTGTAGGATAAAAACAAGTACATCAATATCATTATTAACTCAAACACTCACACTATCTGCTCCAAGGTCCTGCAGGTTTGTATGAGTTGGCAGAGAGCAGGTACTGATTGGTCTGTGAAGAAGTTTGAATTCAGGTTCAGAACTATCAGTGACTGGTTTGTACTGAGAGCAGAGGCAAGATCCTCAGCACAAGAATCCGTGAGAACATTCCATCCAAGACTGGGGATCAGGGAAAGACATATCAAAAGTCAGACTAAATGTCCAATTTTTATTAATACAACAATTACTGGTACAAATGGTAATGAATAGCATCAATTATCCAGTTATTACAACACTTTGACACAGTCTGTTACTTACTCCAATTTCTGTATTTTACAGTCTGGATTCCTTAAGGCCACAGACAATAGTTTCACACCCGAATCTCCTAGTTTATTCTTCCTCAGGTTTAGATCCATTAGTGACTGGTTTGTACTGAGAGCAGAGGCGAGATCCTCAGCACAAGAATCTGAGAGAGCGTTATCATGCAGTCTGGAATCAGAGACAAAAATAACAGGAATCAGTGCAAATGCCTCATGTTTAAAAAAACACAACGATAATAATAATGTACAGATATAGGTATTCAAGAATCCTATTCATACATAGGAGAAAATAAAAAAATATTGATTTTGAAAATCTGAAATCTGACTAAAATGCTGGGAATAGTTCACAAATCTCTGTAAAGAAAAGAGCAGTGTTCAGTTCAACAAGCTTTTACTAAAACAGGGCAATAGCAGCAATTAACAACAAATGTTGAATGATAGGCAGTTGGGCAGATGCAACAAAAGAACAAAATGAAGAACACAGTAATTAAATAACAAGATTATCCATTAATCCAGGAAGTCTGGATGGTGATTGTGGACATGAGCAAGAATGGGGCACAGTTACAATGCCACAAGAGGATCAATGATGTCTTCTGACAAGACGAATGTAGAACACGATGTTACACTTACAGCCTTCAATATAACTAAAGTAAAACTGAAATTGGAACAATGGCCGTGACTTTAATAATAGGATTCTCCTAAATTATTCTCCTAAATATAGTTGTAACTTTTAATGTTATGTCCACCCTGGCATTAGCATTAATAATAATCAAACACTAATAATAGACAACATTAATTTATAGAAGTGCTCAAAATATGTATGAGACTGAATCCTCCAAAGTTTTGGATTCCCACATCGCTACTTTTTAACCTATTTTATTCTGATGTTCCACACCTTTTCTACAGATTTCTGAATTGGCCTGTGTGAGAAACGTGGAGTAAAACTGCTTCTGGTATCCTTCCCTAGGACTATAGGAACTTCAGGGAATGTTAAGCCCCAACCGCTTCTTATAGCATGGCCTGCCACATATTGGTAAGTTTTGTTCAAATGTTACTTTGACAAGCTACAAAGAAAGAAGGTAAGTAGCTAAATGGGTAGGTATTAGATGGATGGACTCAGGAGTGGGCAAGTTGGTGTTAGGGAGATTTTTGGAGACAATTGGGAGGGGAGGAGGTGTAGAGGGGTGGTCAGGGGGTCCCTGTGAGCATATTCAGCTCGTTGATGGGGTGGTCAGTTTGAGGGGTGAGTTAGAGAATAGGGGGAACAGCCACAAAGTCAGTGGAATAGTCTGTTTACTGTAGTCAGGTTTCTGGAAGGAATTGGGATGAGGGAGTGGTTGGGGCGAGAGATAGTCAAGTTGGGATGTGTGCAGGAAGAGGATACTCTTGACTGGGAGGGGAGTCATATTGGGGAAAGCAGAGTTAGGTCTACTTGTAGTTGCAGGGAGGATAGTTGGGTTGGAGTGTAGCTGGACAATCATGGGCAGTAGTTAGGAGTTCTAATGGAAAGTTATAGAGTCACCAGTATTGTGAACTATTTTGATCCTAGCTTTTTCAAGGTAATTGTTCTGCTCAATTAGAACCATTGGAAGTCAAAGTTTGCAGGGGTGGGGGGAATGTATGTAGGGTAATTGATCAACATAGCTTAAGCTTCCTTGGCAATAGTCCATGGGGATGCCGAGGATGATGCCTTGCATATTGTCTGCAGTAGCATCTGGAGACTAGAAGATCTGGGCTATTTATTATAAACATAATCTTGCAGTCTTCTACTTACCTCAGTCGCTGTATTTTACAGTCCAGTTTCCTTAGAGCTGCAGACAGTAGTTTCACTCCTGAATCTTCCAAATTATTACTACCCAGGTCCAAATGTGTAAGTGACTGGTTTGTACTGAGAGCAGAAGAGAATTCCTCAGCACAAGAACCTGTTAGAGTGACATCGCATAGACTGGAAATCAAAGTGAGAAATAAGAGGAATTAGGATAAATCCAAGCTACTTAAAATAACACTATCAATCACAATAAAAATGTATAGTGTAAGACACTGAAGAAACAAAACTTCCATTCACAAAGAAGGAAAAATATTAATTCTTTAAATATAAAATATAAATAGAACATGCTGAAAATACACAGGTCAGCCAGTATTTATCAAAGCAAACAGGGTTAATGTTTCACTTTGATCAGTTTTCATCAGAATTAGGAAAAAGTATTCTGCATTTGAAAAATCAGTGAAGGGAAGCAAAAAAGGAATAAAATGGGAGTGCAACAAAAACAGAAAATGCTGAAAAATTTCAGCAGATCTGACAGCATCTGTGGAGAGAAAATAAAGTAAGAAGTCTCACAACACCAGGTAGCATATGGTATGCTAGCCTTTATAGGAAGGGGTATAGAGTACAAAAGCTGGCCTTTAATGTTGCAGTTGTATAAAACATTGGTTAGACCTCACTTGGAATACTGCCTCCAGTTCTGGTCATCTTACTACCAGAAGAACGTGGAGACTCTGGAAAGAGTGCAGAGGAGGTTTACCAGGATGCTGCGTGGTACGGAAGGTCCGAGTTACGAGGAGAGGTTAGGCAAATTGAGGCTGTTTTCCTTTGAAAGACGTAGACTTAGAGGAGATCTAATAGAGCTGTACAAGATTATGAGGGGTATAGATAGAGCAAACAGGGTTCAGCTTTTCCCTAGGGTGGACTCAAATAGTACAAGGGGTCACGGGCTTAGGGTGAGGGGGGTAAGTATAATTTGGATGCTAGAGGGTGTTTTTTCACAGAGGGTGGTGGGGGTATGGAACGCATTGCCAAATAAAGTGGTGGAGTTATTTAAGAGATACTTAGATGGGCACATGAACAGAATGGGAATGGAGGGATATAGAAAACTGATTTAAAATAGGAATCTTGAGCCTTGGGAGTTTCCTGGGAAGTGTGTAAATTGTCGATGATATTGATGTATTTGTTTTATCCTACAGGTACTTTGGTCCGCCTTGTTGTCTAACAAGGGGCATACATGCGATGGGTCGGAAGAGGGCTGCTCTTCGATTTTTTTTTGAGAGTATCCTAGTGCTTCATGTTGTTAGTGTTCGCTTGACCTGGACCATTTGATGGGCAACACGACAGCTCAGTGACTATCGCTGGATTTGGGCCTGTGTCGGTGGGAGTTTGCACATTCTCCCCATGCTTGTGTGGGTTTTCTCCAGGTGCTCTGGTTTCCTCCCACATCCCAAAGATGTGCTCTTATGCTGACTGGCAGAACAAATTCTCCCTATATTGTCTCAAATTTGGTTCCAATGCATAGATCTATAAACATAGACAGGGATCACGGGTAGAAGTGGGAACATCGAGGTGACGGCGTGTGCTTGTTGGGCTGAAGGGCCTGTTTCCTGTGCTGTTTTGTTCTTTGTTCAAGTCCAACCAGCTTATTTGATAGTAATTCCATAAGCTTTCGGAAACGGTGCATCCTTAGTCAGGTGTGTGGAAGATTCTGATCAGAGAAATGCATATAAAGATACACACAGTTTACTGAACACTGATCAGAGTGCAAGTCTTTGCAGCTAACCTGTTATTCAAGTCTTAAAAGATGCAATGTGAGTGGAGATAGCATTAGCATAGCTGAAAGAGATGTGTACTGTCTCCAGACAGGACACTAAGTGAGATTTTACAACCTATGCTAATGCTATCAAATAAACTGGTTGGACTTAAACCCTGGTGTTGTGAGACTTCTTAATGTGTTTACCCCAGTCCAACGCCAGCATCTCAAGAGAAAATAAAGCCAGTGTTTAAAGTCTAGCTCTTCCAATGTCAATTATGGAAGTGAACACCTTCTAGAACTTTTGCAGTCTATCTGGTGCACAGTGCTGGTAGGAACAGAATTCCAAGATTTTCACGCTGTAAAAGTGATGTTGCAAATCTGGATAGTGAGAGACTTGGAGCAGAACTTGCATTTGCTGCCCTTGTCTTTCTAAGTCGTAGATTTGGAAGATGCTGTCAAAGGATCCTTGGTTAGATTCTGCAATGCATGTAGTACATATCACACATCGCTACCTTAGTGAACTGATCAAAATGAACGTGTAAGTCGATGGATGCAGATCTTTAATTCTGAATGGTGTTGACTGATTTGAATTCATTCAAATAATTCAGGCTGGCAGAGTGGTCCGTCACACTCCTGATTTGAACCTTGGAAATAGCGGACAGGCTTTGGAGAGTTAGGATCTGAGTCACTTGTCACAGAATTCCCAACCTCTGACCGGCGCTTATAGCTGCAGTACTTAAACTGTTGGTCCAGTTCAGTTTCTGACCAATGCTAATCAAAAAGATATTATGAAAGGGAAGTCCAATGTTAATGCTATAATTGAATATTAATTGGATATGATTAAATAGCCTCTTGTTGGAGGTGAAAATTGTCTGGCACTTGTGTGATGTATGTGTTAACTACCATGAAAGGTTTAAGTCTGAATGTTGTCCAGATTTTGCTGCATATGTTCATAAACTGTTTCAGTGCCTGAAGAATCATGAATGATACTGTAGTCATCGATGAGCATGCTGTTTGTAGCCTTATCAATGGAAAGTTACTGAGTAAATAGCTGAAAATGGTTGGGTTAGGGCATTATCTTGAAGAACACTTGAAACTATGTATTGGGATGCAAAAGATCAGTATCCAACAAACAGAAGCATTTTCCTTCATATAGGCACGACTCCAATCAGTGGAGTTTCACCTCTGATTTTCACTGACTTCATTTTTTTTCAATGTTGTTTGATGCCTTGATGTCTCGGGAAGGCACTCTCCCCTTACCTCTTGAGTTCAGCTCTTTTGTCCAAGATTGGGCTATGTTTGGAGGTTAGGTCCAAGTGGCTCTTGTGGAACCCAACTGAGCAGGCTATTGTTATATTGGTGCCAAATGATGGCATTGCCAATGCCACCTTCTTCCACCTTGTTGATGATTGTGAGGAGGTTTGTAGTGTGGTAATGAGCCAAATTGTATTTGTGCAGTTGGTGAACAAGACATACCTGGGTAATTTTCCACATTGTTAGGTAATTGCCAGCATTGTAGCTCTCCCAGAAGAGCCTGACTACGGATACATCTAATTCTGGGCACAATTATATTGCTGAATATTGGGAGGGCTGGTATCCTCTGCAGCATTCAGTGCCACCAACCATTTCCTGGGATCACGAAAAGTGAATCGAATTGGCTGAATATTGGCATCTGCATCGCTTCAGACCACAGGAGGAGACTGAGATGGGTCATCCATTTGACATTTTAGTCAAAGATGGTGGTAAATCCTTCATCTTTGTCTTTTTCACTGACGTGCTGGGCACTTCCACATCACTAAGGATGGAGATATTTGTGGAGCTTCTTCTTCATGAGAGTTATTTAATTGTCTACCATCACTGGTGAATGGATATAGCACGACTACAGGGCTTTTATCTGATATATTGTTTATGAGGTTGCATTGAAATATCATATGCGACATCCACATTTTGGCATGCAAGTAGTCCTGACTTGCTGTTTCACCAGGTTGACAGCACATTTTCATGAACATCCAAGGCTAAGCTGTTAATGAATGTTGGTGGTGCCAATCCTGTACTGATTTCTGGAGAACCACAATTTATACTTTTTCGTTCTGACAAATACTTACCATTCACAATGACAATTTTATTAAGAATGTTATGTTAATTAATTACTGCTATTGGTAGACATGCCTCGAGTTCCTGGCTTCTAAAGATCTGGAATTCCCTGCTTAATCTTCTCCAACTCTCAACTATTCTCTTTTAAGCTGTTTCTCATTACCAAATATTTTGATTTGGCTAGTCACCTGTTCTAATGTCTCCTCATTCTCCTTGGTTCCCAAAATCTGTCGGAAAGCACTCAGGTGAAGTGCCTGTGGTATTTTACTATGCTCGTCTTCTTGATTTCTCTGCCTGAAGGTAGGTCAAATCCATCCTGCCATGACCTCCATCAGGAGGCAGTTCCCAAATCCATCCCACCATAACGGGGATCAAGCACTGTTCAATTGGCATCAGTGTGATCCACATTGGCTTTCCAGTTAACTGAGCCAACTGCCCTAGGTCCTCCTCTTCCCTGGGATCCAGGAGTCCAAACTGCCTTGGAAATATACATTTTTATATCATGATGTACCATGATGGATACTAAAGTAGGGGGTTCTAATTTTATTTCCATCACGTAGGTGACCAGGAATCTCTTCTGTTCTCACAACTTATCATTCACATGTGATGGAAGTTGATAATCAACTTGTTTAGCAACATAACGACTGCAGCTTCCACGCCATCACACCCTGGAGTGGGACTTGAACCAAGAGTTTCTCACTTTGAGGCTGGAATACGAAAAAGGTATGGTATAGAAGGTATGGAATACGAAAAAGGTATGAGGCTGGTGTACGAAAAAAGTTGATTTGCTGGTTAAGAAGAAAAAGGAGGCTTATGTCAGGATGAGGCTTGAAGGCTCAGTTAGTGCAATGGATAGCTATAGATTCGCCAGGAAGGAGCTAAAAAGTGAATTGAGGAGAGCTAAGAGGGGACACGAGAAGATGTTGGCTGATAGGATTAAGGAGAATCCTAAAGCTTTCTTTCGATATGTTAAGAATAGAAGATTGGTTAGGGCAAGATTAGGGCCAGTCATAGACAGCAGTGGGAAGTTGTGCGTGGAGCCTGAAGAGATTGGAGAGGCACTGAATAAATATTTCTCTTCGGTATTCACGCAGGGTGATGTAAATGTAGTTATGGAGAACACTGAGGTACAGGGTAGCAAACTGGAAGGTATCGAAGTAGATAGGGAGGATGTGCTAGATATTCTCGAGGGTTTGAAGTTGGATAAGTCCCCTGGGCCGGACGGGATTTACCCTAGGATTCTCTGGGAGGCAAGAGAGGAGATTGCAGAGCCTCTGGCTCTGATCTTCAGGTCCTCGTTGGTTACGGGTGTGGTTCCGGAGGACTGGAGGATAGCGAATGTGGTCCCATTGTTTAAGAAGGGGAAGAGAGACCTTCCAGGGAATTATAGGCCAGTGAGTCTTACTTCTGTTGTGGGCAAGGTATTGGAGAGAATTATTAGGGATAGGATTTATAGTTATTTAGAGAGAAATGAATTGATTGGGGATAGTCAGCATGGTTTCGTGAAGGGTAGGTCATGCCTTACTAACCTCACTGAGTTTTTTGAGAAAGTGACCAGAGAGGTGGATGGGGGTAAGGCGGTTGATGTAGTATATATGGACTTTAGTAAGGCGTTTGATAAGGTGGCCCATGGAAGACTTCTACAGAAAATGCAGATGTGTGGAATAGAGGGTGATTTAGCTAATTGGATTAGGAATTGGCTGGCAGATAGAAGACAGAGGGTGGTGGTTGATGGGAGATATTCATCGTGGAGTTCGGTGACAAGTGGTGTGCCTCAGGGGTCTGTTTTGGGGCCCCTGCTGTTTGTAATTTTTATAAATGATCTGGATGAGGGTATTGAGGGATGGATCAGTAAATTTGCAGATGACACTAAAGTCGGTGGAGTGGTAGATAGTGAAGAGGGGTGTTATAGTTTACAGAGTGACTTGGACAAGTTGCAGAGCTGGGCCGAGAGGTGGCAAATGGAGTTTAATGTGGAAAAGTGTGAGGTAATGCACTTTGGCAGGAACAATAAATGTGTAGAGTATAGGGCTAATGGTAGGGCTCTTAATAGTGTTGAGGAACAGAAGGATCTTGGTGTATGTGTCAATAGATCCCTGAAAGTAGGCAGTCAAGTGGATAAAGTTGTTAAGAAGGCATATGGAGTCTTAGCTTTTATTGGTAGGGGGATTGAATTTAGGAGCCGCAGCATCATGTTGCAACTGTACAAAACTCTAGTGCGGCCGCACTTGGAGTATTGTGTGCAGTTCTGGTCCCCACATTATAAGAAAGATGTGGAGGCATTGGAGAGGGTACAGAGGAGGTTTACCAGGATGTTGCCTGGTATGGAGGGCAGGTCCTATGAAGAGAGGTTGAAGGATTTGAGGTTGTTTTCGTTAGAAAGGAGGCGGCTAAGAGGGGATCTTATTGAAGCATATAAGATGATTAGAGGTTTAGATAGGGTGGACAGTGATAGCCTTTTTCCTAGGATGGAGAAAGCTAGCACGAGGGGACACAGCTTTAAATTAAGGGGTATGAGTTATAGGACGGATATCAGAGGTAGGTTCTTTACTCAAAGAGTGATTAGGGAGTGGAATGCCCTGCCTGCAGCTGTTGTAGATGCGCCAAGTTTGGTGGCGTTTAAGAGGTTAATTGATAAGTATATGGAAGAGAAGGGAATGGTTTAGTTTGGAGGGGCATTGCTTTTTATTTTGGTCGGCACAACATCGAAGGCCGAAGGGCCTGTTCTGTGCTGTAATGTTCTATGTTCTAAGTAAAATCAATTGAGGGGATTGCTGCACTACCTGCCCGTTCCCACAGACTGTATTGCAGTCACGCATTTCTTCTGTGCATTTAACCTGCAGTGTTGGCACTTCCTGACGCATGCTATCTATCTGCATAATCCAATGCCTTGCAGATGTACAACAGTGACTGCAACCTTTTGATATGTTCATGTTCCAAAACTGAAACTCAACCTTCTGCAGTCAGTGACACTTTCTGCAGATATGTTCATTTAGGATACAAAGTACAATCCATGAATTCCTAATATACTTACAGCCTTTTCTATTTTTAATCAAACCTGAAGCTTGCAAGTTTATATATTCTCAATGTATAATTAAACTAAGTTGAAAATGTTATAGAGTACAAATATGGTAATTTATAAACATTTGTTTTGTCCATCTTTTTATTCTGAGTAGAATTTTAAACTATTTAAAGGTTTCATTCCTAAATCTTGCAGTTTATTGTAATTTAGGTTCAGACACATCAATGACGGATTTTCACTAAGGGGAGAAATGAAAATATCTGAAGCTGTGACTAAATGGTTTGGAAATCAGGAAGAGAATACAGCATAGAACATAGAACATTACAGCACAGAACAGGCCCTTCGGCCTTCGATGTTGTGCCGACCAAAATAAAAAGCAATGCCCCTCCAAACTAAACCATTCCCTTCTCTTCCATATACTTATCAATTAACCTCTTAAACGCCACCAAACTTGGCGCATCTACAACAGCTGCAGGCAGGGCATTCCACTCCCTAATCACTCTTTGAGTAAAGAACCTACCTCTGATATCCGTCCTATAACTCATACCCCTTAATTTAAAGCTGTGACCCCTCGTGCTAGCATTCTCCATCCTAGGAAAAAGGCTATCACTGTCCACCCTATCTAAACCTCTAATCATCTTATATGCTTCAATAAGATCCCCTCTTAGCCGCCTCCTTTCTAACGAAAAAAACCTCAAATCCTTCAACCTCTCTTCATAGGACCTGCCCTCCATACCAGGCAACATCCTGGTAACCTCCTCTGTACCCTCTCCAATGCCTCCACATCTTTCTTATAATGTGGGGACCAGAACTGCACACAATACTCCAAGTGCGGCCGCACTAGAGCTTTGTACAGTTGCAACATGATGCTGCGGCTCCTAAATTCAATCCCCCTGCCAATAAAAGCTAAGACTCCATCTGCCTTCTTAACAACTTTATACTTGTAATGTAAGAAATGGGACCTTGAATAAAATAATACTTTTCAGAATAAGTAGAGGATTCTTACGGAATTACTAGTCACAATATCAAGCCACTTCAGTAGACTGACAAGGGAAGGAACAGCACCTATAAATAAAGCACATCAAAAGTGCTTGGGAGTCAAGCAAGCAGTCGTCACTAGGAAAACTATGGAAAATGGACCAGGAAAGATGGAATTAGAACGAGTAAAGATTTTCACAACTTTTTTGTTGACGGGCAGAAGGTTTCTGTAGCTTGTGGCTGAAACAAATAGACTTTGCACCATAGGTCTATTCAACCTCTAGGATCAGTAAACCACTTTTTACTATCATAATCATACGCTTTTCCCAATGACACTGAAAGAATTGGAATCTTGAATAGATCCTGAATAGTTGGGGTGCTAAGAGGGATGAGAGTAAGGGGGTCCTGGAGGAAAGCCGTAATACACAGCAGCATACGGGTGGGGTAGGGCATGGTTTGAAATGCGTATACTTTAATGCAAGGAGTATTCGCAATAAGGGGGAGGAACTTGCAGCTTGGACTAGTACCTGGAACTTCGATGTTGTGGCCATTTCAGAGACTTGGGTAGAGCAGGGACAAGAATGGATGTTGCAGGTTCCAGGGTTCAAATGCTTTAGTCGGAGTAGAGAAGGAGGTAGAAGGGGGGGGGAGGAGTGGCATTATTAGTCAAAGACTGTATCACAGTGACAGAAAGGAAGTTTGATGAGGACTTGTCTGTTGAGGCAGTATGGGCTGAGATTAGAAACAGGAGAGGAGAGGTCACCCTGTTGGGAGTCTTTTATAGACCTCCTAAAAGTTCTAGAGAGGTCGAGGAAAGGATTGCAAAGTTGATCCTGGACAGGAGTGAAAGTAATAGGGTAATTGTTATGGGGACTTTAACTTTACTAATATTGATTGGAATAGCTATAGCTCTAGCTCGTTAGAGGGGTCAGTTTTTGTACAAAGTGTGCAGGAAGGTTTTTTGACTCAGTATATAGATAGGCCAACTAGAGGTGAGGCTACACTGGATTTGGTGCTGGGCAATGAGCCAGACCAGGTGTTAGACTTGGAAGTTGGTGAACATTTTGGTGATAGTGACCACAATTCGGTTACGTTCACCTTAGTGATGGATAGGGATAGGTATGAAGCTGGGGGCAGTAGTTATAGCTGGGGGAAGGGTAATTATGAGGCCATCAGGAGAGAATTAGGGTGCATAGATTGGACTAGTAAGCTACAGGGACTGGGAACATCTGGAATGTGGAGCTTATTCAAGGAGCAGCTGCTGCGAGTCCTTGATAAGTATGTCCCTGTCAGGCAAGGAGGAAATGGTCGTGTAAGAGAACCTTGGTGTACGAAAAAAGTTGATTTGCTGGTTAAAAGGAAAAAGGAGGCTTATGTCAGGATGAGGCTTGAAGGCTCGGTTAGTGCAATGGATAGCTATAGATTAGCCAGGAGGGAGCTAAAGAGTGAATTGAGGAGAGCTAAGAGAGGACACGAGAAGACTTTGGCTGATAGGATTAAGGAGAAGCCTAAAGCTTTCTTTAGATATGTTAAGAATAGAAGATTGGTTAGGACAAGATTAGGGCCAGTCATAGACAGCAGTGGGAAGATGTGCGTGGAGCCTGAAGAGATTGGAGAGGCACTGAATAAATATTTCTCTTCGGTATTCATGCAGGGTGATGTAAATGTAGTTATGGAGAACACTGAGGTACAGGGTAGCAAACTGGAAGGTATCGAAGTAGATAGAGAGGATGTGCTAGATATTCTCGAGGGTTTGAAGTTGGATAAGTCCCCTGGGCCGGACGGGATTTACCCTCGGATTCTCTGGGAGGCAAGAGAGGAGATTGCAGAGCCTCTGGCTCTGATCTTCAGGTCCTCGTTGGTTACGGGTGTGTTTCCGGAGGACTGGAGGATAGCGAATGTGGTCCCATTGTTTAAGAAGGGGAAGAGCGACCTTCCAGGGAATTATAGGCCAGTGAGTCTTACTTCTGTTGTGGGCAAGGTATTGGAGAGAATTATTAGGGATAGGATTTATACTTATTTAGAGAGAAATGAATTGATTGGGGATAGTCAGCATGGTTTTGTGAAGGGTAGGTCGTGCCTTACTAATCTCATTGAGTTTTTTGAAAAAGTGACTAAAGAGGTGGATGGGGGTAAGGCGGTTGATGTGGTATATATGGACTTTAGTAAGGCGTTTGATAAGGTGGCCCATGGAAGACTTCTGCAGAAAATGCAGATGTATGGGATAGCGGGTGATTTAGCTAATTGGGTTAGGAATTGGCTAGCAGATAGAAGACAGAGGGTGGTGGTTGATAGGAGATATTCATCTTGGAGTTCGGTGACAAGTGGCGTACCTCAGGGGTCTGTTTTGGGGCCCCTGCTGTTTGTAATTTTTATAAATGATCTGGATGAGTGTATTGAAGGATGGATTAGTAAATTTGCAGATGACACTAAAGTTGGTGGAGTGGTAGATAGTGAAGAGGGGTGTTATAGTTTGCAGAGGGACTTGGACAAGTTGCAGAGCTGGGCCGAGAGGTGGCAAATGGAGTTTAATGTGGAAAATTGTGAGGTAATGCACTATGGCAGAAATAATAAATGTGTAGAGTATAGGGCAAATGGTAGGATTCTTAGTACTCTAGATGAACAGAGGGATCTTGGTGTGTATGTGCATAGATCCCTGAAAGTAGGCAGTCAGGTCGAGAAGGTTGTTAGGAAGGTATATGGAGTCTTGGCTTTTATTGGTAGAGGGATTGAATTTCGGAGCCGCAACGTCAGGTTGCAACTGTACAAAACTCTAGTGCGGCCGCACTTGGAGTATTGTGTGCAGTTCTGGTCCCCACATTATAAGAAAGATGTGGAGGCATTGGAGAGGGTACAGAGGAGGTTTACCAGGATGTTGCCTGGTATGGAGGGCAGGTCTTATGAGGAGAGGCTGAGGGATTTGAGGTTGTTTTCGTTAGAAAGGAGAAGGCTAAGAGGGGACCTGATCGAAACATATAAGATGATTAGAGGTTTAGATAGGGTGGACAGTGATAGCCTTTTTCCTAGGATGGAGAAAACTAGCACGAGGGGACACAGCTTTAAATTAAGGGGTGATAGTTATAGGACAGATATCAGAGGTAGGTTCTTTACCCAAGGGGTGGTTCGGGAGTGGAATGCCCTGCCTGCAGCAGTTGTAGATGCGCCAAGTTTGGTGCGTTTAAGAGGTTAGTTGATAAGTATATGGAAGAGAAGGGAATGGTTTAGTTTGGAGGGGCATTGCTTTTTATATTGGTCGGCGCAACATCGAAGGCCGAAGGGCCTGTTCTGTGCTGTAATGTTCTATGTTCTATGTTCTAACACCCTTTCTGCTAACAGTTGTGTATTCTTATTTTCCTATAGAATTGGTAGACGTAGCATTAGCCCATTTGAGCAGAGAAATTGGTTTCTCTCTCTCTGTGGAAACAAACACGGGAAAACTCTCTAGAAATATCAAGGTCTGATTCAGGCTGACATTTCAAAATCGATAGGATATTTACTCATATAAATTTCTGTTAAAGGCTAACATATAGCTCCTAGCATCGAGGGAAGCTAAAAAATAACCTGAGCCCAAGTGATCAATAAGGGGCAGGAGAACGCTCTGACATTTTAGGCACCCATCCTGTATTCATTGGTCAATGTGGTTAGTAGTGATAAACACAAGGTGAAATAATCAATCCTGCAATATGGTATATAAGCAACTGCCTTTTGCAGATCCAAAACTGACCAGAGAAGATGGATGAATATCTCTTGAGTTACCTAACACATTGATCAACTAGCAGACTGCTCATTCTTAAAAAATCTTCAATGAACACCTTAAAATCGCTTGAGTTGTCAACTGAATATTTTGTATAATCTATGTCTCAAGATCCTTAGAATCTTTAGTCATTTAAAAGCACATAAATGACTTTAATATAGGAATGAGTAAATATAGTGATTAATAATAGCAGTCACTAATAATAATTTATAATAAGAAATAGCATCTTTATCGTGCAGAAAGAAGCCATTCAATCCATCAAATCTACACCGACTCTGATCGAACATCTGTCACCCACCCCCATCCGCATAACCCCATGGATTGACCTCACCCATCCATTTAACCTACAAATTAGAGACAGTAAGAGACATACTAGCCCAGTTATTATGAACACAATCTGGTACTTACCCCAATTTCCATATTTTGCAATCCGGATTCCTCAGAGCTGCAGACAGTCTTTTCACTCCTGAATCTCCCAGTTTATTGTTACTCAGGTTCAGATTCGTCAATGATTGGTTTGTACTTAAGGTGGAGGTAAGATAGTCAGCACATGAATCTGAGAGAGCATTATTATCCAACCTGAAGGTCAGAAACAGAAAACAATGGAAATCTGAATGAAATATAACAGGAATGAAATTGGACATGTACAATGTTAACCATAGGCAGCATTGCATTGTTTGCCCATGATTTGCACCTACTGCAAGAGATTTCAATATCAGGTGTTTCTACAACTACTGCAAATGTGCTTTTTCTGACTTGCATTCCTTTCAAGTCAATTAATATTCTCACTGTTTAATATTCATACGTTATTGATACACATAATATGAGGGATGATTTTATGCCCATATGTGCTCCAAATGTAAACGGCAACACAGATGCAAAATCTTATGAGAGTACGGAAGCCAGACTTTCACCAGCACAATCTCTTTTCCGGAACTTCTCCACCCCTCGGCAATGTTATAATGAAATGCCCATCATTAAAAACATTTAATTAATTTTAACAATATTCACAAACCTATCTGCTATATGATTACCCCTCACACAGTATTGAATACTCACTGATATAGTGTCATGTTGATGAGTTCACAACTTTCCAAAGATGGGAAACAGTTGAGGGAATCCCATTGCAGGTGCCAATGTATTGCCCCCAGGGGGACAGATACTTGACTACCAATTGGTACACGTTGGATTGGGGTTTCCATTACGTGTGGTGGAAAGCAGGTGAATGAGAGGAAATAACCATTGCCTTTAAAGTGAGGGGAACTTAACAGTGATTGGATGGGGAAGGGATAGAGTGGGAGGGATACCTAACAGTGATGAGCACAGGGGGCCACCTGTGATTCCGCCACTGTGTTTGTGACTGACAGTGAGAGGAAGAGAGATTCCCCAATACTTTTGCAGTAGGCAGTGGGGAAGAGCACCCGATACCTTGAAGGTGGAGGAAGTTATCTCTGTGCAGGTTGGGGTACCATTTAAAAGGTGGCACACTGCTCTCTGTGGAGCCAGCCTTGCTTGCTGCATTAAGCCTCACCTTGCCACACTGCCAGTATAAACTAAACTCCTGATTTTCTTTTTGTCAAGAGTGAATTGATCTGGTCTGAAAACTTGTCAGCGCATCTGGAGATATATATATGGGCGGAGGGCGTGAGACCGATAGCTCAGTAAGTAGTGGGATCAGAAGTGAGATGGGTGATAGAGTAAGTTTGGACGAGAAGAAATTCACCAGGGAGAAGGAGGTTCCGAGTGGACTAGGAGGTTTGGAGTGAGTCTGTTTTAATGCGAGGAGCATAACAAGTAAAAAAAAGTACATTAATATCATCATCTATTTACACACTTCCCCGAGAGACTCCCAAGGCTCATGATCCCTATTTTAAATCAGTTTTCTATACCCCTCCATTTCCATTCTGTTCATGTGCCCATCTAAGTATTTCTTAAATAACTCCAGAGTACCTGCCTCCACCACTTTACTTGGCAGAGCACTCCATACCCCCACCACCCTCTGTGTGAACAAATTCCCTCTAGCATCCAAATTATACCTTACCCCCCTCACTCTAAGCCCGTGACCCCTTGTGCTATTCGAGTCCATCCTAGGAAAAAGCTTAACCTTGTTTACTCTATCTATACCCCTCATAATCTTGTATACAATGTATATATAAATGACTTGGAAGAGGGAGTAGGCAGTGTGATCAGCAAGTTTGCTGATGACACAAAGATGGCTGGGCTTGTGGATAGTAAGGAGCAGTGTCGGGCAATACAGCAGGACACAGATAGGCTGGTAGATTGAGCAGATAAATGGCAGATGGAATTTAATCGTGATAAATGTGAAGTGATGCATTTCGGGAGAAAGAATGTAGTGGGGAGTTATATGATAAAGGGTAGACCTGTTAAGAGTATAGAAATGCAAAGGGATCTGGGGGTGTAGGTGAACAAGTCTTTGAAGGTGGCAGAACAGGTGGAGAAGGCTGTGAAGAAAGCTTATGGTATGCTAGCCCTTTATAGGAAGGGTTATAGAGTACAAGAGCTGGCCTTTAATGTTGCAGTTGTATAAAACATTGGTTAGACCTCATTTGGAATACTGCGTCCAGTTCTGGTCGCCTTACTATCGAAGGATGTGGAGACCCTGGAGAGAGTGCAGAGGAGGATGCTGCCTGGTATGGAAGGACTGGGTTATGAGGAAATGTTAGGTAAATTGGGGCTGTTTTCTTTAGAAAGACGGAGACTGAGAGGAGATCTAATAGAGGTATACAAGATTATGAAGGGTATAGATAGAGTAAATAGTAGTAAGCTTTTTCCTGGGTTGGAATCAAATATCACAAGGGGCCACATACAGGCTTAGGGTGCAGGGTCAAAGTATAATTTGGATATTAGACGGCAGTTTTTCACACAGAGGGTTCTGGGGGTATGGAATGCACTGCCAAGTAAGGTGGTGGAGGCAGGCACGTTGGAGTTATTTAAGAGATACTTAGGTACGCACATGCGTGAAATAGGGATGGAGAGATATAGTAGACTGAATTAAATAGATAATGAGCCTTGGGACATTCCTGGGAATTGCAAACGTTGTGCATGTTGTTGACATATTTCTCTTTTATCCTACAGGTACTTGGGTCCGCCTTGTTGTCCAACAAGGGGCATACATGCGATGGGTTGTGAGAGGGCTGCTCTTGGATTTTTTCAAGAGTAGCCTATTGCTTCATGTCGTTACTGTATGCTTAAACTGGACCAGTTGATGGGCAACACGACAGCTCAGTGACTATCACTGTTGCTGTGCAGATACAGGGATTTGGGCCTGTATCTGTGGAAGTTTGTGCATTCTTCCCGTGCTTGCATGGGTTTTCTCCGGGTGCTGCAGTTTCCTCCCACACCCCAAAAATTTACTCGCGGCATGGGTTCGTTAGGTCGAAGGATCTGTTTCCTGTGCTGTTTTGTTCTTTGTTTTCAGTCAGAACTTGACACTGACAAGTTATGGAGAAAATTACATCCAGCGATATTAACAATAATATTCTTTATATCACCAATAATGTTAGAAGTCAAGTTATAAACACAATTTTGAAAAAAAAATGGTGTTTACCTCAGTTTCTGGATTTTACAAACTGGATTCTTCAGTGCTCTACACAGTTGTTTCACTCCTGAATCTCCCAGGTTATTGTAACTCAGTCTAAACAGAAAAGTGAAAAACATGTTAAATGGCCTGAATTTTCATCATGGAGGTGAGAGACAGGAGCCAGGTTATTTCCAGGGCAGAACCCCGTCATCGGTTAATATGGAAGTTTGTGTGGGGATATCATTAGTTGGTATTGAGATGGGTTTCCTGTTCACTTAAAACCAGTGGAGGTGGGTTAGATGAAGTATGGACTCATTTGGACTCATGAGACTACCATCTCTGCTGGTTGCCTAAAGGAGAGAACTGCAGTTTGTGTCAAAATCTCATCAGCACCAGAGGGAACAGAGATGTCACCAGAGGCCTGTCACCTGTGGCAGGACATTCCCTTGCTTCATCAACATTAAACTAAAGGTCATAAGGGAGACAAGAGGGTCCTCTTCCCAAAAGCATTGGAAGAAGATCAGATCATTATGTAGCAGGGACTCTACCTTCACGGATACAGTAGCCATTCCCTACAAGTGGCTAGCCCCTTGAAGGATCAGTGAAGGAGGAGTCATGTGGCCCACTAGTTGAAAAGGAATGGAGTTGAGAATTGGCTGGGACATGTTGGGATTTACCCAGCAGTTAAAACATGGAAGTGAATAGGAAAATACAATTTAAAGCACTCTGTAAATAATTGTTTTTAGTTATGATAATTTTTTATATTTTATAAGTAGGCGAATCCTTGAAGCTATTACAAAAACAGAAAATACTGGAAAATCTCAGCAGGTCTGATAGCATGTCTGGAGAGAGGATGGAGTTGATTTTTTGAGTCTGGATGACTCTTCAACAAAGCTAAGAAAACTGGGAATAGGTTTTATTTGATTTGGTTTATTATTGTAACATGCATTGGTATACAATGAAGTATCGCTTCTTGCGTGCTATACAGACAAAGCATACCATTCGTAGAATACATAGGGGAGGAGAGAGTACTGTTATAGCCATAGCTAGGGTATAGAGAAAAATCAACTTATAAGGTAGGATGAGATGTATATATTGTTGCAAAGTGGTTTTGGGGCTTCTGGGGTTGGATAGGGGGCCAGCAGTAGATGGAGGCTAGGATAAGGTTGACAAACATGTCGTAGGAAGAAAGAAAAAGGGAACATAGATAGTGATGATCATAGTTAAGAAAGGTGCTGACAGTGGCAGATGAAGAGATCACAATACATTACTGGCAAAACAAAAGTAAGCATTGTATCAAAGAACAACCTAGAACAGGGAACAAGTGACCCTAGTGAGATGGGGTGGGTAGAAAGGGGAAATAATGGAAAGTGGGATAAAAAGGATAGAAAAATGAATCAATGGAAAAAATGAATATAAATGATAAGAATAAAAATGGGGTGAAGGTGGAGAAGAGAGTTCATAGTTTGAAGTTGTTGAACTCAATGTTAAGTCCAGAAGGCCTAATTGGAAGATAAGGTGCTGCTCCTCCCAATTGCATTGGGCTTCAATGGAGCATTACTGTAGGCCAAAGATGGATACGAGGGCAGGATGGTGTAAAAACGGCAAGTGACAGGAAGGTCTAGGTCCAGCTTGGGGACAGACCGAAGGTGCTCTGCAGTCTGTGTTTAATGCTCCAAGTAGAGCAGACCACATTGGGAACAGCAAATGCAACAGACTAGATTGGAGGAGATGCACAAGAAAAGCTGCTTCACTTAAAGAGATTGTTCTGACTTTTTGTCCATCACATTCCTGTCAATTTCCCCCTAGCCTCTATATCACTGACCCTTTACCCAGCCCTTACTGCTCCATAATCCCATCCACCCACCCCAACAACATGAATCCCATCCTAATTTCAGTTCTCAGCTCTGAAGAAGAGCCATCCAAACTCAAACCGTTAGCTGTCTTCTCTACTGTCCTTTCTCCACAGATGCTGTCAGACTTGAAATTTTCTAGCATTCTCTGTTTTTGTTTCAGATTCTAGCATTCACAGTAATCTGCCTTTACCTTGAAATTATTAAATTAATGAAGTAGAAACCAGCCACAATGAACAGATCAAAATGCTCTTTTTTTGGAAAATTAGAGCTGTTCAATTATTCTTATGAAAATGGGGTACAGTATGTAGATTGCTTAAAATTGTTTTTTCATGTACAGCCAATAGAAGGGGAGGAAAAGCAGAGAGTAATTTTATTAATTTTGTGCGGGACACAGACATAGTCTGATCTGAAGTTTTCCAACTCTGGATGCTGCTGATACCAAATACCTGGCAGTTTTAGAGTTATTTAAGGGACATTACCATCCTAAAGCACCAGTAATCTTAACACCGTTACAAGTTTAATTCAACTTGGACAGCCCCAGGGGAGACCATTGCAGCCTTTGTGGCAAGGCTAAAGAAGATTATAGAGCATTGTAATTTTAGGACTATGTTAAATGCTGTGCAAAGAGGTTGTTTATTATGTGGCATTAATGATGAACACATACAAAAGCAGCTTTTGGCAGAAGTCTATTTAAAAAAAGATGCTGCCGATTGCTTTAACCATAAAGAGAATGGAGGTGGGTGACCAGGAGTTACAAAGTACTCAGAGCAGCATACAGCCCATTAGCTACGGTGGAAAACCACAAGCAGCAGTTGCAGTAGGATTGAAGCACTGGACCAAACTTGGAAATGAATACTGGAACAAGAGAAGACCTTTAGAAGATTAAACTAACAGCCCAGGGTAGAGCAGAGTGTTGCAGATGTGATGGAAGCCAAGCTTTAGACATATGCAGACTTAGGGAGCCTCAATACTTTAGTTGCAGAAGGAAAGGATATTTGAGACATCAGTGATGTTTAAGCAAAGCTTGCCTAGCATTAGTAAATCAAATAGTATGGTTCCAGTATACCATATGAAAGATAGTCCTAAGGCACAACAGAAGGCATTGTGTGTCAATAATATAAAAATAGGCACAATGGCCTCAATCACTTATGCTATTGGGAAACAGAAGGGTATTATGGATGGAAGTGGACACTGAGGCCTCAGCCACCGTGGTGGGAATCAAATCTACTAGTACCTTTAAGAAGGGGATCACTCCCTGTGGTTAAAGGCAGGAACAAGGCTGACGGGATATGGGGGAGGTAATAAAGATAATAGGTACAATAATGACTCTAGTGAGCTAAAAATAGCAATCCACTCAACTGCTTTTAGGCAAGGGAGCTAATCAGAGACTGAGTTAAGTGAGGTGTGACTAGCTCCAAGAGATCGAATTAAATTGACTAGAAATTTTTAGTATCAAAAAATGGGGTCTGCACAAGATCACAAGTACCAAGATTGTAATTTTAGGATTACGTTAAATGCTGTGCAAAGAGGTTGTTTATTATGTGGTGTTAATGATGAACACATACAAAAGCAGCTTTTGGCAGAAGTCTATTTAAAAAAAGATGCTGCCGATTACTTTTTTCTAGCAAAAGTAATAAAAGGTGAGAATTCATGTGAGTTGGGAAGGCACCCCAACATTTTTCAGAGCTAGACCTTTGCATTATTAGAGAAAGTCAAAATGGAATTGAAAAGGCTGAAAGGGCATCGTCTAGAGTGATTTGCAGAATGGGTAACACCCATTCTACCAGTACTGAAGATAGATAAAACCATTTGCATCGGTGGGGATTACAAGCTGACTGGACCAAGCCACAAAGCTGGATAAATTCCCCATCCCCAAAATCTTAGGATCTACACAGAAAATTTAGGAAGTTAGATGTTTACAAAGTTAGACAATAATCATGACTATCAGCAGCTAGAACTGGACAATGTCCTTGAGGGAACATGTGACCATAAACACCAATAAGGGGCTGTATCAGTGCATGTTCTTGCTCTTTGGAGTTTCATCAGCATGTGCTAAAGAACCGTAGAGAGATTACTGCAATGCTTATGGTATGTCATCATGTACCTCAATAGCATTTGTAACAGGACCTACAGAAGAACACTTATCAAGTTGGGAAGAAGTGTTAAAGAGATTGAAGGAAACAGGAGGACACCCCAAGAGGGAGGAGTGCAACTGCCAGGCTAATGAAATGGCTTACTGGGTTATTGGGTGGATGCAGTCTTCGCATCCTATGGAGGGCAAGGCAAAAACAATCAAGGAGGTACTGACCTCTAAGAATACCTCGGAACTCAACTTGTTTCTGGGGATGGTTAACTATTATGGGTAGTTCCTTCCAAATCTGTCAACAATATTAGCTCCACTACATGCTTTGTGAAAAAAATACCAGAAATGGAAGGCATCACAAAAAGAAGCATTCAAACAGAACAAACAGGCGTTGCAGTCAGTGTGTTTTCTGATGTACTCTGACCACTCCCCCCATCCCTAAGAAGATAATATTAACATGATGCACCCCTATATGCTGTTGGGCCGTTTTATGCCACACAGTGGATAATGGGTTGGAGAGATTTGTCAGACATGTGTACCCTTACAGATGTAGAGAAGAACTATTCACAAATTGAGTGGGTCTAGCTGCCAGCTGTGGCATCAAAAAAAGTTCCATCAATTTCTACACAGCAGATATTTCACTTTAGTGATAGACCACAAACCACTTCTGAATTCATTCAAGGAAAATAAGATGATTCTACCAATGGCTTCAGCCTGGATACAGCTTTGGACATTTGACAGTTTATGAGCATATAGTTTGAGCGACCAGGGACACAAATAGCCAATGCAGATGGCTCGAGTTGTATTCCTCTGTCAAGACAGGTGCATCCCTCACACTACCAGTCGAAATAAGAATGGCATCAATTTTTTAGATACCTTGCCAGCGTCAGCTCAATGGATTAACTACTGGACTAACAGAAAACCATCATTGTTCAAGGTGACACAGATGTTATTGTATGGATGGCAGAATGAAAGAACTTCAGGAGTAAATGAATCTTAGCAATCAGGAAAGATGAGCTTAGTTGTGAGGATGGTATTATCTTCTGGGGTTCGAGAGTGGTATTCCCTGGATGAGAAACAGCATTATTACTGAAGGATTATATAGCACCCATTCAGGTGTGCCTGAAATGAAGAATTCATCGAGAAGCTATGTGTGGTGGCCTTGCATCAATGCTACAATTGAGACAGTGGTAAAGCACTGCAGTTAGTGTCAATTTCAGCAGAGGTCATCATCATTAATATTCTGGTAATTGGGTAATTTAGTTATTCTAAAGTGTAATAAGGGACTTAAAGGGAGAGGAATGTAGTAATTATCTCCTTTAAGGGACAGTTGCTGAGGAAAGAGTCATGTGACCTACTAATCTAATCAGGGGCAGTCAGGAACAGGCCAGAATGTTTTGAGACTTGTTGCACAATTGGACCCCAAACCAAAGGATGGAAATATCGTTTCAAGCACTCTGTTAATAGTTGTAATAAATTGTGTTTTGTAAACTAACAGTCGCACCAACCCTTGAAGTTGTTACATGGATCATCGCAGTTAGCTCCCTTTCTCACCAGCCTGTTTTTTCTCCAGTGAACTGCATCCTCAAGTATCCCATTTACCTCAAAAGCCACACCTCACTACAGCAAACTACCACAATAACAGACACTTGCCATAGGGGATTGGAAGGTAACCACCTGATTGGCTCAGACACTTCAGATGCCTGATGGCCAGTTCAACGGTTGTCCAATGAGCAAGTGATATTGGTTCTATCATTACTGTGCCTCTTTCCAGGGCTCCCACAGAGAGTTCAATAACATTGCTCCACGGGGTATCTGACATCCTCTATGGCTCATTGAAGATATTATGGCAGCAACAAAAAGTGTGTGCACGCAGGGAGGAAGTTTCTCTTTTCATAAAGATAGATTGCCTATAGAGATTTTCGAAATCCTTCATTTTGATGGAGCTTGCTAATGAGTCACTGAATGCCTTGATGGCCAAAGGATACAACTGATGATGTCCTGTATCAGGCAGAACCCATTGATCATGGAGGAACTCGATGTCCTTTGTCCCTGCAATGCCTGAATATCATTAAATTAAACTGCTGACAGCCCTGGCAAGGGGTTTTCCATGACTGCCAAGTGGAACTATTACTAATGTCCATGTCTTAAGGAGTTAGATGTGAAGCTGTTCTTGGGACACAAGATTGTGACCAGTGCTGTGACATCTTCAAAAATGAAGACACATATTTGTGTCTATTCTGACTGGAGAATTACAATCGGAGTGAGTTATATTGTGAAACTGTGCTAATGGCTGGTGTAAAATCCAGCCACCTGGATTTCATCTAACAAGGAAAGTTTATTCTATCCCGGTACAAATTCCTTGTTCTCCTAGTTTACAGGAGATGGGTATCACCCACATTTTTCTTCATTATCCAGCTCTACGTTTACTCCACGTATAGCTATTGCTATATTTTGAGGGAATATCCTCCCAATCTGTATAATTCATAATTAATAGAGTAAATTATTAATAATTTTTATTGAATTATTTATATCTGCACTGGTATTTAGCATGCTTAGAATATCAATTATTCTTATTTTCTTGTATGTGGATATAGGCTGGAATTCTCCGACGGACCCATGGCTGGGATTCTCCAGTGCCGCTGCCATGAATAGAGATATGGCTGAGTGCCTCATTCTCTGTTCAGGCTGGCAGCAGTAGCAGGGTGTGAGAGACTCAGGATTCCAGGCCATAGTTTCTTTCTTTCTCCATTTCATGGTCAAACTCTCAGTCAACGCCAAGTAAAACAAATAACCAATGCTAGTTGTTATAATTCTTAAATTTCCATGTAAAAATTTTACGTCTTACTTTGCAAACGTTTTTACAACTTTGCTCAAATTGGAAGGGTCTTTCCTTTTATAACATGATAAATCCTAACAGTGAATGTAATCAATATGGGACCAAACAAGTGGATACCTCAACTCCTGGCATTTGTGCAGAATAGGTACCAGCCTCTCGAGTCCTTCACACTGAATGAGGCATTCACTTAGATCAAGGTGTTTTATTGCATCACAGAGTCTAATGACATGAGACAGGATTGCACAGTCAAGCGGAGTCAGTCGCAATTGACTAAATGTCAGTATTTTCACAGATCCCACTGTGGCCTGAGCCAGTGCTTTATTCTGAGATTCAAATAGGTAGTGGAATGTGTTCAGAAGGTTCCTTTTACCAGCCACGCAATCTGTGCTTCGAATCTGCCCTATAACAGTCTCCTTCACCCAGTCAATCACTTGGCAGGTTGCCTGATAAAGAAATCGACCCAGAAACTCCTCCAGGGGCCAAGTTGACTGTGGGGAGGAGAGACCAGCAACAAAACGGAGAAATATCTCAAATCTCCCATCTTCCTTGCTGTGGGCTTCCCTGAGAAGTTTTTGAATATCCTCAGGATCAGAAGTCAGGAATTGCGCAAGTGCAGCTACGAATTCCTGGATGGTAAGGTGTGGGAATGTATAAACTACATTTTGGGCAGAATAATCTCTCTCCAAAAGTTCCATCAGGAACCCAGACAGGAACTGGGAAGGTTGCAGATTGCACTTGATCAAATCTCCATTCCTAAACACAATCTTCTTCTCAGAGATTCCTGTGAAGGCCATCTCACCAAGCTTCAGTAACATATCACGGGGGTTTTCAATCTCTCGGCCATGGTTTTTCAGAATGTTGTAAATATAGTAGGAATATAGTTGGGTGACAGTCTTGGGACCTTGCTGCTGTTTCTTGTTTTGTTGTGTGAAGAAAGGGCCCAATGACAGACCGAGGATCCAGCAGTAGGAAGGGTTGTAGCACATGGTATACAGGATCTCATTCTCCTCCAAGTATTTGGAAACAGCTGCTGCCACTGCCTGATCTTCAAAAAACCTTTTGAAGTATTCCTTCCGTTCATCACCAACAAATCCCAGGATTTCAGCCCAGATACTGATCTCAGCCTTTTCCAATAAACGCAATGCAACAGGGCGGCTGGTCACTAGCACGGAGCACCCTGGGAGCAGCTTGTGCTGTATTAAACTGTACACAATGTCAGACACTTCACAGCAACATTCAGGATCTGTGCACATGGACTCAGGTTCTGTATTTCTCCGATTGTCAGCAAAATTGATCTTGTCCTTGAATTCATCCAGACCATCGAATATAAACAGCAATCCCTCTGGGTTTTTCCAGAGCTCTCCCATAACATTCCCAAAGTAAGGATACTGATTCAATATCAGATTCCTCAGATTTATTCTACAGTTAATTATGTTCAAATCACGGAATTTAAAACTGAAAACAAATCTAAAGTGTGGGTATATTTTCCCAGTAGCCCAGTCATAAACAATCTTTTGTACTATTGTTGTTTTTCCAATCCCTGCGACTCCACTCACTGCTGCTGAACTCCCAGATTTGGATATTTTCCGGGAAAAACTGCTCTGGAACAACTGATCAGTTTGGATTGTTTCCAGTTCTTTCCGGAGATGTTTCCTTCTCCACTCTTCATGGTCTCGGCCTCTTGCCAGTAGTTCATGTTCTACAAGTGTCCGATCTCGAACACTAGAAATGACAGTTAGCTCAGTGTATCGATCAACCAGCTGGAAAATCTTAACTTTCTCCTTTATTAAGATAGTATTCACTCTCAGTGTTTCAGTTTGTACTCGGAGTGTCTCCTTGTGTTTCTGTTGAACATCTTAAATTAGAACAATATTAGTTGTATTAACGTAATATTGAGAAATATTTACTATCTCAATGAATAAATTTAATTCAGTTTGTGCAGAAATTAACATTCTTATCTTCCAAACCTCATTTAACATTTTCAAACAAATTTAAAATTCTCATTTACTTTAATCATTACTTAACATGGAGATTTTACAAAAATGATATTTTCCCTCTGAAGAGTAATACCTTCCAACCTGTCCATACTATAGACATCTCATTACTAAACTACAAGGATCTGGCTTATATAACAGTAGATGTACTAGTTGATCAATTTGTGGAACCATGTTAATCAGTAGCCTAAATGATAAATTCAAGAGGAATGATATTATTCTTGCTGAGTCCCAGAGCTGTTGTATCCTACCTTCAGCAGATTATCTTTGATAAAAACAAAATTATGGATCTTGGAATCTGAAACAAAATCACAGCACATCTGACAGAGATGTGAGGAGAGGACAGCCACCATTTTGAGTCTTGGTGACCCTTTGTCAGAGAAAACAGCAAAGAAGATTAGCAGAGAATAATACTATTGGGGAGAGTATGGATTTGGACAAAGGGAATGTAAATGAGAATACAGAAGACACTAAGTGTCCATTAAGTGATCAAAACGTGAGAATGGCAGAACACATTGTTAAAAGAGTGCCTGAGGAATGTGGCAGTTGCACTGAAAGGGGGTAGGATGGGAGAGTGTGAAAAGGAGAATAGCTGGAATGGAGAAGTGGAAGATAGAAGTGAAGAAGAAAGATGATAAAATGGAAGAATGAGATGAAATGAAATGGAATAAAATAAAATGGAAATGGAGTGAAGGTAGAGGAGCAAATTCATCCTCTGAAGTTGTTGAAATCAATGTTCAGTCCAGAAGGCTGTCAAGTGCCCAACTGGAAGATGAGGCGCTGTTCCTTATGAGGGGTATAGATAGAGTAAACAGGGTTAAGCTTTTTCCTAGGATGGACTCGAATAGCACGAGGGGTCACGGGCTTAGGGTGAGGGGGTAAGGTATAATTTGGATGCTAGAGGGAGTTTTTTCACACAGAGGGTGGTGTGGGTATGGAATGCACTGCCAAGTAAAGTGGTGGAGGCGGGCACTTGAGTTATTTAAGAAATACTTAGATGGGCACATGAACAGAATGGGAATGGAGGGGTACAGAAAACTGATTTAAAATAGGGATCATGAGACTTGGGAGTCCCTGGGAAGTGTGTAAATAGATGATGATATTGATGTAGAACATAGAACATAGAACATTACAGCGCAGAACAGGTCCTTCGGACTTCGCCGCCCAATTAAGAAAAAGCAATGACCCTCTAACCTAAATCATTCCCTTTTCATCCATAAACTTATCTACTAACCCCTTAAACGCCACCAAACTTGGCGCATCTACAACTGCAGCAGGCAGGGCATTCCATACCCTTACCACTCTCTGGGTAAAGGACCTACCTCTGACATCTGTCCTATAACTATGTACTTGTTTTTATCCTACAGGTGCTTTGGTCCACCTTGTTGTCTAACAAGGGGCATACACGCGATGGGTCGCGAGAGGGCTGCTCTTGGATTTTTTTTTGAGAGTATCCTAGTGCTTCACGTCGTTAGTGTACGCTTGACCCGGACCATTTGATGGGCAACACGACAGCTCAGTGGCTATTGCTGTGCTGTGCAGATACATGGATTTGGGCCTGTGTCTGTGGGAGTTTGCGCATTCTCCCCGTGCTTGCATGGGTTTTCTCCAGGTGCTCCGGTTTCCTCCCACATCCCTTAGATGTGCTCTTAGGCTAATTGGCAAAACAAATTCTCCCTAAATGGTCTCAAATTTGGTTTTTAATCCATAGATCTATAAACATGGACAGGGATCGCGGGTAGACTTGGGAACATCGGGGTGGCGGCGCGGGCTCGTTGGGCCGAAGGACCTGTTTCCTGTGCTGTTTTGTTCTTTGTTCCTTCAGTCTGTGTTGGGTTCACTAGAATGTTTCAAAAGATCAAGGACAGGCATGTGGACAGGACAGAGGGTGGTGTGGTGTGTTGAAGTGGAAAGCAACAGGAAGGTCTGGGTCCTGCTTGCAGATGGACCAAAGGTGTTCAGCAAAGTAATGACCCAGTCTAAGTTTGTTCTCTCCAATACAGAGTTGACTACATTGGGAGCAGCAAACGTAATAGATATTGAAGGAAGTGCATGTGAAGCATTGCTTCACCTTAAAGGGGTGTTTAGGACCTGGGACAGTGAGCAAGGAGAAAGTAAAAAGGCAGGCAATACTGCTTCTACAATTGCACGGGAAGATACTATTGGCAGCAGGTGAAGTGTTGGGTATGTTGGACGAGTGGACTAGGGTGTCCCGAGAGAGTGATCCCTGCAGCTGGGAAGATGAATTGAGTAATGGTATCATGCCGAAATTGTTAGAAATGGCAGAGGGTGATCCTTTGAATGTGGAGACTGATGGGGTGAAAAGCGAAGACAAGAGGGATCCTACCCTGGTTCCAGGTGGAAGGGGACGGAGTGAGAGCGGCGGTCGAGGGATAGATTGGACGCGGTTGTGAGCCCTGTCAACCATAATGGGTGGAAAACCACAATTGAGAAACCATTATTTTGGAAAGCATCATCATCTGAACCAATATGACAGTGTTGAAGGAACTGAGAGAATGGAATGGAGCTCTTAAAGGAGGTGGAGCTCTTAAAGGAAGTAGAGTGTGAAGAGCCATAGTCAAGCTAGTTGTGGGAGTTGGTGGGCTTGTAATGCATACTAGTGGACAGTTTATCACCAGAAATGGAGACAGAGGTCAAGGAAGGGAAGAGGAGTGTCAAAGATGTGCGAGGGCAAGGTTCAAAAGAGATGTATGAGGCAGTTTTTTTTTTATATGCAGAGAATGGTGGGTGCCTGGAACTCATTGCCAGAGGAGGTGGTGGAAGTGGATATGGTAGTGACTTTTAAGGGGCATTCTGACAAATACATGAATGAAATGGGAACGGAGGGGTACGGTCCCCGGAAGCATAAGGGGGTTTAGTTAAGTTGGGCAGCATGGTTGGTGCGGGCTTGGAGGGCTGAAGGGCCTGTTCCTGTGCTGTAATCTTCTTTGTTCTTGGATGAACCACAGGAAGGTAACAGAAGGGTGGAAATTGGAAACAAAACTGATAAATTTTTCTAGGTCTAGACAAGAGGATGAAGTGGCAATGAAACAGTCACTGATGTACCGATAAAGGAGTTGTGGGAGGGGTCCAAATTAGGACTGGAACAGGAAGTATTCCACATATCCCATAAAGAGACAGGATAACTGACGCCTATGCAGGTGCTCAAAAATCACACCTTTTATTTGGCGGAAGTAAGACAAGTTAGAGGAAAAATTGTTGACAGAGGTTATTTTTGATATTGCGTGCATACTGGAGAGAAACATTAATGAATGGAGAAGATTTGTACTGTTATTCATTCAGGCTGTGGAAAGGTTATCTGAATTATTGTAGTACAAACTCATTGATTCTTTCTTATAAGAAGTCATGCCATGTTACTGATTAGAAATAGATATGGAATACCTATTCACTTCCCTCAGTTATAACATAGAACTGAAAAAAAAAATCACAATTCATTTCAACAATTTACCAATTACAATGCATTGATTATTTTTGCTCCTACTTTCCTAAAATAGTTTTGGGAAAATGAAAACATGTTTATTTTAGTTATATTGGGCTTTAAAACAGCTGTAAATTAAAGGATTATTCTTGGCAATGAAAGAGAGAACACTCTTTTACTCCATTAGGAAAGAAGTAGTTTTCCAGTCATCCTGAATATTCCCTTTTCCTCATATTTCTCAATGTGAAGATGCTGGTGTTGCACTGGAATGGGCATAGCAAGAAGTCTAACAACACTAGGTTAATGTCCAATGGGTTTATTTGGAATCATAAACTCCAAAAGCTTGTGATTCCAAATAAACCTGTTGAACATTAACCTGATGTTGTGAGACTTCTTACCTTGCCTAATATTTCTCCACAGACAAATGTTTATTTGATGTTCTCATTTCAGACCTAAGATTTTATGATAATCGTTCTGTAGTGTGAAGTAACATTTTAATCTCTCAGACTTCACTATTTTCCCTATAATTGAAAATGGGACAAATCAGAGCCAGGAAATTACAAACCTAACTGCCTGACATTTGTTATTAAGTAAGTGCCCAGTCCTGCTTGGTGCCACACTACACTGAAACTATGAATCCATTAGAGTATGTTGAAAAAGTTCACAAGAATAGCTCCAGAGAGGAAAAGTTTTTATTACAAAAATAACTTAGAAAATTTGGGACTGTGTTCCTTAGGAAAGAGAAGATTTAGAGAAGATCTGACAGAAATTTTCAAAATCATGAGGGGTCAGATTAGTTATAGAAAAATTGTTCCCTCTGGTGGAAGGAGCAAGAATGAGATGGTAGAGATTTCAGATAATTGACGAGAAACAACAGTAACATGAGGAGAAACATTTTCATACAGCAAGTAGTCAAGATAGGTAAGTGCTGCTTGAAAGTACATTGGAGACAGATTCATTGAATGCATTCAAGAGATGATTGGATTATTATTTGAAAAGAAAGAATCTGCAGGGTTACAGGCAAATGACACTCAGTGATTTCTCATTCAGTAAGCCAAGCAGACACAACAGTTCAAAAGGTTTCCTTCCATGAATCATAGAATCCTTACAGTAGAGAAGGAAGCCATTCGACCCATCGAGTTTGCACCAACCACAATCCAGGCTCTATTGCCGTAACCTTGCATATTTACCCTGCTCCTCGTCCTGACATTTAGGGTCAATTTACCATGGCCAATCAACCTAACCTGCACATCTGTGGACCATGGGAGGAAACTGGAGCATCTGGAAGAAGCCCACGCAGGCACGGGGAAGAATGTGCAAATTTCATACAGACAGTGACAAGAGGTCAGAATTGAATTTGGGTCCCTGGTGCTGTGAGGCATCAGTGCTAACCAATGTACTACCGTGCCACACCATGTGCTCCAACAATTGTGATTCTATATTGGGAGTGATTCTCCCAACTACCCGAACCTCAGCTAGGATCCAACCTAGACCTATGATCTTTATATTTGCATTAACAAGCTGGACAAAGGTGTTATGTGTACGGTAAATAAGTTTGCAGATGACAACCTCTGTACAAGACGATAGCACGTGATCAAAACCAACGAATAACTTAGGTATGCTACAACATTGGACACATATGGACAAATATGTTTCCTTTTAGAGACATATAACTCATTAAATATCGGTCAACAAAAAAATACAAACATAATTTTCAAGGAGGAATATTGATACACAAGAGGAAAAAAAAAAATTGGTGTTATTGTGCATCAATCACTGAAAGTTCATGATTATTGCGGAAAAGCTGTAGCTAAAGTTTACAAAGTTTTGGGTATGTCAGTAGGACAAACTAGCATTAAACAAAGAACAGTCTACCTATGCTGGTCAGACTGCAGCTGCATTCTATGCACAATTTGGTTACTCACATATACGAGCTGGAACAACTAAAGAATTTATTCCTTAGAAAAGCTCAACTATTCAAATAGGCTCAAGGATCTTGGTTTACTTACTTTCGTAGAAACATAGAAAACATAGAATAGAAGACCAGTAAGCTTTTTGGCCGTTTGAGCTTCCACTCCATCTAATCTTTCTGAATTTTATATAACTACGAGATTCCCTCACCCTGCCTTATTGTTTTAAACTCTTGAGAATATAATACTAACTGACTCGATTTCTCCTCATTGATTCCTGAGATGATGGGATGGCTGTATCTAGTAAACACTAACTGCACTCCCTCCATACCAAGGATGTCCTTCCTTAGATGAAGAGGCCAAAACTGCACATAATATTCCAGGCATGGTTTCAAAAAGGCCCTGTGGCAAGACATCCCTGCTCCTCTATTCAAATCCTCTCACTATGAAAGCCAACATACATTTGCCTTCTTCACCACCTGGTGCACTGATATGTTTACATGGTGTACACGGGCACCCAGGCTTCATTGCTATTCCCCTCTCTCAACTATCATCATTCAAACAATAATCTGCCTTCTTGTTTTTGCTAGCAAAATGTGTAACCTTACATTCATCCATATTATGTTGTATATGCCATACATTTGCCCATTTATTTAGCTTGTCCAAATCATCCTCATCTAAATCGTTAATACATATTGTGAATTGCTGGTTCCTAGCACTGATGCCTGCACTACTCGACCAGCCACTGCCTGCCACCTGGAAAAAACCTTCTTATTCTGACACTTTGTTTCCTGTCTAGCAAGAATACTCTATCCTCAATATACTAACCTCAATCTCAAGCATCTTAATTTTACACATGTAACCTCTTGTGTGACTTGCCAAAATTCTGAAAGCCCGAACAAACCGCATCTAATAAGAACATAAGAAATAGGAGTAGGCTATCTAGCCCTTCAGGCCTGCCCCATCATTCAATAAAATCACAGTTGATTGTTAGTGGATCAGCTACACTTTCCCACCTACTCCTTATAACCCTTAATTCCCTTGTCTATCAGAAATCTATCTACCCGTATCTTAAACATATTCAACAAGGTAGCGTCCACCACTTCAATGTTCAGAGAATTCCAGAGAGTAACCATCCTTTGAATGAAGAAGTTCCTCCTTAACTCTGATTTAAACTGACCATTCCCCCACCCCCGCTTATTTTGAGGCTGTGTCCTCTAGTTCTGGTTTCCTTTGTAAGCGGAAAGAATCTCTCTACCTCTATCCTACCTAGCCCCTTCATTATCTTGTAAGTCTCTATAAGATCCTCCCTCAGCCTTCTAAACTCCCACGAATACAGGCCCAGTCTATTTAATCTCTCCTCATAAGCTAACCCCCTCATTTCCAGTATCAGCCTGGTGAACTTTCTCTCTACTCCATTCAAGGCCAATATATCCTTTCACAAATAAGTAGACCAAAACTGCACACAGTATTCCAGTGGCAGCCTCACCGGTACCTTGTACAGTTGCAGAAAATCTCCCTACTTTTATATTCTATCCCCCTCGTTATAAAGGCCAACATTCCATTTGCCTTCTTGATCATCTGCTGCACCTGCAGACTCAGTTTTTGCTGATTTCCAGTCCCTCTGCACAGTGGCATGCAGCAACTTTTCACCATTTAAATAATATTTCACTCCATTATTATTTCTTCCAAAGTGGATAACCTCACATTTGCTAATGTTATCTGCCAGGTCTTTGCCCACTCACTCAGCCTATCCAGATCTCTCTGCAGACTTTCCGCGTCTGTACACAATTCACTTTTCCACTCATCTTTGTGATATCAACAAATTTTGTTACCCTACACTCGGCTCCCTCCTCCAGATCCTCAATGTATATGGCAAAAAATTGAGGTCCCAGAACAGATCCCTGCGGCATGCCACTAGTCACTAACTATCAACCAGAATAGCACCCATTGATTCCAACTCTCTGCTTCCTGTCACATAGCCAATCCTCAATCCATACTAACACTTTATCCCCAACTCCATGTACCCTAACCATCTGCAGCAACCTTTTGTGAGGCATCTTATCGAACACATTCTGGAAATCTAAAAACATCACATCCACCAGTTTCCCTCCATCTACCGCACTAGTCACATCTTCATAAAAATCCAGTAAATTTGTTAAACACGACTTGTCCTTCATGAAACCGTGCTGCATCTATTTGATCGAACCATTCTTTTCTAGGTGTCCTGCTATTTCTTCTTTAATGGTGGATCCTAGCATTTTTCCAACTACAGACGTTAAGCTAATTGGCCTGTGCTTATCTGCCTTTTATCTGCTACCTTTTTTAAACAGTAGCGTACAGTAACTGTTTTCCAATCCACTGGCAATTCTCAGAGTCCAGTGAATTTTGATAAATAATTACTAACGCATGTGCTATTACTTCTGCCATTTCTTTCAAAATCCTGGGATGCATTTCATCAGGTCCCGGATACTCGTTTACCTTCAGTCCCATTAGTCTATGAAGCACTACCTCTCTACTAACAGTAATTGTATTAAGGACCTCATCTCCTACCAACCCTCTATCTTCAATATTAGGTAAGCTAATATTGTGTCCTCCTCTGTGAAGGCCAATTCAAAAAACTTATTTAAAGTCTCAGCCATTTCCTTGTTTCCCACCATTGAATCCCCCCTCTCCTCTTCCACGGGTCCAATATTCACTCTAGCCACTCTCTTCTTTATATATTTGTAAAAACTTTTATTATCTTTTTTATATTTAGAGCTAGTTTAGTTTCATACCCATCTTTCCTTTATCGTTTTCTTAGTCAGGCATTCTTTGTAGTTTTTTAAATCTTTCCCAATCTTGTAATTCCCCACTATTTTTAGCCGCAATTTTTAATTTAATACTCTCCTTTACTTCCTTTGATATCCACAGCTGGTTATCCCTTTTCTTACTGTCCTCCTTTATCTCTGGAACATATTTCTGCTAAGTACTGTAAAAGATCTCCTTAAAAACATCCTCCACTGTTCCTCAGCTGTTCTACCAACCAGTCTGTGCCCTCAATCTACATTTTGGCCTTCATCTTATCATACTCCCCTCTGTTCAAGCAGAAGACACTGGTTTTGGACACTACTTTCTCATCCTCCATCTGCATCAGGAATTCAACCATATTGTGATCACACATCCCAAGAGGATCCATCACAAGAAGATCCCTAATTCTACCTGCCTTGTTACACAGTACCAGATCTAAGATAACTCATTCCTTCGTAGGTTCCATTACATACTGTTCAAGGAAACTATCCCAACAGCATTTCAAGAATGTTTCCTCAAGCCCACCACGCCCAACTTGAGTCAACCAATCAATATGCAGGTTAAAATCCTCCATAATTATCACCATTCTGTTTTTGCACGCATCAATTATTTGCTTGTTTACAGCCTGCCACACCTCAAAATTATTATATAGGGACCTACAGACCACGCCCATCAGTGACTTTCTCTCCTTACTATTCTTTATCTCTACCCACAACAATCGCATGCTTTGCTCTTTGGACCTATATCTTCTCTTACTGCTGCCCTGATATTATCCTTCATTAACAGAGCTATTCCACCCCCTTTTTCTTCCTGTCTATCCTTTCTAAACGTCTGATACCTCTGGACATTCAGTTCCCAGTCCCGGTCACCCTGCAATCATATTTCCATAATGGCCACCAGATCAAACCATTTATGCTGATTTGTGCCATCAACTCAGTCACTTTGTTTCGAATGCTTAGTGCATTCGGATAAAGTGTCTTTATGCCAGCCTTTATCTGGACGAGATGTGTAGAAACGCAATTCCTTTAATTAGTGGAATGTCCTCAACATTAACCTGCGCTTATACTGTTTTCTGTAATTCCTTCTACCCTTGCACCCTCGCCTCCACTAATTAGTTTAAAGTTCTATCTACAGTCCCAGTTATACAATTTACCAGGACTCTGGTCCCAGCACATTTCAGACGAAGTCCATCCTATCTGAACAGGTTCTGTCTGCTCCAATACTGTGCCAATGCCCCATGAATTTGAACCCATTCCTCCCACACCAATTCTTGAGCCACACATTCATCTCCTTAATCCTATTGATCCTGTGCCAATTTACGTGTGGTTCAGGTAGTAATACAGAGATTACCACCTTGTTGGTTCTGCCTTTTAATTTGGTTCCTAGCTTTTCATCCTCCCTTAGTTCCTGTTTTACTTATGTCATTGACACCTACATGAACCACAATAACTGGATTCTTACCCTCTTACTCCAAGTTCCTCTGCTGCCCAGATGATCTATCCTGGACCTTAGCACCAGGCAGGCAACACAACTTCGGGATTCTTTAAATTTGTCACAAAGAACAGTGTCTATGCCCCTCACCACAATATCCCCAATTACCACTACATTTCTCTTTACTTCTTCTGCTTCAATCACTCCATGCACCACTGTACGTGGGCAGTTTGCTCATTCACCTTGCAGTCCTCGTTCTCGTCCACACTGGGAACAAGAAGCTCAAACCTGTTGTACAGATTCAGGGGCTGAGGCTCTCGGGACTCCACTTCCTGTACCTGACTCTCCACCTTCCTCCTCCCAATGGTTCCATAGAACATTACAGCGCAGTACAGGCCCTTTGGCCCTCGATGTTGCACCGGCCAGTGGACCCTCTAACCTAAACTATTCCAATATCATCCATATGCCTATCCACCGACCATTTGAATGCCCCCAAAGTAGGCGAGTCCACAACTGCTGCAGGCACAGCATTCCACACCCTCACCACCCTCTGTGTAAAGAACCTGCCTCTGACATCTGTCTTATAACTACCACCTCTTAATTTAAAGTTATGTCCCCTCGTGTTGGTCATCACCATCCGAGGAAAAAGGCTCTCACTATCCACCCTATCCAATCCCTTGATCATCTTATACGCCTCAATTAGGTCACCGCGTAACATTCTTCTCTCTAATGAAAATAACCTCAGGTCCCTCAGCCTTTCCTCATAAGGCCTTCCCACCATACCAGGCAACATCCTGGTAAACCTCCTCTGCACCCTTTCCAATGCTTCCACATCTTTCTTCTAATGCGGCGACCAGAACTGTACGCAATACTCCAAGTGCGGCCGCACCAGAGTTTTGTACAGTTGTAACATAACCTCTCGGCTCCTAAATTCAATCCCTCTACCAATAAAAGCTAACACACCGTACGCCTTCTTAACAACTTTATCAACGTGGGTGCCAACTTTCAAAGAGCTATGTACTTGTACCCCAAGATCCCTCTGCTCGACAACACTATTAAGGGTCCTTCCATTAGCCCTATATTTCATATGCCTGTTATTCCTACCAAAGTGAATCACATCACACTTATCCGTATTGAATTCCATTTGCCACCTCACGGCCCAGCTCTGCAACCTATCTATGTCCCTCTGCAAACTGTAACATCCATCCTCGCTGTCTACAACTCCCCCCACTTTGGTATCGTCAGCAAATTTACTAATCCAACCCTCTACACCCTCATCTAGGTCATTTATAAAAATGACAAACAACAGTGGCCCCAAAACAGATCCTTGAGGTACACCACTTGTAACTGCACTCCAGGTTGAATATTTCCATCAACCACCACCCTCTGTCTTCTATCAGCTAGCCAATTCCTAATCCAAACTGCTAAATCACCTTCAATCCCATGCATCTGCACTTTCTGCCGTAGCCTACCATGCGGAACCTTATCAAACGCTTTGCTAAAATCCATATACACTACATCAACTGCCTTACCCTTATCTACCTCTTTGGTCACCTCCTCAAAAAACTCAATAAGGTTTGTGAGGCCCGACCTCCCCTTCACAAAACCGTGCTGACTATCCCTAATCAATTTATTTCTCTCTAGATATTTATAAATCCTATCCCTTATAATTCTTTCCAAGACCTTGCCCACAACAGAAGTCAGGCTCACCGGTCTATAATTTCCAGGATGGTCCCTACTCCCTTTTTTGAACAAAGGGACAACATTTGCCATCCTCCAGTCTTCCGGCACTATACCTGTAGCCAACGACGACATGAAGATCAAAGCCAAAGGCTCTGCAATCTCCTCTCTAGACTCCCAGAGAATCCTAGGGTAAATCCCATCTGGCCCAGGGGACTTATCAATTTTCATACCCTCAAGATTCGCTAACACCTCCTCCTTATGAACCTAACCTATATAACCTCCCTTCATCAACTGTACTCAATTTATCCTCAAAGAATTCAGCACGTTTATCAAGCATGATTGTCCTCTCGTAAATCCATGCTCTGTTCAATCCCGCTACTATTTTCCAAGTGCTCTGCTATTAAATCTCTTAAAATGGCCTGTATCATTTTCCCCATGACTGATATCAGGTTTATAATTCCTTGTTTTTTCTCAGCCATCCTTTTTAAATAGTGGGGTTACATTAGACATTTTCTAATCTGTAACAACTGTTCCAGCGTTTACAGAATCCAAAATGCATGTCTTAGAGGGATTAGCAGGGTCAATACGTGGGATTACTGGGATAGGCCTGGTGGGATTGTTGTCAATCCAGATTTAATGAGCCAAATGGCCTCCTTCTATAGGGACTCTATGATTCTAAAAGACGACCACCAATACAACTACTTCCTTAAGTACTCCAGGAATTGGATCACCAGATTCTGAAGATTTATTGGCCTTCAATCCCATCAACTTCTGCAACACCATTTCCCTACTAATTCTGATTTCCATCAGTTCTAACTTTTCATGAAACCCTGTGTTCCCTAAGATTTCTGATACATTACTTGGGCTCTCCTACGTGAAGTCAGAAACAAAATATATATTTAGATAATCAGGTGTTTCTTTGTTGTCCATTATAAATTCCTTTGTTTCTGACTGTACTTTGATCTCCATTGCAAACTTCCCTGTCCCTGTATTTTGAAATAGCACAGATTTACAGAAGTCTACTAAACACGTAACTGAATGGATACAATCTCTATTGATTGATTATTCCTGCTTATTACTTTGGAACACATTGAACGTTCAGTATTTGGAGTGTCTTTTCAGTTGCTGTAGTAGTTGTTGATTCTATAAGGGGAGCTGGATCAGCTCTTGTTTGCAACAGTGTCATACATGTAGAACATAAGTGGGTTATAAATGATAACTTACTGATGGAATCAGAGAATAAATTACAGAGAACAATTTTCCATATTAGCTCTGGACTTTTTCATTTGTGTCTTAACTGGAATATTGTATGGTCCCTCAGAGTGACAAGATGGGAGAGTAGGAGGCAGATTCGGAACAAATGGTTCGCTATGATGGTTCAGCCTTTGCACTGAGTGACTAGCTTCTTCTGTGATCTTCTTGTTCAGCACTTTGATTTGTTACACTATGCATAATATCTCAGGGTGCAGAGAACAATTAATACTGGCTCGAGGTCCTGTTGTTTACTCTGAGCTACAGTGTTTACGTGCCACATGGAAGGTTTATATTAAGATTCACAGCACAGAATAAAGCATCAGAAGTAATAACGATCAACAACTGGATTAAGTTAAAAACAGAATGTCTACATATTTACAATATATAACAAAAGTCATATCATATGAGTTAAAATTTGAATACACACATAGTTGAGAATCAATGACACATTGTAACTATGTTCAACCCTGAATCTCATCATTTGATTTTCTGATTCACAGAAACTGATAACCTCTTAAAAAAGGATTCCAATCATTCAGGTTCTCAGAAGTTAAACTGTTTGAAATTTTCATTACCTTACCTTTCAGGTGACTGGATATTTCAGGTAAAGCTTGTGTGAAGTTTTTATAACCAAGTGGTTCAGAACCTGTTTAAAACAATCAACTCTTATGAAATCAGATGTGTGCAACATTGTAGTAAAATCTGCAGTGATTAAATCTGAAATTGAATACAGTGCGTGATTTTACTGTACCAAATTTCTGTACTTCTTTCAGTATTTTGTCCAACTTTGGCACCCCATAGTGCATTTTCGCAAAGGATTCCCACATCACTCTTCGGGCCTGTGATCCTTTCTCCATAACCAGCTTTAGGAGAAGTTTGGAACTGTCCTTCCGGTTTTCTTTCTCTACGAGTTCAGTGATTTTCTGTAAAGAATAAAAATGAATATATTGAGGAGCGGAGTGGAAAATAAACACAGAATGAAAAGGATCTATTCAGTGAGGTGGATTTCCCACTGGTTCCAAGCACAGCAAACAGTCACCGAGCTGAGTCCTGATCCATAATGAAGATGAACTGAAAATTCGCTTCACATCTCCCTTTTCAGTTAATAACTGTGAATAACTCAACTAGAAATCTGAAATACATTTTGAGGAGAGTGAGAAATCATTGAGTATCTCTAGTCATTTTAATACGATTAGATTTTCTGTCCAACATGATGTCAGATTATGGGTTGACAAAATGATCCGCTTAATTCGCACATTTACTTTCTGCTGGCACACTTTCGTTATTTACCTACAAATAAACAGTGGTGAATCAGAACTCAGATGTTAGGAAGAGAAACTCAGGTCCTGAAGCCATTTAAACAGAAGAATAGGAATTGTAAACTGAGAACTGCCTAGGAATTTACCACCGTCCAATCCAAAAAATGTCAGGAGAATCGGACATAAGTGGTGAAAAATCCAATCACTTCAGTAATCCTTTCCTGCTAGTAACTGAAATGGCAGAAACACAATTTTATTTCCAAATTTGCTATGAGCAGAAAACTCGTTAGCAGTGGAAAGTGAATAGATCTCAGGAAGGGAGCTTTAGATAGTGGTTGCATAGAGGCCAGAGTAATGGAGTTCAGTGGCATAGTGGTTTGCAAATTGTACAATTTGCAAGGATAGAAATATTTATCAGGATATTTAAGTAGAAAAATGGGAATTTTCCAGTCAAGGCATCCCAGGGAGCCAGAATAGGTTTGAGAGTTTCCCAGGACCTGGCTGGGAAACAAGATAACGGTCACAGAATTTGAAAACATGGCCCAGCAGAAGGGCATTGGAATAGTAAAATCTCACAGTGATATAGATGCAAATTAAAGTTATGCAGGACGGTTGCTGAGGTATGGATAGAAATTTGTATTATCCCATAGAAGTAGGATATTTTTGGAATGCGAAGTATGTGGGAAATGGAATTCCGTTTCAAACTGGACATCAAAATTGCAGATAGTCTGTTTAGCTATAGATAGCAGCATGGGAAAGGAATACAATCAAATGCTAAAATAATAGAGTTCATGATGGGAATAGCAGACAATGGAGTCATCCTTCTAATCTAGTAGGAAAGTCTCTTTCTCCAGAGGAATTTCACAGTAACTTCATTGCAGTGTTACTGTAAGCTTTACTTGTGACTAATAATAAACTTTAAGTGGAGAGTTTTGTTCCACAACAAATTGTAAAGTTTTAAAACGTCCCCCTCCAGTGAGTTAATTGTCCACCACCACTCAACTGGATGTGGCAGGACTGCAGGGCTTAGATCAGATCCGTTGGTGAAAGAGTGCTTCATTCTATCACTTGCGCTTGGCATGAAAGTAGTCTTGTACTGTAGCTTCATCAGATTGAGTTTAGGTTTAGATATGTCTAGTGCTGCTCCTGGCATGTCGTCCTGCTCTTTTCAATGAATCAAATGAGAATAGACTATTCTCCAACTCAAAAGGAAGAGCTGATTGGTGATGATTTAATCTGAGGATCACAAACCTTGGGCAAAGGGCAAGGTGGAGAAGATGAGCCTTCATGAATAACCTCAGCTGGTACAGGCATTCAACCCGCACTGTTGGCATCATTCTGCATTGCAAACCAACTGTCCAACCAACTTAACTAAATTGACTGCACTTAGAATAGGCAATATTGTAAATGCACTGACACTAATGTTTTTAGAAGTGGCAGGATTAGCTCACTCTTTTGGGTCAATATTGCCCTCTTCATGTAACCCAACATCTGATTTCCTTCCTTACCTCCTGGCTTGGTGGTAATGGTAGAGTGGGGGATATATCAGGCCATGAAATAACAGATTACAATTGAGCTAAATTCTGCTGGTGATTATCCATAGTACTTCATGGCTGCACATCCCTGAATTGCTAGATCTGTTTGAAATTAGTACAGTGGTAGCACCACCCAAAACAGTGGAGCATATCCTCAATGTGAAGATGGGACTTTTAAATGAGGCAAGAACATTTGAGGAACTGCCCTGCAGATTTAAAGGATTATTATCAGGGATAACAAATTATTGTTAATATGGCAATTTGAAAGATCAGCAGATTCTCCAAGATGAGCAGATCTAGGAATAAGTTTCCGGAAGTTTAAGATCCTGAAAGCACGTGATGAAATCTCAGTGGATGGTAGAATGTTTGGATTTTTCGAACACATTTTTTTTCTGTTGGGTTTCACACGTTTTCAATATTTCAGCTCTCCTATTTTTGAATGGCATCTGCTTAAACACACAATCCATTTTATTTTTTGTCATTAACTAATCAAATCGGGGAATGTTTAATCGGTTTCCAGGAGGTTGATTTTTTTCCTCCTACATTTGCTTGTTATCCTTGGTCTCTTTTTAACATTCCAACTCAAAACGCTTTTCCTTTTATTGGCAATCCATCCAAGATTGTATAGATACTGACATATCTACTGCGTATTTTCACATTTTAAGATCATTGTTTCAGCTTCACAATATATTCTATTTGCTTCATTTGTTTTCCTATTTTCCAGTTTCTCTTTCCACAATTCTGCGATCCACTATAGAAACACTTATCAGCAAAGCAGGAAGAAAATTAGATGTTGGGGTACATGAAGAGGGCAACATTGAACCAAAAGAATGAGCTAATCCTGCCAATTCGAAAAATATTGGTGTGATTCCATTTACAATACTGGGGACGGTTCTCCCATCCCACTGCACTAATTTTCTAGTGCAACGGACTGGGAGATTCATGCCGGTGACGATTCACTGGTTTCCCGCAAGCATTCATGCCATGCAAGCATCTCCCAGTGTCAGATTTCCAATGCAGTCTGCTCCAAGCTGGAGAAGTATTTAAATAATATTTAAAATATCATTCAGATGCTATTATCAGACTCATTCTCTGAGCAACTAGTCTCTTCCACCTTGCCAGCATGTTTCATTCCAGCAGGGTTTGAGTAGCTCCGCACTTTTGGGGAGCTAGCATTCGGACCCTGATGGAGTGAAGGGAGGCAATCAGGAACCCCCCCCCCGGGTTTAAGTGGCAGTGGTGCCCCTTGGGCATGGGCACCTTGGCAAAGCTAGCCTCTGCCCCAGGACTGTCCAATGAGCAAAGTGCTCATGCCCAGCGTAGATAGAAAAGAAAAGGGCTACTATAAGATTGACAGACTTTGCTAAGGTTTTTGTTTAATCAGTTTAGATGCAGAATTCACTTTATCAACAGGCAGAAAGTTTGCTAGTAATTGTAATGTGGTGTTTTAAGTACTTTGTAGTTTTAAAGATACATGTAATACCTTTAATTAGTCCATACACATAAATATATATCTTCTATATATTTTTGAAATTAAACAAAGAAACTTAGATGCAGTTACAGAATGCCCTTTGATATCAAACATATTAGATACATTCCTTCAAAACACCCAACTATTGGAATTACAAGGCCTAAAAGGAGGCCTAATTGCCTCACTAGATATCTAATCAGAAACAGCTGATAGAACACTACAGCACAAACAGGCCCTTCGGCCCACGAGTTGTGCCGAACACATCAAAACCTACCCAGCCATAGACCTATCTACAACCCCCAATCCCATTGGATCCCATATACTCATCCAGAAGTCTTTTAAAAGACCCCAGCGAGTTCGCCTTGACCACCACCGACGGCAGCCAATTCCATTCACTCACCACCCTCTGAGTGAAAAACTTTCCCTAGCATCCCCTCTGTACTTGCTTCCCTGCACCTTAAATCTGTGCCCTCTCGTCGCGACCATTTCAACCCTGGGAAATAGTCTCTGAGAGTCCACCCTATCTATTCCTCTCAACATCTTGTAAACCTCTATCAGGTCGCCTCTCAACCTTCGTCTCTCCAGGGAGAACAGTCCCAGCTCCCTCAACCTGCCTTCAGAAGGCAACAGGATGATACAGGATGATACAGGATGCATCCTGATACAGGATGTGTTTTAATGAAACTGCCTTCACAGTTTCTAATCAAAGAAAAATCAAAAAATCAGAGAAAATAATATCTTAGCTAACGAAAAAGTAATGGTAGGGAACTTAGTGGGAACTGATAAGAATTAATGCTAATATAGTAATACCAGTGGAAACTGTAGGTTGTGATGAAAATCTCAGTCATTGGATTGATAAGCAATATATTGATATACAATATATATTATGTTAGTAACAAACAAAATTATCAGGGCTATAATTGGGGAATATTCCGAAGACAAGATGAGTTGACCACACCCCTTAAAGATTCAGTTAACTTCACTGACAAGGCCCTGAAATACTAATGGCTTTTGTAGGCCCCCTTTATCATAGAACATTACAGCACTGTACAGGTCCTTCGGGTCTGAATGTTGTGCCAAGCTACATCCAATCCCAAGATCAAACTATCCCCTCCCTATCATTCAGGTGTGCTGGCCTATCCAATGACCACTTGAAAGTTCCTAAAGTGTCCAACTCCACTATCACAGCAGGCACTTTATCCTCACCCCAACCACTCTCCGAATAAAGAATCAAATTCAGACATCCCTCCTATACCTCCCACCATGAAACTTATAGTTATGCCCCCTACTAACAGCTATTCCACGTGAGGAAACAGTCTCTGCACATCCACTCTATCTATCCCTTTCATTATCATATAAACCTCTATTAAGTTGCCTCTCATCCTCCTCCGCTCTAAACAGAAAAGCCCAGCTCCCTCAATCTTTCCTCATAAGACTTACCCTCCAAACCAGGCAGCATCCTGGTAACTCTCTTCTGCACCCACATCCTTCTTATAGTGAGGTGACTGGAACTGAACACAATATTCCAAATGTGGTCTCACCAATGTCCAATATAGTTGCACCATAAATTAAGTTAAAGGATCAATTAAAGGATACCATTTGAGATTGTTTTAGGGAAGATGTTTGGTGAGGCTGCAATCAAAAATAGAGACATGATGTTTGACTAAGGGATTAGAGGACAAGCTTAGGGGTGATATATTGGAGTACCCATGAAGAATCATGATCTCATAGATCAGGGTGGTTCAGTACTTTTTCTATTGAATCAATATGTAAAGTATACCATTTGTAACACTTTTGATTGGGTTGTGCCCAACTGACAGAGCTGCAGAAATGTATATACCAGGATGATTTTCACTGTCCGTGGGAGTGGTATTTCTGATCCATTATGTCAAGAGACTACCCCCCTCGCTAACAAGTAAAATAAAGAATCTGTCAGTTAAGTATCTTGTGTTAATGTGCGTTTGTCTTCTGTTAAAGTCAAACTTGGAAATTAAGATTTCTACATCAGGGTATATCTTTGCACTGCTCATCAGGCATTGTGCCCTCTCAAAAGGGGAAGATACCTTGTTGATCTATGTGGCAGGGGCTGATGGGGTGATCGGTGGAAATGGGAATGGGGGGGGGTTCCTGCTGCCACTCTACATAGGGATTGGTTGGGGATGGAGAGAGGCCAGTAATCAGTACAAACTGGAGGAATGGGGGAATGCAAGAGGGTGGGACTGCTGGAGATTGGGGCAGTCCAGATGAGTGGGGGCAGTAAATGGGAGGCTGACAGTTCAGGGCCAGCAAGGGCCTGTTAGTTTCAGCCTCTGGATGGGAATAGGCCTTGCCTCCTCGTGGTGTCCACATTGCATAGAGTGTGGGAGATTCCAGTGCGAACTCCCACTGAAAAAAAGCAGCATTTCCCTACGAATTCAACAATTTGAGAGAACTCTGCCCACACTCTATTCTAAATGGGGGTTCATTTCATTCAGTTAGCTGGATAGTTGGTTTGCAATGCAGGGCCAACAGCGCAGATTGAATTCCTGTACCATGAGAGGTTATTCATCAAGGACCACCTTCTCAAGCTTGCTGAGGTGTGGGCAGATTAAATCACCTCAGGTCTAATCACCACTAGTTAGCTCTCGTCTTTGAGTGGGAGAACAGCCTAGGTCATCTGGGACAATGGTGATTTTATCATTACTGTTTGCAGTTCTGCTTTCCTCATTATAACAAGATTATTGAAGCTTCTAAAAAGAGGAACTAGAAAAACTGAGAGGATAGAGGGGTTGGATTTAGACCTATTATGTACATGGTGTATTACCTCACTGGAAAAAGAGAAGATTAAGAACTAATACAACTGTGGTTTCTCATCAATTTCAATCTTGCGGGGGTCCTTGTTGCATATTAGTTCAGATGTCCTGATGTGAAGAGCACGCACTGTCATCTCTCCTCTGGAATTCTGACCATGTCTAGAACAGAGTGATTCTAGTGGAACCCAAACTGACTATTGTTTATTGCTGAGTATGGACATTTATCAATGACATCTTCCAATATTTTACTGATTGTTGAGAGTAGATTGATTGATTAGTAAAGCTGGATTTGATTTGTCCTTTGTTTATTATAGATATTCCTGGGCAATTTTCTGTCTTGTCAGATAGATGCCAGTGCACATTTATTACAGTCGTGGACAGCATCATCAGTTTGAAGATGATGCTTCATCTCCAATAAGGACTGTGGGGTGACCACTCTTATTAACTGCAGTCATAGGCAGATAAATCTGTGACAGGTAGATGAATAAGGTGAAGGAGTGTTTTGTTTTGTGTTAGTTCACTTGCCAACTGTCTTGAACACAGTCTGGCTGATCTGTCTTCCAAGGCTGAAAAACATCAGTCCATAGTTATGCTACTGAGCCACTTTTGATGGGAAATTTTAAGGCCCCACTAAAGCGTTCCAATAAATTGGTGGCAATTCATCAACTGCAAGATGGCAATAATCAGCACAAGATTTTCTTTTCTATGTTTGATCTCATGCCATGAGATTTGATAGGACCCACAGTCAATTTTGAGGACTCTCCCTATTTACTGTGTACTATGGGGCTGACATCTGACAATCCGTCTTGTGGGAGGGTAGGAATAGTAACCAAGGACTCTGAGAAGTTGTTTGATGGTCCTACAGTTACAGGAGATGTTTCACATTAATTAACTTAGTTCAAAATCACATACTGCCACCCACCATGAGACTGGAGCTCAGGTCTCCGGATTATACGTCCGCATCCTAAGCTTGCTAACCCAGCAACATAACCATTGTGGTGCTCTACCAAGGTTTCCAAAGCTCTCTGCCTCTGAGGCTTTCCTCACCTCACAATGGGGTCCGCTATAGTCCAATTATGAGAAATTAATTAGTCAACATCCCTACAATGTGGAGATGCCAGCATTGTCGACTCCATTGTCAGTCCAGACGCAGAAAATGGGCATCTTCTGCCCATTTGTTAGAAGATGATCTAAACAGAACTTGCAACTTTTATCATCCTTTGCAAACATACTGCATAAATTCTGTGACGTTTAAATAATGCAAACTCATTGCAATCCTCCCACTTACCCGATGCTCCTGGCCACTGAAAATCCTTTCATATGTTAACAACAAGCTGACTCCATCCACCCCTTCTTCAACCGCTTGTTCTAATCGGCTCCAGTAGAATTTTGTCAACTGGAAGAGCTGATAATCGTCACATTTTGTCAAGAACTCAGTGAGTGTAGAGTTTGGACCTGTGAATAAAAATGATAAAAAAACTTATCAAATTTCCATTCACATTTTACATGTTCTTACAAGATACGACATAGAACATTACAGCGCAGAACAGGCCCTTTGGCCTTCGATGTTGCACCGACCAATTAGGAAAAAGCAATGACCCTCTAACCTAAACCATTCCCTTTTCGTCCATCAACTTATCCACTAACCTCTTAAACGCCACCAAACTTGGCGCATCTATAACTGCAGCAGGCAGGGCATTCCATATCCTTACCACCCTCTGGGTAAAGAACCTACCTCTGACATCCGTCCTATAACTACCACCCCTTAATTTAAAGCTATGTCCCCTCGTGCTAGCTTTCTCCATCCTAGGAAAAAGGCTATCACTGTCCACCCTATCTAAACCTCTAATCATCTTATATGTTATACAACATCTTAAACGACAGAAACCTCCTGCCAATGACATTAACAAGTTCTGAAAACTCAGTGAACAAAGAACAAAGAGCAAAACAGCACGGGAAACAGGCCCTTCAGCCCAAAGAGCCTGCGCCGCCACCCTGATGTTCCCACCTCTACCCACGATCGCTGTGTATGTTTATAGATCTAAAGATTAAAAACCAAATTTGAGACAATTTAGGGAGAATTTGTTTTGCCAATTAGCCTAAGAGCACACCTTTGGGATGTGGGAGGAAACCGGAGCACCTGGAGAAAACCCACGCAAGCACGGGGAGAATGCGCAAACTCCCACAGACGCAGGCCCAAATCCATGTATCTGCACAGCACAGCGATACTCACTGAGCTGTCATGTTGCCCATCAAATGGTCCAGGTCAAGTGTACACTAACAATGTGAAGCACTAGGAAACTCTTGAAAAAGATCCAAGAGCAGTCCTCTCACAACCCATCACATGTATGCCCCTCGTTAGACAACAAGGTGGACCAAAGCACCTGTAGGATAAAAACAAGTACATCAATATCATCATCTATTTACACACTTCCCAGGGACTCCCAAGGCTCATGATCCCTATTTTAAATCAGTTTTCTATACCCCTCCATTCCCATTCTGTTCATGTGCCCATCTAAGTATTTCTTAAATAACTCCAGAGTACCTGCCTCCACCACTTTACTTGGCAGTGCATTCCATACCCCCACCACCCTCTGTGTGAAAAAACTCCGTCTAGAATTCAAATTATACCTTACCCCCCTCACCCTAAGCCCGGATAGCATTGTAGATTGGTGAAATAAATCCACAAACGCACCTTTTCCCCAAATCCCTTAATATCATGGCTCACAAGAGGCCATCAATTTCAGATTTAAAATACATTTAAAATATCTTTCTGGTATGTGCCAAAGAGAGCATTTGTTACTTGCCTGTAATTGCCATAAGCAATTACAATGGTGCTAGTGGTGAATCACCTTTTCCAATTGCTTTAGGTTACCTGGTGCAGGTATACCCAGAATACTGCTGGAAATGGTTTCAAGACTTTGGCCCAGTGAAGTAACAGTGGTTCTAAATCAGGATGATGTGCAGCTTGAAGGGACAATTCCACCTGGTGATATTCGTATGCATCTGCTGCCTTGATCCTTGTAAACGATGACAATCCAAAATTATTTAATTAATTTAGCGCAAAATCACAAACTGCCATAGCACAGTGCTGTTTTACCTCTACGTAGCAAGTGTTGCATGCTTGGAAGAACTGCTGAGTTTGGATCTATGGTTCACAAAACTCTCCACCTATAAGGCCTTCCACACCTCATACCTGTGTCTGGTGTAAAACTAATTACAGGGGATTGATTAGTGAAGATGCGGTGGCAGGAGTTTTCATGAGTTGCTGCAGTGCATCCCACAAATGTTGCGCACTGCTACCACTGTGCATCAGTGATGGACAGAATGAATGCTAAGGTGCTGGATGGGTGCCTATTAAGGGATTACTTTGTTATGGTAGGTATAGAACTTCTTAAGTTTTATTTGAAGCAAGGTCATCCAAATAAAGCAAGAATATTGCATATACACGTTAGTTTTGCCTTGTGTCATAATCCCTCTGATGTAATCAGGAGGTGACTTGCCCATAACACAGTTCCCAACTACTGACCTGCTCTTGTAACCACAGTATTAATTTGACTGGTCCAGTTCAGTTTCTGGTAATTCCCCCAGGATGTTGACAGTGATCTTCAAACTAATGACATTGAATGCCATGGAGTGACGGTTAGAATCTGTCTTATTGAGAAGTGATTTCCTGGCAACTAATAAAGATACTACTTGCCATTTGATCAGTTGGCAGCTCTTGGAGGTAGATATCCTTCCAGATGATGACTTAAGTCTCACTCAGAAACAATTAATAGTTGCATTGCTGTTAATTTGGTGGGTTCCTGATCACATGGAGGCATGCACCCCATTTAAGTTGGCGAGCATCAGCTAACTGCATTTGTGACTGGGGGCAGAGTGTAAATTTAGAACCAGATGTTTCAGGAGTAAATTTGGAAAAACTTCAAGACAAAAGAACTCTCTTCTGCAAATGGCTAATAGATGCTAGAATTGAGATGACAGTGATTGCCCTCGACATCAAGGCAATATTTGACTTACTGTGGCATCAAGGAGCCCTGATAAAACTGAAGTTAATGGGAATTGAAGGGAAATTTTGCCGTCTAGAGTCCTTTCTAGCGAAAGTAAAATAGTTGTGGTTTTTCGAGACAAAACATCTTAACCAGGGACATCACCAGATTTCTTCAGAGTAACATCTTTGGCCCAAGGACCTTCAGTTGTTTCATCAAAGGTCTTTCCTCCGATACAAGATCAGAGTAATGATGCTCGTAGTGATTGCACAATGTTCAATTCCTTACCTACTGAAACAGTCGGTTAGCATATTCAACACAACCTGGACAATATTTAAGCTTGAGATGATAAGTGGAAACAACATTGGCACTACACAATTGCCATGCAATAGCCATTCCCAACCAGAATCAATATAAATATCTCCCCACGACAGTCAATTCATTACCATTGGCGAATCCACCATAATTACACTGACCAGAAAGTGAATACTGTGGCTATTAGTGCAAGCCAGAGGCTGGAAATTCTGCTGTAACTCACCCCTCCCCTGAACCTCCACCATTTCTCTAAGCTTGTCCAGCATCTACATGGCACAAGTCTGGAATGTAATGTAATACTCTTGATTTGTCTGGATGAGTGCAACTTCAACAACATGCATGAATCTCAACATAATTCAAGTAGCCCATTTCATTTGCACCCCACCTACCAGCTTAAGCCTGTATTTGCTCCACAGCAGATGCAGCAATATACTACCTACAAGATTGTACCACAGATCCTTTAACAGTTGCTTCCAAAAAAACACAGAAGGGAAGCAGGTGCCTGGAAATATTACTATATTCAAGTTCCCCTCCAGGTTGTGCACCAATCTGATTTAGAACTATAATTACTGTCCCCTCACTGTCTTTGGGTGAAACATGTGGAACTCCCTCTCAATGCAATGTGGGTGTCCTAATATCTACTTGGACTACAGCAGTTCAAGAAGGTGGCTCACAAGCAGCTTCTAAAGAACAAAAAGGATGGCTAATGAGTGCTGGCCTCATACCTACATGGCAATAACGAATATAAGAAGATCTCAACCACTTTGTTTAAAGTCCTGGGCTGCAGAGCATCTGGTCTTGAGGAGTTGTCCCTCTTCAGCATCATTATTTCTTAATTACCGTTGCTTTGCTTACGTTGATTTTATTTAGCACCTAACCCTAATTTAATTTCAGTTTTATGGAGATGTCTGGTATATTATTCTCCTCTCTGCTGTTAATACCAAAGCAAGATAATGGGGGCGATGCTCCCAAAAAATTCAAAGTATCGAGTTTAATGGGAAAACTGTAGAAATTCACTCTTTTTTTCCATTAGGAGTTCAGAGAAGAACCTCCCACACTCTGCGCAAAGCAGAAACACCAGCGTGATTATTATTAGATTTCAGTGGGCAGGACGTATTCAGGTTGGAGAGGCTGAAACCAATTGGTCCTGCAACTGGCCAGGCCAAGACCCTCGCAGTGCCGGCTCCCAACATTCCACTGTCCGATCGTCCCCCCCAGCTCCCCCTCCCTCCCGGTCCATTTGTGAGCCAATCCCAAACCCCCTCCCTCCTGGTCTGCCCCGATCTCCAGCCCCCACTGGCCCTCAACCCCTGCAGGCAAGCCCCTCCCATCGTACCCCCCCCCTCCCTGCAGATACCAACCCTGGCAAACCTCCACTCTCCCCAGCCCTCTGCCCTCCCCTCCCCCCATTTCCCCCAGAGTTGGGGTAAATTATAGAACAAAGAGATCTAGGGGTACCATGTTCATAGCTCCTTGAAAAGGAATCAGGTGGATAGGATGGTGAAGAAAGCATTCCTAATAATAATCCCCCCGAAGTGAAATATTCTGGCAGGGTAGGAGATGCTACCAAGCCCAAAGAATTCAGTCCTAGGCCTGCTAATAGTATTTAAATAGTATGTAAAATATCATTTAAATGCTAGCCCCACCTTCCAGCCGATTTGTGGTGCCATACAGACGCTGGCAGAAATCCGGGCCTGGGAATTACACAAATAGGCCAATGTGCGATTCTCATGGCCTGCCACCACAAAACATTGGCATAACAGGATGGTAAATCACCCCCAATTGTTCAGCATGGCCTGATTTCTTTATTTGCACTGACAATATCACTGTTATTAAATTTCATAGCATCCACATTGTTCCTGATCTCCCTCTTTTATTTCATGCAACTGAAATATTATGCGTTGATTTTTTTCATGGTTGATCTGCACAGAAAAATATACATATAAAATCATATATATGTTTTATGAATATATGTTTCATATACATCACTGGCCACCCAGGGACCTTCAGTCATTCCATCAAAGGTCTTTCCTCCAATATAAGCTAACAAGGTAGCTGCAACTGGTCAAATGCTTGCATAGTACATTGGGGAGACCAGGCAGACACTTTGACAATGAATCAATGAACACCGTTCAACAATCACCAGGCAAGACTGTTTTCTTCCTGTCGGCAAACACTTCAGCAGTCATAGGCATTTAGTCTCTGATCTTTGGTAAGTGCTCTCCAAGGTGGCCTTCATGACACACGGCAGCACAAAGTCACTGAACAGAGACTGATAGCCAAGTTCCACACAGATGAGGACGTCCTCAACCGGATTTTGGGTTCATGTCACACTATTTGTAACCCCCATGACTTGCGTTCGCTTGCAACATCTCATTTGCTGTCTTATCTGGAGGCAATACACATCTCTAACCTATACTTAATGCTATCTCCACTCACATTGTTTGCACCGTTAAGACTTGATTAGCTGTAAAGATTCACATTCCAATCATTATTCACATAAATTAAGTTTGTGCCTGTACTTGCCCTGTTTGTGATCAGAACTCCCACTCACCTGACAAAGGAGCAATGCACTGGAAACTGGTGGTGTTTGCTAAAACTGTTGGATTTAACCCTGATGTTGTAAGACTTCTTACCATGTTACCGCAGTCATTCGCTAGCATCTCCACATCACAAATGCTTGCTGCCAGCAGTCTGAGCAGTTTGAAAGACAAGCATTTTCTGGCAGATTCTGTCAACAGGATCTTGCAGTCCCACTGAAGGCAAACCCCCACTGTGAGTTTCTTAGCAACAAGGGTGCATACAATGGGAAAGACTGTTGACAACCGTGTGATAGAAGATCTTGCCACCATGAAACATTCCACAGGGGCATAGAAACTCCCACTCCAAGTTAATGAAGTAGATTACCTCAAATGCCAGGAATGAACACTCCCTGCATAGCATAAGCATGATGCAGAGATGCCGGTGTTGGACTGGGGTAAACTCAGTAAAGTTTTGCAACACCAATTTTAAATCCAACCAATTTATTTGATAGTAAATCCGCGAGCTTTCGACACTGTTGTGCCTTCGTCAGGCAAATGCAGTGTTCTGATCTGCAGAGGCACTCATATCCACACAGACAGTTACAGATTGCTGATTAGAATGCGAATCCTTACATCTAACCTGCTATTCAAGTGTTAAAGTGGCTAACAATGTGTGTGAAGGAAATCCTGAGCATTGGTTACAGAATTGTGTATTTCCTCCAGACAGCACAGTAAGTGAGGTTTTTTGCTAACCCAGGCAAGTTACGGGGGTTACAGATAGTGTGTCATGAAGCCAAGATCCCTGTTAAGACCGTCCTCATGTGTGCGGAACTTGGCTATCAGTCTCTGCTCAGCGACTCTGCGCTGTCGTGTATCACGAAAGCCCCCTTGAAGAACATTTACCCGCAGGTCGGAGGACGAATGCCCATGACTGCTGAAGTGTTCGCCCACAGGAAGGGAACTGTTTTGCCTGGTGATTGTTGAGCGATGCTCATTCATCCGCTGTCGTAGTGTCTGCATGGTCTCCCCAATATACCATGCTTCGGGACATCCTTTCTTGCAACGTATTAGGTAGACAACGTTGGCCGAGTTGCAAGAGTATGTACCGCGTACCTGGTGAATGGTATCCTCACGTTTGATTATGTCGTCCATGTCTATGATCTGGCATGTCTTGCAGAGGTTGCTGTGGCAGGGTTGTGTGGTATTGTGGTCACCTTTCTCCTGAAGGTTGGGTAGTTTGCTGCGAACAATGATCTGCTAAGGTTGTGTGGTTGTCTGAAAGCAAGAAGTGGGGGGGTGGGGATGGCCTAGCGAGATGTTCATCGTCATCGGTGACATGTTGTGAAACACTACAGACAGTTACCAGTGGATCCGACCAAAGAACACACTCGTCAACTCAACACTCTGATCAAAACCTTTGATCCGGACCTTCAGAACACCCTCCGGACTCTCATTCCACATATTCCCCGCATTGGAGATCTCTACTGCCTCCCAAAGATACACAAGGCAAACATACCCGGCCGTCCCATCGTATAGGGCAATGGGACCCTGTGTGAGAACCTCTCCGGCTATATCGATGGCATCCTGAAACCCATTGTACAAAGAACCCCCAGCTTTTGTCTTGACACTACGGACTTCCTACAGAAACTCAGCATGCATGAAGCAGTTGGACCAGGGACACTCTTTGTCACAATGGATGTCTCGGCGCTCTACACCAACATCCCCCACAACGCTGCAACTGCCTTAGTACTCAATGCCAACAACTGTCAGTTTCCGGATGCAATTTTACAACTCATCCGCTTCATCTTGGACCACAATGTCTTCACCTTCAACAATCAGCTTTTCATCCAGACACAGGGAACAGCCATGGGGACCAAATTCGCACCTCAGTATGCCAACATCTTCATGCACAGGTTCAAACAAGACTTCTTCACTACACGAGATCTTCAACCAAGGTTGTATACTAGATACATTGATGACATCTTTTTCCTTTGGACTCATGGTGAACAATCATTGAAACAACTGTATGATGATATCAACAAGTTCCATCCCACCATCAGACTCACCATGGACTATTCTCCAGAATCAGTTGCATTCTTGGACACACGCATCTCCATCAAGGACGGTCACCTCAACACCTCACTGTACCGAAAACCGACAGACAACCTCACAATGCTCCACTTCTCCAGCTTCCACCCTAGACACGTTAAAGAAGCCATTCCCTATGGACAAGCCCTCCGTATACACAGAATTTGCTCAGATGAGGAGGATCGTGACAGACACCTCCAGATGCTGAAGGATGCCCTCGTGAGAACAGGATATGGCGCTCGACTCATCGATCGACAGTTCCAACGTGCCACAACGATAAACCGCACTGACCTCCTCAGAAGACGAACACGGGACACGGTGGACAGAGTACCCTTTGTTGTCCAGTACTTCCCCGGAGCGGAGAAGCTACGACATCTTCTCCGGAGTCTTCAACATATCATTGATGACGATGAACATCTCGCTAGGGCCATCCCCACCCCCCCACTTCTTGCTTTCAGACAACCGCACAACCTTAAACAGATCATTGTTCGCAGCAAACTACCCAACCTTCAGGAGAACGGTGACCACAATACCACACAACCCTGCCACAACAACCTCTGCAAGACATGCCAGATCATAGACATGGACGACATAATCAAACGTGAGGATACCATTCACCAGGTACACGGTACATACTCTTGCAACTCGGCCAACGTTGTCTACTTAATACGTTGCAAGAAAGGATGTCCCAAAGCATGGTACATTGGGGAGACCATGCAGTCACTACGACAGCGGATTAATGAGCATCGCTCAACAATCACCAGGCAAAACAGTTCCCTTCCTGTGGGCGAACACTTCAGCAGTCATGGGCATTCGGCCTCCGACCTGCGGTAAATGTTCTTCAAGGGGGCCTTCGTGACACACGACAGCGCAGAGTCGCTGAGCAGAGACTGATAGCCAAGTTCCGCACACATGAGGACGGTCTTAACAGGGATCTTGGCTTCATGTCACACTATCTGTAACCCCCGTAACTTGCCTGGATTAGCAAAAAACCTCACTTACTGTGCTGTCTGGAGAAAATACACAATTCTCTAACCAATGCTCAGGATTCCCTTCACACACATTGTTAGCCACTTTAACACTTGAATAGCAGGTTAGATGTAAGGATTCGCATTCTAATCAGCAATCTGTAACTGTCTGTGTGGATACGAGTGCCTCTGCAGATCAGAACACTGCATTTGCCTGACGAAGGCACAACATAGTGTCGAAAGCTCGCGGATTTACTATCAAATAAATTGGTTGGATTTAAAATTGGTGTAGCATAAGCATTCCAGCCAACACAATGCCTCACCACAGGAGCAGCCTTTTCCAGCCAGTTATAAACAAATACATTGTGCAAGTTTTAATCCTCCAGTAATGGTGATTACAGTCAAAGCATTATCTGTTCTAAAAAGTGGTTTCAACATGGAGGCCTCATTTAAATCAACCTGACATCAATGTTACCAAGAACAAAAGAATCTTGACTTCAATTAAACACCTTTATTCCAGTCATTAAAATATACGTCCTTTGTCCAACATTGAGGAGTGCTGGGAAGCATGTAACATGACTTCCCCAAGCTGCACTGTAAATTATTCTATGCAACAGAAGTCAGGCAGTTACTGTTTGATCTCCAACGTGAACAGAACTCCTGTGCTGCAGCGGGCCCTGTGTTCACCTTCATTTCTTGACCCCACCACCACCACCACCACCCTGCCTCCCTCAAAGCCTCATAACTAAGTAATACAATGTGTATTTGTTTAATTTCATAACTTGATTTCATTATGGGGTTTATTTAGCTGAAAATAAATATTTTGTGAGCCAACAGAATTCACAATTAGCATAGGCTTTCAAAATTAAACTTATATAACATTGTTGTTTAGCATGTATACATTGCCCAGGTGATCAGAGAAAGAGTGCAAGAGGCTGACGCAAGCAGTGCAGGTATCCCCTGCGGCCATTCAACTGAAAAACAGATATATGGTTTTGAATACTGTTGAGGGGAATGGCCCTTTAGGGGAAAGCAACAACAGTGAAATGTGTTGCACAGTTGATTCTGCTGCAGAGAAAGAGGAGTCAGAAATGACAGAATTCACTAGTTATAGTTGATTCATTGTAAGGGGGATAGATAGGTGTTTCTGTAGCCACAAACAAGACTCCAGGATGTTATGTTGCCTCCTTGGTGCTGGGGTCAAGAATGACTCAAGGTTGCAGGACATTCTGAAGAGGGAGGGTGAACAGCCAGTGGTCACGGTACACTTTGGTATAAGCAACATTAAAAACAAAAAAGATGAAGTCTTATAAGCAGAATAGAGCGAGCTTGGAAGCAAGTTGAAAGGTAGGATCTCTGGAACCAGCACCAGGAATCTGGAATCCTACACCCCCACCCCTAAATCATCCACAGGATCTGACAGGTAGTTATTTTGGGATTGTGACCTGTGCCACGTGCTAGGCAGAATAGCATAACAGGATACATTAGGAGGAATTACGTGGCTTAAAGGATGGTTTGACTGGGAAGGTTGAGATTCCTGAGACAGGTTCTAGAGGAGATGAGACCCATACAAACTGGACGGGTTATATTTGGGCAGGACCAACAGTGATGTTCCTGAGAGGAGGCAGGGTCGTGAGGGAAGAGGTGGGGTGTAGTTGAGGATACTTGCTGGAATGGTTGAAGAGGTTTAAATTAATATGGCAGAGAGGTGGGAACCTATCTAAAAATTCAGAGCAGGGAATCAAGAACAAAAGGAAAAGACAGCAACAAGAATAAGAAAAAGGACAGGCAGAGAAATCAAAGGCTAGATTCAGATAAGGACACAATAAAAATAGTACAAAGGGGAAGGGCTTACCTGAAAATTTTGTACTTGAATCCTTGGGGCATTTGAAACAAAATGGAAGAATTAGTTGCACAGATAGACAAAGGGGAATGACATAGTGGCATTGTGCAGACATAATGTTTACTTTCCATCCTTAGGTAAGTGTTATTCAAGTTTTAGAAAGGAGATAGAATTAAAAAGGTAGTGGAGTTACATTGTTGGTTAAAGAAGACATTGATGCAATGTTGAGGAAGAATATTAGCACAGACAATATGGTATCTGTTTGGCAAAGTTAAGAAACACCGGGGTGGGGGTGGGGGAGAAGAAAAGCAGTTATGGATATGGTGTACAGACCACCAAACTGTAACGCTGATGTTGGGAGTAGCATTTGACAGGAAGTCAGAGATGCATGGTGTTACAGGAACATCTGTGATTATTGGTGACTTTAATCTGCAGATAGATTTGAAGAGTCAAATTAGTCACAATACAACGCAGGAAGTATTTCTAGAGTAAATACAGGATGGTTTTCTCGACTAAACCGCTGAGGAACCAACAGAGGAACAGGCCATCTTGGACTGGTATTGTGCAATGAGAAAGGATTAGTTGGCAATCTAGTTGTGAGAGAACCCCTGGGGAATGAGTGACCATAATACGATAGAATTATTTGTCAGAGTGAATTCTGATAAAGCTATTTCTGAGACCAGGATCCTGAATCCCAATAAAGGTAACCATGATGGTATGAGACATGAATTAGCTCATGATGGTCTCAGAAACTTTACTGAGAGGAAGGGCAGTGGACAGGCAATGGCATTCAATAGAAGAATAAATAGGTGAACTCCAAAAGTTGTTTATTACTATTTGGTGCAAGAGTGGGAAGGGAACTGAGGGATCCTGAATATGCTTGGCTCTGTTTGTTTCAGTCTATGTACAGACTTCATTTTAAGATATTTTTGCCAATGTAATTACATTTAAATGCTCGACCGTAGGGGTTAATTAACACAGCTAACATTTAAAGATAAATTGATATATATTAAAACTCAGAAGGCATGCTGGGTTAACTGAAAATTTACTATATTGCTGAAAAGTAACAGCATGCAAAACAAGTTTGATAATAGTGGCAAGACCTATGCTTGCCAGACAGAGACAGCTTGTGGCAAACATTTCCAGGAATGAGATAAGAATTAAGATAGTTTCAGTGTGTGTTCAGAGTTCAGTTTGAGATCCTGCTCAGTGAAGTACAGGGACTGGTATTACAGCCAATCTCAAAGATTGCTTTCTCTCTCCTTCTGTAATGATTTAATTTTCTTTAAGTTCTGTTCAATAAAAGAAATTCATCGTGCCAGTGCTGTCCTCGTCTATTCAAAGGAATGAATGGACCCTGCAGGAACTGTGGCCAAACTGTGGCTTATAAGGAAAATTAAAGACTTATTAGATTCAAAGAAATTGGCAAGAACACAAGGAATAGAATTGAAGACTGGAAGCAGTTTAAAATTCAGCAAAAGGAGGACCAAAAGATTGGTTAAGAAGGGGAAAATAGAATATGACAGTAAGCCTGCAAGGAACAAAGTTTGACTGTAGAAGTTTCTATTGATACGTAAAGAGAAAAAAAATTGACAAAAATGAACGTAGGCCTCTTACAAGAAGAAATAGGAGCATTCAAACGGGCAACAAAGAAATGACTGAGGAAATAAATTTGTCCTTTGTGAACGCAGAAACAAAATAAGACATGGAAAATGTATCAGAAGTTCTGAGAAAATTAAATTTTAGTAAGGAATTGAAGGAAATCAGTATAAGCAGAGAAATGGTTTTGGGAATTTGATAGGATTGAAGGTGGATAAATCTCCAATAATCTTCACCCTAGAGTACTTAAGAATGTGGCCCTGGAAATAGTGAATCTATTGGTAGTCATTTTTCAAAATTCTTTGGACTGGTTCCTAGAGATTGGAAGGTAACAAATGTCAGCCCACAATTCAAAGAGGTAGAGAGAAAGCAGATAACTACAGACCAGTGAGCTTAAGCTTTTTCCTACGATGGACTCGAATAGCACGAGGGGTCACGGGCTCAGGGTGAGGGGGGGGGGGTAAGGTATTTGGATGCTAGAGGGAGTTTTTTCACACAGCAGGTGGTGGGGGTACGGAATGTGCTGCCAAGTAAAGTGGTGGAGGCAGGTACTCTGGAGTTATTTAAGAAATACTTAGATGGGCACATGAACAGAATGGGAATGGAGGGGTATAGAAAACTGATTTAAAATAGGGATCATGAGCCTTGGGAGTCCCTGGAAAGTGTGTAAATAGATGATGATATTGATGTACTTGTTTTTATCCTACAGGTGCTTTGGTCCACCTTGTTGTCTAACGAGGGGCATACACGCGATGGGTCGTGAGAGGGCTGCTCTTGGATTTTTTTTTTTGAGAGTATCCTAGTGCTTCACGTCGTTAGTGTATGCTTGACCTGGACCATTTGATGGGCAGCATGACAGCTCAGTGACTATCGCTATGCTGTGCAGATACATGGATTTGGGCCTGTGTCTGTGGGAGTTTACGCATTCTCCCCGTGCTTGCGTGGGTTTTCTCCGGGTGCTCCGGTTTCCTCCCACATCCCAAAGATGTGCTCTTAGGCTAATTGGCAAAACAAATTCTACCTAAATGGTCTCAAATTTGGTTTGTTAATCCACAGATCTATAAACATAGACAGGGATCAAGGGTAGAGGTGGGAACATCGGGGTGGCGGTGCAGGCTCGTTGGGCCGAAGGGCCTATTTCCCATGCTGTTTTGTTCTAACTCAACTCCTACCCTCCCTGTGCTCTTCAAAAGTTTCACTGGATCCCAGCTGCTTATGCATATCGTATGCCTCTTTCTTCTTCTTGACACCCAGAACATGACGCCCTTCAGAAGAGTGACAATGTATTGATGTGAAATAGAAAAGGGTAATCAATCAACAACACATAATTAAGAGGGCAGGTCCTATGAAGAGAGGTTGAAGGATTTGAGGTTGTTTTCGTTAGAAAGGAGGCGGCTAAGGGGGGATCTTATTGAAACATATAAGATGATTAGAGGTTTGGATAGGGTGGACAGTGATAGCCTTTTTCATAGGATGGAAAAAGCTAGCACGAGGGGACACAACTTTAAATTAAGGGGTATGAGTTATAGGACGGATATCAGAGGTAGGTTCTTTACTCAAAGAGTGACTAGGGAGTGGAATGCCCTGCCTGCAGCTGTTGTAGATGCGCCAAGTTTGGTGGCGTTTAAGAGGTTAGTTGATAAGTATATGGATGAGAAGGGAATGGTTTAGTTAGGAGGGGCATTTGCTTTTTATTTTGGTCGGCACAACATCGAAGGCCGAAGGGCCTGTTCTGTGCTGTATTGTTCTATGTTCTATGTTCTATGTTCTATACTCATTGGAATGCTGAAGATTGAGGGGAGATCTTATGGAAACACATAAGATTATGAAGGGAATGGATAAGGTAGAAATGGGGAAATTGTTTCCACTGGTGGGTGAAACTAGAACTCGGGGGCACAGCTTCAAAATAAGATTTAAGACTGAGATGAGGAGAACTTCTTCACACAAAGGGTTGTGAATCTCTGGAATTTCCTGCCCAGTGAAGCAGTTGAAGCTACCTCACTGAATGTTTTTAAGGTGAGGATAGATGCATTTTTGAACAGTAAAGGAGTTAAGGGCTATGGTGAGTGGGCAGTTAGATAGAGCTGAGTCCACAAAAAGATCAACCATGATCTTATTGAATGGCAGAACAGGCTCAAGGGGTCAGATGGCCTACTCCTACTCCTAGATCTGATGTTCTTGTGTGCACTCACAAGTGTGGAGAAGAAAGGGGATTAAGGAGAAAGGATAGGGTTCAGGGTATGATCGCAATAAGGGTTTTGCATGGGTACAGAGTCCAGAATCAGCAGTTTAATGGAAAATTTATCTTGAGGGGAGGTTGACTGATTATATGGTGATCTACCTTTTCGTAGTGACACTTCCATAATGTGAGAAGGCCCATAGAGTGAAATAATTTGGAGGCATGAGTGCTAAGATTCCAGCAGTTGGTAGTTTTGATGAGGGCCAGAGAGTCCATTCTGTTGCCATTTGTAGATAGCACAGCAGAGTTGGACTTACAATGAAATATATTGTGCCTAGGCACAGGGCCTCAACCAATATATGCATCGTGCTGGCTGGTGTCTGAAATGAAATCCATTTTACTCTGTGGCAACATTCAGGGTAGAGGCAATACAGAAAGAAATGGCCTGTATGATTAGGGCCTTTTCCTGTTAGCGGGTGACTGTCAAGTCTGTGAGTAGTGTCAGCTTCTTACAGTATGCTGTGACTTCAAACCACATCACTGGATAAACAGGTTTTTCAACTTTTCAGAAACTTAGAGTAAATTGCCTGCAGCATTTTAAATTCAACAATGAATGTGTTTGTAAAAGCTGCACAGAAAAAAGTGATTCCTGGGCATACTGATATTTGAGTTGATTAAGTGAGATACACATTTTCCATGTTAGTCCAACATTGAGGTTCAGAGTTGGATTTCCTGAAAATAACTCTTTCTTTCTCTCTCTGACAGTTCCCAATTCCTTTTTTTCACTTTCAATTTCTCTGTGATTCTCATTATCCAATGTCTCCATTATCCAACCGCCTTTTTAATTCAATTAATTTTAATCAATTGGTTTATTAGTAACTTCAGCCTCAGAGTTAAAGCTCTTTCTGAAGATTAATTTTGGCGGGCGTTACCGGAAAGTCTTCCACAGTAGTCAGGCAGCAAATTTGTTTTAATCTGGTCTGGAATTAGTTGGTTTCAATTCGATGCGAGTGAGAAATAATTTTAATTAGTTTCATAAGCTCCAGAAGGGAAGCATGTTTTGGTTGGCACAGTGCATGTAAAAGCACCTCAAAAGTTTAATGTTGTAGTGAGCATTGAATTAACCCAAACTGATCTGTCTTTTTTTGTCAAAAGCAGTTTTGACAAATTGTGGCCTCTGTTCATAGAAGTCATACAGTACAGAAGTAGGCCGATCAAACCTGCACCAACAACAATCCTGCCCGAGGCCATATGCCCACAACCCCACATATTTACCCCAGTAATCCCCCTAACCTACATATCACAGGAATGGCCAATCAACCCAAATTGCACATCTTTGTTCTGTGGGAGGAAACCAGACCACCTGGAAGAAGTCCACACAAACATGGGGAGAATGTGCAAACTTCACACAGACAGTGACCCAAGCCGGGAATCGAACCTGTGGGCAGCAGTGCTAATCATTGTGTCACTGTATTGTCGACAATATGTAGCACTGCATACAATACTTAAATGATTTTAAATGCAGTCCAGAAGACTCACAGAAACAAACATTTCAGCTTTCAAATGAAAAATAGTGGGTTTAGTTTATAAAATCAGCTCACACTGGGAACTACCCAGGAATAAATACTGGCCTCGCTAATGAATATTCAGTATTCTCTACTGTGAATTATACAGTGTCCAACATGAAATGAGAATACAATACATTGCAAATCCATCTACAGTACCAGAGCTTGTGAACACCAAAGTTTCATGCCCTCGTCAATAGATCTGTGTATTGTATCCCAATGAAATCATGCAAACTACAATATATGTTTAGCACATTAGAATGCAAATGATTGTCAGGAAATGTGCCCCCTTCAGTGCATTTTGTCACTGCTGGTTATCACAGTGCATGGCCATCATTTCCGCTGAAATGGAAGTATCCAATCAACCAAAGTATTTTTACCAGTCATGAGTTTACAAATGGAGCATTTAGCTAGGTTTTAACATACAAATTGCAGCTGTAAAATGGTATTATTGCACTAAAATAGTTGCATGGTAAGATCTCGGATTCCCGTTAATATCTGCAACAGATTAGCAGAAAACTAGCCACTATTCCAGCTTCTCATTCAGTTAGTGTAGTGATAGATGGTTTGAATCGAATCAATCTCTATCTCTTATTGTTCTGACTCTCTGCCTGCAGATTGTTTCCTTTTTTCTTTACTTAAACATTTAATTTAGAAATGTGACACACTGGAGTGTAATGCTTTGTTATTTTAAGTGGTGCAGGATGAGTTGAGAATTGAATCCTATTTTCCCCTTACTACTTCCAGCTTCGTGCGCCCACAGGCTCAATCAGTGGCACAGTGGTTAGCACAGCTGGTTCACAAGGTCAGGGACCCAAGTTAAGTTCCGATTTCGAGTGACTGCCTGTATGGAGTTTGTAGATTCTCCCTGTGTCTATGTGGGTTTCCTCCAGGTACTCCCGTTTGCTCCCACATTCTAAAGTGATGCGGATTCAGTGCATTGGCTGTGCTAAAATGGCACTTAATGTGAGAGAGATGAGCAGGGTAAATGTTTGGGGTTAAGGGATAGGATCTCAGTGGGATTGTTGTCAGTGCAAGTTTGATCGGCCGAATGGCCTTCTGTACAATTGGGATTCTCTGATATGTAATGTGTGAAGGGAAATGTCCTGTTTGACTGAGACCTATTGGTGTCAGTAGGAATCTATGTCCTGTCTGAGCATCGTCAGGCTTGAGATGTTAATGCTGCAGTAATGCACTTCTCTCTAATATTCTGATTAATCAGTACCCCTCAGATAATACTGAAAAGATTTTTACCTGAATATCTTCTCATGACTATTTGTGGGAAACTATTCTGTCTTTTTGAGATAGGTCAAAGCAGCTGGGAACAGAGACAGCGTTGGAGGAATATAAGGAGAGTAGGAGGGAGCTCAAACGGGGAGTTAGAAGGGCAAAAAGGGGGCACAAAATGGTTTTGGCGGATAGGATTAAGGAAAATCCAAAGGCTTTTTACTTCTATGTTAGGAATAGTGGTTAGAGGAAAAATCAGACCTCTTAGGGACAGAGGAGGGGAACTGTGCTTAGAGCCCGAGGGAATGGCAGAGATCCTGAATGAATACTTTGCGTCAGTATTCATGAAGAAGAAGGGCTTGTTGACAGCTCCTGTCTCTGAGGGAGCTGTGGACCAGTTGAGGGAAATATCCATACCGAAGGAGGAAGTGTTGGAGGTTCTAGGGAGCACTAAAACTGATAAATCTCCGGACCCGATGGCATTTATCCCAGGCTGCTTAGGGAGGTGCGAAGTGAAATTGCTGGGCCTCTGACGTAAATCTTTGTCTCTTCTTTGGACACAGGTGAGGTCCAGAGGACTGGAGAATAGCTAATGTTGTACCATTGTTTAAAAAGGGTGATAGGGATAACCCTGGAAATTAAAGGCCGGTGAGTTTGATGTCAGTGGGAGCGAAGCTGTTGGAGGGGATTTTTTAGAGATAGGACGTACAGGCACTTAGAGGGTTACGATCTGATTAGGGATACACAACATGGCTTTGTTAAGGGGAGGTCATGCCTTACGAATCTTTTGAGGTGGTGACAAAAAAACGGCGGATGAAGGGCGAGCCGTTTACGTCATCTATATGGATTTCAGTAAGGCATTTGACAAAGTTCCTCATGGGAGGTTAGTTGAAAAAGTCAAGTAATTCCCAAATTAAAAGTTTCCCCAAGGTATAGAGTAAGGTGCAGTAATGATCAGACCAATATAAATGAAAGTAAGACCAAGGCCCAATTCTGCTTGAACTGGCTAAAATATGACAACACTGATCCATCTCACTTTGTTGTACTGTGGAGAACAGTAGTGGGCTCATTCTGGGACTTCACTGTTAAACAATTCATCATTCATCACCGTAAGAGCATAGACAATTATCGAGTATAACCGTATGGAAAAGGAACGGTTAAGGCAGCCTGTTCAACATAATCTCAATGGGGAGAACATGTCTTTAACAAGAAAGATAATAGAAGGATGTAGGCCTGAATATTTTCCTGTTGGGCACTCAAATTTGACAGGCTTAGAAGCAAACGTGACCTGTGTTCCTGCCTACAAATAGCTGCAGAAAGCAATTTCATATTGGATAGCCAGTTAACAGACATCCAGTGAGAAACTCACTCTGTGAAAGGCTGACAACTGCCGAGAGCAGCAGAAAGAGATGGGTACCAAGAAAAGGGAGGGTGCAGGGTGGCATTTTTGATGTGTTCCCTCAATGGTCAGCTAATGCAGTGCTGTCTAAGGAAGCTGCTGACCCGCAAACAAAACAAATGTTGATGTTAAAACTATTCCACGAGTGTTCAGCAAGCACAAACAAACATAGACTTCAATCCCCAGATTCCACTTAAATTTCATTTCAGCTTCAACAATTTATCCCACCCTGGATTCAGGTTGCAGCTAAAAATTAAAGGTTGCTCGGCCAAGTGACCAACTCACCAGCCATAAAAGCAGATGAGCCTGTAAAATTCCACTCAATTGGCCGCTTAATGGGCTAAATTGCCTGCTTCGTTGTCTGCTGGCATTTTTCCAACTCACTTGCAATTGCCAAACAACTATTACATGGGTACGCGATGATGTTGGAACATGCTTCCAACATCTTCACTGGGTTTTCATGTGCAATAACCTGACGAACGTAAAATCCTGATCATAGAAGATAGGCTCAGAAACTATATTAATCTTACCTTGTTGCACACATTGTGCATTTCCCTCTGGAGTCTGCCAGGTCTGTTTTTGTGAACTCATTGTCAGTAGTCCTGAGGTTGTTCCTGGTTTGCTTTCAATCACAACTGGAGCTAATCTTCATAATATGTATCCCTTCCTGATGGATTGAAACAACTCTGACTCTAACTCCACCCTTTGACTGGACGCTGCTGTTCAAAAAGACAATCATATTGGTTTAGCAACTCCTTTAACTACACAACTAATCTTGTTCAAACAACGTGTTATTAAATACTGCCTCACAGCCAATTCAAGTAATAAATTATTATGTTTCTAACTGAAACTGTACAATTACTCAAGTTCCGTGAAGTTTGGACTTTTAATCAAACATGTCCCAGCTGCTTTCTGGTGTGTGAAAGTTGTATGAGTCTTGAAAGATAAGTGTTAATCATTTAAAAATAGAATTTTAAAAAATAGTGTTGTTAAACAGAGAGAAAACTACTTCCCCATACTCAAGCCTATTTTATAACAGGGTCACTCCAGCTGCCTGCTAATACTTCAACACTGTGCTCACAATCTAAGTTAGGTCCCAGCGCAGGAAAGCCTTGATTTTAAAGCTCTCATTCCCACGTTCCTTTCTCTCAATGATTGTTGTGCTTCCTAAGTGTCTAACCTTCTCCAACTGAAAATAATTAATTGGATGATAATGGATGGGCTTACTGCTGCAAATTCAGCAAGACTAACAGAAATATTGGAGACACAACAATTTGTAGTGTTTCATTAGATTCCACAGATCATGCAATCACATCATAATTCTTGGGAAAATTACACCTCAACATATCTGAGAAACCATTGAACCACCCTTAGATAAAATTAAAGGAAGTGGGAGAAAAGAGAATTTGGGCTTAAATTATCAGAAGCATATAAATAGAATGGGAGTTCTCACCAAAAAAGAACAAGAGGACAGAGAAATACGACTCCCTAGCTACAAAGATATGCAATATTCTGTGTAATCTAATCTCAGTAAGAAGATTACAACACGAGGTTAAAGTCCAACAGGTTTATTTGGTAGCAAATACCACTAGCTTTGTCAGGTGAGTGTGAGTTCTGATCACAGACAGGGCATATAAAGGCACACACAGTTTACAGAATACTGATTAGAATGCAAGTCTTATGCGAGTCTTACGTAGTCCTGGGCTGCAAACATTGATGAGAAAGTTTCACGATACTGCCAGGTGTAAGCAGGGTTTCCTAGAGTGTCAGGATTTTGCGAGGTTTGCACAGGATTTCATAGTGTATCAGGATCCTGCCAGGTGAATAGAGATTTCCATAGAATATCATGTTAGCGATAGATGTGTAGAGTGTTCCAAAATATCAGGATATTGCCAGCATTTATGGAGTTTCAGTGCATCATAGAAGCAAAGAAAAGATGAGCAAGAGCAGGATATTCAGTACACTGTGTCTGTTCCATCATTCAATCTGATCATGACTGCTCCTCTACCTCAACATATTCCAGCACTTTACAGTCTGAACATCTTTATATTCCCTTCTTAAATATATTCAATAAATGATTCAATCTGTCCAGCCCTTTAAGAATTTTATACATTTCTACTGGATTTCCTCTCATTTTTCAAAACTCCAGAAAACCCAGTCACTTCTGATGTGATAGAGGTTGTGCCATACGAATCTAGTAGAATTTTTTGAAGAGGTGACGAAAACGGTTGATGAAGGGCGAGCCGTTGATGTTGTCTATATGGATTTCAGGAAGGCGTTTGACAAAGTCCCTCATGGGAGGTTAGTTGACATGATCAAGGCTCATGGGATACAAGGACAGGTAGCTAGATGGATAAGTAACTGGCTTAGTAATAGGGAACAGAGACTAACAGTAGAAGGGTGTTTTTCTCGCTGGAGGTTGGTCACTCGTGGCGTGCCACAGGGCTCGGTACTGGGACCTCTTTCTATTTGTAATATATATAAATGACTTGGAAGAGGAAGTAAGTGGAGTAATCAGCAAGTTTGCAGATGATACAAAGATGGCTGGACTTGCGGATAGTGAGGAGCATTGTTACGCGATGCAGCAGAACAAAGATAGGCTGGTAGCTTGGGCAGATAGATGGCAGATGAAATTCAATCCTGATAAATGCGAGGTGATGCATTTTGGGAAAAAGAATGTAGCAGGGAGGTATATGATAAAGGGTAGACCTATTAAGAGTATATAAACGCAGAGGGACCTGGGGGTGCAGGTGCACAAGTCTCTGAAGGTGGCAGAGCAGGTTGTGAAGAAAGCATAGGGTATGCTAGCCTTTATAGGAAAGGTATAGAGTACAAGAGCTGGCCTTTAATGTTGCAGTTGTATAAAACATTGGTTAGACCTCATTTGGAATACTGCGTCCAGTTCTGGTTGCCTCACTACCGGAAGGACGTGGAGACTCCGGAGACAGTGCAGAGGAGGTTTACCAGGATGCTGCTTGGTATGGAAGGTCTGAGTTACGAGGAGAGGTTAGGCAAATTGGGACTGTTTTCTTTAGAAAGACGTAGACTTAGAGGAGATCTAATAGAGGTGTACAAGATTATGAGGGGTATAGATACAGTAAGTAGGGTTAAGCTTTTTTCCTAGGATGGACTCAAATAGCACGAGAGGTCACGGGCTTAGGGTGAGGGGGGTAAGATATAATTTGGATGCCAGAGGGAGTTTTTTCACACAGAGGGTGGTGGATGTATGGAATGTGCTGCCAAGTCAAGTGGTGGAGGCAGCTACTCTGGAGTTACTTAAGAAATACTTATATGGGCACATGAACAGAATGGGAATGGAGGGATATAGAAAACTGATTTAAAATAGGGATCATGAGCCTTGGGAGCCCCTGGGAAGCGTGTAAATAGATGATGATATTGATGTACTTGTTTTTATCCTCCAGGTGCTTTGGTCTACCTTGTAGTCTAACAAGGGGCATACACACGATGGGTTGTGAGAGGGCTGCTCTTGGGTTTTTTTTCCAGAGTATCCTACTGCTTCACGTTGTTAGTGTTCGCTTGACCTGGACCATTTGATGAGCAACACGACAGCTCAGTGACTATCGCTGTGCTGTGCAGATACATGGATTTGGGCCTGTGTCTGTGGGAGTTTGCGCATTCTCCCCGTGCTTGCGTGGGTTTTCTCCGGTGCTCCGGTTTCCTCCCACATCCCAAAGATGTGCTCTTAGGCTAATTGGCAAAACAAATTCTCCCTAAATGGTCTCAAATTTGTTTTTTTAATCCATAGATCTATAAACATAGACAGGGATCACAGGTAGCGGTGGAAACATCAGGGTGGCAGCACGGGCTTGTTGGGCCAAAGGGCCTGTTTCCCATGTTGTTTTGTTTTTTGTTCTTTGATAATCCTGCCATGCCAGGAATCAGTGGTGAACCTTTGCTACACTCCCTCTATCGGAAGTATATCATCTCTTAGATAAGGAGACCAAAATATTTCAGATCTGGTCTCACTAAGGCCTTGCACAATTGCAGTAAGATATTCTTATTCCTGTATTCAAGTCCTCTCGCAATGACAGTAAACATACAGGAAGCTAACTGTGCTGTAAACATACAGTATGCTTGCTTTCACTGACTGTGTGCTAGGACATCCAATCCCTTTGCATATCAACATTACCCATCTATTACCATTTAAATAATACCATTCCATTCTGTGTCATAGTCCAAAGCCGTTAACATCACATTTTTCCACATTACACAATGCATCTGCCATGAATTTCCCTTCTGACTTGTCTGAATCACCTTGAAACTTCTCTATCTACTCCTCACAACTCACATCCCCACTAAATATTTTATCATCAGTAAACTATTAAATATTATTTTTGGTTCATCCTTTCAAAGCATTGAAATCATTGATTACATTGTGAACAGCAGGAGCCCAGGCACAAATATGTGAGATTTACTAGTCACTACCTGCCAATTCAAAATAGACTGATTTATTCCAAGTCTCTCTTTACTGCCTGCAAACCAATTCTTAATTCATGCCAATTTATTATGTCATACAGACTCAAAAAATTGGGCAGGACATTAAGACCTTTCTCATTAGCAAGCTCATCTGAATCCATTAACAGCAAGACATCACTGTGGGGGGTATGCACAACAGGAAACCAGTTATCATCAGGGTGACTGAAAAGATCCTGCCATCCACCAATAACAGGCTGCCAAACACACCAGAGGTTCAAAATCCCACCAGTTAACTCTTTTTTTTCCCTCTGTAGATGTTATTAGACCTACAGAGTGCATCCAGTGCTTTCAGTTATTGAATCTAATTTCCCAATTAATTATCTTTCCCACACGCTAACTATTCGTGAATCCTATAGAAGTAGATACGGATTTGTTCACACTCCAGAATGATGGACTCTCTCCACACAAATTATTTCATTTTCTCACCTCCCTGCCAAGGTGGACAATCAAACATGTCCATTCCAGATTTTCTGCCAAATCTTTGGTCACTCATTTATTTGTATAACTTGTTGAAGGATGGCTTCATCTTCCGCAGGTTTCACGCTGTCTGAGCTTGCTGGCTCTATACCCCTGACTTGCATACTGTCCATTCTCACAGTCTCCATCCTCTCCAAATTAAACTCTGTTTTGACCTCACTGGCTTTACCCTCCTCGGGTTTGACTCATCCAGTAAAATCTGAAATTCGGCTTTCAAACGAGCTTGGCGTCGTCGGTTGATTACATAGCATAACAATAATGTAACATAGTCACTCCCTATGAGTTAAAAGTTAACTCCCTAAAAATTATCTGTATTCACTCATTTTGAAGCTATTACCTCCTTACCGTGATCCACACACTGCTCACACCCGTCACTGGAATATTCCCCGGATGAACAACCGAACACATCGCCGCGCCTGCGCAGAGTTATTATTCACACGGCCGCGTTCAAATCCGGCGCAGGCGCACTGCTGCTGATTCTTCCTCGCTGCCGTTGGGTGCTTTCCCATCGCGCGCTGACAGGGTTGGCCGCGTTAAAGTCCAACCAGTTAATCTGATAAATTACACCCACAAGCTTTGGGTTTGTGACTTTACTATCAAAGAAACTGGATGGACTTTAACCTGGTGTTGTAAAACTTCTTACTCTTCACCCCAGTCCAACGTCGGCATTTCCACATCATGGGTTGGCCTGTCCAGCCACCTACCTGGGAGCCCCGCCGTCCTCTCGCGACCTGTCACTTTGTAGGCGGGACCTGTGTGTCTGCTGCCTCCTGAACAGCGAGTTCGGCTGGCAGTCATGTCCCTCGCTGCCAGTAAAAACAACTTCCTGCTGATAAAGGCAAATTACTGCTGACGCTGCAATCGGAAACAGAAACAGCAGCAAAATCTCAGCAAGTCTGGCAGCATGTGTAGAAAGAGAACGGGGCCAAAGTTTCGAGTCAGGATTCAAAATGCCGGTTCTATCCTTTCTCCACAGGTGTTACCAGACTTGCTGAGATTTTCCAGCATTGTCTGTTTTTGTGCCATCAATCCTTTTACGGGCAGAAATTCGTGATTGTCAACGATCACAAGCCAACACTGTGGCTACTAAAGGAGGACAAAGTGATGCCACTGATGGTATCAGCCCACATAGGAAAGTTATAGACTAGCCAGGAGGGAGCTAAAGAGTGAGTTAAGAAGAGTTAAAAGAGGACACGAGAAGACTTTGGCTGATAGAATCGAGGAGAATCCGAAAGCTTTCTTTAGATATGTTAAGAATAGAAGATTGGTTAGGGCAAGATTAGGGCCAGTCAGAGACAGCAGTGGGAAGTTGTGCATGGAGCCTGAAGAGATCGGAGAGGCACTGAACAAATATTTCTCTTCGGTATTCACGCAGGGAGACGTAAATGTAGTTGTGAAGAACACTGGGATACAGGGTTGTAAACTGGAAAGTATTGAAGTAGATAAGGAGGATGTGCTATATATTCTTGAGGGTTTGAGAATAGATAAGTCCCTGGGCCTGACAGGATTTACCCTAGGATTCTCTGGGAAGCAAGAGAGGTGATTGCAGAGCCTTTGGCTCTGATCTTCAGGTCGTCGTTGATTACAGGTATAGTGCCGGAAGACTGGAGGATAGTGAATGTTGTCCCATTGTTCAAGAAGGGGAATAGAGACTATCCTGGGAATTATAGACCAGTGAGTCTTACTGGTAAGACTCACTGGTAAGACTTTGTGGGCAAAGTATTGGAAAGAATTATTAGGGATAGCATTTATAGTAATTTAGAGAGAAATGAATTGATTGGGGATAGTCAGCATGCTTTTGTCATGCCTCACAAACCTTATTGAGTTTTTTGAAAAGGTGACCAAAGAGGTGGATAAGGGTAAGGCAGTTGACGTGGTATATATGGACTTTAGTAAGGCGTTCGATAAGGTTCCCCATGGAAGGCTTCTGCAGAAAATGCAGATGTATGGGATTGAGGCTGATTTAGCTAATTGGATTAGGAATTGGCTAGCTGATAGAAGACAGAGGGTGGTGGTTGATGGGAATTATTCATCATGGAGTTCGGTTACAAGTGGTGTACCTCAGGGATCTGTTTTGGGTCCCCTGCTGTTTGTAATTTTTATAAATGATCTGCATGAGGGTATAGAATGATGGATCATTAAATTTGCAGATGACACCAAAGTCGGTGGAGTGGTAGATAGTGAAGAGGGGTGTTATAGTTTGCAGAGAGACTTGGACAAGTTGCAGAGCTGGGCCGAGAGGTGGCAAATGGAGTTTAATGTGGAAAAGTGTGAGGTAATGCACTTTGGCAGGAATAATAAATGTGTAGAGTATAGGGCTAATGGTAGGATCTTAATAGTGTTGATGAACAGAGGGATCTTGGTGTATATGTGCATAGATCCCTGAAAGTAGGCAGTCAAGTCGATAAGGTTGTAAGAAGGCATATGGAGTCTTAGCTTTTATTGGTAGGGGGATTGAATTTCGGAGCCGCAACGTCATGTTGCAACTGTACAAAACTCTAGTGCGGCCGCACTTGGAGTATTGTGTGCAGTTCTGGTCCCCACATTATAAGAAAGAGGTGGAGGCATTGGAGAGGGTACAGAGGAGGTTTACCAGGATGTTGCCTGGTATGGAGGGCAGGTCTTATGAAGAGAGGCTGAGGGATTTGAGGTTGTTTTCATTAGAAAGAAGGTGGCTAAGAGGAGACCTTATTGAAGCATATAAGATGATCAGAGGATTAGATAGGGTGGACAGTGATAGTCTTTTTCCTCGGATGGAGAAAACTAGCACGAGGGGACATAGCTTTAAATTAAGGGGTGGTAGTTATAGAACGGATGTCAGAGGTAGGTTCTTTACCCAGAGGGTGGCAAGGGTATGGAATGTCCTGCCTGCTGCAGTTGTGGATGCGCCAAGTTTGGGGCATTTAAATGGTCAGTGGATAGTTTTATGGATGAAAAGGGAATGATTTAGGTTAGAGGGTCAATGCTTTTTCTTAATTGGTCAGCGCAACATCGAGGGCCAAAGGGCCTTTTCTGCGTTGTAATGTTCTAAGTTCTATGTTCTATATCTAGCTGTGTGGGAGTTATTATTGATCACCTACATCTATCAGTTGGAATACTGGCCAGGGGACCAGGTGGCAAACACAGATGCCTTGAGTAGGCTGTCCTTCGTAGATACCCCACCAAAGTTACACAAGTAAAAGTAATGACCATTAATTTTCTGGATACACTTTCTATGGTCATGCATAATATAATATAAATCATTGGATGCAAAAATCTGGTCCTCACAAATGTCGAACAATTGGTGTTAATGGGAGAAATGGAAAGACCAGTATAAATTAATGACCTTCCCAAATTTAGAAGAAAGACTGAATACTTAAGAAGAATGCAGTTGGAAAGGCCTGGTGTAAAATAATGGAGTGGCAAAAAAAAGCTAAAAATGAAGTGAGAAATAAATTTTGGGTTAAATGGATACAGAGGCAGTAGAAGCAACACTGAGAAACAAGAAACCCAGTTCTTAAGATTGTTGGAATGAACATGCCCAAGAGATAATCCGCATTAAGAAATTTAACTAAAATGAATGCGTATAAGAAAAAGTAAATGCACAAACAATTCCAATTTTTATTTTATTTTGAACAGATCTATCATGGCACAAAACATGATGAGCCAGGGAGTCTACTATTTTCAACCCACAGGAATGTTATAGAATGTGATGAAACATTTAACTGTGCCATAGATATATATTGGAAAAAATAATTGCATTCTCAACATTCTTGCATGGAAGTTATAGCAGTGTGTCTTTCGGACTAAGTTAGCCACGTACCACCCAAATCAAGGACAGTTTCTTCCCTGCTGCCATCAGACTTTTGAATGGACCTACCTTGCACTGAGTTGATTTTTCTCTGCAACCTAGCTATGTCTATAACACGATATTCTCCATTCTCTCCTTTCCTTCTTTATAAACAGTATGCTTTGTCTGTATAATGTGCAAGAAACTATACTTTTCACTGCACACTAATACATGTGACAATAATAAATCAAATCAAAATTGGAGTACAAGCATAGGTTGTTTTACTATGAGGCATGGTAAAACTATGTAAAGGATATCATGACATTTTGTTACATTGAAGATGTCTTGTAAATGCAAACTATTGTTATTCTGTCACTAATAAATAAATTTTAAATTTATTAAATTTCCTTTTAATGAATGATTCAATTGCCATTGTAAACTAAAAAAATCATAACAAGATAGCCAATCCTCACTCCATGGTGAGGCAGTTGGTACTTTGTTGGGTGGGGCTGGCTTTGGGCACCAGCTGCAGCCACCTTGGGATGGGGACTATCGGTCTTGGAGGCAGGGCAGTACTTTCTGACATGCCTTACTTCTTACAAGCATGGCACCGCACACCATTCATGGATTAGAGGAACCAGTACATCACCCCATTGAAGAGGATATTAAAGCTCCTTTGCAGGTACTTCTTTCAGATCACGCTCATAAACACATGGCGCTGGAAGGGGTATATGTGCTTGACTGTTTGTTCCCAAAGGCCAAATATGAATGGGGTCACCCCAGGCATAACCTCCCCCAGTAGATGGAGGTGGGGAAGGAGGGGCTCCATGGAGATAAAGTGCAGAACATTTGAAAGAATGGCCAACTGAATGGCGGCTTCCAGAGGCTCCACCACCAGAAGAGTCCTGCCCACTGTGAGCCTGTTTTCCAGTGTAAGGTTGAACTGCCCACTCACTCTTCAGGAAAAATACAGTCTCCCTGTACATTTTTGAGGCTGCTACAGTGGCTAAGGGGCCAACAGTCCCAGCTATTGACCTAACGCAGGCCTGCATTGCCACGTTGAGATGATCATAGCATTTGACCCCGAATTTCTTTGTGATTAGGCCAAAAGGTGGCACGGCCTTGGGAGCAGCAGGAGGCTCTGGATGTCACCGCTCCCATATATATGTCCTGGAAGGCCCTGACACCAGCGGCGATGACCTAGTTGCCATCATGTTTACAATGCTACGCCCACCCTGAGACTATCTGGGTCTAATTTTACCATGTAAATAGAGGGAGGGTTGGGTGAAGGTCTCTCTGGCCTTTATGGGAGGCTGAGAGAGGGGGTAAAGAGAGAACAGAATGTAGGTATGATAGGAGGAGGGGGAAAGGGGGTTCTCTATCCAGGTGTTGCGGGGGCAGATAGAGAATGACGGAGGGTGGGTATATGATCTGGTGCTCTCTCCCTCATTTCAGAGAGGGAGACAGAGGAGCAGGAAGGAGGACAAGGGACAAGGCGTTAAGGTAGGCTAGTGCCACAGGTCAGAAAGAGAGGAGGGGGAGGGGCCAGTGTTGGGGACAGCAGCAGCGTGTGTTGGAACTTTAGGTCTTTGGCCCTGAGGGCCTAGTGAAATGTTTTCATCCCTCACCCCTGTAGATGGAAAATATTTTCTTCTTCCCTCCTCCTTCCTTTGCAAGCACAAATCTTTGACGGGTGGAGCACCAGTCCAGCAGCTTATTTTTTTGATGTCTTTTCTTTTGCCTTGCTGGATGCTGTCTCCCTCTTGCAGCTGGGACCGAGGTCCTGAGCGTCCAGACACAAGGTCTCCAATCTCCAAAGCCTCTGTCTCTCTCCCTCCCATCTCCCAAGATGAGAGCACTCCCCCTCCCCTCAGTGGCTGATGTTTTTTTCCTGTCTGGAAACATCCAGGGAGGTAGAAGTCCCTTCACTACAATTTGTCTTTATCTTTCTACAACTCCAGCTGCATCACACACAATGCTAGTACTAAGCAGTCTGCCTCATTAAGGGGAACTCTCTTTTTTCCCAACCAAATAAACAAAATCAAATTCACTCAGGTACAACTCAAACAGAGCTCCCGGAAAGAAGAGGAACCGGCTGAAACAAAAGACAAAGTGGAAAGGAAACTTAAAACATCAAATTAAAATGTGATTAAACACGTCAGTAATACACCCCAGTCCTTTTGGTGCCCAAAACGCATGGAAGGCATCAACTGTGCCCTCAAACACCAGATGCACACTTTCCAGGGACACCCAACTGCGAATATAGCAGCAGTAAAGAGACAAATAGTCAAGTTGAATGAACCCCTCGAACATCCACTGCCTGGACATACGCCTTGCTAGGCCAAGGATTAAGTTCATGAGAAGGTCCTCTTCCTTCCCCAGCCTGTCTTTACCTGGTGCCTGTAGATCAGGAGTGTGGGGCTGAAGTGCAAATAAAACCTCAATGAAATATTTTTGAGAAAACTAAAAGGCTGCACAATCTACAATATATAAGATAGACATGGTCCACGGAATCCACAAGGTTGCAAAAAAGGACACACTTTGGAGCCCATGAACCTATAATTGGATGGTACTGCTGCATGCAACACACTCCAGACAAGGTCCCCGAGAAAGTGGGGAGATTTCCTCAGTACAGAGACCTCCACCACCCAATGACAACAAGGCCTGTCAAAGTGTATTCGAGCGATGGGGGAGGGCATGTAATAGAAGGTGTGCAGCAGCAGCCTGGAGGAAATGTCTTCATGTAGTAGCAAAGGGTACGGAGGGATTTCCGCAAGGCGACAGAAGCCTGACCTGGGAGGGGATGGAGGGGTGGGGTTCAAGGCTTGGGCCAATATGAAATTCAGTCTGAGCAGGGGCATGCTTAGGCGGGGGGACCCCACCACAGAGTTGTGCCTCCTCACGATGACGTGTGCCCACAGGTCTGCCCTAAGGTCTTTGGTGTGTGCCAGACGACCACTTTCACGCGCTCAGCCAACGCTTGGGAGAGTTCATGCAGCCCATTCCTCCTCCACCCAGTACATCCCCGATCCTGCTCACCATGGCGTCCATGGCCCTCCTCTCTGCCAGCCACCTGAAGTTACATGGTTGAGGAGTGGCTTCCTGAGCAGCGGCTGTCACATGATAGCCACTATTCTGATGGGGAAGAGCTGCGTCATGAGGTGACCATGCTCCAGACTTTGAGAAGGACCTGGTAAGAGACAGGCAATGCCTGTAAGGAGGTTCCCCAGATTTACGTACAGGAGCTGCACTTCATAATTCAGGCTGTGTACCTAGTAGAAAGAATACATTGCCATGGCACATCATCATAGAGAAGACTCGACGTAATGATATCTCTGCAGGGTCTGGAGGTGGAAGGTCACCACCTGGGTGCGAAGGCACACCAGTGCCTGACTGCCGTCTCTGAGTGGGAAATACAGAACCTCAGCAGGTACCCACTGCAGTCTGTTGTTCCAGAAGAACCAGACAAGATTCTTTTGATGTTTGTGACAAAGTCAGAGGGAGAGGGTCACAGTGACCAGCAGATACCACAGCAGGGATGCAATCAGCTGGTTTAGGACAAGAACTGTAAGGCAAAACTCGGAGCAGCTCTGTCTGCCATTCAGGTGAGCAGTGACTTTAGTCTCCAGCTCCTGCCAGTTCGCCAGCGAGGATTCCTCAGCCAGGCAAAGATGGACTCCCAAGTAGAGGAAGCTGGTCCTGCTTCAGATGAAAGGCCTGAACTCCCCTGGGAGGGGCTGGATTTCACAGTAAGAAGGCTGCAACACCAGGTTAAAGTCCAATCGATTTATTTGATAGTAAACTCACAAGCTCTCGAGGTTACGCTCTTCGTCAGTGAACAAGGTGTTCTGGTCTCAGACAGCACATATAACAGCACAGACAGTTTACAGATTACTGATTAGAATGTGATTCCTTACACCTAACCTGCTATTCAAGTCTTAAAGTGGCGAACAATGTGAGTGGAAGGAGCACTGAGGACAGGTTAAAGAGATGTTATTTCCAAGTAAGTAAGTGCAGTAAGTGAGGTTTTGCAAACCCAGGCAAGTCATAGGGGTTACAGATCGTGCAACATGAACCCAAGATCCCTATTGAGACTGGGAACTTGGCTAGATCAGGGGGTGGATCTGCCATGGACTGACCAAGAGTCTGGAGCACTTGGCGCAGTTGATCCTGGCAGAGAACACAGCAGAATACATGGGCTGGCATTCCAGCATTTCTGCAGGTCAGCTGGGTCCGTGAACATGAGCATGTCATCTGCATAAGTCGACAGGACCATCCTGATGCCCAGCCCTCACAGAGTCAAACCTCACAGAGTCAGATATTTGTGATCTACCCTGTCGAACATCTTCTCCTGATCAAGAGACAGGAAGGCGTTCAACAGATCAGCCTTCTGTCAATGGTGGATTAGATCCTAGAACAGATGGAGGTTACTATGGATGGGGCGGCCCAGGGACGTGTAGGACTAGTCATTGCCTGTGAGTAGGCTTGCCTGGACTAGATGAGTAACACCAGGTCCAACTAACAGCCGAGGGCCAGTTGGACACTATCAAAGTGACCAGACTGTCTCCTTACCCTGAGTTCCCCTGGGGGGATGAGGGGTGATTTGATACGGGTCACAAGGGAGTCCCCTGCTTTGCTCCATCAAATAGCTCTCCTCCTCAGGGTAGTCACCCTCAGATTCTATATCTCCTGCTGCAGTGTGTACAGCAGGCAGCACAGAGCCACTAATCTAATTTCCCTCGATCCCTTCCCCAGGATTGAAGGATGAGGGTTCCCTTTGGGTTCCTCCCTTACTTCTGGGGCCGAGGGTGGTGGAAGTTCAGTTCCCTGTTCTCTCCCAGACGCCAGGACACCCCACAAGTCCAGAAAGAACTCCAGTTGGAGCGCAGGCATAACCAGCATCAAAGGTTGGGGGTGTGGCATTGGGTGGGGCGGGCTTCTTTACCCTCATCACCCAAGGACATAAATGACAGGGTGCTGCTTCCATCCTCCAGTGGTCGAAAAATGAACTCCTCTGGGTTGCTAAATTGCATCGGGCAAAACAGAACCACGAGAGTCTTGCTTGTACCTGGCCCTGGGGAGTCCCACTTGGGGGACTGCAGCAGATGCTTAATCTTTTTCTTGTTTTTCTTACCCCCGCTCTGGGACAAAGCGCACAAACAGATGGGGGCAGGATGATGTAAAAGAGGCAGATTTGCCTATGCTTGAAGAGGGGGTTCCATTGATTTTGGGGTTGCCTTCCCCTGAAGTGTAGCACCCTTTCTTGAGGGGCATCCTGTTGGCAGGGAATGCTCTTTGCATTCTGCCTCTTCCCTTCCCGCCCTGCTCCTTGGGCTTCCCCTTCCCCTCCCTCAGAGGTGTTGCTCATGCTGGCTTGGGGTCATGTACCCTGCCATGGCACTTGCATTGCTGGGCCCAGCATAGGATGCTGTGGCATTAATTGGCTCGTTTAATGGTTTGGGAGGGGGCTGGAAATGATTTCTTTCCCTGAACCAGCTGCCAGAGTGACTGGGATAGTGGGAGTCAATGCTCCATTCTCCCTTTTTTTTCCTTTTTCATAGCCTTCTGGCCACATGGATGCTCCCCTCCCTCCCTCTGACAACTAAGATGGTAGCAGCTGCCGGTTTGGTCTCCCCTTGCGGGGTGACAGGTGGTACCCCTCTAGGGCAAGAGGAAGCTGAGTTGCCAGCTGCGGCCACCCTTCTGTCAATGGTGGATTAGATCCTAGAACAGATGGAGGTTGGCAGTGGGGGTTGGCAGCCTTGGAAGCAGGGTAGTTCTTAATGACATGTCACATCTCCTTACACACATGATACCATGGACCAGAAGACCTGGTACATTAATCCATCGAAGGGCACCTGGCCCCAAGGAGTCCCTTCCACGCACTCTTCCTGAGCCAGGTGGATAAATACTGGCGCCGGAAGAGTATGTGTGTCGGAGGGCAGGTTCCTGAAGGCAGAGTGGGATCAACACTTCCCTGGACCTGATCTCCCCCTGCAGATGGAGGAGCTCCATAGGGATAAAAGTCAGATGTTTGAAAGAATGATCCTTGAGGCAACGGCCTCCAGAAGGTCCATCACCAGGAACATACCACCCACCATAATCCTCTTTTCTAGAGGTGAACTGCCTGCTCAGCCTTCAGGAGGAATACAGCCTTACTGTACATTTTTGAGTCCACTACAATGGCTGAGAGGGCAGTAACCCCAGCAATTGCCCTAACACAGGCCTCAATGGTTATGGGATGGGCGTAGTACTTGATCCCAAGTTTCTTTGTGATTCGGCTGAAAGGTGGCAGGGCCTTTGGAGTGGCAGGTTTTTGATGCTGACGCTCCCATATATGTGGCTGAGAAGGCCCTGCTATCAGCAATAATTACATAGTTGCCATGTTTTCAAAGGATGCTATGTCCACCCCGAGACAATCTAGATGTGTTCTTTTTTAATTTGTTTCCATGTGGATGGAGGGAGGGTTGGGGGAGGTACTTTTTAGCCTTCACGGGATGCTCAGAGAGGGAGTAAAGAGGGAAGGGCGTGTGGGTATGGTGGGAGGGGGAGGGGGTTCTTGTCCAAGTGTTCAAGGGGATGGAGACAGAATGAGGGAGGGTGGAATGGGTGTGGATTTGGGTGCTCTCTCCCTGGTTTCAGAGAGGAAAATAGAGGAATGGATAAGGAGGATGAGGGACAAGGCATTGAGGTGGGCTAGTGCCCCAAGTCAGGAGGGCCCCAAACAGAGGGCCCCAAACAGAGGGGCAGCAGCAGTGGGTGATGGGAGTTTAGGACTTTGTCCCTGAGGGCCCAGCAAAAGGTCAGGAAAGTAACCAGTGTAATAAAGAACCCACATACCCTGGACATACTCTCTTCCACCTTCTTCAATTGGGAAAAAATATAAAAGTCTGAAGTCACGTACCAACTCAAAAACATCTCCTTCCCTATTCCCATCAAGCTTTTGAATGGACTACCTTGTATTAATTTGATCTTCCTCTAAACCATAGCTATAACTGTAAGACTACATTCTGCACCCCCTCCTTCCCTTCTCTCTTATGTATTCTTTGAACAGCATGCTTTGTCTGTATAGCATGCAAGAAACAATACTTTTCACTGCACACCAATGCGTGACAAAAATAAATCAAATCAGAATCTTCCACTTTCTTAATTACCCACTGATGGCATATTCCTCCCCTGGAGTCTTTCCTTCTTTCTAGAATGTATCTTTGTTATGTGTTATGAAATATCTGCCACTGCATTTTCATTACCTATCCCTTAATCTAATTTTCTATTTAGTTTTGCCAGCACTTACTTCATACTCTCCTAATTATCTTTCTTGAAGTTTTAAAGACTAGTTATTATAGAATTATAGAACATTACAGCGCAGAACAGGCCCTTCGGCCTTCGATGTTGCGCCGACCAATTATGAAAAAAAAGCAATGACCCTCCAAACTAAACCATTCCCTTCTTTTCCATAAACTTATCAACTAACCTCTTAAATGCCACCAAACTTGGTGCATCTACAGCTGTCGCAGGCAGGGCATTCTACTCCTGAACCACCCTCTGGGTAAAGAACCTACCCCTGATATCCGTCCTATAACTATCACCCCTTAATTTAAAGCTGTGTCCCCTCATGCTAGCTTTCTCCATTCTAGGAAAAAGGCTATCACTGTCCACCCTATCTAAACCTCTAATCATCTTATATGTTTCGATAAGGTCTCCTCTTAGCCGCCTCCTTTCTAACGAAAACAACCTCAAATCCCTCAGCCTCTCCTCATAAGACCTGCCCTCCATACCAGGCAACATCCTGGTAAACCTCCTCTGTACCCTCTCCAATGCCTCCACATCTTTCTCATAATGTGGGGACCAGAACTGCACACAATACTCCAAGTGCGGCCACACCAGAGTTTTGTGCAGTTGCAACATGACGTTATGGCTCCGAAATTCAATCCCCCTACCAATAAAAGCTAAGACTCCGTATGCCTTCTTAACAACCTTATCGACTTAGAACATAGAGCATAGAACATTACAGCACAGAACAGGCCCTTCGGCCTTCGATGTTGCGCCGACCAACATAAAAAGCAATGCCCCTCCAAACTAAACCATTCCCTTCTCTTCCATATACTTATCAACTACCCTCTTAAACGCCACCAAACTTGGCGCATCTACAACTGCTGCAGGCAGGGCATTCCACTCCCGAACCACCCTTTGGGTAAAGAACCTACCTCTGATATCCGTCCTATAACTATCACCCCTTAATTTAAAGCTGTGTCCCCTCGTGCTAGCTTTCTCCATCCTAGGAAAAAGGCTATCACTGTCCACCCTATTTAAACCTCTAATCATCTTATATGTTTCGATTAGGTCCCCTCTTAGCCGCCTCCTTTCTAACGAAAACAACCTCAAATCCCTCAGCCTCTCTTCGTAAGACCTGCCCTCCATACCAGGCAACATCCTGGTAAACCTCCTCTGTACCCTCTCCAATGCCTCCACATCTTTCTTATAATGTGGGGACCAGAACTGCACACAATACTCCAAGTGCGGCCGCACTAGAGTTTTGTACAGTTGTAACATGACGTTGCGGCTCCGAAATTCAATCCCCCTACCAATAAAAGCTAAGACTCCATATGCCTTCTTAACAACCTTATCGACTTGACTGCCTACTTTCAGGGATCTATGCACATACACACCAAGATCCCTCTGTTCATCAACATTATTAAGAATCCTACCATTAGCCCTATACTCTACACATTTATTATTCCTGCCATAGTGCATTACCTCACACTTTTCCACATTAAACTCCATTTGCCACCTCTCGGCCCAGCTCTGCAACTTGTCCAAGTCTCTCTGCAAACTATAACACCCTCTTCACTATCTACCACTCCACCGACTTTAGTGTCATCTGCAAATTTACTAATCCATCCTTCAATACCCTCATCCAGATCATTTATAAAAATTACAAACAGCAGGGGCCCCAAAACAGACCCCTGAGGTACACCACTTGTCACCGAACTCCACGATGAATATCTCCCATCAACCACCACCCTCTGTCTTCTATCTGCTAGCCAATTCCTAACCCAATTAGCTAAATCACCCTCTATCCCATACATCTGCATTTTCTGCAGAAGTCTTCCATGGGCCACCTTATCAAACGCCTTACTAAAGTCCATATATACCACATCAACCGCCTTACCCCCATCCACCTCTTTGGTCACTTTTTCAAAAAACTCAATGAGGTTAGTAAGGCACGACCTACCCTTCACAAAACCATGCTGACTATCCCCAATCAATTCATTTCTCTCTAAATAACTATAAATCCTATCCCTAATAATTCTCTCCAATACTTTGCCCAGGGAACAAAATCTGATCTAGCCTACATGTGATTCCAGAGCCACAGTAATGTGTTGACTTTCATCTGTCTCAGGATACTAAAGTGATGGTAAAATGTATTTACTAGTCATAAGTTGGATTGCATTAACACTGCAATGAAGTTACTGTGAAAATCCCTGAGTTGCCACACTCCGGCGCCTGGGTAGGTACACTGAGGGAGAATTCAGCATGGCCAATGAACCTCTATTGCACATCTTTGGACTGTGGAAGGAAACAAGAGCGCCTGAAGGAAAACCACGCAGGCACAGGGTGAATGTGCAGACTCCACACAGACAGTGACCCAAGCCAGAAATTGAACCTGGGTCCCTGGCGCTGTGAGGCAGCAGTGCCAACCACTGTGCCACCATGCTGCCTAAAAGGGATGGAGAATAAATGCTGGCAAGCAGCGATGCCCATGTCCCACAACGAATAAAAATTTTTGGAAGGGGTGCCCATCAACTGGGCTTCTTTTTCCTGGATGATCACAAGCTTCTTGAGTTATTGGAGTTGCACTCATCCAGGCAAGTGGAAAGTACATCATCACACTCCTCACTTATGATTTGGAGATGGTGGACAAGCTTTGGGGAGGCTTGGGTACATACCACAGAATTCATAGCCTCTGACTAACTTTTGAAGCAACACCATTTATAAGGCTGTTGCAGTTCGGTAACACCCAAGGATATTGATAGTGGGATTCAATGATGGTAATGCTACTGAATGTTAAAGCATGGTCAACTCTGGTAAACATTACCTCATGTAGCTGAGGTTTCTTATTCTGTCATGGTGGTCTCTGCTGTATTTGCTGCAGAGGGAAACAGTGGAATAAGAAGTGCAGGGTTCACTAAGCCCTGTTTTCTCTGCCCTTTACTCGGCCTGCTAAGCTTTCTTTGCTTTATACCTCTTCCAAAACCTTCCGAGCAGTCAGCTTCACAGGTTATACCCAGTGGTGACGTTTATTGTAAATGTCACTGTCCATTCCTTCATATCTTGCTTAAAGTGGAGCCCTTGGTGACCAAAATATTGTTACTGGTTGGCAAGTTCACCATACAGAAAGTGTCTGAGTTTACAAGCATCATCCACCCATTCTGTCCAATGCATGTGACTGAGCCAGCATTATCGAGTTCCAAATGAATCAATGCTAATGCAATTAGGACTAGTGCATCCTGAGTTGTTGACATTGAGATGCTCAGGATACATCTTGAGATGGTGAAGATGGAAATTGCTCAACCTTTTCCCCTAATCAGTGAATGTAGACTGTGGGTGGTTGCCATTCATAGTGGGTGAATGTGTCAGTATAATAAAAAGATGACACAGAAAATGCTGGAATGAACCAACAGCTCTGGCAGCATCTGTGGAGAACAAATCAGAGCTAACGTTTTGACTCCGTATGACTCTTCTTCAAAGTTAAATAGGGGGAATATTTGATGAGGCTTAGATTGTTCAAGAGGGAGTGCACAGGCCAACAAATAAGAGATTAAGTGGATTTGGTGTGTATTACTTTTAACAACAATTTTATAACAAGGACAAAGAGATTGATGGGAAAATCCCGAGACGTGTAGGCATTTATGACAAGTCTAGATAAGACTGATGGTCGTTAATATGGTGCAGCACGGTGACACAATTGTCAGCACTGCTGCCTCACAGTGTCAAGGACCCAAGTTCGATTCCTGCCTTGGGTCACTGTATGGAGTTTGCACGTTCTCCCCATGGCTGCATGGTGTTCTCTGGGTGCTCTGGTTTCTTTCCAAAATCTGAAAGACTTGATGGTTAGTGCATTGACCCTAATAGGCTCCACACTGTGACAACTAAGAGAATTTCAGAATGACTTAATTACAGTTAATGTAAGACTTACTTGTGAATAATAAGTAAACTTTATAATTAGGCGGATTTTGTGAGTTGCAGAAATTGAATTTTTCAGTGATCAGTCTTAATCCATTTGCAAATAATTCTTGTTAATACAGTGGCTAATATCCCCACCTGTCATGCAGGAGCCTATGATTTATTTCCCTGATGGAGAGGTGCGTACTGTTCATTAACCAGAAGTAGATTTTCCTATTGCAAATCTGTCATGCCAAAGACAGTGAGTTCAGATCTAGATTCTGTATCAGTGGCAGGCAAAGTTCTTATTGAGCACATCGTTGAAGAGCAATGTTGAATCCATTAGCTTCGCACCTGCAATGTGTTTGAAACCAGAAGGGGGGAATGTGCTGAAATTTTCTGAATAACTGATCAGAACATATCTGGGGTATTGACAAAAGTAGTTTGGTGCTAAAGTAAATGAGAATAATCTGTTTCCTTTGAAAGAAAAGACAACAACCAGACGACAGAAAATTGGTAAAGTATTCAGAGGAGGATTGAAGATCAGAATGGGTAGTGTTTCTTTAATATAGCAGACTGCTTTGATTGGAAATTCACTGCCTAAAAGGATGATGGAAGCAGATTCAATAATGACTTTCAAAGTAGATTTCAATAAATCTGTGATGCCAAGAGGTTACAGAATTATGGAGAAAGGAAAGAGGAGTGGGGCTAATTGGAAAGCTCTTTCAAAGAGGCCATGCCAGCAAAATAGGCTGAATGACCTCTTTTTAAGCCCAGACTGTGGATCCAAGTCCCCAGCAGATCACACTTGTGCCTGCCATTTATTGCCAAGAAATTCGGTTGGAGTTGAAGACCACAGGGTTCTAGAACTAGGCAGAAAATCTCTCCACAACAGTGAGAAGAACCACAGTTGTGTTGCACTTGTAGTCATAGAGCCCGCTCCGGATAATGCTACTAAAACAGGCACAATCTATATAGCCAGCGAAGACACATCAAGACAAGTCTTTGCAAATAAGTCAGCTTGAGGAGGAGGAATTCATGAAGCTACATTGCATTGCCACAACTAAATTAATCCAGATTAGCCTTCAGGTGAATGGTCACACCTAGACATGACAGGAGCATTAGATTTATTATTGCAGAACAATTCTTTGGGCGATTTCAATGGGGTATATTGCCTTTAAGCCTGTGGGACACTAAGGCTAGATTGGTCACATAAACAGGGGAGCCCTCACATAATGTTTGGACCACTGTAATCCTCGGTGCACATGGACAACAGGCAGTCCACCTCCTCCCAATAGTTTTGCAAGAACCAAAGATCTTTTGGAAGGGGCGGGCTACAGAAAATCCACATGGATTGGCAACATATTTTTAAAATATGTACAGGAAATTTATACAAAGCCAATGGGAAATGTCCCAAAGCATTCCAAGAGGTCAAGGAAAGATTCAGGCAGTCAGGCTTGCCAGATATGGGCAATATCCTGGCAGATCTATGCGGACACAGAGATCTGATCAAAATGCTTCAAGACATTTCGAGGCCAATCCCTTGTGCCCTATATGTCAATCTAGAGGCCAAATTAGAATATTGAGAAAAACTTGGCACTATACACCCAGTTCAATTTGCTGAATGGGCTGTGCCAGTCATCCCAATTTCAAAACCAGAGATCATGACCTATCTCTGTGGGAATTATAAGTTGACGGTCAACAGACCCTCCCACTTAGACAGATATCCTATTCTGCACATAGAAGACTTTTCTGTAAAGCTAGTTGGGGTTGGGGATGGGTGGAGGGGCTGAGGTGGGGTTTACATATTTTCCAAATTAGACATGAGCCACACCTACCTCCATCTGGAGTTTGAGGCTTTATCCAATAAGTATGCCACTATAAATAATCACAACTGATCATATGAGTACGGTCACATCCTTTGCAGTGTCTTCAGCAAGGGCTGTTTTTTTCAAATGGTGATAGAGAACATCTTCCCAGGAGTGCCCAGAATGACAGTCCATCTGGGTGACATTTTAATCTCAGGAGTTACTACAAAGAGAAGTTTGGAGGAGGTCTTATGATTGGTTTCTGAAGATGGTGTCTGAGTAAAAAGGGAAAATAAAGATGTGTTCCTGGTCAACGAGGTAATGTATCTCAGGCACAAACTTGATAAGGGTGGACTGCACTCTGTTGAAGAGAAGGTGAAGGGAATAAATGGGCTTCTGAATTCAAAGAACACAACTGGGCTGAAGTCATTCTTAGGGTTCATAAACTATGGTGATAAATTCATACAAAATGTGATGACCTTATTGAGACACCTCCATGTAGTGTTAAAGAACAACAGCCAAAAATAGGCAAAACAGTCAAAACAGGCGAAAGCCAAAAGAGAAACTCTTTGAAAACGTCAAACAAGAATTGCTGTCACAAATATACTGTTCCATAATGACTCTCTGATTCATTGTACCCTGTGACACCCCCTCATATAGGCTACAGGTAGTAGTATCACATTGTGAAGATGAGATAAAATGTGCAATCACATATGTAACAAGATTGCAGGGAGATTCAGAGAAGAAGTATGGCCAGATTGAAAATGAAAGTTTCACCTTAGTGTTTGCGGTGAACGTTTTCCATCAGTATGTCTACTGTCAGCATTTCATCATAGTAATTGATCACAAATCTCTGTTGGGTCTCTTCACGGAATACAAGGTGATTTCTGCCATTGCATCAGCCCAGATCCAATGTTGTACACTGTTACTGGGTGTCTATGAATACACTTTAAAACACCATTCTGGGAGACATATAGCCAATACCTATCTCTTGAACCAGATGCCACTACCCACCAGTTTGCCTCACCTCAAACATTGCTGAAGTCATCATGACTATGAACTTCAAGGATATTGCCCATATCTGGCAAGCAAATTCAGGTTTGGTCCCAAGTGTTGACAAAGCTATGTCATAAGCTTTGTGGTGAGCCATAAGGGTTTCCTACGGAGTATTTAAAATCTTATATTTCCAAATACGAAGAGCTGAACATTGAAAGTGCATCATCTTATGGGAGTCCGGTTAGTTTGCTTGTCACATGGCTAGTGATAAATAGTCCACAAATTGCACACGGCCACCCAGGAATTCCTAAAATGAAAATGTTTCAAAGAAACTATTTCTGGTGACTATTTCTGGCATCAAAAACCTGATCAAACTGTGCAAAAACTGCCAGTGAAACCAGAAAGTCCCACCAGCATTCTGGTTGCACTTTTGGGAATGACTGGGGAGCCCCTGAGTGTGGATGCATGCAGAATTTGGAGGGCCATTTATGCGCTCCACATGCCTACTTTTTATAATTGTCCATTTAAAATGGATCACCATGCACCAAATGATGTCTGTCACCTCTTGCAATAAAACAGGAAAAACTTCAGCAATCTCTTTTGCATGCTTGGTTTATCCGAGCTTTTTGTAATGAACAACGGGACTCCATTTACCAGTGGGAGTTTCAAACCTTCATGAACACGAATGCAGTGAGGTATATCTGCATAACACCATATCACCTATTTTCAAATGGTTTGGCTGAGTGAGCAGATTAGCGATTCAGAAACAACAGCAGATAACAAATGATGGCTCCTTGGAAGTGAAATTTGCATGTTTCATTTTCAGTTATAAGACAATGCCCCACACATGGCAATGTGAGTAGCCCTATTTGAAGTATTGATGTGCTAACACCTTCGGGCTAGACTTAGCATGCTTTTATCAAACTGATGAATCTTAAGAAAAAAAATGAAGAAAACAAAACTTAACGATGGGCAGAAGCCCGAGAGGACCTTCAAACCAAGGGATACCATCTATATATGGAACTTTAGAGATGGATCCCAATGGATCCCAGGAGTTGCCCTCAAAAACTGTACTAGTGTCATACACAGTGAAGACTAGATTCTATTAAAAAATGTCAATCACCTCTGTTATTACTGGACACACCACCACAGGCATTTTATACACCTGCCTAAAGATAGGAAACCCCACTCACTAAAAATGCAAGAGACAGCTACAAAGACTGGCCTCCGAAATGAAGATGCAGGCAGTAGAATCACAGTCAGATATCACCACTGAGGGCGAGACCCCTTTAGTGACTCTTTGGCATTCCACAAGGAAGAGCTATTTGTCCACTTGGTATTCTATCCCAACCAGATCATGCAAGCAACAGAAATAAAGCCACTGCTCAAATGACAAAGACATTATAGCAGCGAGGGAAAATTTTAGGATATATATTGATTGGGTAAGGGAGGGGGGTAATACTGGAGAATGGAGGGGGGGGGGTAGGCAGAGGAGTGTGACAACCGTTATGAGGCCCATTGAAAATTGCTAATTGATTTTCTTGTGGGAGTCACTGAAAATGACTTCCCTTGGTGCAGTAAGAGCTTGCCCAGGTGGAACCTATTATTGAAGCCTTTTGTAAAAGAAACTCAGGACTGGGTCTGGAGAACTGCATTCCCAAACAGGGAGTTGCATGTGTACACCAGAATTATAGCTTTACTTTGTATTCTGAAAATAATAGTGTTCCTTTCCAGTCAGCTTTCCTGAGTTATTACCATTCTGCTCAGCAACAGAAATGTTTCTCCTTCTTCTCAAAGTTGACAACATTCTGCCCAAAGTAAATGTTCCTCGTCAGATGTGTGATGAAATATTTCTCTGTTTTGTATTATTTTGTGTGTATAGCTCACATCCTGCGTCCTGCTTCACTCATCCTAATTGCCTTTTAAAGAGTAAAAGTAAAAGCCGTTCAAACATTCCACAGTGAAAAAAAAACATGCATGTCAAAATGATTTTAAAAAAATTACCGTGTGCCTAGTTTGATTCAATTGAAGTGTGAGAACATAATCACTGATTGGAAGTCGGACATTTACAGTAGCGGTGATGGACGCTGGTCAGCCAGTTTCCTCATGTGGGATGGCATCAAACTTCTTAGCTATTTTTTGGAACTGTGCTTATCCGATATATTCTATGTTATCTGTAAGGGAGGGATGGAGTTTTGCTCTAAATATGAATGCGTTAATAAGATTAGAAGAAAGTTCACAATATTTTGGAAGAAATCAGTTCGGATAACTGAAAAATTCTGCCCGTGTCTGTCTCTGCACAGATGTTTCTAGAGCTGCAGGATGTTTTCAGAATTTTCTGAATGATTCAGTATCCAATATTAAGTACAGTTTGCGTTTATTTTTATGTTAGTGCATTATTTTCCTTGTGCTAAAAATGTAAAAGGAAATGTGGACAGTGGAACATTATGCATTCAATTAAATTCTGTACAATTTGGTTCAGGATAGAGCCATGTCTAACCCCCGCACGTGGAAGAGCCGGAACGCTGCTCCATTTTACTCCAATTCCTAATAGGACAAGCCCCTCATCCCGGGGACCAATAATTGAACACTCGTTGTGCGGTTTCCAATACGAGTATATCCTTTCTTAACTATAGAGAGAAAAGATGCAAAAATATTAAAATTGTTCTCACCGAAATGAAATCTTCTTAATTCCGAAGTTCCAACCACCTTGCAATAAAGGCCAGCCAACCATTTTCCTTCAAATAAACAGAAAATGTATCTATTTGAAGGTACGAATGGCTGAATGCAAATACTTTATTTAAGCTGAGGTCACGCAGCTGACATTGTGTAAAGGTTATCAGCTTTGTGTGATCATTTGACAAGTTATTGCTTCCGCGTATAAGGGCTATTCACAATGTTAACGCCACTATCACTTATCGATAAACTGTTAACTACTAAATACGCTTCTCTAACCGGGAATCGAATATAGGACGCGTCAGTGGAAGCACTGAAAACCGAACTACTATATCAGCAGGGGTAAAATTGCTGAAGTAAGCATTTTTTAATGTAATTAAACCGAGCAGAGCGCCACCTCCCTTTTAGAGCGTGAACTCCAGGCGAAAACTGTGGCCAGACGGTCAACAGTTTGTCGTGCGGGTGTTCTACCAGAGCGCAGGCAGTCACACAGGATATCAGAGCTGCTCAGAGTATTCTGTAAACTGTATTGTTCACAGTTCTTAGTCGGCAGTTATTTCAACTCAGCAATTCTCCGAAAAAAACAATCCGTTGCATCAAATGAAATTTTCATTCCTCCCGCTGATTATTTTGTAATTTTTTATCCTTTGGCTCTCCTCTCTTCTTTCATTGGACGCGGGTTATTTTAATTTATTTGAGCATTTTGACAGCTCTATTAGCCTTCCTGATAGTTTTCTCTGAGTGGATGACAATGCCCCAGATTCATATTCTTTTTACATCGCCGAATCTCTATTATTCTAATAAATCTTTTCTGCACTATCTCGAAAACCTTTCCATCTTTCATAAACTGTGTTGGCCACAATGAGTGATAATCTTCGAGTTGGGCTCTGATCAGTCATTCAGAAAGTTCAGTTCGTCTTCCTTGCCTTCATATTGTTGTCCCGTACAAAGTTTCTAATTCAATGTGGGCTCTGAGCTTAGACAGCTGTCACTGTTTCCAAACAGGAAATCTGCTTTCAATGAACTATAACGAAAAACTAAATTCCTCCCCGTCGGGGAATTGAACCCCGGTCTCCCGCGTGACAGGCGGGGATACTAACCACTATACTAACGAGGAGCACATAGGTACAGGCTGAGACAGGAAAGAGGTTATTCGTAGATATATAAAAAAAGTGCATCCAGTGCTATGAACAGGCTTTAGAATCTAAAATATGTACAAGGCTTCAGAGGTTGGCAGATACAGAATAAAATCCCCTCGCTCCCTCTATCCCCACACAAAGTACTGGAAACTAACAGATACAGAATGAATCCCACCCTCTCACACAGAAGAGAACACTGACAAGGACAGCACAAATGCCGCGTCCAAAGGCAACTCTGGAGACTGACAAATAAAAATTGCGTTTCCTAGTTATAAATTGTAAAGTATCTGTCAGGTGTAAAATGACTTTCAAAGGGAGTGAAATTCTAGTCCCTTCGATTGAGAGCCTGATGCTCTAGATCTTGAACTTCCAAAGTGTTGTTTGATCATTGAAACAGACACACTCCAGACCTCCAAGATCACTCGGAACCTCCTTCTCCCCGGTGCATCTCTTCTCGTCCAAGCTTACTCTATCTCCCATCTCGCTCTCTACCGAGCTATCGGTCTCAGCCCCTCCCCCCTCCATATTAGTTTAAATCCTGCCGAAACACTTCAGCTAATCTCCCAGCTAAGATATCCACACCCTTCCCATTCAAGTGTTCCTCATCCCTTCTATACAGGTGCCCTGCTTTAGGGATCATGAGCCTTGGGAGTCCCTGGGAAGTGTGTAAATAGATGATGATATTGATGTACTTGTTTTTATCCTACAGGTGCTTTGGTCCACCTTGTTGTCTAACGAGAGGCAGACATGCGATGGGTCGTGAGAGGGCTGCTCTTGGATCTTTTTCGAGAGTATCCTACTGCTTCACGTCGTTAGTGTATGCTTGACCTGAACCATCTGATGGGCAACACGACAGCTCAGTGACTATCTCTGTGCTGTGCAGATACATGGATTTGGGCCTGTGTCTGTGGGAGTTTGCGCATTCTCCCCGTGCTTGCGTGGGTTTTCTCCGGGAGCTCCGGTTTCCTCCCACATCCCAAAGATGTGCTCTTAGGCTAATTGGCAAAACAAATTCTCCCTAAATTGTCTCAAATTTGGTTTTTAATCCATAGATCTATAAACATGGACAGGGATCGCCGGTAGAGGTGGGAACATCGGTGTGGCAGTGCGGGCTCGTTGGACCGAAGGGCCTGTTTCCCGTGCTGTTTAGTTCTTTGTTTGTTTGTTCATTGTTCATGTTGTTGACTTCCATATCTTATAAAATATCTTATAAATGACTTGCTTTTTTTTGCATTTCTTCCAGAGATTAGAAGAAGTCTACCTTTATCAGTCGTTTTTTATTGTTACATGGAAACCGAACAACCTTGACGAAATACAATGCCTTCAATGACAGAGCCCCTAGATTATCAGATTTAATGTTGTGATAAAATAATGACTGAGCTATCCGAGCTTAGATCTCTGGCTGTGTGGAGTTTGCACGCTCTTCCACTATCTGCTTGGGTTTTCTCTGGGTGCTACTGTTTTCTCCCTCAGTCTGAAAGACATGCTGGTTAACAGGAGTCAACCTATTGTCTGGTGATAGCGGACTTTCACTGTAACTTCATTGCAGTGTTAATGCAAGCCTATTTGTGGCTAATAAATAATCTTTAGTTTTGCTAGAATGGCATGCAGTGTCCGATAAGAAGCACGATACTGGCTTTTTGTTTGCATTTTCTTCTTTGGAAGCTTACCCCTAATGGAGGGATCTGCAATCTCCCTTTGTCTTCATTTCACAAGCATTCAAACTCACATCAAAAACTTGCTCAGTGATAAAATGGTGAGGTGCAGGAGCTGTAAAAAAATATGTTGTCAGCACAATTTCTACATTTCCTGCCACTTTTTTTTTGTCTTTTACTCACATGAATGCCTAACAATTCATAAAACGCTGCTTCTTCAGAAAGAAATACTGTGCCAGTTGGCATTTTATTGGAAACATGTGGAACTTTTAATCAGATAGCTGAAATGTTGCTAGGTAACTGCTTAATTATTTAATTCAAACCGATTAAGATATGAATTTCATCAAAGTTTACTTACTTCTAACCGAGGAAATGTATTAATGAATCAGACTAAACCCGACTCGGGTTAATCGTGTAAAATTGCAATCAGTGAAGTTGTTGCACTATGTGGATATTTTCTGAACCGCTAGAACGCTATGAATGTATTTCAGGAGGATATAAACAGGTTGACGGAATAAGAGGACAAGTAAATAAAATTCAATACAGGGAGATTTTGGGAGAAAAGCCAAAGGAGAATACGAATGTGGCATGGAAGACTAAAGATATAAGATATGGGATAGTAAGGGAATGAAAATGGCATTAAATCCGTTCGGGCAATTATATTGAGGAAGATGCAAAGCATGATGATTTTGGGTGGGAAGGAAAGTAATGAACAATGGAGAAAGATAGGTTGTCTAAGGAAAATTGTTGGGAGTGAGAAAGGAAGTGAGCACTTCTTAAGCATTTTCACTATTTTACTCGATTGGGTGGAATGTTGTGGAGCAGCCTGTAGGAAGAGATACTTATATCTAATAACTGAGAACTACTGCCAAGTAAAAGCCCCCGGTGCATCAGTAAACTTCATCATTTGCTGAATAAATAAAAATTCCAGGAGTTCAGTGCAACACATTGTTTTCACTGGAGCTAACTTCTTTTTTAAAAAAAGAAATATGAATATGGAACTGATGTCGAAATTCCAAACACATTTTGAAAACAGAAATAATTAGCAGATTTAGAAACATCAGTGCAGAGAGAAACAGAATGATAATCACACTGGTCCAATTGTTAAATACGGACAGAGGGTATGAACTGTTTGCGTTTTTTTTTCATTCAAAATGCTGTGTTTTGAAATCAACATATGAAATGTAAAGAAAAGCCTTGTAACCGCTTTGTTGCTCTGCACGCTCGATACCCGAGACATTCTGCTTCGAATATGAGCAACTTCAATCTTCATACCTAAGGAAGGATGCAATGGAGACTCAATAGATTGACTCCTGGTAACACGTTACTGTTCCATGAGGAGACATTAAGTAAAATTGAGCATTATATCCTGGAAGTTAAAAGAGTGAGGGAGAATCTAATTGAAAAGTGTACAATCCTCGGACTGTTTGATAGTGTAAATTCTTAATGGCTCTCGACCCTGGCTGGAGAGTTAAGGATACAGGATGAAAGTCTCAGTATTAGTGAATGGCAAAGGAGGTGTGGAGAAATTTCTTTAAACTAAGGAATGCGCACATTTGAAATTCTCTTTCCCCAAGAGCTGTGAACGTTCAGACATTGAGTAGATTCAAGACTGAGTGCGATAGATGTTTAATCACTCATGGAAATTCGGAGTGTTTGAAAATGGGGCACGAAAATAAATTTGAGATAGATAAACCATGATCCTATTGGATAGCAGAAGATGGCCAAAAGACTGAGCGACCAGAATGCATCTAAACCATACTAACTAAACAAAAAAAAAAGAGGAGAAACGCCTTTTTATGTTTATTACTCCAGCATTTATATAAAACATTATTTCTTCTCTTTATCTGTTTAGGTTAGTATGAAATTACCTATTATTGCAAGACCTTAGATTCCCTCATGACTGATATGAGACCACTGTTAGCTTCAGCTGACGTTATGTTGGCTTGTTTCATTAGTTTCAGATGGTCTTGCATTCGAATGTGTGATACCGTGCATACATGCCGAGAACTAGTATTGTACAATGGATCATCAGTTGGAGTTTCTATGTAAATTAGAGGGTCTGAATCAATTAGATGGTCGAGACCACTTAGAGGAGTGGTGATGTTTAAACATTTTTATGTCGGTTGAAGGATCTGTGTCAGTTTGAAGTTCTGCAATTATCGAAGGATCTGTATCAGTAGGGCCACTTGTATTGATTGGAAGGTCTCTTTGAGTTTGAGGAGCCATATTTGTTGACGCAATGTTAATGATTCAATACTACATATTGTTTTAACATGGTGTAAGGTGTTGTATTAATTTCAAGTGCTGTACCTGAGGGACAGGATTTATGAGCATTTAGAGAAGTTCAATATGATCAGAAATAGTCAGCGCGGCTTTGTTAAGGGCAGATCGTGCCTTACGAGCCTAATTGAGTTCTTCAAAAATGTGACTGAACACATTGACGAAGGAAGAGTAGTGGATGTGGTTTACATGGATTTCAGCAAGGCGTTTGATAAGGTCCCCCATGCAAGACTTCTTGAGAAGGTGAGAGGGCAATGGATCCAAGGAGTTTTGGCCTTGTGGATCCAGAACTGGCTTGCTATAGAAAACAGATAGAGGTTGTGGACGAGTCTTTTTCTGCATGGAGGTCAGTCACCAGTGGAGTGCCCAAGGGATCTGTTCTAGATCCTTGCTGTTTGTCATTTTCATAAATGACTTGGATGAGGAAGTGAAGGGATGGATTAGTAAGTTCGCCGACGTTACGAAGGTTGGTAGTGTTGTGAATAGTCTGGAGGGATGTCAGAAGTTGCAGCGAGACATAGATAGGATGCAAGACTGGGCGGAGAAGTGGCAGATGGACGTCACACAGATAAATGTGTGGTGGTCCATTTTGGCAGGACCAATGGGATGAAGGAGTATAATATCAAGGGTAGGAACCTTGGCAGTGTTGAGGAGCAGAAGGATCTTGGGGTCCGGGTCCATAGGTCTCTTAAATCTGCCCGCAAGTGGAGGATGTAGTTAAGAAGGCATATGGTGTACAGGCCTTCATTAATCGAGGGATTGAGTTTAGGAGTCGAGAAGTAATGCCGCAACTTTATAAAACCCTTGTCAGACTCCACTTGGAGTACTGTGTACAGTTCTGGTCACCTCACTATAGGAAGGACGTGGAAGTTATTGAGAGGTTGCAGAGGAGATTTACAAAAATGTTGCCTGGATTGGGAGGCATGCCATAGGAAGATAAGTTGAGGGAGCTAGGTCTGTTCTCCCTGGAGAGACGAAGGCTGAGAGGCGACCTGATAGAGGTTTATAAGATGTTGAGAGGAATAGATAGGTGGATTCTCAGAGGCTATTTCCCAGGGCTGAAATGGTCGCTACGAAAGGACACAGGTTTAAGGTGATGGGGGGCAAGTACAGAGGAGATGTTAGGGTTAAATTTTTCACTCAGAGGGTGGTGAGAGAATGGAATTGGCTGCCGTCGGTGGTGGTAGAGGTGAACTCGCTGGGATCTTTTAAGAGACTTCTGGATGAGTATATGGGGTTTAATGGATTGGGAGTTACAGATAGTTCTATGGCCTGGTAGGTACTGATATGATCGGCACAACTTGTGGGCTGAAGGGCCTGTTTGCGCTGTAGTGTTCTATGTTCTATCAATTCGATATGATTATTTGTTTTAATCGTGGAATCTGTGTGTGTCTTGATTTTTTTTTAAGAATCTTCTTTTTTAAGAATACTGTAATCCATCTTTAAAAATGATCTCTCTTTAATCATTAACTGAATTTCCAAGTAAAGAGCACAAATAGATCCAAGAGATCAGCCGTGGGAGACGCACCTTATCGTTGGGAATTTACTTACTGAATGATCACAGACCAAATGAAGGCCATCATTGGCACAAAATAAGATCTAATGTCGAGACTAATCATGGTTTTATTGACAGCACAATTTCTGAAAGAACACAGCTGCTCAATTTATTTCTCAATTATTGTAAAAATAACTGCTGGTCTTTGGAATTTGCTCAGTTAACGTCAGCATTCACTGAAGGGAATTAACAAGCTGCCAGGGTCTGATTGTTCGTAAACAGTTTTTTTTAAGTGAAAGATGTTGCAATCTCATCATTCCCGATGTGGTCCCACAGGCTATAAAAGAAAGTCTCTGGGAATGCATTATTACAGAGTTTTGTGTCGTGACTGTCTACAACAGCAAGTGACATATCGCTTTGCAATAAAAATGCTTCCAATTTATATGGCAGAGAAAATATTCTACATGATCATTGCTACAATTGGTGTTCCTGGTAAGTGAGTATAACTATTGAACTCGTTTAAATTACCGGGTCAGATGTTCTCTGGTCTCATTTTCGAATTCGCAATGTTACATGCTGATCTAGTTGTCTCAGATATGCAATCACCAAATCATTGACAAAATTTATGAAGCAAGAAATTTACCTTTGTAACAATAAGTTTACTTTAGTTGAAGTTTATTTATTAATCGCAAATCAGGCTTACATTAATGCTGCAATGAAGTTACGGTGAAATGTTTTCATCTAAATAAGTAATTTAGTTTATGTCTCATGGCCACGTTTTTCTTTCCAAATCTATTAATTCCAACACCAAAGTATTTCACTTTCGAAGTCCAGGAGACATTTGCCATGATAGAATTCAAATGAGTGTGGTGACAAAATTCTGGCTTAACCATATATTACTGAGAGTATCTGTCAGCACTGAATTGTGTTGAGCATGGATTACTAACCAGATTGGAAAACTGACCACAATAACAATATATGACTGGAAGTATCTGTCAATGTAGAATTCAACAATTGAGTGTTACTAACCAGAATGAAATATCTGATCCCTGTAAATATGTAAATTAGAATTTTCTGTCAGTGTAATATTGTCAGGAGTCAAATTGGAATATTTTGATTCAATTTTGAAAGTATATTTTTTGGAAGATAATCTCTCCTTTTCATGGAAGCAGCTGCACTTCACTAATCGATTAAATGAATAGTAGAATGTATTTGATGTTTGCTGGAATTGTTAAGTAAGGATTACATGAGGTGAAACGCTTGGATGTTTCTCTGTCTTTTATTAACGCACTCAAATAGAAACAGAAATGATCTCTTCCCTGACATGTAAACAATAAGCAGAAGTACTGCAGTACTGCAATTAATTTTGCTCTTTTCCTTTTATTTCCAGTCCTATAGAAATGATCGCCAATGATTTGTTCAGATTTTGTAAGTCTTGTTAAATTGTGTTGACTGCTTTCCTAAATTATCCCATGCTGAACGCCTAAACTCCATAAGCCCACTCAGATACTAATTTTCTAAGGAGTATTTGCGAACGTTGTTGTTGTCATTAAAACGCAGCACCTGAAGCTTAGCTTTGGGAAATATATTTCCTAGTGAAATATCCGACGTGTCTACTCATGATTGCGGATAAATTATCTATCATTTTCTAATCATCCTGAGTTCAGCTGTTGAAAATAAGGATCTATCTGTACATTTTAAAATTTTCTTCTCTCGACCCTATCGATTACGTAAATCGAAAATGACAATAATCCCCGCACAAATTATTATGGAATGCCATCTTGCACTTTCCAGTAATCTGATTTAATGCCTTTGTGGATGTAGATCCAGTGTTCTGTCTTGCTGTTCCTTCTGCCGTTTGCCTTAATCTTCTTTTGTTTTCAGATCGTTCATGAGTTTATTGTATAAATTCCTGAAGATCTTTAAAAATCGAAGTGTTTGGCACCAATTTTAATCCAATAGACCTCATTGATTTCATCTGCCATTTCTTAAATTCATTCAAATAATTCAATAAAGTTAATCAAGCTTGAAATTGCTTTTGGACTTTACACTGACATTAAGGGCCTTTTTCAGATTTATCTCTTCTTTTGTCAGTCTCTAAATCTCTGTACTTTGGTTCATTCTATCCCGACTGTTCCAGAAGAGAGATAGCATCCTTTCATCAATGACATTTTCTTCCTTTGGACTCGTGGTAAACAATCACTGAAACAACTATATGATGACATCAACAAGTTCCATCCCACATCGGACTCACCATGAATTACTCTGCAGAATCGGTTGCATTCGAGGACACACGCATCTCAATCAAGGATGGTCACCTCAGCGCTTCACTGTACTGCAAGCCCATGGATAACCTCATGATGTTCCACTTCTCCAGCTTCCAGCCTAAACACGTTAAAGAAGCCATCCCCAATGAACAAGCCCTCCATATACATAGGATCTGGTCAGATGAGGAGGATCGCAACAGACACCAAAAGCCACTGAAACATACCCTCATAAGTAGATGGCACTCGACTTATTGATCAACACACCAAAATGAAAAACGGCACCAACCTCCTCAGAAGATGAACACGGGGTATGGCAGACAGAGAATGTTTCATTATCCAATACCTCCTGGAGCAGAGGAGCCAAGATATTTTCTCCAAAGCCTTCAACATATCATTGATGAAGATGGACATCTCATCAAGGCCACCCCCACACCCCACTTCTTGCCTTCAAACAAATGCATAAATTCAAAAAGACCATTGTCTGCAGCAAACTACAACCTGCGAGAGAATAGTGACCACAACACCACAAACCCTGCCACTGCAACCTCTGTAAGATGTGCTGGATCATCAACATAGATACCATCATCTCACGTGATAATGCTATCCACCAGGTACACTACATACTCTTGTGACTCTGCCAATGTTGTCTGTGTTTCCTGATACGGTGCCGGAAAAGATGTCCTGAGGCATGGTTCATTAGCAAGACCATGCAGACGCTATGACGATGGATGAACAAATACCATTCAACATCACCAGGCTGGAGTGTTTTCTTCCTCTGGGAGAATATTTCAGAAGTCACGGGCATTCATCTTCTGATCTTCGGGTAAACGTTCTCTATGGCAGCCTTCGTGACGCTAGTTAATGCAAAATTGCCCAGTGGCGCTGAGAGCTAAGTTCTTACATATAAGGAAGGCCTCAAGGAGATCTTGAATTCATGCCACACTATCTGTACCCCCACGACTTGCCTGGGCTTATAAAATCTCACTAACTGTCCTAGCTGAAGACAATTCACACCTCTTTAACCTGTGCTTAACGCTCTCTCCATCACATCGTCTGTGTCTGTAAAAACTTGGTTAATTGTAAAAAAAAAACTATTATTTTGTAAATCGAGTCTGTGTCTATATATGCCCAGTTTGTGGACACAATTATTCAGGGCACCTGAGGAAGAGACAACACTCCAAAAGCTTCTGCTACCAAATAAACCTGTTGGAATTTAAGCTTGTGCTGATAGACTTCTTATTGTGTTTAACCCAGACCAAGGCCGGCATCTCGATGTATATTTGTGTCAGACACAGAAAATGTTTGTTTTCTAATTAATCGCCCCTTCTCTATTTTCTGTCTTACAGTTAATTTGCTGGCAATTGTAATCCTGTCCCGTGGAAAGTGTGGACTTTCCAGCTGCACCACTTGCTACCTCGTAGCTATGGCAACGGTGGACCTACTGCTCACTATTACGCAGACCATACTACATAAAATCACTTACTATTATTTCCCAGTGAGTTTCCTGGACATAACCCCTGTGTGTGGAATTAACGGAGTTCTTGTTCCTGCAGCCACAGACTCTTCTGTTTGGTTCACCGTCAATTTCTCCTTTGATTGATTTGTGGTCATTTGTTGCCCGAGGCTGAAAACAAAATATTGCACCAAGAAAACTGCAACTTTTGTTCTTGCAATAACAGGCATCTTTCTCATTTCAAAGAACATCCCTAATTACTTTACAAATGAACCTGGAGTGATAATCGACAATGTACCTTGGGGATGTAAACAAAAGCCAAGTACTTTTACTGATCCAAGGTGGGTAGCATATAATTGGTTCCATAAGATTTTAATGCCTTTCCTCCCATTTATTTTAATTATTTTGCTCAATGCTTTGACAGTCAGGCATATATTAGTGGCCAGTCGAGTTCGTAAGGGGCTGAGGGGTCAGAATAAGGGGGAAAATCACAGTGACCCTGAGATGGAGAGCAGAAAGAAGTCTATGGTATTATTCATTGCCATATCCTGTTGCTTCATTCTTTTGTGGTTAGTGTATGTGATAATTTTTTTATGTTACACCATTAAAGGGTTAGTTTATCTTACGTATTTTGAATTTACAATTCAACAAGTTGGATTCTTACTTGCAGACATGAATTGCTGCACAAACACATTTATTTATCTGGTGACTCAGTCAAAGTTCAGAGAACAGGCCAGGAAGGCAGTGGCATACCCGGCATCATTGATTATTAAATTAATTCATAAAGGAAACCATTGAGAAGAACCCAGATGATTCTCTGAGTGTTTGCAGCCACCGATTTGAATAATTATCTGCAATCTACCAAAAGCTGTAAAACAAAGAGATGGGCTTCATCAGACAAGAGCTGATGATGAAGATATGAAGTACAAATGTGAAGGACCACTGCCTTTGATTCATAACCACGTCAGCAGCAGCCAAGGAATGTTATCCAGTGAGAGACACTGGCAGCACCCAATCAAGTATCTTCTACCTACAAGGATTACAGTGAAAATGAGATCTGAAAGAAATTGCGAACCTCAGTCAATGACTGCAGCCACATGAGTCAACCAAAGACTCTCATAATGAATAGGACTGCGCTCAGCCAGTCAGGAAGAACCAAAAGTTGCTCAAGAGCATCACTTGCGGGGCAAAGATAAGAATAAACAAGCATGTATAGTCTCTTTGACCTGTAGAGTCTGTTCTAACATAGAATTTGATTGTTACTGATCATCAACTTCAATGCTGGGTTTCCGTAATATTTGCATATTCATTGATGCATTTGTCCTCCATGCATCCATCGGATTCAGTCGTGAGCAGGTTCAATTGTTGAGCTCCAACAGTTCTGTGAAATAGAAAATAATAATAATAAAACTACTGAATCTGAGTGAACAAATTCCTGCAATTGTCATTCTGAAGTGACTTTCCCTTTTGCCTGAGAATATACCTTCGGATTTTAGATTCAGCAGCCAGCATAAATATCTATACACACCCTGTACGAATTCTGAAAGTGTTGGCATTCGTCCAAACTCCAGAAAGTACAAATCCAGGTTTCTCATTCTCCCATCATTAGAAAGTAACCTCCATCCTCACACCCCCAATTCCCTGACACACACACACACACACACACCAAACCACAAGCCTCCCGCAGCCCAGGGATTATTCTGGAGAGCTTCCCTAACACTCTGTCTAGAGGAGATTTATCCTGCCTTAGATAAGGCAATTGAGCACAATTCTCCAGTTGCAGACTCAACATTCCGTTTGTTGAATTTCCCAATGATTCTCAGCTGGTCCTGCCACTAGGGTTGCTCCAGGCGGGGCCAGGGAGATGCCTCAAAAAATCGAGAAACTAAGCACACTGTCAGTCAAATTCGCTTTTGTTATCATAATCTCCAGTGGAAAGCAATATTATTCAATCAGAGACTTTGGTCTTGAGCCTTTTCATCCAAGCAGGGAACTCCACCATTCACTACATCAGCTTATTAGTAAATTTTGCCCAGTGAGTGACAGTGTCCTCAGTCAATCTGCCAGCCCAAGTCGATGTCCAGCCTTTTCAACGGAGTATTGGAAAATCCGCATTTTCTCAGCTTGATTGTTCATTTCACAATTGGGTGTTCCAACTGAGTGACTTTTACTTTGCCCAATTGATCTTTGCGATCTCTGAATGACAACTCCTTAGTCCGTCCGCACATTGTGTTGTGGTCATAGGACAGTTCGGTGAGGTCGTTGCAGCTCTTTGATAAACTATTGATTTTCGAATTGTCACAACGGTGAGATCTACACAGAGAGAGAGAGAGAGACAGAGAGGGAGAGACTGGGAAATAGTCAGAGAGAGAGAGCGAGGTGTAGTGGCAAGAGAGACACGACAGAAAGTGAAGAGATTGTATAAGAGAAGGGAAAAAGACTGCGGGAGAGAGTGAGTCTGGGAGAAGCAGGAACTTGAGGAGAGAGAAAGAAGGAGAAGTGAGATTCGGCAGGGGGAAATAAATGGCGATGAGGTAGTGAGGCAACAAATCACCGTAGTGATAGAGTGGGGAGCAGGTAGGGCAGGTCAGAGAGAATGGAAGTGATGAAGAAAGAGAGGACTTTTTTGTGTGGAGAGATAAATTGGCAGGAAAATGTGTCTGAATGCTGGTGTGTGATAGAGAATTTCGCGAAGAAGGCTGACTGAAAAGAGGACAGAGGTTAGGGGGAGAATACGAATGAGGGAAATTGTAGGCGAGACTTGAAAGGGAGGAGGCAAACTTCGGTGTGTTTCTGTGCACGATAGAGAGAGACTGAGAGAAAGGAAGAAAGATGGATATAGAAAATGCGAGACTGGGGCGAGACAGAGGCACCCGGGGTGGAGGGAGTTGTTGGGGGAAGAAATATACACGGAGGCTGGCGAGAGAAAGATTGGGTGAAAAATTGCAAACTTTGGTGGAGGGAAGGGCAGAGAACATGGAGCGAAAGGGACAAAACTAGCACAGAGATAGTGGTGTGTGTATGTGCGTGTGTGCGTGTGTGCGTGTGTGCGTGTGTGTGTGTGAAAGAGAAAGAGAGAAGCTGGATTTGAGGATAGAGAAAGAAAAAATAGATAGATAGATAGAAGACAGATAGATAGATAGATAGATAGATAGATAGGGATGAGGGGACAGAGAGAGAGGTTGATTAAAAATACACTTGTTTCTTTGTTCATTGAATATGGGTCTCACTGACTGGGACAACATTTATTAACTACCCCAATTGCCCGTGACAATGCGATAGGGAGCTGCCTCACTGAAGTGCTTAAATCAATTTCTTTCAACTGCACTCACAGAATTGTTAGGAAATGAGTTGCAGGATTCTGACGTAATGCACTGCCCTGAAGGTGGTGTGTGTTGTGGTGCTGCTATGCACTTGCTGTCTTTGTCCTTCATTGTGGTAGAAGTCATGGGTTTGGGGGCTGCTGTCTGAGCAGACTTGGTGAGATGTTACAGTGCATCTTTTGGACGCAGACACTGTAGCTTCTTTGGATCTGTCGTAGTTGAATGGAATTTTGTAGCTGATGGATGTGGTGCCAATCAAGCGGGCTGCATTGTTCTCTATGACGTTGAGATTTTTCGGTATTTGGAGCTTTACTCAGCCAGATTAGTGAAGAGTATTTAATCACACTTATGACTTTCAGATTGTAGATAATGGGTTGTCAGTGAGTGAGATTTTCTTCGCAAAATTCCCAGCGCCTGACCCATTCTTGTAGTCTTGGTGTGGCAATGCTTTGAATTTAAATTCTGATTAATGGTAATCGCCTCGATGTGGATCTCGACAATACTATTGAATATTATGAATGCATTTTGAGACCTCGTCTTACTACTGCCATTGCTTAGAGAATGCATGATACGAATGCAACTTGCCACTTTTCGGCAAGTTGCAATTTGTTAATTTATCGACTTACGTGCTGTCCATGTCTCAGTCGATAAATTAACAAATCAACTTCAGCTGCAAATCGTGCTGAACTATTGTAGTCATTAATGCATCCATTCTGATAGAGGATGATCGTTGGTACAACAGCTAAAGATGTTTTGACTTTGGACAACACTCTTTGTGCACTGATATCCTGGAGCTGAAATACAACTGATATCTTGATCAAGCAATGCATATGAATATTTGCACACATGCTCGAAATCAAAATTAAACTTAATTTTTTTTAAAAATGAACACAAGTTTGTTAGTTTAATTTAGACGGTACATGTTACATTCAGAAAAGAATTATTTCGTATCTGATGTAAAAACTTCGTACAAATATTGTACTGAAATTGAGGCACAAAAATATTTGTGCATCAATGGATTTATTCAGTAAAAAAAACAAACCGCGAAGAGAAAATATACAAATATAAAGTGTTATGTTTGAAATTTGATTCGTAGCATACATTGAGCAATTCGTTTTTCAATTGTAGAGATTGAATGCACATAAAGACAAACACAATTAAACACAATTAAATAATGTCAGCCAATTACAGGGTTATGATTAACAGATGAAAAGTGAAGTTATTTCAACTTCTCAATGGCTTAATAGTTTCATCCCCAAAGAGAGTGTTAACCTTGTTCAGACTGAAGGATACGTTTTTCAAAGGAATGAAGGAGAAATACGGTTTCGGAATTGATTACCCATCAGAAACCGAAGAAGTGTAATGAACGAGATCAGCATATTCTATGTTCTGGGTTATATGCTTAAAATCAGGTTAATTAAAAAAAAGACGGAAAATGAATTTAGTTGCAAATATGTGAACTGTATTTTAAAATTCTAAATGTTTAATTATGTATGCGCATCATTCTTGTATGTTTTGATACAAATAATTCTACATTGTAACTTCCTCATTCTAATTTACAACTCTGAACTCATTCATAGTTCTTAAATAAAATTTAAATAAAAAAATAAAAATTCTTTCATTTTTCTAGCTTAAGAGAAAGTGAGAGGATGTGGGATCCAAGAGGCTGTTGCCCTGTAGATTTAGAACTGGCTTGCCTGCAGAAGGCCAGACAATGGTTGTGGATGGGTCTTTTTCTGCATGGCTGTCAGTCAACAGTGGAGTGCCCCAGGGATCTGTTCTGGGACCCTTGCTGTTTGTAATTTTCATAAATGACCTGGATGAGAAAGTGAAGGGATGGGTTGGTACATTTGCCGATGACACGAAGGTTGGTGGTGTTGTGGATAGTCTGGAGGGATGTCAGAAGTTGCACTGAGACATAGATAGGATGCAAGCCTGGGCAGAGAAGTGGCAGTTGAACTTCAACACGGAGAAATGTGTAGTGGTCCATTTTAGCTAGTCCAATAGGATGAAGGAGTATAATATTAAGGGTAGGATTTTTAGCAGTGCAGAGGATCAGAAGGACCTCGGAGTCCAGGTCGACATATCTCTTAAATCAGCCTTGCAGGTAGAGAATGTGGTCACGAAGGCATATGGTGTACTAGCCTTCATTAATCGAGGGACTGAGTTTAGGAGTCGGGAGATAATGCTGCAGCTTTGTAAGATCCTTGTCATACCCCACTTGGAGTACTGTGCACAGTTGTGGTTGCCTCACTGCAAGAAAGATATGGAAGCTATTGAAAGGGCGCAGAGGAGATTTACAAAGATGTTGCCTGGATTGGGAGGCATGCCTTATGAGGACAGCTTATTGAGGGAGCTCGGTCTTTTCTCCCTGGAGAGACGAAGGATGACTGACTACCCAAAAGACTCAAGAAGAGCTTCTTTCCTGTAGCCATCAGGCTTTTCAATACAACTGTCAAGTATTAAATTGACCTTTCTCTGCACCCTAACTATGACTCCAACACTCACATTCTGCACTCTCTCTTTTCCTTCTCTCTGTACGGTATGCTCTGTCCGTATAGCGCACAAGAAACGATGCTTTTCACTGTATGCTAATACACATGACGACAATAAATCAAATCAATCAAATAAAATCAAACTGTTACTCTTGTTGGACCGATCAATCACGAAAGGCCATAGTTTTAGTATAAGCGATGTGAGGCTCAGAGCTGGCATGAGATTGAAAAAAAGACACACTCAGTAAGGTTCAAATTTGGAAAGCCAAACCTGGGAACATACCACAGGCCGGCAACATTTCAACCTTTTCTTTCAAAAAATGGAAGAGCATTTGAAATAACATAACATTCAAGGGTGTAATACAAATGCAGGAAAATGTGATTAGTGCCCCTTTAGTGATAGTTATTGCCGCTATAGATTGATGGGACCAAAGGGCCTTTTCTGCGCTGTATGTCTATTTCCGTGAACGTTTTGCGTAAGCTAGAATAATGAGTTTTAGCTGCGTGTTATCAGACTTGGGATATCCAATTAAATATCAGTTTCTTTCTAGACTCCACTAACAGGGAACTAACAGGGCTGTCATTATCTGCCCGCTCAAACATGATGAAAAACATTTTGAACAATATTTCAACCTGAGTATCCTGTTGAGATCAAGGAGGGTATAAAATAAGTGCACTGATAATACGTAACACGAGCTTCATTCAGAAATATTGCCTGCTGCACGAGAGAAGTGGTTGGCGTCAGACAGGAAAATGTATACAGCACCGTTCGAACGGCCCGAACAATATACTGCTTGATTCTTGCTACAATTGATGTTGCTAGCAAATATTTATAATAATAAAGTTGTGTGCGTCAACATAAATTTGTCCTGTTATTACTCTACAAATGATAATGTTAAATCGGCTTTACAGTTATTCAGGCACGCATTCACTATTATAAGAACGTTAATTATATCTCCTGAATTATCTGAGCTCTTTAGTCAGTTGCCTCAACTGCCTCTGATTCACAAGTATTATAAAGTAATTTCGTTCAGTGAAATATTCTTTAATGTTGGAAAAACGTTCAAAGCAACAAAGTCTGTCAGATGAAGATAATACCAGGATTACCTATCAGCGTAGAATAATGGAGTAAGTGTATAATTTACTGTAGTGGACCACCTCACCCTAGTAACCATGTACTATCAGACATATTGGTGAATGTAGAATTATAGTATGTTTTGCGAGTATCGTGACCTCAATTACCATGTGTTACTATGAATATACGCCAGTGCAGAACTGTACTGAATGCATCATTAACAACAGAGGAATGTCTGACCCAGTTACCACTTTTTGTGGGAGCATGTGTCTGTGTCGATTTGAACTGAATGTGGGGCACTACCAAGAGTAGAATAATGCGACTTTATTTTGAAATTATAATTTGGCGAGTGAACTCCTGAATCCACGCAGCTCCTTCTGTACCAATGGAATAGAATAAAACGCGGAAAAGTTTTGATGTTGGTTTGTGACGTTTCGTAAAACATCTATTAAAGGCAATGTCACGGTATTTCTCTGTTTTTAAATGCCGTCCTCGAATTTTACTGAATTTGAATCACTAACAGAGTGGAATAAATAAGTATGTATTGCTGGGAATATTAGTTAGTTGAACTGAGTGTATCCACAAACCAGTGTGGAATATTGACGCCATTGTCGATGCAACATTGGGAAATCTATCCCTCTAGAATTGACTGAGCCTGACTCGCTAATTGGAATGGGAGACCTCACTCCAGTTCCGATGTATTTCCTTCATTATCTGTCAGTGTGCAATGGTCTTTGGCGTGCTATGGCATCCCACTCTTACTCTAGGTGGAGTAAATGACAACATATTCTGATACTATGTAATCACCTTCTTCAAGCACGATCTGGAAATGGCTAAGCTATGATTACATTGATTCATTAATTAATTGATTTCAATATTGTGAAACTGCAACTCTGATCATTGAGTTTACTTACGAAGGGAATGGTTTAGTTTGGAGGGGCATTGCTTTTTATTTTGGTCGGCACAACATCGAAGGCCGAAGGGCCTGTTCTGTGCTGTATTGTTCTATGTTCTATGTTCTATAAGACGGATCCAGAAAGGTAGATGTCAGAGGATTGGGGATAGTATGCTAGATTGGATTTGGGATTGGCTAACTGACAGAAAATTGAAGCTTGGGATAAATAGATTCTATTCTGGCTGGCGATCTGTAACCGGCGCGGTGCCACTGGAATCGGTTGTCGGATCTCACTGTCCACAGTCTATTTAAGTGATCTGCAAACAGAGGCACCTGATTTCACTAGCACAGCCGCCCAGAAACTGGGGCGTTCCAGGCTCGCAGAACGGCAATCCCCATTGACCGTGGGTGCGATATTACTATTCTTCGGGAGCCTTGCCTGTAAAATCAGGCCAGAGTATAACAGAACAGATCATAACTAAATAGCAAGGGAAGTTGGACGTGAAGAGGAAATAAACGTTTCACAGACGTAAATAAACAGGCTAAGGGAACGGATCAAATTTTGACACACGGGGTTTTAGGTAGGTATCCATGAGGTTATCCATTTCTGCCATAAAATAGGAAGGTGAGTTATCATTTAAATTGACGACGCATTCAAATTGCATCCGATTAGTGGAACTAGACTATCTTTATTAATAAATCGCTGAAAGTTGTAAAACAGGTAAAGCATGTAATAAAAAAAAATACACTGACAGCATTTATTTCAAAAGGACTGGTGTATACAATTAGAGAAGTGTTTGTAATTGTATAACGTGATGGCGAGATTGCATCTTAAATATTGTGTCCAGCTTAAATCTTCTTATCTGAAGAAGAAAGTAGTGGCATTGGAGTGTCATCGGGGAAGATTTAGTAGATTGATTCCACAGCTAAAGCCGTTGATATATGAAGAAATATAAAATAGTTCGGTCTTATAGACACACGAAGGAGAATCTGATGAAAGTGTATAAAATAATAAAAGGGGTCAATAAAGTAAACAAAGACCATTTTTTTCCCCCTGTGTGGCAATCTTGATGCTGCAGGTATAAGTTGATAGGCTCTATGGACTTGCACATTCCTGTAAGGGTGGAGGATAGGCATGGCAAGTTTCAGGAACCTTGAATAACGAGATGCATTGTGAGCTTAGTCAGAGACAAACCAGAAGCAGTTGTCAAGGCTAGGAGGCTGGGAACACACGTAGCAAGTGCAGAATACAAAGACATTAGAAATAAACTTAAGCAAGGAGTAAGGAGGGCTAAAATGGATCATGAAAAGTCATTGGCTACAAGGATTAAAGAAAATCCCAAGGCTTTTTAACGCATATTTTAAAAAAGGTAGCTACGGAAAGGGTTGGCCCACTCAAAGACAATGGAAGAAATCTATGCGTAGAGACAGAGGAAGTGGGCAAGATATTAAATGAATACTTTGCGTCAGTATTCACCAACGAGAAAGATTTGGGAGGAAGAATCTGGGGAATAGTGTGAAGGTATTTTGGATCATGTTGAGATCAGCAAGGCGGAGGTACTGGGATTCTTGAGAAACATTGAAATAAACAAATCCCCAGGGCCTGTTGAAGTATACCCAGAATACCGAGAGGTGCAAGGGAGGAAAATGCTAGGGCCTTGAGACAAATATTTGTATGCTTACTAGCTACAGGGAAGGTTCCAGAATATTGGAGAATAACCAAAGTTGTTCATTTGTTTTAGAAGGGTAGCAAGATTAGCTAAGGACTCACTTAGTGCTAGACGCACGGATGTGGCAGAACTCGTAAGGAGCATCCAGGAGGGCTTATTAATACTGTATGTAGGGAGTCCAAGTAGAAAAGCGACCTTGCTGGACGTGGTACTGGGGAATGAGTCTGGCCAAGTGGTCAACATTTCAACAGGAGAACAGTTCTGGAACAGCGACTACAACACAGTAAGGTGTTGATTGACAAAGCTAAGTGTAGTCCTCAAGTGAAAGTGCTAAATTGGGGGAAGACTAATTACAACAATACTAGGCAGAAACTGATAAATGTATATTGGAGGATGTTTGAGGGCACATCCACATGTGGCATGTGGGAGGCTCTCAGGTGTAAGCCAATAGAGATTCAAGGCTGGCACATTTCTTTAAGAATGAAAGAAATGTACACTTGGACAACAAGAGGTATTGTGAGCCTAGTCGAAGAGAGAGAGAGAAAAAGAAGCATTTGTCAAAGCTAGGAAGCTGGGAACAGAGGATATGAGCATGACTACTTCATGTCAGCATTCACCAGACAGAAGGATTGGTGGATGAAAGTTCTGGGAAAGGGTGAATATATTGTTTGAGTCGTGTTGAGATGAAAAAAAAAAGAGGAGATATTCCTGAGGAACATTAAGGCAGACAAGCCTCCAGGTTCTAATAGGATATAGCCCAGAATACTAAAAGAAGCAAGGGAGGAAATTTGCTAGGGTCTTGAGAAAAATCTTTGTATCCTCACTGGTTACAGGAGAGGATATGAAAATGATATGGAAATGACGGCGTTGGACTAGGGTAAACACAGTAAAAAGTCTCACAACATGAGGTTAAAGTCCAACAAGTTTATTTGCTAGCAAACAGCAGTAGTTTTCAGAGAATTCTTACAGGGGATGTCCCAGAGGATTGGAGAATAGTCAATGTCGTTGCTTTGTACAAGAAGAGTACCAAGAATAATCCAAGTAATTACAGTTTGGTGAGTCTGTCTTCACTGCTAGGGAAAGTATTGGAGAGGATTCTGCGAGTGAGAATTTACTCCGTATTGGAAATAATTTGACGTATTAGAGAAAGGCAGCATGGTCTTGTGAAGGGAAGATGGTGACTCACTAACACGATTGAGTTTTGCAAAAAAGTGACGAAGATGATTGATGAAGGTAGGGCAGTAGATGTTGTAAGGCCTTTGACAAGTTCCCTCGTGGCAGACTGGTGCAGAGTGCGAAGTTCAAATGGAATCAGAGTTGAGCTGGCAAGCAAGATGTCGAACTGGCTCGATCATAGAAATCAGTGGGTAGCAATAGAAAGGTCTGAAAGCATGATTTCAAAGCTGCATCTCTAAAATTGGTGAAAGTCATTGTGGACATGCCAAATTTCTCATCTTCCCCAGAAAGTAGAGACGTTGATGGCTTTTTAACAATATCGTCAGCGTGAAGGGAACAGATTATTGATGATTTGAACCCTTGAAGCTCTTGATGGTATTATCATTCATTGTTCAAAGGCAAAAAAAAACAAAGAACAGCTGAACTAGGCTCTCTGCATAGCTGCAATCCTGAAGCCCTAGCACAATTCTGGTGAATCTTTTTCTTTCATACCCTTTCGAGCACAATCAAATCATTCACATAATATGGCGACCAGAACTGTGCCCAGTATTCTGCTGTGAGCTACCGAGGGTATATTAAAAATAGGAGCTGGAATAGGCCATTTGACATTTAGATCTTTTTTTTTCCACCGTTCATTTTGATCATGGCTGATCATCCAAATCAATATCCTAATCCCGTCCAACTCCAGCCCCCCATTTCCCCCGATCTCTTATGTTCCAAGAGTTAGGTTTAACTTAGCCTTGAAAATATGTCATACTTCGGCCTCAGCTGCGTTCTATGGTTGTGGTCCCCTTAGGTTCACATGTCTCGAGTGAAGACATTTCTTCTCATTCCAGTCCCAAAATGATTTACTCCATATGCGTCGTGAGAGAACTGCTCTTGGATCTTTTTCGAGAGTATCCTACTGCTTCACGTTGTTAGTGTATGCTTCACCTTGACCTTCTGATGGGCAACACGACAGCTCAGTGAGTATCGCTGTGCTGTGCAGATACATGGATTTGGGCTTGTGTCTGTGGGAGCTTGAGCATTCTCCCCGTACTTGTGTGGGTTTTCTCCGGGAGCTCCGGTTTCCTCCCACATTCCAAAGATGTGCTCTTAGGCTCATTGGCAAAACAAATTCTCCCTAAATTATCTCAAATTTGGTTTTTAATTCCATAGATATATAAACATGGACAGGGATCGCGGGTAGAGATGGGAACCTCGGGGTGGCGGCGTGGGCTCGTTGGGCCGAAGGGCCTATTTCCTGTGTTGATTAGTTCTTTGTTCTTTGATAAGCACTGTTCTGGATACACCCAACACTTGGGCATCCTTCCTCCTTTCAGGCTCTCTCTTCTTGTTGGAATTTTATAGAGTTCCATGAAGTCCCCTGTTCATTGTTCTAAATTCAGCTAACATAATCCTAATCCACTCAATCCCTCCTCATTCGTCAGTCCCACATTCCCAGAAATCGGTCGGGCAACTACTATCTGAATTTCTCTACAGCAAGAATATCCTTCCTCAGATAAGACCAAAACTACCCACAGTATTGGTGTGATCACCGCAAAACCTTGTTTGTTTGCTACAAGGCATCCCTGCTCCTGCACTCCAACCCTCTACTTATAAAGGCCAACATACCACATGACACTTTTCCGTCTGCTGCAATTGCATACTTACTTGCTGCGACTTACTTAATGGTGAAAAGCATGTCTCGTCGCACTTTGCCAGCCATTTAGATAATAATCTGTAACCCCATTTTGACCTTCCTGCTAATGTAACCTACGCCTCTACAAATGAAGGAAGGTATCCAATATGTCTTTCCTAACACTTATCTACCTGTTCTGCTGACTTCGGGGATCTTTAGATATGCCGCCAATATCCTCTGCTCCCTCTGGTACTCTGCACATCCTGGCATATTCTTTGTGTACTCCCTTTCCTATTCGTCCTCCAAAAAATACAACACCCCACACCTTTCATGATTAAATTCAATTTGCCTACGTTCTCTTGCACAGCTTTGCCCAAAGGATATTTGTTCAAGACCAGTTATTAATTGTGATAAGAACTGTGAGGAAGAGCAAGGTTTTTAGCATTTATCCCGAGGAACACCAAATAAACCTTCCTTCAGTCTGAATATCACTTTTAACTACAAATTCTGAACCAACGTTTTGCTAACAGTGAGCTAATTTCTTACCCATGTTGATTCTGGCCATTTTTTTTCCCACTGACTCAACCTTTCTTGCAAGCTTATTGTGGAAAATAGTACTAAATCCTATTTGAAATTTCATACAAACCAGATCAACCACTTTCCATTTTATTTTTTCGTTGCAAGGCACATGAACATTGCTGGTTGGAACCTACCTTCAGTGCCCTTTTCCCTTCGTTTCTGCGGAAATTTGAAAATCAATTGCATTGTGGGTTTGTAGTCTCATGCAGGCTATGACAGGTAAGGACAGGCAGGTTTTCTTCCCTAAAGGACGTTAGTGAACCAGATTGGCCTTTTACAATAACTGACTCCAGTTTTGTGGTGATCGTGAGATTTTAAATTCCAGGTTCGTACTGTATTCAACTTCCACCATCTTCCGTTATTTGAATCGAATCTGAGTGCAAATAGCATTACCCTGGATCTCGTATTCCAGTCTAGCGACAATATCACTACTCCACTACCTTCTCACAACCCAAACGTACCCTCCGTTACATATTAAAACAATGCTTATGCAATGAATTTTATTTTGCTTGTTCATTAACAAATGCATGTTGGCTTTCCATAATTAAGATTCATATTGCCAATTCTATTCTGAGTGATTGATTCTAAAATATTTCTAATACTGAGCTTTATCTATCATGTCCATAGTTCCTGCATTTATCTTGATACCATTGGTTGAGAAAATACATTACATTTCTGATCCTCCATTTAACCTATCACAACCGTTGAGACTACGAGGCAGATGCAAAGTCTGGCTCATTTGTTATACTATTTCAAACCTCACTTCCTTCAGATGTGGTGCATTAATCACATCCCAGCAATTACATGTTAAAATTAAATCTCAGTTCACTTTGTTCACTACCAAATAGTTGTGATTTAATACCCCATTATGTTATTACTTCACTACCAGCACGTTTAACTTTTAATGTGTAATGTATTTATATAGCTGCAGCTTTTATTCAAAAGGAAATGTGAAAACCCTTATTCAATAATCATGTTGGCGAACACAAGTTGAATTTGAATACAGAATCATAACTCTTTACGTGAAAGAGTTTCATATAGCTAAAATAAGAGACAGAGATTCAATCTAAGCTGGCATATTTGCTCACGTCAATTCGAAAGTCTCACCTGGAGCTGGAAGTTGTACCTCCTTCATCATTATCAAACCGCATAATCGAAGCAAAGGGAAATTTAAACAATTTTTTCAGCTCCTCTCGGAACTTCCTCTGAGTCACTGCATAAATACACGTATTTGGACAGGAACTCAAAAACTTCAACATTATTCCAATTTCCGTGGCCATATATTTAAGGTTTGTGCGGTCACCCTGGTAAGAATTGACAGTTACCACTCCAGAAATTATAACACTAATGATAGATGGCAACCACAGCATTAAAAAACTGCCTGACACAGCAAAGAGTAAGATGATTGAGTTTCTCCTCTTCTCTATCTCTGGGTCAGCGTTTTTCTTAGTTTTGTGAGACCCGAGTTTCCTTCGGGCTCTGCTTGTCAATACAATACGTCTAATCGTCAATGAATTAAACAAGACAATTAAAGTGAAGGGGAGCCAAACAAGTGAAAATATGTGAGACCAGAAAAACGCTCTACCCCGAGGTGATGACAAAAATGTCACATTTGGCTGGCAACCCCACCGCACATTGTTAAGTATTTGCTGATGGTCATGTTCAACGAAAAATGGGATATCCTTTAAAAAGATCAAAACGGATAATATTGTTATAACAGCAACCACAGTTCTCACCGTGCAATGTTTTGCTTTGAACCTCTGGCAACAAATAACTGCAAATCGGTCAAATGTAAATAGGACAGTAAACCAAACAGACAAATCGAGTGCGACAGCTGTCATGTACAGCAGAGATTTGCACACGGGAGTGAAATGCAAAAATGAAAGTGTAAAATGATAACTGAATATGTGATACATCATCACATTGATAATCATGACCGATAGGTCTGTTATCGCCATGGCAAACATGATTAAAGCGATACAATTGGAAAGGCCACATTTTCCTCGGCAAAAAATCACAATGGTCACCAGGTTTGCTGAAAGAAAGAAAGAAAATTAGATGGTAACCCAGCATCTGGTTAAGAGATATGAAGAATTAATTCATCCAAAAGGTTACAAAAAAAAAATCAGAGAGCAGAACCTAATTAAAAACAATTTACAATGGCTCACCAGGGACACCAATAGCTGCTATAAGAGGGTAGTAAATCTCTTTTATCGACAAAATAGTAGGTTTTCCCATCTTCTGAAAATTGATGAACAAAGTATCTGTTGAAAGTGCTGCATTTGCCTGTTACTGAGGACTCTAAGTTATATTAACATCAATTCTCCAGACAGCCAATTAGCTGACGTCGTCATTATCATTACTTGCGGCCATTTAGCAAACAGATATATGCAATTGCTTATCTTGTTGTGTTTGATTAAGAGAACACATTAACATTTTTATTGCACATTTAAATATCAAAGCCAATGAGATATTGATTTTATGCTCTTTTGTTAGATTAAGAGTAGAAGTTAAACTTGTCATTGTATTGTAAACATTGCACATCTTTTCAGCAAATGTACTTCATTCATACCATTTGTAGAAGTACCCTGTGAAGCACTGTAACATGAAAAGTACAGATGGTGCCATAATATTTGGATTTTTTTCATACAGTCTGGTCCGTTCTTGAGTGCATCAATCATAGTAACATCTGAACATAGGAACAACAATAGGCCATTCAGTCCATCAAGCCGTTTCTGCTGATGGATTGAGCTACGGTCGGTGCAGGCTTGGAGGGGCGAAGGACCTGTCCCTGTGCTGTAATTTTTTTGATTCCTGTTCTTGTTATCTAATGAGATCATGGCTGATAGGTGGCCTAAAGGCCTGCACCTGTCTTTGTCTCTCTCTCTCTCTCTGTCTATATGAACTTGTAAAAGTTGTCATTTTTGAGTTAGAGTTCCAACCACTACCAACCTTTGTGCACAGAAATACTTCCTTTCTTGAATCTTTCCTGAAAGGCTTGACCCTGCATTTCAGTCTTTGCCGCCCAGTTCTAAAGTCTCCAAACTGTGGGAATACTATGTCTTTTTTCCATTACTATCTTATTTACTTCGATCAGGTCACCCTTTACATTTCCAAATTCTAGAGAAAGCAGGTCCAAACTGTATAATCTCTTACTCAACCCTTGAAGTCCAAGTATTCTTTTTCTGTACCTACGCTGCATTCGTCCCAAACCATTATATCCTTCCTAATGTGTGTTGCCCCTATCTTCTCACACTACTACATGTGGAGTGTAATCAGGCTTTTGTATAACCACAGTGTATTGAAATTCAATTTGGGGAATTACAATACAAGTTCCAGGTCAGGCAATACTTCCAAGGCGAAAGACTTCTCAGAATGAACAATTACAAACAAGTACAATATAATTCACCTTACCGTCACACAATGTTCCTCTCTGAGAACGTTTAAAATTCGAAATCTCTCAGTATTCCGACAGAGTGGTTGAAGCAAAGCACCATTCCCAGCCGATTACTCCAGATCGGGCAGCAAATCAAATATAGCAACAAATGAAGGACACACTTCCTAGAATGTATTACGCTAACTGGGCCCCATCAGTAATAACAAGGATGCCCACTATCCCGCGCTGCTACAGTCACGTAGCACTGGAACTGACTTCGACCATGACCTTCAGGATTCCTGACTCCTATGTTTACACTGGTGGTGACTGTTTTCGGACAACACGAGCAAGCACTACACTTACCCTTAAGAGGGCACCGGTGCGTTGGAACTAGTGCAATCATGAATCGCATTTGCGGTGGTCCTATTTTTCTTGTAAGAGTGGGAAACCCTACACATACAGTCCTTTCTCATAAATTCCTGTATTTTATTGTTTTCTGCTTACACGGAAAGTGACCGCGTTTCTTCAGTAGGAATTTGCCATAATACTTTAACTCGGGATGACTTTGTTTCCTTAGAAGTGTTAGCGCTAACGACGCTAGAGCTAATGACATTCACTTCCAGTTTGAGTGAACTTCTAAATTTACAACGGGAGGAGAAGGTGGTCAAATTTGTAACCAATGTTCAACTTTATAAATGTGTCTATTCTTCATATTTCCTTTTAATCATAAGCTGAGATGGTGCAAAAAAACTAAAACAGTTGAGTTGAGGGATCCTCTTTAAATAAAACGAGATTAATCCTTGCAAGATGTTGGTTGTTCTTGAACTCATTCGTATGAATCATTTCTTGCACTGGTTTCACTGCGAGGGAAGAAGAGGCCGTGAATAGTGTGGGGTGTCACATTTATTGTGTTGCTGATCTCCAATTCCCGATAAGTTAGTGAGGGCGCTGTCTGCTGATAATTGTAACCAAATCCATTTGAAATGATTTACTTCTCACGAAATCCATTTGAAATTACTACTCAACTCATGAAATCCATCTCTGTTTCTTTGTATCTTTCCACTCAAATTTCAGCTTCTATGTCGCCCCGAAATCAATGCAATCTTAAAAGCACTGAAATCCCCGTTTTTCACATTAAATACCACAGGCAAAAAGCGAATGAATATTCTGTGAAATAAAGCCAAAGAGAGGCTGCCGGTCTGACTGTGAGGGACAGGCAGGGTGAATTACCAAAGCAGGAAATGCAATCGGCTCTGAATTAAACAAGTCTGCATTACACAATTTATGGAATTAAAATAAAACCAAGGACTCACTCTTGCAGCAGCATTCGTTATATTGATAGTCAATTTAATTGGTTAGCAATGACAACCGCCAGGAAGTGGCTCTGCTACCAGTCCTTAAAGAAGTTCGTCTCGTGCATGATCATTATTTACCTTGTTGCCTACATCCCCAAAACGATTGTCGTTAATTTGATAAACGTTATTTTCCATCACTGTTCCTTTCCATGTTGACTTTGTCTGGTCATACTTTGATTTTATTCTGTGAATTTTGAATATTACGGTAATTATATGCTCCGGGACTTTTCGGGTGCCGATATCAGGCCAACTGCCTGCAATTTCCGATTCTTTTCTCATTCCCTTCGTTTTGGTATTGATACAGTGATTATCTTCCAATTTGTTGGTGTGTGCCACAATCTATGGAAATTTTGAAAATTATGCACATCATAACTAATATTTATACAACTAAATATTTTAAAACTTTCGGACAAAGACCGCTGCTTGCTCTTCCTTTTTTCTAGGATTTAATTTCATTTAACTTATGCAGGGAATTTGCTCTTCTAAGGTATATAAATCACTTAATTTCCCTTTCTCTTAGCGCCTACGTGAACTGGTGCAGTGTCAGTAATCTCTGACTCAATGTAAACAAAACGAAGGTCACAAAACTCAGGGGAGAACATGTCCTTGTCTTCATCAACGGGGGCGAAGTAGAAAGGGTCGAGATCTTCAGCTTTTTAGCTGTCCAGATCAATAACAAAAAGCCTTGGTCTCCCCATGTCATTCAAACATCTCTGCCTGAAGCAAACCACCTTCCTGAAATAAACTTTGAGGCGCTACAGTGGAAGAGCTTTTAATTTCTAGCCAGTGGGATCGCTGCGGAACTCATAAATTTTGCAACATTGTTTTTTTATTAAATGACAAAGCAGGTATCTCGACACAGAAAATACGAACCGAAATAACATCATTATCGTGGAGACTAGATTGAACATCCGAAAGAACTGTACAATTCCGCTGACAGTAATGAATTGATGAACAACAGAAGCTGTATTCTTTCCGCTGCAGTTTTGCAGTCACACATACCAATAGGTTGTTGTTTAATGCAATAATGTCGCCCTGCCTTCCTTCACTCTGCTGTTTTTATTCAGCTATTGCGCTCGAAATATGGGGGTGTCCTGTTAGGGTTGCTGTGCCATACTCTGCCTTATAAATGTCCAATTAAACTGGGGTCAGTATTTTCAAACAGTGCGAAATTTGTTTAGATATATACATCACAGTCGACTGCACAATTACATATTATTACTGTACACATAATCTCAATAGTCGTTCAGTATCGCAGCTTGTTTGAGTCTAAATATTTCCTCAAACTATTGCAATACATGAAAATTCCAACTATTAGAAATAATGCAGTAACTCAACTAATACAGCTCCTCAATCTAATTCAAAAGCTCAAACTAATAAATTAACTCAAAAGAATACAATGCTGCAAACTTATACAGCAACAAAATAATAATACTGATAATACTGATGAAACAACTCAAACCAATGCAACAGCCAAACCGTTGCCGCAACACAAACACGTGGAACACCTCATATTCAGTAGAACTCACCTGGCAGGGGGACTGAAGCTCATCGATCAATTCAAACTAATTAAAACAATTTGAACTAATACACATCAAACTGATGATGCAATCCAACTAATACAGCCCAAGAAGCGCGCAGAAGTGCATAGCGAGACCAAATCAACGCACCACATACAAAAAAAGAGAAAGGAAACCTGGTGAAGTTACAACATAGGAATTCCTTCAATTCTAAGTAACATTAGCAACAAGTAATGGAGAGAATTAAGTACTTCAATAACAAAAGGGATCACATATAAGCACAGGAGACCTGGCATATCCAACCCGGAATAGTGTTAGACATTTGGATCACACCTTGAGGAGGAAGCCCCATAAAGATTTATATTGTCAATGAAGGAGGGACCCAGCACTTCAGTGATAAGACATTGAAAAAAATGCTCAAAAAATCCATCAGCCTGATCCCCTCTAAGTGCAGTGTGGCTTGCCCATTTCCGCCTCCTCTGGATGTCAGTCTGGATGACATACGGGATCACGTATGTCAGTCCTTTACCCATTCACTGCCATTGATAAGAGGAAATAACCCTGAAAGAAAGGGAAAAAAGGATTACTTTGGGTGGGAAAAAAATTTTGATGGCCTCTGACAATGTATGACAAACGAATGCTCCAGAATTTGCCGGTGTCCCTCGCCAGCAACCTGACATTTAGTTCGGCAATGTGGAAAATTATGCAGGGATATCTTGTGCAAAAGAAACACACAAAAATCACATCCGGCAAATTCCCACCCAGTCAGTCCACTCTCGATCATTATTGAAGTGATGGAAGCCAAGAGCAGCGCATTCAAGCGTTTTATCATTGCCTGCCTGGCAAATCCCTAAAATGGCATTCACATCAACCTGAGCAACGTGATTCTTCGAAATGCTAAAATACCCAGGCTTTAAAAAAAACCGCAGAAGATTAGGACAATAGTGGCATTTCACTCATTTGGAGTGTGACGAATCTATTTGAATTGCCAACACGGCAGCCCTTCTTCCTTCAGAAACTGCATGGGGGAGCGGGACGGGAAGGCGCGGGGGGTGGCGGGGGGGAGCGAGGTAGTGGGTGGAGGGAATAAATGAATTATCTTTAAAAATGCACAGTCCTTTGATATGCTCCTACATACCCAGGGATATCCAAATTGCCACAGTTGCGACGGGCTGAGGAAACCGAATATCAAACCTGGTGACATTGATTGGATAATGTCAGGAGTAAACCTTGAACAGTTCTCTGTTGGAAAAATCTTCCCCATCCAAACCTTGAATAATGTTGCTGCAGATCCGCCAGCACTAACGATAGTATAGCCCAATTTCTGTAATATTGCACTATCACTATAAAATGACGGAATGATCAGCATCTCGAAAGTTGGAAATAGGTGGAATAATGAGGTGCAGTCAACAAAATTTAATATATTTTAGAAACACTATTGTGATGGTAGTAATGTCAGCTACAGTCAACATAATGAAATTAAATTACAGATCGTATTGTTTGAGACAGTAACAGCAAATACAGTCAACAAAATTCAAACTAAATTTGACACATTATTCTGAAGATAATAATATCAGATGTAGTCGATACAATTAAAATTAACTTAAAGGCGCTGCTGATGATAGTTGTATCAAATAGTTAACACAATTGTAGATATGTTAGAGACACTACTGTTTAAGATAAGGTTATGAAGTTGGTGTTTGTAAAGTGACGTTTTTTACCTGTGCTTGGAAAACCAAATAATGTAACTACATATAGTGCCCAAAATGAAACATTTGTATCTGAAGGGCAAGCAGCAGTGCTGTCTGCTTTCTGCTTTTTTTTTGCAAATTCAACCAATTAATTTAAATCTGAAGTTGAATTCCAGCAACATATTCGATTTAAATTGCATGGTTTTGACAGCGGGGTGACTAATCATATTGTGGGGTGATTGATATGGGATCATAGATATAAAAGAAGGAGACAGTGAGATAATAAGCAAATAAAAGGAACAGAAGGATCTTGGTGTATGTGTCAATAGATCCCTGAAAGTAGGCAGTCAAGTGGATAAAGTTGTTAAGAAGGCTTATGGAGTCTTAGCTTTTATTGGTAGGGGGATTGAATTTAGGAGCCGCAGCATCATGTTGCAGCTGTACAAAACTCTAGTGCGGCCGCACTTGGAGTATTGTGTGCAGTTCTGGTCGCCACATTATAAGAAAGATGTGGAGGCATTGGAGAGGGTACAGAGGAGGTTTACTAGGATGTTGCCTGGTATGGAGGGCAGGTCCTATGAAGAGAGGTTGAAGGATTTGAGGTTGTTTTCGTTAGAAAGGAGGCGGCTAAGGGGGGATCTTATTGAAGCATATAAGATAATTAGAGGTTTGGATAGGGTGGACAGTGATAGCCTTTTTCCTAGGATGGAGAAAGCTAGCACGAGGGGACACAGCTTTAAATTAAGGGGTATGAGTTATAGGACGGATATCAGAGGTAGGTTCTTTACTCAAAGAGTGATTAGGGAGTGGAATGCCCTGCCTGCAGCTGTTGTAGATGCGCCAAGTTTGGTGGCGTTTAAGAGGTTAGTTGATAAGTATATGGATGAGAAGGGAATGGTTTAGTTAGGAGGGGCACTGCTTTTTATTTTGGTCGGCACAACATCGAAGGCCGAAGGGCCTGTTCTGTGCTGTATTGTTCTATGTTCTATGTTAAAACAGTTGCCATTTGCCAGAATCACAGTCTCATTCATGTCTTAAGGCAAAACTTTATCTCTAAAGCGAAAGTAGCAAAGAATAAATAAGTTCCAGACAGACAAATCAACTGAGAAAACCTAGAATATGCTGGAAGCTGCCAAACCTGGCTCTAATTTAGAATGACTAAATTTCTATTTCTTTTTTGTGAATTAGTAGGCATTAGATGTAACAAAAGAACATTCTATTAGAATCATGTTTATTCTGTTTGTTAGTAGGTTGGTTAACGTGTTCACTGTTAAATAAATTAGTACTGGTTCATATCAGAGTCATGATGTGGAGATGCCGGCGTTGGATTGGCGTAAACACAGTAAGAATTCTCACAACACCAGGTTAAAGTCCAACAAGTTTATTTGATAGTAAACATACTAGTTTGCCCCAATGTCAGATGAAGACTCTAACGGTTATGGTAAGTGGCTGGGTAAGTGGAAATGGGTTTACAAAGGTTAGCCATGATCCTATTGAATGATTCAGCTGGCTCAATAGATCAGATGGCCTATACCTACTCATTGTTATTATGTTCCTATGTTCCTTGTCAAGTGCTCATTCCTGAAAGTGAAGTCCTCCATTTATTTCCTTATTGTAGCAATTAAGAATATGAGTTGTTAATTCCACCCCCTTTACTAGATTCTGCCATTGAATAGATTCAGTGTTTAACAATATCTCAAGTTTGTAATGCAATCTCATTTAATATCCTACCAGTCCTCCAATAACCAAATTTTAGTAGACTTAGTTCATAAATCTGATCAATGGCTGAGCACCCCGAATCTCTCGGGAATTGAGACTGTCCAAGATTCACAATCATCTGAACGACATAATTTCTCACTATCACTGTCTCAAGTGCCTGGCCTCCGACAGAAACCGTGTTCTAGACCATAAAGCCGGGACAAATAGAATTGACCTATAGATGTTTGTCTTGCAAGCCACAGCAAGCCCTATAAATACATTGGAAATACTGTTTCTCAGCATCTATCTGGTTGAAACTTTCAAGTAATTAGATCACCTCCTTACTTTCCTACCTGCAGGGTCATTTAAGCCAAGTTACTCAAACTGTCTGCAAAAGATAATATATTGTTCTTTAGAATCAATCTATTGAACCTTGCTTATATCTTGTCTTAAGTATATGTTCTTTCTTAGGCACCAAGAGTAAACCTGTTCACCAACGAGATACTCAAATACTAATGTCGCGACTGCAGTACTGTGACTGTTACAAACATAGCCCAGGCTTCCCTTCTCAAACCACATGATTTTCTGAACGTCAACATTTCAAATATAATTAAATACAAATACGCCCACTTTCTTCTCCCATTTTCTTCATTGCGAAGGTGAGAAAGGGACATCGGAGTGTGGAGATGATGCCTGGTCACGAAACAAGAAAGGAGGGATTGGGTGTAACTGTAATTCTCCTTGACTTTGGCAGCCGGGCTTTCTGGTAACCTCACCACCTACACATAAGAGTGTGAGTTTCCAAGTCGATAACCATATTACAGAACTCATTGTAAATGAAGGTGGTTTTATACTTAGGCACTTGTGTTGTAGTGTGTTATCTCAATGGCTTGATGCCGTCAGTACAGAAGATATGTTGTCCACATGTTGTCCTTCCTTCTCCTGCAACGTTAGGCCTGAGCTTGGGATGAGTGATGAGAGAAACTCAAGGTGCGATTTCCGAAGCAGGGTTACTTCCTCTTAAATCAACATCACCACAACATATAATATACTATCCAATTTAAAATAGGTCAAACATTTGAAAAATTGAATGATTCAAGCCCACCCTCCATCCAAAGAAATTAATCTGCGTGTTACTGCCTGGAAAATGGATCGATCTGAATCCTAAATAAAGTAATTTATCCCTCATAAAATGGAGAGTTAAAGCACAACAACTTACTCCTGATAATCCACACATACCAAACGATCCTTCCATGAAACTGGACTGGGACTGGCTGATGTAGATAACGATATAATCTGCATCTGAAACTCGTACTGCACCTGCCCTGTGAAGGCTTAAGTGAGAAATGAGTCAGGGAGTTTCACTCCATGTCTAATTCGGTGCTAACACAGTCCAAGGATAGTTCGATGGGGCACTGTAAAAGGATTATTATTCATTATCTAACCCCGTACAGTAATTGTCATGTGAGTGCCACCTTTGTGCCGCTTCCAAATGTGTTCAACATTCAACAGTGCTGATACATCAGCTAAAGTGGTGTTGGGGAGGACGTGCGGGGTGATGTGATTTGTTGTGGCATGTGGCAACAAGCAGAAATTACTTGATGTATTTGACCTAATTGGACTTCATGGGGACAGAACACCCAGGGCAACTACCTCCCAATTCAAGAGTGCCACCATCTCTGCTTTTTTTTTTCTATTCCTGCCGAATGGTGAGGCGATGTCGGGGCTATTTTCTGAAAAGGTTGATTCCTCAAAGTGATTTCTCAGGTCTCTATTTATGTAGTCTGCGGGGAAACTCTCCAAATTTTGGTCCAGATCTTCAAAAGAAGAACATTGTGAAGAAAAAGCTTTGAGTTTCTTACTTCCGGTGTCTATGCTAGTGCTGGATGTTCCATTGTTCTCGATATTGGCTTTCTAATGCCACTATACCACTTGATGCCCTGTGCGCCATTTCAGACTGCTTTTACGAGTCAAGTACATTACTCAGAGACTACGTCTTCGTGCAAGCAATGCCCCTTAATTACGACAGATTTCCTCCCTTATCGAGGGGCCAGCATTGCTTATAAATATCTCGACATTGCGATTAGCATTAGCCCTTTAATTCCATACTTTTCAATTTATTGAATTCGAATTCTATGATCTGTCGAAAAGAGAATGACTCCATATTACTCTTCAGTGACAATATCATTGTGCAACCCATCCCCTCCCCTCCCCTTTACAAATGATTGCAGATACAACAATGGTCTCCTGTATAATTTTTACTGCCCATGGGTGGACAATTCTTATCTGAAACGGATTTACACGAGGAATTCAAATATCATACTCACTTCAATTTGATTCTCAACATCTAACCAGAAACACCAAACAACTCCTTCATATCGTCACCACGCATCCGGGCGCCTCACTGGCCTCATTGTATTGTCAGTGCCCATTCAGGCAGTCCACCGAATTCGTTGTTATTCTCAAGGCACAAGCAGGTAAAATATTAACTTCGTTCGTATATTCATTAAATCAAAATCAAGCAACGTCTTTACGTTTATCCACTAACTATTCACATACATCTCTGGTCTTACTCTGATTTCACTACCTATCAAGCCTCAACACTGACAACATTTATAGGCATTGCCAAACCGATGCAGAGTTGACCATATTGTTTCCACGGATAAATTAAAATCATTGAACCCAATCTTCCTGTCAATACCAATGCAAATGTATCAATGCCCTATTATTCTTAATCGCCATTGAAGAACATCGAACATCTCACTCCTCCTGTCACTACACATCGACAAACAAATCAAGACCACTCTTCAAATGTCACTTCACATTTAAATACTTCAATAATAATTTTTCGTTCACTTAGCAGACAGACAAAATACCTCACCTCACTTTGTAAAGCTACCATTTCCATTGAACTCACACTGATTGTCACTCCACATTCAGACACATCTCTGACCCAAATGCCTACGTCATCACCTAGGCACATTCATAATATTTTAATATCGCCATCATTTAGCTATTTTGGTTTGCTCGCTTTCAATTTCCTAATCATTATTTTGAGATGAGTTCATCAAAACCTGTTTAATGGTGTAAAATAGAGCGTTGTACGAAGTCTCGAGGAGTACAAAGAGTTACTGCGGTTATTCAACTGATCTTTCTTTCTTCTCTTGGAAACTATAAAAATATCAATTTGATGTGTTACAGTCAGTTGAGGAACGAGATTTACAATTGTTTTCTTTCCAATAAGATCACAGAATGCTTTTTTAAACAAATTCCCCAAACAAATACTCTGTTGATTTTCGTAATTCAATCACTACCGCTTGACTGGTTATGTTCACTTTCTCTGTGCAGTAAACATACATTCACCTTCGGGAATTTAATTAATCTTGCTTTTACAAGCATGTTGACTTCTGCTAAGAGAAAGTTCAGTGTATCCTTCAGTTGGACGCTGTTTAGTCAAAATGTTTTTACCGTGCGATTATATGATTGATTACGCAATCGATTATTTCACTCTGTGTTCCTTCTGTGCTGTGAGTGTTTGATGATGACTGTTTATGGAATCATAGAATCTCTACGGTACATAGAATCCCATTCGGCCCATCGAGATTTTTAACCGACCACAATCACACACAGCCTGTCCCCGTAACCCCACATATTAGCGCTGCTAATCCCTATCCTAGCGTCAATTTTTCATTTCCAACCCGCAGATCTTTGGATTGTGGGAGGAAACCATCTCCCAGAGGAAACCCATACAGACACAAGGAAAATGTGCAAACTCCGTCTAGACAGTGACTGCAACTTGGGTTCGATTCTGGATCCCTGATGCTGTGAGGTAGCTGTGCTGACCAATGTGGTACCCTGCTGCCCTTTAGAGGGAGCATTTCTCTCTATCAAACGCAATGCTATTCATTGCCTGCGACTTCCTAATTGGAGATTGCGTGAAAATGTACTTTTCTTAAGATTTCTGCGGTAAAGTCCATGGGAATTCCGATTGGACAGTTCCCACATGTATTGTTTGGCACTAAAGTCGCATTGCAAAGATTCTGGATGTGCTTGATAGTAAGAAGTCTCACAACACCAGGTCAAAGTCCAACAGATTTATTTGGCAGCTCAAAGCATTAGCTTCGGAGCTCTTCTTCATCATCAGGTAAGTGAGAAATCTATTCACAAACAGGGAATATAAATACAGAAACTCAAGTTACAATATAATAGTTGGAATGCGAGTCTTCAGAGGTAATCAAATCTTAATGTGAGTGGAAAGAGAGTAAAACGTAGGTATAAAAAATGTGTATTGTCTCAGCCGGCACAGTTAGTGAGGTTTTGCAAGCCCAGGCAAGTCGTGGGGGGTTACAGGTAGTGTGACATGAACCCAACATCCGTGTTGAGGCCGTCCTCATGTGTGCGGAACTTGTCTATCAATCTTACTCAAGGATTTTGCATTATCATGAAGGCCGCACTGGAGAATACTTATCTGAAGATCAGAGGCTGAATGCCCGTGACCGCTGAAGTTCCCCCCAACAAGAAGAGAACACTTTTGCCTGATGATTGTCAAGTGGTGTTCATTCATCGGTTGTCAGACGAATGCCATCATCTCACTTGAGAAATCCATCCAACAGATACACGGTAAATACTCTTGCAACTCGGCCAAAGTTGTCTACCTGATATACTGCAGGAAAGGATGTCCTGAGGCATGGCACATTGGGAGACCATGCAGATGCTACAACGGATGAATGAACATCGCTAGACAATCACCAGGCAAGACTGTTCTCTTCCTGTTGGGGAATGCTTCAGAGATCATGAGCATTCGGCCTCTGATCTTCGGGTAAGCGTTCTCCAAGGCGGCCTTCATGACACACGACAACACGGAGTTGCTGAGCAGAGACTGATAGCGAAATTCTGCACACATGAGAATGGCCTGAACTGAGTCCTGAGGTTTATGTCACACTACCTGTAACCCCCATGATTTTCCTGGGCTTGCAAAATCTCACTAACTGCCCTAACTGGAAACAATATATATGTCTTTAACCGGTGCTTTACCTTCTCTCCACTCACATTATCTGCACATTTAAATCATGATTATGTGCAAAGACTTGCATTTCAACCATTAGTTGATAAATTTAATTTCTGTATTAATATGACCTGTTTGTGAACAGAACTCCCATTTACCTGTTGAAGGAGCAGCGCTTCCAAAGTTAGTGGCTTGTGCTATCAAATAAACCTGTTGGACTTTAATCTGGCGTTGCAAGACTTCTAATTGTGTTTACCCCAGTCCAACGCTGGCATCTTCACATTAAGTGCTTCATAGGACAGTGTTGATTGAGAGTTATCAATCAAACGTAGACTGCATTTGTGATTTTTTTTTGATATGGTTACAGGACAGGGTGATTTGGTCTGTACAAATTTTATATTGCATGCTTACTGCGAATGCTTGATTGGGCGAGTGCAGATGGAGATCTGTCTGTGACATATTTGTGCATTTGGACAGTGAAGGGTTGTTGTAGAGAGAATATATTCAATGTAAAGATGTGTTATATCTGCAAATGGAGTAATTGTCATGGCATTTCCTGAGGGATGGGAACTTTGCATGCAACCTGCACAGGGAATGTTTGATCGGGACAGTGTAGAAACAGATAGTTTTGTCTCTAACCCAGTACTTTTTGTACTCGAAGTGCTTGACACAGTTAATGGAGAATCTTGCAGAAATATTGAAACATAGACTGGAACGTAAATAGGCCAGTTTGCTCTTCGAGACAGCTCCACCATTTGTTTCGATCATGGCTGACCATTGAACTCAATAACCTGGTCTCGCATTCTCACATATTGTTTGATGTCCTTCCGTCCAAAATTTTTATTTAAGTGCATCTTGAACACATTGCATTTTTTGCCATTAATTTCTATCTGTGATAACACATTTCACCAACTCGTTACACGCTGGGTGAAGATTAATTTTCTTCTTCTCGGTCTTAAATCGTTTAGCCCTTACTCTTCTACAATGACCCCTGGTTCTGGACTCGCCGCCATCATGACGTCCTTCCCTTATCGACCCGTGTCGTCCTATTAGAATTTTATGTGTCTTTGAGATCCACATCCTCTTATATTTTTTTGATTTGATTTAATTTGTTCTTGCCTCATGTGTTACTGTACGGTGAAAAGTATTGTTTCTTACTTGCTATACAGAAAAAAAAAAACACACCTTACATCAGGAAGGAAAAGAGAGAATGCTGAATGTAGTGTTACAGGCATAGCTAGGATGTAGAGAAGGATCAATTTAATGCGACGTAGTTCCATTTAAAATTCTGATGGCAGCAGGGAAGAAGCTTGTTTTTGGTGTAGTTGGTACATTTCCTCAGACGCTAGCATCATTTCCTGATATAAAATTGGAAAAAAAGTATGTCCAGGTGAGTATGTTCCTTGATTATGTTGGCTGCCTTTCCGAGGCAGCAGCGGGTGTAGATAGTTTTAATGGATTGGAGGCTGGTTTGAGTAATGGATTGGATTTCATTCACGATCCTTTGTAGTTTATTGCGGTCTCGTACAGAACAGGAGCCTTACCAAGCTGTGAACCAACAGGAAGAATGTATTTTCTATGGTGCGTCTGTAGAAGTTGATGAGAGTTGTAACGGCCATGTCAGCTTTGTTAAGTGTCCTGAGAAATTCAAGGTGTTGATGTGTTTTCGTAAATATCGTGTCCTCAACAAGGGACCAGGGCAAGTTGATGGCGATCTGGACACCCAAGAGCTTGAAGTTCTCGACCATTTCTGCTTTGTCTCCAATGATGAACCCATTTGAATTCAATTGAATATAATCCTATCTCTCTCTGCCTAATTCAATCCTGCCATTCCAAGAATTAGTTGCGTAAGCTTTTCTGTACTCCTTTAGAACAAGATCATGCTTCCTCAGATAAGCAAACCAAAATTGAACACAATATTCTGGGTGCGACCTAACCAATACAGCAAAGTATCCCCACTGTTCTACTTGAAGCATCTTGCTCCAAAGACCATTATACCATTTGCATTCTTTACCACCTGCTGCACATGTACGCTCATCCTCATTGACTGGTGGACGATGATATATATTTCTCATTACATATTCCCTTCTATCAACACAAAACAATTCCGATAACAATCTATCATTCACATTTTTGCTACCAAAGTTGATAACCTCACATTTATGAACATGATACCTACACCTGCCAGCCTCTTCCCATTTATGACTTGCCAAATCATATTAATGCAATGCTACAACCTATTCACGCTCAATATCCCAGCTATGTTTTTATCTTGAACAAATTTAAGGTTATTGCAATAAGTTGGCTGAGCTAAATCATTACCATATATTGTGAATAGCTGAGGTCCTTGTATTGATCTCTGTGGTTCACCATTAGTCACTGCCTATTATTTTGATCATCTGCTTTCTTTCTATTTCAATTCATTACTTCCAATCCCATTCATTTTAATGCTACATACTAATCCCTTACTTTGGACTCTGTTGACAACGTTCTGAAAGTTGATAATCATTGGTTTCTTAGTCATAACTTCACTGGTTAAATCCTGAAAGAATTTCCATTGATTTCTCAAGCATGACCTCCCTTTCATTTTTCAAATATATATATGATATATATTCATATATATCATATGTATTTTCCAAATGCTCTCTTATTAAATACTTGATAATGGATTTCACCATTCTCCCCTCTAACGACGTCCAGCCGAATGGTATATATTTCCCCAATTTATCGCCACACTCTTTCGAGATAGTGTGTTTGCATTGGCTAGCCTCCAATATGGAAGAGCTTTTCCAGAGACCAGAGGATCTTGGTTGAAAACGAGCAATGCGCCTATTTTTTCCAGCACTACTTCCTCAAGCAATCTGGGATGTAGAATATTAGACTGTGGGGATTGACTTACTTTTAATTTCATTTTTTTCCAACAAAATTTCTTTACTAATACTGATTTATTTCAGTTTTTTCTTTCCAATAAATCATGTGTTTCCAATATTTCTGGTATGTTACACCTCTGCGGCTCTGTGAAATCAGTAACAAAGTATATATGTAGTTCGTTGGCGATTTCTTTCTTTCTATTACTTTGTTTCAAATCATCTAACCTGCTTTCTTTTTAAGGCCAATTTGCATGCCTGTCCCTGGTGTGTAATACTGTCGCTAATTTCGCCCAAAGGCAATAGCTAAATCACTTTGCCCGTTTTACTTTTGCACAACACAACAATAAAGAAATGTTTCTGTTCATCCGTGAATTCTTTGAATGATCCCATTGCCTAACCACTATTACCCATTTCAGTAATGTTTCTCAATCAATAATCCCCAAATGACATCCTATACTACTGTAAATTCCTTTGTTACAATTCAGGAACTTCGTCTCAGAATCAAAAACGTCACTCACCACCCTGATGAAGAATTCTACTATACTATGCTCACTCATCCCCAAAACGTAGAAACATAGAAATTAGAAGCAAGACTAAACCATTCAGCCAGTCTAGCTTGCTCAGCTATTAGTTTTGATAATTGTTGATAATCGAATTCAATATCCTGTTCCCCTTCTGCCTTGATACTTTTAACTCAAGGAGCTAAACCTATTTTATTTCATAAAATCGACAAAATTTTGACCTCAGCTATATTCTGTGGCAATGAATTCCAAATATTTATCGCCCTCTGTGTGAAAAAAAATCTCTTCATCTCCCACAATCGTCAAATATTTATGACCTTTCGCACAATTCAAAGTCTAGAATCATTTGCTCGTCAGTTGGATCCTGAACATGTTCGTAAAGAAAACTAACCATTCCAGGGATACCACATCTAAGGTATTCTAAGTAATTTGATTTGCCCAACCTACAAGCAGATTAAAGGCACTTACAATTGCTGGTTCTTATTTTTCGCATGCACCTCTAAGTTCCGTTCTTAATGCCATTGCCAGCATTTCCAGCATCCTTTGCGGATTTACACACCATCGTCATTAACGTTATGTTCAGTTTAACATTCCACAGCTCTACACGTACAGTATATATACTGTTGCCGTGCATCTCTGTCCTCATCGGTGTGTTAAATTCCTCTGGACCAAGCAATGCATTTGCCTGTTCCTTTCTTCTCTGTCTTTCCTAAGCTTCGAACAGCCCTTTATGGTCATTGTCATCTTTAGTCAACCTACATCTATATCTCTATAATCCTGATTATGTCTTGGCATTTATTTAATCAATTAATGCATCTATTTTATTGAGAATGCATCGTATTTTAAACGACAAAACTTAAGGCTTGGCTTTTTGACCAATTTTGAATTGCAAATATTCCCACCTGCCCACTTCGAGCATGAGGCCACGGAATTGAATTTATCTTCCATGGCTTACTCACATAAATTAAAATATGAAATATTTTATTGAAATATGTTTATTACCATTCACTGTCATTTACTATAGATCACATCTTTCTTCGTTCTCGTTACAACAAAACATAACCATTCACAACAATAAACCGCAAAAAAACCCCTAAATCTCGGAGCCAGTTATGCAATATAATGTACAATTTATCACTTAGCTCCCTCCGTTGCAGCATCGATTCCTGCAACAGGGAAACACCAAATACTGAAGCTTAAAATATTAGAAAGCCAACAAAGCAGAAGTCGCCTCTTCCCCTTCAAACCAAATCGCCACTGTACTGTACGTTGCCAGATAATCAGACTTAATTTGATGTGATTCACTCCGCCTGTGCGTTCTCCCACTGCTCAGGTAGAAAGTTCACTGATCGTATCTTGAAAGGAGAGTTTTTTTTTTCATGCCTCAACGTGTGGTCAACTTATCACTATGTGAACAACTGTTCACAGTTGCAGCATAATATATACCAGTTTGAAGCTGGAAAAGCTCAGGTCTGACATTAGATAATACAACTAAAACATGATTGCCTCGTTCCAGATGTACTTGGAACGGAGGTTACTGCTACAATTTTCTGAAGAAATCTGCATTCGATACTATGTTCAATTGGTTCTTTGCTTCATGTTAGTGCATGGTTTTGTTGGCATTAAAACAAAAGTAAACGCAGAGATGCAACATTTTGCTTTCAGTTTAAATCTGCATATAGGATGTTCAGGACATTTTTTTTCTGGTGAAAAAGAAGCAGACATCAGAAGTGCAAAGTGATTTGGGACCCCCTGTTCAGGAAACTCTTATGGCTATCTTGCAGGTTGATTTGGTGGTTAGGAAAGCAAATAGTAAGTTAATATTAATTTCGACACCACTAGAATATAAAGCATGATTTACTGCCGAGGCTTTATACTGACATTTTGAATATTGTGGGCAATTGTATGCTGTATATTTAACGAAGAGTGTGCAGGCCTTGGAAACGATTGAGAGGTTGTTCACGAGCATAATCCCAGAAATGAAGGGTTTGATATATGATAAGCGTTTGAGGATTCTGTGTCTGTACGCGATGGAGTTCGAAGGGAGAAGGGGCATAACGATGACACGTACAGAATATTCAAAAGCCTAGATAGAATGGACGTGAAAAAGAGGTTTCCATTAGATCTGGACAGGAGAATCCTCTCTCAGTGTAAGGTGGCGTCACTTTAGAACGGCGATGAGGAGGAATTTCTTCAGCCGGACGGTAGCGAATCTGTGGATTCATTGTAACAGAAGGCCGTGGAAGCGAAGGCATTGAATCTGTTTAGCACAGAGATAGCCAAGGTCTTGATCGATGAAGGGATCAAATGTTACTGGGGAAAGAGGGGAGAGTGGGGTTGAGAAGCCCCATGATCGAATGGTGGAGCGGACTCCATTACCCCACTGGCCGAATTCTGCTCCTGTATTTTATAGTCTTAAGATCTTAGATGACTTCTTTTTTAAAGGTAAAGAGGGATTCTCCGAATCGCAGACATATTATTACCGGTATCCTACAGTGCAGAAGGAGGCCATTCAGCCTATCGAGTCTGCACCAATAATTCCACCTAGGCGTTATCCCCGTAACCTCATGTATTTACTCAGTTAATCCCTCTAATCTACGCATCCTGGGAGACTAAGTGACAATTTGACACGGTCAATGCAGCTAGCCAGCATATCATTGAACTGTGGGAGGAAACTCATGCAGACGCGAGAAGAACGTGCAGTCTCCACACAGACATTGACCCAAGCCAGAAATCAAATCCAGGAGTTGTGAGGCAGCTGTACTAACCGTCAATAGACACAGGGTTAATTTGATACGCAATTGAACCTAGGACAGAATGAGAGAAACCTCACCAATCCTCAAATGGTGAGGATTTGTTAAAATCCTCAAATAAACAGCCTGAATGCGTGGCAAAGCCAGGTTTAATCTGAAACAAAATGAAGAAGCAACTGAAGAGAAAATTTGCAAATCAATTATGAGACCGAGAGACGGGATTAGCAACTAATCTTGTAGAGAGCCACCAATAACAACGCAGACCAAATAGTCAACGATCATTTACCAAAACTCAATGATTGGTGTACAATGAAATAATTATTAAATCAAATTATCCCAGCTGAATAGAACACTTACTTTCCTGAGCACAAAGTATCTCAAACGGCACACTGACTTGAAGTGCACATTTACTTAACGTTCATTCCTATTGAGAATAATCTTTGAAATAATAAGTTGTCAACCAATTAGATTCAGTAAGTTTAAAAGAACGTCTCTACCACTTCTTAGTACAGCTTCCAGTTAGGAACATGTGATCAGATTTGTCCAGTCTGTGAGGTGTGGAATACCTTGTACGTTCCATCAACTGGAATTAACACAGATGTTGTAATCTGTTTGTTCAAAACTAATTGAAAAAAAATACGAAGTCACTATCACCTTGGAGATTCAGGAATGTATAAATTTCCTTCTCAGAGAATGTATTGCCTCGGTCTTTAATTCAGTGATATTGTCTGCTGCACAGAGGCACAGATTTACTTCTCATAGGAAATGTATCGATCAATTCAGCGGATCAGGAAAATATATTGTCTGATTATTGCCATTGTTGGTGTTCCTAGTAAGTACGCAAAACAAATCATGTTAAGTAAACATCTGCATAATCGGGCTTATGCTATTGTTCTGTGTATTATTTATTACTATTCAGTTAAATAGAATAGTTAAATAATAATTATTACAGTTATACGCATCCTTCAATGACATGAACTCATTTCATTCTTTGAATAACCTGTGCAGTTATATTCTGCTTCATTTAAATGTTTCTAGCTCTCTGAAGATAGAATTGGTGCATTCATGTAATATTCTGTCTTGTTGAATGATTTAACCTAAGCAGGAATCTCACAAGAAAACGCCGACACGATTATTTGACAGTGTAGTATTGAATGTAACAACGAACTGGAATTGAACACATGCCCCTGTATTCGTGCTTGTCAATCTAACATTTTACAGGGTGCAGATAATTAATTAGAGTTGACATCTGAAAGCAATGACAATGTGTTGAATTGATTACCTGCCATTGTTTAGTTTGGTTGTGTGGGAAGCATCCCCGCCCTCCTATTCCGTGTGGACTTAATGAAAGAACTTTCTGGCATTGATTAATCTCCTGAAAAGATGATGCTGAGTATCATTATATAAGATCATTACTTTAACAAATAATCTATTTAAATATAGCACAAAGCGAAACTCACAATTATGATTACTTGAAACTCAGTTTTCAGATTGTGAGATATTGTGCCTTTAACAAGGCTATTTGTGTCATGCTTCTTGTGCAGGATTTTGTTTAATGGTCGATTACATTTGTCAGTGCCAATTAGTCTGTAACTGGCACCCCTCCCCGCTCCCCCTCACCCCACTTTAATTGTGTGTGTGTGTGTGTGTGTGTGTGTGTGTGTGTGTCTGTCTGTCTGTCTGTGTTTGTGTGTATACTACTGTAATTCTGCTATTTTAGAGATTTTCCAGTGACGTTTTCCCTTTACCTTTTCTAAATTAAAGACTGGGTCATGCAAAACTGTTACTTTCTTTTTCTGAAGACCTGCTGCTTAGGAATGAATATTTTCCTGAAGATTCCAGCCATGATCTGAGTGAATCATGGAGCAAGTTCGAAGGGATGACTTTGCCTACTTCTGCTTTTAATTCCAATGTTTCAACGTCCTGATGGAGGCTGCTGAATGGGAGTCAGAAGAGTGATTTATTTTCCTATTTGTTCAGAGGGCGCAAATGGTTGGGAACTCAGTATCCGCTTGCTTTTAGTGCTAACTGATTCTGATGAAGAAATTATGTCTGGGGAATCTGGCTCTCATAGGAACTCTAGAAATAGTTAGTTGTTAAGAATTATACCTTGTCATGTTTAAGCATTTCAATCGGTAACAACATGCTAATATGTTTGCTACATTTTAATACGTCTGTTTTAATAAATATTGCTTGGTGGTTCAATTGAATAGTACTTGGAGTAAAATAAAAACTCATGCCCACCCTAATAATAAGATCAAAATAATAGAAAAAAAAATGGGGTTTAGATTAATTCCATAGCATGATTTGAAGTTTATGATCTTGGCCCAAACAACAATTTAGCGCACGGAAATTTGTCCCAAGTGATTTAAGTTTTTATTCCTGATTCGCTCGAGGTTCTCCACATTCCAAATTATCTCACATCAATTTGTCACTCACGTTACTCATATTGTCTTCTATTAAACGTTTTTTTTTATCTTAACTCAACGAAATGTTAACCATTTTACATTCTAACCATTCATGCAGTAAAACAATCTTTCGTATTTATGTTGATTTATGTGTATTTTACGCGCATATTGATATAATTTAAAGTTGGACAATTTCATAGTTGTCACAGGTAATCTCTCCACTCTCCCATTATTAACGTAATTGCAACGGCCTCCATTTGGTCAACCTGCATCCTTCTTAAGACACAGGACAGTACGCACATTTCATTTTAATTATCAGCTCTCAGTTTTGGCATTATTTTAGTATAAAACGCATGAACGTGTGCAACAAGTTCGACAGTGCTTTGCAATGTGAGGCGAACAACTGACTTAGAAGGCTAAGTAAGTTCAATCACAATTTGATGTGAGAGAATGACTCTTTTTTTTTAGTGATCATATCCTAGAAATGAACGTTTATTTCAAGAAGATTTACGTAATGAGATTGAACTTCTTTTAAGTGCAACTAATGAATGCATCAGTAGTCCTTTCTCACTGTCAGAATGAGTGAATCAAGGCAGGTATGATTATTCTATCAACATGACTGTATCAAGTCTAAGAGGGTGGGATGGTTTGGGCTCATGGTTGCAACAGGTGTTGGCTGTAGCGATGTGTGGGTCTGACATTGAAGCTCATCTGCGTTCATGGTTGAATTTCACTAATATGCTAACCCACAAGTTTTCCATCGTAAATGTTTAGCTGCACGTAGCAAATGTATGCCAGTAATTTCAAGCTTTTGTTTCATTGTTCTCCCGATAGGTAACGTGATAGCAATCGGCATCCTTACCCGTGGAAAGTGTGGCCTCTCTAACTGTACCAGACTCTACCTGTTGGCAATGGCAACGGCGGATCTCCTGGTCATTATTACTGAGGTCGGTCTCAACCGACTCAATTATTACTATTTTCAAATACTTGTCTTATATATTACCCCTGTCTGTAGTGTTCATTACGTCCTGCTCCGTCTAGCCATTGACTGTTCTGTATGGTTTACAGTCATTTTCACTTTGGATCGATTTGTCGCCATCTGTTGTCAGAAGCTGAAAGCTAAATATTGCACCAAGAAAACTGCGTCCATTATTATTGGCACAATCAGCACTTTGCTCTGTTTAAAAAATGTTCCCATGTACTTTCGGTTTAAACCCAGGGTTGTCGTCTATGATGTACCATTTCTTTGTTCTAACAAGCCGAGCTATTTTACTGATCCGAGATGGATTGGATTTAAAACGTTTGAAAAGATCTTAACCCCATTAACAGCATTTGGTTTCATTCTAGTATTCAACGCTCTGACAGTTAGAAATATTTTGGTGGTGAGTCGTGCCCGTAAACGACTAAAGGGTCTGAGCAAATCAGAAAGTCACAGCGACCTAGAGATGGCAAGCAGAAGAAATTCTATAATTTTACTGTTCTTCGTATCTGGCAGCCTCTTACTTCAGTGGTCGGTATATACGGTATACTTTTTTGAAGGTGCAAATGGGTTAGATGGTGAACGTTTCTACCTATTTGAAAATATTGCATATATGCTCCGGAACTTAAATTGCTGCACAAACACATTGATTTATGTGGCGACTCAATCCAAATTCAGGGAGCAATTGAAGAATATGGTGACATATCCAGTTACAATCATTATTAAATTAATTACTAAACATTTAAAATGAAAATCTGATAGTTCCAGTGACATGTAGGACGGAAAGGAAAGGGCCAGGGCATTAAGAACGATTAAATAAATACTAACAATGGCGACAGGGAACCATGAGAGGGAGAATCATTTAACAACAAGCTCCTGATATGCAGAACAACATTGAGTGAGCTGGAAAGGTAAGCATTCGACTGGCCGTAATTGACTGAGCAGAAGTAACCATTTATAAGGATGAACATCAGGACAATCACACAATAAACTTTGGAATTAAGAGGAATGACTATGTAGTCGGAGTCCATGGCTAAAAGGCAGTGGGGCAATCACGAGAAGCGATTCCCAGAAATAAATTAAAGCAGCAGCCAGGAGCGCAAGAAACAGTGAACAATCGGTTGGAGGTGACATCCGGAGGAGTGGGCATGAAGAGAAGAGAAGGAAAGTCCAAATCTTCCCCGAAGACAGACGGAAAATATCAGACTCAGTTCCAACTGTTCATCCTTTTGTTTGATTCGCAGCTCCTGACATCTGGTCAAAAACGAAATCAAACAATTTCCTACAAATGCAAATGTTGAAGATGCATGAACCTCCCCTTGGCAAAATGTTACCCGGGTTATAGGTCAAATTACCATGCAACTGTTCAACATTTCTCCTTCTCTCCATTTCTCCTTCCCTCCATCTGTCTATCTCTCTATCCGTCATTCTGAACACCATTCTTCCATCTATCCATCCATCCATCTATTCACATGACCATACGAAGTAAGGGCAGAAATTAGCCACTGAACCGGACGAGCCTTCTCTGCCTCCGTGTAGATCAAGACTGTGAACTTAATCCCACATTCATGCCAACTCTCTTGTTAATTAATATTGTATCTAGTTCCATCTTAGTTATATCGAATGACTACATTTAAACTGCATGTTTATCGAGAAAATTGAAAGGCTAACAACACTCCGAGGAAAAGAAATCTCCCCTTCCATTGTAATTGAATGACACTTTTTTAAAAATAATTTCTCTTTAGGTCCAAGATCTCGAATGACAGAAAGAACCTTCCCGACTTTGAAATTCTCAGCACCACTCCGAAATTTAAACAATTTGACCACGTTGCTATCTAGTTCTGGGCGGCACAATGACACAGTGGCTAGTACTGCTGCGTCAGAGCATCATACTAAGTTAACCTTCATTGCGTCCGGACAGGCGCTGAAGTGTGGTGACTCGGGGATTCTCACGGTAAGTTCATTGCAGTATTAATGTAAAACCTGCTTGTGACACTAAAGACTGAATTTTACATACAATCGTGGGTTTCCTCTGGGTGCACTGGTTTCGGCCCACAGTCCAAAGATGTGCGGGTTAGGTTGGTTGGCTGTGCTAAAATTGCCTCCTAGTGTCCTCCTGAAGTGCTTAAGATTAGAGGAATATTAGGGATATTGAGTAGAGTCTAGGTGGGATTGTGTTCGGTGCAGACTCGATGTGCCGAAGAGCCACATTCTGTACTATAGGGTTTCTATGGTTCTTGATGGCAAGCCTAAGCTCTCCATCCTTTTCCCGTCAGACAAGCAGCTTCCTGAAAAAAAGCTACAAAACATTCCCTCAAATATTTCTAATGTATTTACACATTGATTTTAATAAGGAGAACAATACAGTACACAGTGCGCAATATGTGGTCTCAGAAATGCCCTGCATTTCGATTATTCCTTTGTTCTTAGAAATATATTCTGCCCTTGCATTCTCCGGGATAACGTATCTTAAAAAAAGAGAAAACATTGAATGTTCACCTTAAACAATCCCTCCAAATCTCTCGCTTTTACATCTACATCTATGAGAGGCTCTTGCGTAAGAGTCATACACCAAGTCATCTATACATATGATGTGTAACAAACGCATGGATAATGTTGAAAACTTTTAGCATTGTGGCAGAAGAATATATCAGAATTAACAGTTTAGATCGATAATTTATTTTTTAACGAATGGAAATATATCAACAAATAAAAGTTTTGAATCAGTGAACAATCCAGCGGGTAACTGGTGCACTGCACGAAGGAACACATTGGAGTGCCTGTGATCAGTTGCAGTGTAAAATGATATTAAAAAGTGGGATCATAATGTAAGCTGAATGGACAAGTTCAGGAAACGCACGATGGCCATGATTTAAATGTTTTCAGCAGTAGGGGCAAACATGAAATTTGGCTAAGATTACACGTTTCAAGTGTTCCAAGAGGAAATGTGGGAGTAGTTTAAAGTTTATGTTTACTTATTAGTCACAAGTAAGACTTACATTAACACAGCAATGTAGTTACTGTGAAATTCCCCTACTCGCTATCGCCAGGGACTGTTCATGTCATGCATCTAACTAGCACGTCTTTCAGAATGTGGGAGGGAACGCACGCAGACAAGTGGAGAACGTGTAAACTTCAAACATATGGCGACCCATACCGACAATCGAATCGGCGTCCCTGGCGCTGTAAAACAACAGTGCTAACCATTGTGCTATTGTGCCACCCCAATGTATATGCTGCAATGTATATCAGCCCATCTTCCGTGTATATAGAGGGAATTATCGTCCCAACTAGCACCAGCACGTTCTCCCCGCTCTCGTGACCTGGCTCAAGCCATCCTCCAATTGCAGTGACTGGATGTCAAATAATGGAAATTGGAGGCCGGCAAACATTTAGTGCCAGATGAAATAAAGTGCTTTCCCTGTATATAGTTTGAAAATGTTAGTGGTTTTGCACATTGAGAGAAGAGAAGTCAAATCAGGAGCTGAATGTGAAACTAAAGCAGTAATCATCCTTGATCACAGCGTGGTGACATCAAAATTAAAACAAATAGTCTTCAACATTATCAGAAATATTAGATTTATTCACATCCAAACTACACGAACTGAATCGTGAACAGTGAATACAAAATAAATGAATTTGTCAAAGGGAATAATTATTTCATCGTGGATGGGGTGCTTGTGTCTTGTACTGTGGGAAATAGTAATGTGAAAAGAGCAGGCATTGCCTCTAGGGATAATGATAAATGATAAGATTCTGGGGACAATGAAACTGGATTTGTCAGGAATGACTAAGGCAGCCATTCTATATCAAATGGTGAGAAGAGGAGATGGAGTAAAGGAAAGTTAGATTATGGCTTTAACGAGGCATGGTATAGATCATGCAGAATGCAAAGGACCTTAGAAGTGAGAATGTGAAATCACCTATCCTAGTTCAGAAAGGGAGGACAGATTGTAGTGACATTACTATGGAAATTGGAGAAGGCAAAACAGAGGGACGACTTCATTGGAGATTAATAATTGAGTGAAAATGAAATCATTTGCAATGAATACAATGGAATAAGCAGCTCAGAAGAATACACGATGGTCAAACAGAAGGGATATCACACTTTTCTTTCATGGTGTTGAGTTGGATGAATTAAAGTCAAGGTAGATGTGAGAGAAATTCGGTTAATAAGTGATAAATGAATAACCCATCCTCTCAAATAGAGAAGAAAAGGGTAGAATTACAGATTATCCATTTGAAGTCAAGTAGGGACGTAAATTAGAAAAAGGAATTGATGAAGTTATCCTGTCCACATTAATACAAGAAGTAGCAGTGATGTAGGCATCGTTTTATGAAAAAGATGATTTGGTAAAAGGAAATTGAATATCCGACAGCTAATGAGGGAGAGAGTAAATGCCCCGTGAGAATGGAGACTCAATGAAACAAGACCAATACATTGAAGAGATGTTTGGACAAGAAAGAAAGGGGCAGAGGAATCTGCTGAATAAGTTAGACAGGATGGGACGGGAAAAGGCTTTTCCGAAGCATCACAATACGTTTTACCCAGTTAACATGTTGCAAAATCTATACAACTAATTGTAACCCTATAATTTATCAGTTTGTTCACATTGTTAATTTACTGAGATAACTTATTAATTAAAGCAATGCACTACATGTCACATAAAAAAAAAAACAGTTTAATTGTGCAATTGTTTGATGGCCCTGGACAGAGTACTATTTTAAAAACACAAAAATAGACATTCTTAATTTAAATCTGTCACTTCACTCAGGGCCAACGCTGTGGGCAGAAATCGTTGCGGCAAACAATGCAAGAATCCAAATCACAGATGTTCCGTCAAAATCTAATCGAGAAAATAATCAGAATAGATCATAACCAAATGCATTGTTCGTTCTGTTTACAAACAACAAAAGATGACCTAATACTCAGATCTCACAAAAATTCCAAGCGAGGCGGATTACTGAGCATGAGAAGGCATTTACATACGAAAAAAATGCAGTTTACCTCAAGAAATAGTCAACGTGTTTCATTTGGTGCACCAAAATAGGTGACAGAGCAATATTTACGCATTTTACTTCACACACTTATTACCAAGCATCTTCCAATAACAGCAAATCCATTCACCTTTTCTACTTATTTAGCAAATACGAAAGGACGTTAATGCGGCTGATAAATCAGTCCCCTGTGCAATGATGTGAAATCGAACCATTTTACTCCACGCCAGTTTGTGATTCAAATTCAGATACGTTGAAGAGCCTCAAAAAAGTCTTCTTTCAGTGAGTCAGCTGCTCCTCAGACCTGCTTGAACCGTGCATATTTTCCCCAGCAAATACTTTAAATTGATTTTCTTATAGGGTTCGTGAGTGACGAAGGGAATCTTGTGTTTTTAATTAAAGCAAAAATAGTGTATCATATTTGGCTTTACGAAATTTAATCGTTCAACTGATGTCTGTATAACATTGATAATTATATCAGCATACAGCATTATCCGTCACAAAATTCAGAAACCAAGTGACGCACATTTATACAAATCCAATTGCTAAAATTTCTTATCAGGAATACCGATGGGAAAAATGATCGCATAGTATATTTTCTCAATGTTCGGAAAGGTTTCATTCATTTTCTACGTGATTTCAACTTCATTTGAGCTGTATTCTCTTTGAATTAAGCTCCATGCCCATATATTCACAAAACCTTTAAATTATACACTGCAGAACTCCCCCTAGGGATTTTGCGGATATAACATGGCCCAAAATATTTTCTTACATTTTTAGCCAATAGATGAGGAAAGGCATTTGAAGTCTCTGTTGCGATATAAATCGATCTGGCGTTGTGATTGAATTGGAAATCCCGAAAAGATGGAAAAAAAACTAAGTAATGAACATTTGAAGCTGCATTAACCATCAGATCTCTCGATATAAAATCGCTACAGCGCAGAAACGGGGCATACTGCCCATCGTGCCTGCACCGAATCTCCGAAAGAGTATTTTAACTAAGTTCACCTCCCTCCCTAGCCCAATAACCCCAAACATTGACCATGCCTAACACACCTAACTAAGACATAAATTGAACTAAGGGCCAATTTAGCACGCTAAGACCAATTAACTTCTCAGTGGGCAGTGGAGGAAACTGGAACTCTTGGAGAAAACAGATGTTGAAACGGAGGGAAGTTGCAAACTCCACAGAGGCAATCAAACAAGGTTGGAATCGAACCTTCATCCCTGTCTCGCTGTATACTACATCTATAGTAACACTTTCACCCTGTTGCCTCAATTTAATAACTTAATTTTAAAATTAGCGTGCTGTAACTCAGTGTCTGAACGTTATACATGCCAAGGAATTCATGCATCTCCTCAGACTAATACAGTCCTGCCCAGAGGCGACCAAAATAATAAGCTGACTTACTTGCCCACCGTGTTAAATTCATTTATTATCTGAAACTAACGGTCTTTATTTTATAATAAAGCACCACAATCTAATTATCACAATCTAGCCTAGTGATAATACAACGCCTGAAGCCAGTACATCTATGAACAATAACTCATACTAGTATTGCCCCTGGAATAGAATACATGTTGGTAGACTAATGTGAATTACTGCATCGGAAGAAGGTTCCTGAATGGTGGACAAGAAAAAAATATCGATATTGAGAAGGCAAAATCTTAAACAATTGAATTCTTCAACAAACAGCAAGGAAACAGAACATGTGTACGTAGCAGATCATTTCAAAATCATAAATGAAATTGATGCAATGAAAATAAGATAAAATATATGAAGCAGTAAATTAACTAACGGAGCATAACTAAGGGTAATCCATAGTCCAGGCGAATTACATACATGCGCACAGAAAATACGATCTCAATATTTTACGAATGTTATTGTACTCTGCTGAATATAACATGGCAAACTGCAAATCAGTGTCTCATTGCAGAGATAACTTAACTACGAGCAGCAAGATAAATCCTGTAGAATATTATTGAATTTCAATCCAAACATCCCTCTTTAATAATAAACAGAAGAAAACGTTGCATCTGTGTCAAAGTGGGTTGTCCGAGTTTCCATTACTCAACAACTCTTCTCATGCGTTCGCAGATTGTTGATCATTCTATTCAGTTTCTTCCCGTGCATTGCATGATACGCGTTATGTCATGCATAAATCTATTGTTTCTGGCTGTTCGTCTAGTGGATATTCCCTGTCTAGGGACGTCACTCTCATGTCACATGTTATTGCTATGATAAATTTATGTTCCATTCAGTTTGATACCAAAATGTGTGCCTCTTGTACTGACATCCCTCTGTACTCTGTGCAGTTATTTTCCTGACCACTCACCTTTATTTCACTGATAAATTGTTGTTATTTTACACCCAGTCAGCCATTGCTTCAAATCAGAGACAATTAACTGACAAGGAAGTCCTGAATTGCTTATTAAATCCTGCTATTCTGCACGGAGCACCACTAATTCAAACGTTTAATTTGTTTACCAAAATGGTTAATGTCTTATCTTCATCACTGGAACAAAAAAAAATAGACTTTTACCAGGCCCCTTCAATGGATTCGAACAAAATGTTCGAAATGAACTTGAATGACGCTATATATGACCCCCTTCATAATATACCTGAGGAAACAGTGCTATTTAAGTAGAATCACAGCTTTAGAATGTGAATTGCTAGCGCATTTTACAACGTCTTCTGCGAATTTGTGAGGAAACAGTTGCATTTATTATACCAAATGTAGACTGAATGCCTTACTTTAAGATTAAGTATTTTAAATTTTTGATAGTTTTTCATCAAAAATGTGACATACCCTGGCTGCACACAACAGATCGGTGTTTTTGCAGTGGTAATACTGATCAGCATTCTCGGCACTTCACTATTTACAGATACATTGCTTGTTATTTCCTTCTAAGGCATGACTTGTAGTTTCCTTCGTGGCTTTGATTTTCTATTGCCAAAAAAATGGATATTTTCTTTGCTCGACTTCATGCATTGTGTCTTTTGAATAACGGCCAGAGAAACACTCTTTCACCCAGCAACGTTTTCAGCTGCCATATTCTGAAGTAAAACATTTATAACAACTGTTAGTACTTAGGCAGGCGTTGGGCTGCTGGTAATATCGCTAGACTATTAATCGAGCAACACTCTAATGTTCCAGGGACCCAAGTTTGAATCCCTACATGGCAGCTTGTGGAATTTGAATCTATATAGAACGAGAATCCACTGATGACTGTGAAACCACTGCTTATTGTTTGAACAAAAAAAAAACACCTTTTATTAATAATGTTCTTAGGGAAGATAATCTATCGTAATTACCTGGCCAGTCCTCCATTTCCAGAGCCACAGCAATTTGGTTGACTCTCAACTGCCCTCAAACAACTAATGATGAGCATCAAATGCTGACCAACCAGCGACATGATGTTAGACAAGTGAATAATTAAAAAAAAACACACACACACGAAATGTTACATAATAATACAAGACAGATTTAAAGTGTAATTACACAGATTTAAAATAAATATCATACGTTCGTGCATGGATATTATATAATACTTGTGTTCAATCAATTAAATAACATTAAAATTACAGTTTGAGTGAACTACTAACTGTAGTATAAACTACTAAAATAAATAGTCGAACAAAAATAACGGAAATGGAAGCTTCAACATATGTTGTTATATAACAGCAAGAGAATAATCCTCAGTTGTCAATACAAAACTACTTTTTTGCAAGCTGGAACTCAAGGGCATTTTCAGATATTCCAGGTCATAAGAGGGCGTGCTTAAGGCTTTCCTGCGATGTGCTGGAATTTGGGGATAGTTGCACTAAATGCCGAAGGCTACTGCTCCGATCCAGCACAATTTATCATGGCAGAGAAATGTATAAATGTTTCTTTTATTTCTAATGGTGTATAGCTTATTGCTAGCGATCAGAGATTATGGGTCAACCAGACTAAGTGCAGAATAAAGGAAAGAGATGGAGAACCTAGTGAAATAGTGGGACGAAAATAATCATTCTCTAAATTTCATTAATACAAAGGAGAAAACCATCGACTGCAAAGTGCATGATGGAGAACATGCCGCTTTCTAGATCAACAGTAATATTGGTCAAGAGTTTTTAGGTTTGAGATGTCCAGACAACCAACAATCTGCCCTGATGCCTCCACAGTGAAGCTATTGTTGTGAGAATCCACGAATTCCTCTCTTTCTTATGTCTAAGGACATTTGGCATGTATACTATGACTCTTTCCAATATGGCAGATGCACAATAGAAAGCATCCTTTTCAGATGCATCACAGCCTGGTATGTATAATGTTCTGACCAAGACTGCAATTTCATGAATGAAGACCAGTACAACATGCAAACCAGTCTCCTATCAATTGTCTCTGTCTACAATTTTGTTCTTTGGACAGACAGCGAACATAAACAAGAATCCCACGCACCTCGGGCATACCCTTTTCTATCTTTGTCATCTAAAAAAATAATACAGAGATCTGAGATGACTTAAGAATTTTGTCCCCGGCGCCACCAGACTTTTGAATTACATTAAGTTGAGTATATCATGCACTTCTCCTTTCCTTCTCCCCTACGTTCTCTATGAACGTATGTTTTGTCTACGGATCGCACAAAAAAAAATCATTCTCACTGTATCCCAATACACGTGACAATAACAAATCAAATCAAATCAGGGACAGACTACCACATCTTTTCTTTGTGTGTGTGATTAACATACTTGTATCAGATTGCTCATAATGTCCAGTATTTGGGCTGAGATTTTTAAATAAACCTACAGACAGTGTTATTCCAGATGTGGATGTACTAGTTAATATTGAATAACATTGCTTTATCCATTTTTAGTAGAGATAGTGCTATTTCCAGGTGATCAGGTACACCAACTGTTAAATTGCAGGTTTGCCACAGGTACTGGAATGGCATACTCAGTTTTTGCATAAATTAGAACCAAGTATAAGTACCACGAATACCAGAGAAGATTTCTCATCACTGCAGTAGTTCTATGGAACGCCCATTACAGATAGAAATTGTCAACCTTTATCACGTGATCAAGTTGAGTAAAACTCCAGAAGAATATGGCAAAATCTAGTATCAGCCAAATGCAGCACAAGCAAATAAAAACATTCCTCGCAACTGTGTTCTGGTAGTAGTCACACACGCTGACCCTAGAATACTGCAGTTTTATTTTTATTGCTCCATTTATCTATAATAATAAGTAATGTGCATAATTACTTGCTACATATTGCAAGATTTATCTCATCTTCTGAGTTGCAGTAGTTGAATCATAAGGTCTACGTCATAACAGGGCTAGAAAATGCATTCCAGTGAGTGATTTCTGTGAAAATAGGGTCCGCATTGAATCTATGTCTAACACAGATTTTTCTTTTTGAATGTGTCCGCTAGAAGTATTACATTTCTGACAAAATATGACTCGTCAGATACAACAAAAAAAAAAATTCTTGAGGGTCTCCTGGACCCGAAGTGACAAATCTTGTTATTTCTCCACTGATGCTATCTGAACGTTTGAGTTTATTCAGTATTTTCTTTAGTATTATTATTATTTAGTAAAACAGCAATCAAACGATCTTTCTTTACTGTTAAATGAATGTAAATAATGCAAATTACAGTTGAATCTAATTGGACCCTTGGAGAATTGATGTCTCTATAAATCCTGGTTTCCTTGAATTAAGTCAATGTGCATCAACCGTGCTCCAGGAATTCTTACGTCTTTTTTTGCAGACGATGGGACAACCAACGATTCTGATAATTAAAGACATTTACTATCCAATTCTTGCAGCCATCGGTGTCCCTGGTGAGCTCTTTGTTCGTAAACTGTGTTGACTGTTACCAACCTTTTACTGCATATATGTCCCTAGTTTCAGTTTTACAAATGTGCTAGTTAGTGGAACAAACTACATGAACAAAACATGCAAATTTCCTCAAATCCGCATTAATACCATTAAAATGATCTTTGAAAATCTTCCACAAGTGTTTTAGTACATCCCTGGAATGTCGTGTTACCCTAGCAGAATGAAATTATAGCAGTTTATCAAATCATATTTCCAGCTTTCCAAGGAATATCAGCAATATTAATATTAACCTTTAAATTGAAAAAAAAAAGTTTTTAACAAGTATCTCCAGGCAGATTCCGATGTTTGATAAAATATGAATTATATTTTCTATTTTTGCAGCGAACTTGGTGACAATTGGAATTGTCTCCTTAAGAAACCTTGGTCTTTCCAGATGTATCTCTGTCTACATGTTGGCCATGGCAACTGCAGATCTCCTCGTTATGATCATCAATGTATTAGTGTATCGAATTTTCAGTTATTGGTTTCCATTTTCATTCCTTTCCCACTATTCTGTGTGCCAGGCTATTATATATATGACTACAGTCACATTTGATATGTCTATTTGGTTTACAGTTTCCTTTACATTTGACCGTTTTGTAGCTATCTGTTACCAGAAGTTTAAAGTAAGATATTGCACAGCTAGAAATGCTGGCATGGTGGTAACAGCGTTCTCTTTTTTCAGTTTTCTCAAGAACATTCGCTTTCTGTTTGCATACGAACCTCAGCAAATAATTAACAAGGTGCCATGGGGCTGTCAGTCAAGTGCAGACTTTTTTTCCTCAGCAGCAGGTATCGCATTCGCCTGGTATCATAGCGCCTGGGTCGTTTGGCTTCCATTTACTCTAATTGTCTCGTTTAATTCTTTAACTGTCCGATGTATCTTAGTAGCCAATCGAACTCGCAGTAGACTCCGAGGTCACAAGAGCGAGAGTCACAGTGACTCAGAGATGGAGAATAGAAAAAAATCCATCGTTTTATTATTCACTATATCAAGTAGTTTTATACTACTGTGGTTGACAGCTGCTGTGAGTTTTGTGTCGACCAGACTGACAAATACTACCTATTACCGAGGTGACCACAGAGCCCCGAGATACATCGCTATTGAAACCGGGGCTTTCCTAAAGTCTTTGAGTTGTTTACAAAATCCCTGTATTTATGCAGCAACCCAGAGAAAATTCAGGGAAGAACTAAAAAATGTGGTTAAATCTCTCTGGGCACTAGTTCGGAAATTATTCAGAAAACCCCTATGAAATTAAAGAATGCAGCTTAATAAATAAATTAAAATGTTAACATTCTCAACTTCAGGATATATTGATTTTTATTATTGTAGAGATATATGGAGATTTTGCGCAAAGTGATTTTGATTTGTAACTGCTGGTAGATAGCTACATTACTCTCGTTTCTTCCCTTTTCCACAATGCAACCGTGGCATGTTCCGTAAACTGGCGAATTTGAATCTCAGGAATCCAAGATTCAATGATGAGTTTCAATAGTGGCGTCGGATACTTAGTTAGCTCAGGGAAACACCTTTTATTCCAAATAGTGGAATTAAAAGCATTGATTTAATTAATCGTTGAAGTTTCATTTTTTAAAAACTAAACGATCTTGAAATTACCAATATTTTCACATTCCATACATATCCATTGGGATCATAAGAACCAAAAGCAGGCGTAAGCAATTCAAGTACTCGAGCTTGCTCCTCCACTTAATACTGTAACAAGTCTCAGAACACCATTTTAAATTCCAGTAAGTTTATTTGATATCACGAACTTTTGGTGCGCCGTTCCAGGATCAGTGAATGACTGTGGTGAGACTTCTTACTGTGTCCACCTTCATCCAATGCCGGCGTTTGCACTATTTGATATGATCCAGGTTGATCTCATCTCGGCCTGAACTCCGCTTTCCCGCCCATTCACGACAGCCCTTCAAACTCTTACTGACAAATAGCTGTCCACTTATTCCATTAATTTACCCGAAGTCTTGACATCCACTATCCCTTGGGGTAATGAATTCCACAGAATCTGCCACCAGTTATTGGATCTCTGCAACATCTTGTCCTAGATTGCCTTACAAGAGGAAGCATCCTTTGTAAATCTACTTTGTTAATCCCATTTACCATCTTATGCACTCAATTCGATTATTTCTCTTTCTTCTAAACCCCAAGGAGCATGGACCTCAATTGCATAGTGTTTCTCCCGAAGGTAAACATTGGAAATATTGTGGGTTTGTTTTCGTAAGTGGATAACATTCGTTATAGCCAGATACAAGTGATCTCCTATGATTTTTTTTTCATGGAATAAACAACTCACTCCCAATCCTGGTACCATTTCACCTATTTTATCCAGTTGTTAATTCAAACGCGGTTTGTGCTGGTGCATATCACCAGAAGGTAGTATCCAGTGTATTTTGCGTGGTCTATGGAGTATCTGAGGATTGTTTTATTCTGTCGCAGTCTTCCAAACGAAATTTTAAAGGCAAGTAAATATGAACAATGTCAATTCAAATTATTAACTATTCACTTCAATGCAAACTATCTAAAAACGTTTTCTAAAACAAACTATTTGATAAGCACATAGCATGAAACTGAGTCATTTTTTCATGTTGTGAAGGACATCTGCAAATACTGAAAATGAAGCAAGGCAGCACTGTGGCTCTGTGGTTAGCACTGCTGCCTCACAGCGCCAAGGACCCAAGATCAATTCCGAGGTTGGATTGCTGTCTGTGTGGAATTTGCACAATTTCTCCGTGTCGGTGTGGGTTTTCTTCCAAAGATGTGTGGGTTAGACCACACGCTCAGTGGGATTGCGGGAATTGGGCTTATTTGGGATTGTGGTCGGTGCAGACTCGATGGACTGAATGACCTTTTTCCGTACTGTAGGAAATCTAGGGATCATTGTTCATTGTCTTTTTTTTAAATGATCGCATGCTGCTTTATAGATTAACTAAATACCAGCTATCATCAATCCGTTACAATTGGTTAAACAATGATCTTGCTAAAATCTGAAGGGGCAACAAAAATGGAGCAGGTTCCTAAAGAAGATTAACAAAAGGCTGAGTCTGAACAACTAATTGAAGCCGGACAAATACCCGTTTCACAGTAAACGCTTGTTTACGTGCAAAAGTCGAGAAGGGAAAAAAAAGTGAAAAAAATGGAGAAAATCCCTTCACAAAACACGTCCAAGGCTACAGTTAGAACACCAGGTGAGCATTCGATTGTCAGTTTGTGTAAGGTCAGTAAATCCAATGTGAACAGAGAAAGTGTACACCGGGATTGTTACCTACCAGAAACCTAGTAATGACTGAATGAATTATTGGGTCTAATCACATTGGAACGATTATAGCTAACACTTGATTTAATAGGAGTTTAAAACATTTAGAAAAGTTTATACTTTATTGTCGAGTGGGGGTGAGATTTGATCTTGTTTCTTAGTCAATGACAAATCGTGGCAATTTAATATGGTCACAAATCAAACGAATAAATAGATGAGTATTGTCATCTTTATAGAAAATTTTCTGACAGCGTTAATAAATGTGCTTTAGAAAAGAATGTTGAAAAATTTGAATTATGTTTGAAAACGAGAATATATATATATGTCTGTGGAGAGAGGACTGCTACAGGTCGTTGCAAACTAACAACAGAATACAACCCGAGTATGTCAAGCGATATAATGGTTTTACACTGTTAGCTACGTTGGTATAATTTGCGGTTTATTCTAAAGTGTCCTCATCTTCGTTCTGTGAAACAAAATACTCAAACTAATGTGGTGTCAAAGAAGGTCACAAGGACAAAACAAATTCCGAGGAAAGACACATTCTTAGTTGTAGTTGCCCGCAATTCTTAATCAGTGCCCTAATACACTTGAATTATTTTTCTAAATGTTTTAACTGTGTGACAGATGTTAGTAATAAATGGAATCCGTAATGGATTGTGGGGTCAGAGGATGGGTGGGAATCGTATCAACCTTGAGATGGAAAGAAGATGGAAAGGGAGTCTTTGTCCTTCACCATAATAGGACCACATCTGCTTGGTGTGTGCTATAGAATGGTTATTTTATATCATGACATGGATGGATTCCCGTGGTTACACCAATTCAGAAAATGCGTTTAAACAAATTGAGTGGATGGTGCGGATTTTAAGTTGCTGCACAAGATTTGTTCATTGCGTAACTCAGGCCAAATGTAGGGACTTGGCCAAGAATGCAGCAAATGTTTTTGTTACATGAGTTGTTTAATTTATGAATAAATAAAAACTGCCCCCAATATTCGCACTTCAAGAATGGCATACTTCTGCCACATTTGAAAGGCACAGGAGATACAAAATGGAAAAGTGATGGCAGATGCAGGAGCGGAATTGATAATCAATGTGTAAATTTCCAGCAAATCAGAAAGATCCAACAAGTTTCGAATGGCTGCTTTGGCAGTCAGGATGAGACTGAAGCAAAGGATAAGATTGAAGCACACAGCAATCTTTCATCTGAAATATGAAGTCAATGATATGTTTCGGCCTCAGCTTGAGGTCCCATCATCATATATGTCAGGCTTTGGTCGATTCAATTCATTCGACGTATTATCAGGAAATGGCTGAAGGCGCTGAATACTGCAACGGCTACTGACTAGACACATATTCGACAATGACACTTTTAAGCTGGACCCGAGATAAAAAAAAAAATCTGTAATACATATAATTAAATATTGTACACAATATATTTTCTGGGCATTCCAAGGTGTTCTGTAACACAGACTCAGAAACAGTTAGCTTAACAGAGCCTCCCTCTGTAGCTGCCTCCGAGTAACTATTCACGAGACAAGCACCAAGTAACAGATGAGTATAAATAGAGAGGGCCCATGGACAGTTGTCTGCAAAAGGGGTCTGCAAAATCATGGGTAAAGACACCTCTCTGTTCATGAGCTGATCACGCAGCCTCATGACGGCCACGTATTTATTTATTTGAACTGTATTTGATTTATGTGATCTGTAACCTTCATGTTTGGGCTATGTATCCAACTGGGATGAGCTATGTAACTGTGCAAGAGCTGATGATTTTCTTTGTTCAGTGGAGTTGCACATAGTTTAAACCTGAAGCTTGTGTCCCCGGCATAATTCAATAAACTATTTGTCGACTGAATCAAGTTTGAGTGTTTAATCATTGGGTTGAGTTTACTCTCTTTTATAGCACTGAAGAATCATGCTCCAGAATTTTAGCAACATTCTCAAACTCGTCCAGTACACTGACAAAACTGGCATCTACCTGGCAATGTGAGATGTTGCCTAAGCATGTCCATACACAGATACAGGATAAATCCAACACAGTCAATTACCACTCCATTAGCCTACTCTCGATCATCAGCAAGGAGATGGAAAGCCCCCTCAACGTCGCTACAAAGCTGCTCTTACTTAGCATGACACACTCCATTTGTGCTCTGCCAGGGTCATTTAGCTCTCGATTTCATTGCAGCCATGGTCTAAACATTGTCACAAATGCTGAATGCCAGAGATGGAGCGAGAGTGACTGCCCGTGACTGCACGTTAGCATTGACTGAAAGTTACATCAAGGAGCTCAGGCAAAACAGAAGTCAAAGGAATGCGCGGAAGCAACTTTTTCTGGTTAGAACTATAGCTGGTACAATGGAAAACGATAGTTGTATTTGGAAACTCAGTTCGAGATCATCAATATGGAAGTTTCCCCAGGCAATAACTGAGTCCCAATCATCTTCGGCTGCTTCATCAATATCCTTCCAATCTTCATGTAATCACAGGTGGGTATGTTCGCTAATGACTGTACAATTCGCCACCATTTGCAGCACAGACACTGAAATATGTTCTAATGCAGTAAGGGATGGGCAATTGCCGGACTCAAGCTGATAGATGGCAAATAATATTCGCACCATTCAACCACCAGATAATGCCCATCTCCCACAGAACAAAATCTGACTATCGCTTGTTCAAAGTCAATGGCATCGCCATTGCTGAACTCACCACTGTCCATTTCCTAGGAGATACCATTTACAAGAAACTGAATGGGATCAGTCATAAATGTACTGTGAGTTCCAGAGAACGTCAATACCTAGGGATCCTACGGCGAACAATTCTATTTCTGACTCCGCAAAGCCTATTTACCATCTACAAAGCACAAGTCAGGAGTATGATGGAACACTCTCCAATTGCCTGAATAAATGCAGGTTTAACAACACTCAGGCAACTTTATGCCATCGAGGACAAGGAAGCTCGCTTGATTGCTACCCCATTCCATAAACCTTCAATCCCACCCCATTGAGAAATCGTGGCAGCACTATCCACCATCTACAAGATGCACTGCAGGAACTCTCCTAGGTTCAATATACAGAACATTCGAAACCCGACTACACCTCAGCCTGCAAAATCACTATTCCTACGAAACTCATCTCCAAACTTTATCGCGTGGGTCTCAGCTCCTCCTGCTGCACCTGGATTCTGAACTTCCTAACCCACAGGCTGCAATCATGAAGGACAAACAGCAACACCTCCCCCACGATCATTGTCAACACTGGGGCTCCACAAGGCTGTGACCTCAGTTATTACAATTCTCCTTATACATCGATATAATCTTATTCAGTCGAGTCAGAAAAAAAACAAAATACTGAGGAGATGTACCAACTGATTCAAGGACAACACCTTTCGTGTACTAAGAGACTTTTCAGTGAACTACTCACATCAAGTTTTTTTTTTTCTCTACACCTTAGTTATGACTGCAAGACTACGTACTGCAATCTCTCCTTTCCTTCTCTATATATGATATGTTTTGTCTGTGTAGCACGCAAGAAATGATATTTTTCATTGCATACATGTAATAATAATAAATCCAATCCAATCCAATCAAATCAAACCCACGACGACTGGAGCACAAAGACATCAGATACCTGGGGACTCCACTGAGTAGAGGCTTCCCTCCAAGTCACTCACCATCCTGGCTTGGAAGTATATCGCGATAAAGCATGGGGATAATGTTATAATACCAGAAAATACTGCCAGCTGGAAAAGGAACAGGAAAACATGAGAAAGGAAATAGTTCACGAAGCTTCAATGGCTTGAAATTTACCATTCAGGAAAGTGCCGACAAAATGCAAAATAGACATACTTTTATTATCTGAACTATGTAGAAACATCACTGAGATCCATTGAACATGTTAGGTGTGAAATGATGAGACAACATAATGTAAGTTTGTGTTTAAAATATAGTACCTTAAATTAAAAAAAATGAAAGGGCAAAACAGACTTAAGGGGACTTTGAAGATAATTAATAAATGGTGATTAATGAAATCTTTAACAAGACCATGAATGAAGCCAGGGCCGAGAGCAGCAGTTTGCTGTCATCTTCCAATAGCACCGAGAGCTCAAGGGTAAATGTCCCTGGAACTTTATGGCTTAAAAATCTCTTCGGGCTGTTGCCATAAAGGGGTGTTTAACTCCAAGTATGCTTGTGCCAAAAACCAGGGAATTGCCACAATTTGAAGTTGGAAAATTGTTGGAGTCTTTTTTCAGGGATGTGGTAACTGACAAGCTTCAGTTAATCAGCGAGATTCAGCATAGATTTATGAAAGTTAGTTCATGTCTGGCAAAGCTCATATAAATCCTTCAGGAAGTGATTAAGGGCAGTGGACAGATACAAAGAACAAAGAACAAAGCAGCACGGGAAACAGGCCCTTCGGCCCAACGAGCCCACGCCGCCACACCTATGTTCCCACCTCTACCCGCGATCCCTGTCCATGTTTATAGATCTATAGATTAAAAACCACATTTGAGACTATTTAGGGAGAATTTGTTTTGCCAATTAGCCTAAGAGCACATCTTTGGGATGTGGGAGGAAACTGGAGCACCCGGAGAACACCCACGCAAGCACAGGGAGAATGCGCAAACTCCCACAGACACAGACCCAAATCCATGTATCTGCACAGCACAGTGTTAGTCACTGAGCTGTCGTGTTGCCTATCAAATGGTCCAGGTCAAGCGTACACTGACGACGTGAAGCACTAGGATACTCTCGAAAAAAATCCAAGAGCAGCCCTCTCACGACCCATCGCTTGTATGCCCCTCGTTAGACAACAAGGTGGACCAAAGCACCTGTAGGATGAAAACAAGTACATCAATATCATCATCTACTTACATACTTCCCAGGGACCCCCAAGGCTCACGATCCCTATTTTAAATCAGTTTTCTATACCCCTCCATACCCATTCTGTTCATGTGCCCATCTAAGTATTTCTTAAATAACTCCAGACTACCTGCCTCTACCACTTTACTTGGCAGTGCATTCCATGCCCCCACCACCCTCTGTGTGAAAAAAACTCCTTCTGGCATCTAGATTATACCTTATCCCCCTCACCCTAAGCCCGTGACCCCACGTGCTATTTCAGTCCATACTAGGAAAAAGCTTAACCCTACAAGTCGTTGATTATTATTTTTATGGACTTCCAGAAGATTTTTGATAACATTTAAGGGAGACATTCTTAGCTAAGGCGGAAGGCGATGGAATTGAATGTATATGCCTGGCATGGATTAGAAATTGGCTGAAAAAAAGACGTTTTTTTAATAATCGATAAGTACCACATTGGGAATATGTGACTAATGGCGTCTTCGGGCCTTTAGAGAATACTTGAAATGCACAGTGACGATTTAGATAATGGCATGAAATGTCAAAAACCCAAATTTGCAGACGGCACAATATTAGATAGCATTATAGATAATATTACAGCATAGAACTGTAACCGGATATTGATAGATTGGGTAAATGGACCAAGCTGTCATATGGGAATTTTAAATCAAACAAATTTGTGGTTTTCAATTTCTGATCAGAAATGTTGAGCCGGGCGTTCTTGAAGGCACAAGATTAAATTCACTGAGTGTCCAACGAGATTTTGGCAGTTCAGGCGCACAGCCACGTTGCGATGCAGATGTTGGGATGCAGATGTTATGCCGCATTGGCATAAACACTAGTTGTAGCCCACTTAAAATACTGCGAGCAGATATGGGCACCAGACTTCAGAAAATGATGTTTTGGCCCTGGAGAAATGGCAACGCAGAGTTACAAAAATTACACCTTGACTTCCGGTATTACGTTATGAGGAAAGATTATACAACATAAGCCTCCATTCGATCGAATTCAGAAGCTTCAGGGTTGAGGACAGTTGAATGATGATCTAGCTGTTCAGGAAAGATATTAGAAAATAGCGTTCTATGAAGTGAGTGGTGAAGGTTTAGAATTCACTCCTCCTGAAGCGGCGGTGCATGCTGGTTCAATTAGTAGGATTAAGTATGAAATCGGCAACTGTACAAACTGAAGGATTATCAAAGTAAATGGATCTCGGCCAGACACATGGAATTCGGTCATAAATCAACCACGCTCTTATTGAACAGCGGAGCAGGCTCGAGGGGCTAAATAGTCTGCATATGTTCCTATGTTACTAGAAAAGGGTGAGGCTGATTTGACGCGGCTTTAACCCACTGCCCACTCCAAAACGTATACAGGCCAGAGGAAAAAAAAATGTCTTAACACCTTTAACAATCAATTCTTCTGTACACCTTGGTTAGGATGATAATTTCTCGCATTTCACCGTGCTCCAGCTATTGTAGGATTATAAAAGATGTTTGAAGCAACACATGGAGCTACTCGCCCCAGCTTGACTATGAATAACTTGCTGGCTCCCCCAGGACTGCATTGTACTGGTCTTTCAGCATAAATATTAACAGAAAAAAATAAGTTTTGACTTAAAATTAGTGTCTGTGTTTTAACTGAACGTTTTGTTGTCTATCAACTGTGCGCTAAAATTTAATGCAGCACAATGTCTCAATATTGTTTGCTGATAGGACAGAGGATATAACATATTCGAAAAATATAGGACCAACACTGCTCCATGTTATGAAAATGTATTCTTGCCGAAATCTATGCAGAAACCAATCTGACTCTTTTTCAAACATACTGTATGATGTCATTCTTCCGAAAGGCCACCTTGCTTATTTTTTCCCTCTCGTCCCTCCAAGCGAAACTAACCACTGTCGTGATACTCTGCAGAGGAAATTGCTGTTTCTCCAAATATTTCTGCATCGAAATATTGACCATTCCTGCAGCAGATCTACTGGACATTGTTTCCATCATATATCATATTTTATGTTGTCACTTTCCATGATCATTCCTGTCCTGTACTGCAGTTTATAAGATAATTTTGTCTATTAATCTTGTTACACTGGATATGTCTAGGTGGTTTACGTTTCCGTCACAATGGGTATATGTGTAGGTATATTTTATCCGCAGCTCAAAGCAAGTTATTACACATTGAGAGCCGTCACTATGATTATACTAGTACTTTCTGCCCTGATTGTTTTGGCGAATATTACCATTTGGTTCGCATGTGAACCTGAACGAATATCATAGAATGATAGAAACCCTGCAGTACGGAAAGAGGCCATTCTGCCCATCGAGTCTGCACCGACCACAATCCCACCAGGCACTAACCCCATAGCCCTATATATATTATACCCACTAATCCCTCTAACCTACGCAGCTCAGGGCATTAAGGGACAATTGTAGCATGGTCAATCAACCTAATCCACACATCTCTGGGTTGTGAGAGGAAACCCACGCAAACACGAGGAGAACGTGTGAACTCCATACAGATAGTGACCCAAGCCGGGAATCGTAATCAGAACACTGGAGCTTTGAAGCAACAGTGTTAACCACTGTGCTACTGTGCCGTTCATTTGTTTTTAAATGAAAGGAACTGTGGAAAATTTGATTAATTTTACTCATTTACAAGATGTTGGAGTCACTAGCGACATCAGCGTTTGTTTCTCATTCCTAGTTTCCTTGAGAAGATATCTGTGAGCTGCCTTCTTGAATAGCTGTGGTCCCTGATGAGAGGAGCCAAGACAACTCTCATGATTTAAAAGTGTCTTTTCTTCTTAAATTGCTTGCACCAAATGAGTCTACCGAATTCAGTCGTTTCAAATTGGTCTATGGGCATGTGTATATTAAAATTAATTTACGCAAATTTATTGAATAAAAAGTCAGAGATTACCTTTTAGAGTATGTGTTGAATTTCAGGAAAGGACTGAACGGGAACTGGTAGGTGAGGAGAAAGCATTCTAACTGCAGCCCATCAGGCAATAGAAGTAACATAAGAACATAAGAAGATAAGAAATAGGAGAAGGACTAGGCCATCTAGCCCCTCGAGCCTGCACCACCATTCAATAAGATCATGGTTGATCTGAAATGGATCAGTTCCACTTTTCCACTTTCTCCCCATAACCCTTAATTCCCTTGTCCATCAGAAATCTATCTATCCGTGACTTAAATATATTCAGCAAGGTAGCCTCCACCACTTCAATGGGCAGAGAATTCCAAAGATTCCCCATCCTTTGAGTGAAGAAGTTCCTCCTCAACTCTGATCTAAACTGCACCCCCCCTCTCTTATTTTGAGGCTATACCCTCTAGTCCTTGTACGCTTTCTAAGCGGGAAGAATCTACCTCTAACCTATCCATCCATTTCATTATCTTATTTGTCTCTATAAGATCCGCCCTCAACTTTCAAAACTCTAAAGAATACAAACCTAGTCTTCTCAATCTCTCCTCATAGACTAACCCCCTCATCTCCGGTATCAGCCTAGTGAACCTTCTCTGCACTCCCTCCAACACGTCAATATATCTTTCCGCAAATGTGGCGACCAAAACTGCACACAGTACTCTAGCTGCGGCCTCACCAGCACCCTGTACAGTTGCAACAAAATCTCCTTACTTTTATATTCTATCCCCCTCGCTATAAAGGCCAACATTCCATTCACTTTCTTGATCACCTGCTGCACCTGCAGGTTGGGTTTTTGCGATTCGTACACAAGGACCCCCGGGTCCCTCTGCACCCTAGCATGCCGCAGCTTTTCGCCTTTTAAATAATAATCCTACTACTATTATTTCTACCAAGTGGATAACCTCACACTTGCTAACACTATACTCCAACTGCCAAATCCTCGCCCACTCACTCAACCTATCCAGATTTCTCTGCAGACTTTCCACACCATACACACAATTTGTTTTTCAATTCATCTTCGTGTCATAAGCAAATTTCGTTATCCTACACTCAGCCCCTTCCTCCAGGTCATCTATGTGTATGTTAACAGTTGAGGCCCCAGCACTGATCCCTGGGGCACTCCACTAGCCACCAGCTGCCAATCAGAATAGCACCCATTGATTCCTACTCTCTGCTTCCTAATGGATGATAGGAAGACCAGTCTTACAGTACTACAACTTACGCTGGTGTGTCAGGAGAATCACTGAAAGTTAGATTCAGTGGGCATTGCAGTGCTGAAACGAAATTTTGTGAGGTAAACTATCTGGTATGTAACCCAAATTGGCATGAGTCACACAGAGTGTGTCAACTGAACATGTGAACATGTTAATGGGTTAGAGGATATGAGACTAAGCATGAGGTCTTGATAGTGTGGATGCAGAGTAGAAATGACAAATCAAATTCTGACAGTGACTTCTTCATAATTCGTGTCGACAGTGATGAAGTGCTGAAACATTTGATCCTGTGGTTAAGCCATCGCCCAGAAAAGATCTAGAGCACACTGATAGTGTTTCTATCGTCTTGTAAATGTATGTGTTGGAATAAACTAAGTCGTACGGGGTTAGAGACACATGGTGGGAGGTAGGGGCACCATCTCCATCAAACATCACCGATAAAGGTTCAGTGTTATTGCAAGAATGAGAACTTGACATTGAAAAGAGAGTGTCATATTTCTCAAGGAAATTAAATCGTCAGCACCAGAAATATTCAACCACGGAAAAAGAAAATGTCAGCCTGGAACAGCAGTAACAACATTTCGAGATCTATGTTGCCAATAACCCAGCAACCATCACAGGCATGGAGATAACTCCTTGAAATTGCTAGACAAGTGTCGAAATCAGAACACTTAGTTGTTCCAGTATCGTTTGCTTTTCAGGTGGCTGGGAGATAAAACATCATTGCGTATGCGTTATCCCACGTAGAAAAGAGACTTTTGGTAACAGCGGATGTAAATTCTCTGAGGATTCTTCTATGTTAAAGTATATTATCGAAAGTTTTATATTTATTACGATAGGACTAACAAGAAAACGCTTGAGAACAAATGTTTTCAAATTAAGACATTACGACAACACTTCTGTTTATTGTACTGTTTTAATGGGAATTTTAGACTGTTTGAATAGGGATAATAATAATAATAATAATAATCCTTTATATAATCACTGAGTAATAAGCGTTACTGGACTATATTTTAACGTTGGCCAGGTTTCATCGTCAGCAGAATGTCATAGTCAGATGCGCTTGCCACTGGCATTGAAGAAACTCCTCACTATAATCTAAAAACTTCTCACTATAATCTAGAGATTTAGAGGATGGCATGGATTTCACTTTTCTGCATTTAAGTCTGAATGTGACAGCAAGTTACTGGACTCGCCAGACAGAGATTCCAGAGATCAAGTTGAAAACAATTGAAATCATGGGTCACTACTGGCAGGATTCTTAGAATTAGGGATATTCAAGAAGTCCCAGTTGGAGCATTGTAATAACCTCGAAAGTTCGTAAATGTTAGTAGAGATTTTAAAAAAAAAGTTGGTTAAATTTCTAAACAAATTGATGACTTGAAAAATGATAAGTTGTTGTTATAAGTGCAGGCCACCAAATACATGAGTGGTATGATTGCATCAGACGGAATGCAATTCAAAGTAGATCCATTAAAGCAAAGAAACAGACCTTTCCGTCCATCTGAGCAGGCAATTAAGCACCTATGTATTCTAATCTCATTTTCCAGCACTAGCTCTGTAATCTTGCTATGGTGTTTCAAGTGGTCGCTTTGACTCTTAGATATTATTCTTAGACAAAGTTTCCCACCTCTGAAATTCTTTCAGGCAGCGAGTTCCAAATTCCTATCTCCATTCAGTGAACGTGTTTTTTCTAAATCCTCTCTAAATCCCTTGTCACAACCTAAGCCTTCCATCAACCCCACTCACCGGTTCAAACCCCACCCCCCCCCCCACCCCCCCGCCACCTCCTCCCCCCGTCCCATCCCAATCCAGATATCTACTAAGCGGAAATATATCTAACCATCTAATCAATTTATGTCCCTCATAATTTTGCACTCATATATCACTTCTCCACTCAGCCTTTTGATTTGATTTCATTTGATTTTTTATTGTCACATATATTGCAATACAGTGAATAATATTGTTTCTTTTTGTGCTATACAGACAAAATATTGCATTCATAGAGTTCATTGGGGTGGGGGGGGGGGCGCAGGGAGGAAACAGGGTAGAATATTTTGTTGCACTTACAGATTCGATGCAAAAAAAATCATCTTCATGTATAAGGACCATTGAAAATTTAATAGCAACAAGGATGAAACCGCTCATGAATCGGTTGATATTTCAGACTTGTGTATCCATTTGTCCCGACGAAAGAACATGTCAGAAAATGTGTCGGCGATGCTTGGGCTCCTTGATTCTGCTGGCCGCTTTCTGAGACAAGCAGAAGTGTAGACGGTGTCAATGGACAGGATGGACTAGGCTTAGTTCACGCTCTTTGTAGTTTTTTTGGGGCCTTGGTAAGGGCAAGAGCAATATTAAAATGTGATACAAACAGAAAGGTTGGTTTCTATGCTCTATCTCTACAAAAAATGGTGAAGGTTGTAAGGGACATGCCAATTTTCCTCACCTTCCTTGGAAAGCAGAGGCGTTGGTGGCTTTTCAACAATAGCATTAGCCTGCAGGGACCAAGGCAGATTGTTGATGATCTGAACACTGGACGCTCTCGACAATTTTATCATTATTATTCAATGTTGTAAGGCAGAAAAAAAAAATCAGGCTAAATAGAGCCTCTACATAACTGCAATCCTGAAGTTGAGGCATCAATCTGGTGAACGTTTTCCGTACCCTTTCTGGTGCAATCACATCAGTCAGATAATGTGGTGATCAAAACTCTACACACAACACTAGCTATGACTTACTGAGGGTTTCAGACATAGAAACATTGCAATTAGAAACATGAGTGGGCCATTCGGCTTTTTGAGCTGTTTTCCACCATTCATTATGATCATGGCTTATCACTTAGATCAATATCCTGACCCTGTCTCTCCCCCACCCGCCAACCACCCCCTCATATTTTGTTATCCTATGTTCCAAGAGTCGTACTTAATTTATTCTTGAAAACATACAATGTTCTAGCTGCTTCCTGTGATTGCGATTTTCATAGGTTCACATGTCTCTAGAGAAGACACTTAGAACATAGAACAAAGAACATTACAGCACAGAACAGGCCCTTCGGCCTTCGATGTTGCGCCGACCAATATAAAAAGCAATGCCCCTCCAAACTAAATCATTCCCTTCTCTTCCATATACTTATCAACTAACCTCTTAAACGCCACCAAACTTGGCACATCTACAACCGCTGCAGGCAGGGCATTCCACTCCCGAACCACCCTTTGGGTAAAGAACCTACCTCTGATATCCGTCCTATAACTATCACCCCTTAATTTAAAGCTGGGTCCCCTCGTGCTAGCTTTCTCCATCCTAGGAAAAAGGCTATCACTGTCCACCCTATCTAAACCTCTTATCATCTTATATGTTTCGATTAGGTCCCCTCTTAGCCGCCTCCTTTCTAACGAAAACAACATCAAATCCCTCAGCCTCTCTTCATAAGACCTGCCCTCCATACCAGGCAACATCCTGGTAAACCTCCTCTGTACCCTCTCCAATGCCTCCACATCTTTCTTATAATGTGGGGACCAGAACTGCACACAATACTCCAAGTGCGGCCGCACTAGAGTTTTGTACAGTTGCAACATGACGTTTCGGCTCCGAAATTCAATCCCTCTACCAATAAAAGCCAAGACTCCATATGCCTTCCTAACAACCTTCTCGACCTGACTGCCTACTTTCAGGGATCTATGCACATACACACCAAGATCCTCTGTTCATCTAGACTACTAAGAATCCTACCATTTGCCCTATACTCTACACATTTATTATTTCTGCCATAGTGCATTACCTCACACTTTTCCACATTAAACTCCATTTGCCACCTCTCGGCCCAGGTCTGCAACTTGTCTAAGTCCCTCTGCAAACTATAACACCCCTCTTCACTATCTACCACTCCACCGACTTTAGCGTCATCTGCAAATTTACTAATCCATCCCTCAATACCCTCATCCAGATCATTTATAAAAATTACAAACAGCAGGGGCCCCAAAATAGACCCCTGAGGTACACCACTTGTCACCGAACTCCAACTTCTCCTCACGCTAGTCGTAAAAGGTTTACTCCATATCCTTAGATGATGAACACTGATTCTGGATACCCCCTACATCCGAAACATCCTTCCTGCATTCACCCTTCTAGTCTTCTTAAAATTGTTCAGCGTCCATGAAATCCCCCATTCATTGTTCTAAAATCTAGCTAATACAATTCTAACCGTCTCAATCTCTTCTCACATCTTAGTCCCGCAATCCGAGAAATCGGTCTGGTAAACATTCTCTTTATTCCTCGACAAGAGGAATGATGTCCTCAGATAAGACTAAAACTGAACAGAATGGCCGTGATTCTCCTTTCGCGACCCACAACTTTTCTGCGAGATGCGTGTAGCCAGCTTTGTCCCGGCATTTGTGCATGCGCCCGGAATGCATCTATATCTCCCAAGGCCAGCGAACAGTCGCCGGTCAAACCACAACTAGTGGGAAGACAGGTAAGTAATTTGAATCTTTTAAAAATGCATTTATATGTTTTTTACGTCATTACCAAGAACTTTCGAGTCCCAGTCTCCCATCCGGCCAGAAGTACTTCATTCCGGCGATGTCACCCGCTTATTCTTGGAACGTGAGGAATTAGTCTGAAACATGCCGGAATGAAGGTGGGAGGGGGCAATCGGAGCGCACCAGGAATCGGGTGGCGGGGGGCGGTCCTTCCTGGGCATTGGCACCCTGCCAGTACCAGCTTGTGTCGCCCAGCATTATCTAAAGGAAAAATGCACATGCTCAGGGCAGTGCCAGTGGGGCAGGGCCTATTGTGGATGGGGCTAGGGGCAATCGGTGAGGATAGGGTGGGCCGCTGCCACTCTGCAGACAAGATTGGTTTGGGATGGAGGAAGGTCAACGATTGGGGTGGGTGGGGGATGGTCTGCTGGAGGGGGTAGGGGACTGCGTCTAGAGTGTGATCTGACCCAGAGCGGGGTCAGCGGGGGTCATCTGCCGGGCGGAGCAGTGTTGGATATCGCCATTGCTGTGGAGAGTGGGTTGCGCATCGCAGTGCTCTGAGGTGGTCGTCTTCGGGTCAGGGCTGACTCGGGAGTTGCTGTGGTGGCCTCGACCGGACCGTGGGATGAAGGGCCTGGAGGTGCACACTATGATGGTCCCGGGCCGGCCAGCGATCGTGCCGGTCTGCAAACTGCGCATGTGCAGAATTCCGGAATTGTCAGGCTCCAGGGGAAATTGGACTCACCTCCCTGGGTTTTTAATGACATTCATTACTGGGACCTCTGCAGTGCAGGATACTCAGGTGCAAGGCTGAACTGAGAAAATGGTCGGGATTTAGAACAATTTTCCAGCCAATTTAGCACTTTTTGGAGAATTGCGGCCAATATTTCAAGTATGACTTCACCAAGGCCTTGCATTTTTGTTGCAAGCTTCCCTGCTTCTGCAGGCCAATCCTCTCGTAATGAAAATCAATATACCATGTGTCTTCTTTATCGCCTGCTGCACTTGCATGCTAACCTCTGTCATTTGTTTACAGTGACACCCGGGTCTCCTTGCATATTGTCCATCCATTTAGATAACAATCTGCAGCCCCATTTTGATCTTCCTGCTTGTATAAACTAGCTCTCCACCAATGTAGGCAGGTGTCCCATATGTCTTCCCCTAATGACTTTCTCTACCTGTCCCGCTGTGTTCAACGTCCTTTCCACATACATGTCAATATTCCTCTGCTCCCCCTGGAACTCTGAACATCCTGACATATTAACATTCGCTGTTTATTCCCTTTCTTTGTTTGTCGTCCTAAAATGCATTACCCTGCACTTTTCATGGTTAAATTCCAATTGCTGGTGTTCTCCTGCGCAGATTTATCCAGAGAATACTTGTTCAACATTAATTGGTAATAACTGATCAGAATTTTACCTTATACCATAATGTTTAGGACATTTATGCATACCGGGAAGAAGGAAGATCCTAACATTTATCCCCGCGGGATCAACGGAATAAACCTTCTTTCAGTCTAAATGCCACTTTTAACTGCTAAATTCTGAACCAATCTTTTGCTGACACTAAACTAATTTTGTATCCATCTTGATCCAGGACATGTTTCTTTTCCCACCGGACAATCGTTGATCAGAAGTTTATTGTGGAGAATAGGACTAAATACGTGTTAGAATCTCAAACAAATCAGCCTATCCACATTCCACTTTTGTTTCCATTCTTGGGGCCAGCATTCATTGCTCATTTTCCTTCATTTCTGAGTAAATTTGAGAGCTACGTTGCTGTGGGTCTGAAGTCACATGCTGTCTACCCCAGGTAAAGATGGCAGATTTCCTCCGCTAAACGGTATTGTTGAACCAAATGGATTTTTACGATAATTGGCACTGGTTATGTAGTCATTATTAGGTTGCTAATTAAATGTTTCTACTGAATTCAAATCTCACCATCCTCTGTACTTTTATTTGAACTTGGTTGTACACCTTGGGTCTCTGTATTTTAGTCTATTGACAATAGCACTTCTCCACCCCCTGCATTAGTTAAGTAAAACATGCTAATGCAATTGAATGCTAATGAATTTTAATCTGATTGTCCATTAAGAAAATGTAAATTGGCTTTCCATAATTAACATTCATGTTACCAATTCTGTTCTGAATCATTGTTTTTAAAAGCTTCCCAACACCAAGATTTACCTATCATGGCCAGAGTTGCAAAGTTTATCTTGATACCTTTGATTGAATAAAGGTATTATGTTTTTGATTTCCCCATCCTCTATCACAGCCCCTGTAACTACCGGACAGATGCAAAGTATGGCCCATTTCCTCTAGAGTTTCAACCCTCACTTCCATCAGTCTTGTTGGAAAAATCTCCTCCCAGCAATTGCATAGCAGAGTTAAATATAAGTTCACATTGTTCACATACCAAATAATTGTGAACAAATATCCCATTCTGCTATTACTTCACCACTAGCATGTTTAACTTTTAATGTACGATGTCTTCATTTGGCTGCAGCTTTCATCCAATAAACTGCGGAAAGCCTTATTCTATAACGATGTTGGTCAACTCAATTTGAGTTTGAATATAGATGTATAATTATTTACATGAACGAGTTTCATGTAGCTAAAGTAAGAGAGAATTTCAATCTAGGCTGACATATTGGTTCACATCAATTCAAGTGTTTAATCTTGAGTTGGAAGTTTTATCTCCTTCATTATTGGCAAACCATAGAATCAATGAGCAGGGAGATTTCACCACCTTCTTCAGCTCTTCTCGAAATTTCTTCTGAGTCACTGCATAAATACACGTATTTGGGCAGGAACTCAAAAACTTCAACATTGTTCCAATTTCCATGGCGATATATTTAAGGTTTTTATGGTCACCCTGATAAGAATTGACGCTTATAACTCTAGAAATTATAACACCAACGAAAGACGGCAACCACAACAATAAAAAACTGCCTGACACAGCGAAAAGTAAGATGATAGAGTTTCTCCGCTTCTCTATCTCTGCGTCAGCGTTTTTCTCAGTTTTGTGAGACCCGAGTTTTCTTCGGGCTACATTTGCCAGTATAATACGTCTAATCGTCAATGTATTAAACAAGACAATTAAACTAAAGGGAAGCCAAACAAGCGAAAATAAGTGAAACCAGAAGAACGCTATACCTTGAGGTGATGATAAATACTCCACATTTGGCTGGCAACCCCACTCTACATTATTAATTATTTGTTGAGGGTCATGTTCAACGAAAAATGGGATATTCTTCAAAAAGATCAAAACAGGTAAAGCTGTTATAAACACAACTACATTTCTCTCAGTACAATGCTTTGCTTTGAACTTCTGGCAGCACATAACTGCAAATCGGTCAAACGTAAAGAAGACAGTGAACCAAACAGATAAATCGAGTGCAACAGCAGCCATGTAGAGCACAAACCTACACACGGGAGTGAAGTGCAAAAATGAGAGTGTAAAATTGTAGCTGAATATATGATACATCATTACATTGATAATCATGACCAATAGATCTGCTGTCACCATGGCGAACATGATTAATGAGATACATTTCGAAAGTTCACATTTTCCTCGGCAAAAAATCACAATGGTCACCAAGTTTGCTGAAAGAAAGGAAGAAAATTAGGTAGCACACTAGCATTTGCTTAGCAGATGTTTAGACTTAATTCATCCAAAAGATAACAAAAAAGGAAAGAGCCAAAACTCAGTTAAAAAAAAAATTGCAATGGCTTACCAGGGATACCAATAGCTGCAAGAATTGGATAGTAAATCTCTTTTATCAACAGAATAATAGGTTTCTCCATCTTCTATAAATGGAAGATTAGTATAGATGGTAACATCTCAAAGTGCACACTGCATTTATATACGCATCAATTCCCCCCAGGTAGTCAATTAGTGGAAATCATCATTATCATTAGTTATAGCCGTTTAACAAATAGATGCTGCAATTATTTAGCATCTGCTGTTTGATTAAGAGATTGCATTAGCATTTTTATTGCACGCTTAAATAACAACGATAACAAAAAAAAAGATAATGTGTTGTGTTAGATTATAAGCGGAAGTTAAACTTTACATTGCATAGTTAAATTTGCACATTTGTTTGTTTTGAGTAAATATATTTTGTTCACACTACTTACGAAAGCATCTCATGAAGCACTGCAACATAAAAGTTCAGATGGATTTTTGATAGTAATTTGCTGTAACAATCTTGCTCGAGATGAATTTGTTTCCGTCAGAAGTGATAATACTAATAACACTGTAATTCATCTCCAATTTGAGTTTTTTGCCAAATCTACACTGGAGGTGGAGTTCGTCAAATTTGTAACAACTTATTTATAAATCTGGGCGATTTGTTGAGCTAAAGAATGATATGGCCGAATTAATTGAGAAATTTGAATATAAGCATACAGGTTTTAATATCGACGCATTGCCAGGCCAGTAGCCAGTGTGGGTCAGCATACATGGGGCTGATTGCTGAACTGGACTTGGTTGAGGTGAAGTTCAAAGCAACAGAATTTTTGATAGACACTAGTATGTGTAAGGAGGAAGATGGAAAGCTGGCCCGAGTATCATTAGAACAGACAATTCTAGAGTAAACCAGACATTGATTAGGGTTTCAGGAACAGATGAGTTGTGGAAGGATCGGAGTTGAACAATTCTTAGAATGGGGAAGTACAGTTATTAATCTGATAACATTCAGTCTGCCTGTCTAACATCATTCAGTTAGTCAGGGTCGTAGGGAGTGAAACGGATGTCATGTTATTCATCATTGTTTAGTATTAGGATTGCTACTTTATCTGTATCACTGAAACATAGTATCCACTTGCGGCATTTCACTTTTCATTGTGAACAGAGCTGAACAAATGCCCCAGTCTGAGACAAAGGACTGAGACCATTTTATAGATGAAATTTCACTTGGATAATTTCCAAAAGGATATATGCTATTCTAGGATACATTAGTTTTAAACATTCCTGAAACTTGTTTCACTGAGAAGGATAACGAATCAGTGAAAATACAAGAATGTCACAGTTTTCTGTTGTTCTGTTCCTGACTCTCCAGTTCGCTTTCTGTTAGTGAGGACTCGTCACTCCTATGGTACATAATTCTGTTCAACTCCTGGATTTTAACACTAGGTGAACTGACAGCTGATGATTCAAATTCCAATATCAGATTCTTGCAAGATCTCAGCTGCACTGTATTCCGAATGGGGAGGATTCAATTATGATTAAAGATTGAATTCAGTTCCATTCAGGACGTGATTCGACGTATCTTGCATTTGTCTAAATCAGGGATAATCAGCACTACTTTGTCAGAACGAGGTCATGCCTAACAAATGTGTTTGATTTTTTTGAGCATGTAACCAAGTGTTTGAATGAGAGTAATATAATTGATGTAGTTTACATGGATTTCAGCAAAGCCTTTGACAAAGTTCCACATGAGAGACTTATTAAGAAGACACATAGGATATAGAGTGCCCTGATAAGGTGGATCCATAATTGGCATATCGGTAGGATCAGTTTCTGCTCATAGCCAAGTTCCACACACATGAGAACGGCCTCAACCGGCATCTTGGGTTCATGTCATACTCTGTGTAACCCCCACAACTTGCCTGGACTTGCAAATTCACACTAACTTTCCTGTCTGGAAACAATGCACATCTCTTTTACCTGTGCTTAAAGCTCTTTCCACTCCCACTGTCTGTACATTTAAAAATTGATAAGCTGTAAAGACACACATTGCAACCACTATGCATGTAAATTGAGTTTGTGTCTTTGTCTCATTTTTATGATAAGAACGCCCAACTACCGAACAAAGGGATAGGTTGTCCTGAAAGCTTGCGGCTTTTGCTACAAATAAACCTGTTTGGATTTTAAACTGGTGTTGTGGGATTTTTTTTTCTCTCTGTTTTACCCCAGTTGAACGCCGGCATTTCCACATTGTGACCCCCTAATAGCTCAGATTTACCAAAATCGATTGCAAATGCTATTGTTGACTACGCCGTCTTCATCTTTTCAGGCAGTGCATTGCAGCGAAATAATCGACTATGTCAAAACAACTTTTCCCAAATATTCCTTGTTATTTTAGGAAGTTTCTATCTTCTGGTTTCCTTCCTTTCTCTCAATAGTAAAATAATATTATTTTAATTGAGTTGAGCATGCCTTCAGCATTTTGAACTGCAACAACAAATCTCACTTAACTTCCTCTACTAGAAGTAGAACACTCCAGCTTCCCACACTTTTCACATAACTATATCTCTTGAAATATTGTATTAAATCTCATCGGCACTGACTCTAGCATCTTATCGTATTTCCTAAAGTATGATGTCTAGAATGTGTGATAATACACCAGCTGGACCAGCAAGTGTGCAAGAAGTGACTGCAGGTGCAGCTTCTGAAAGCCCAGGTATATGGAACAGTAGTTGGGGGTACTGCGGAGCGTCCGTCAAGCTGAGGAATCGTGGGGATGTACGTGCAGAGATCTGGCCATATCACAAGCTCAGAAACCGCATGCAGAAAGTGAATGGTTGACAAACAGGCAGAGCAAAAGGGCGAAGCAGGCAGTGCAGGAACTCCTTATGGCCATTCCATTGAGGGCAGACACATCACTTTCAATATTTTTGGGGGCAATGGCCTCATTAGAAAGCTGCGACAGCCCAACTTTTGAATCACGGTCAGCTTACTGCGTAGGAGAGAAGGATAAATTGTATGAACGCAACAGCTATACGGAATTCGGTTGTAAAGGGAACCGGTAAATGTTATTCTGGTGGCAAAAGAGACTCTCGGATGTTATGTTGCCTCCTTGGTGTAGGGCCAAGGATTTTCAGAGCGGCACAAGGACATTCTGAAGGATAAGCGTGAAGAGCTAGTCACTGTGGTACACATTCAAGAACAAAAAAAAGAAGAATAACGATAAGCACAGAGAAGGGATAGGCCCTTTGGCGCTCCAAGCATATGCCGATCATAATGCCCTAACCTAAACAAAAACTTTCGGTTCTTACTCGGTTCATAACCCTCTAACCTCCGCCCCCCCCCGCAACCAACACGCCAATTCCACCCCCGCCCCACCTCCCCCATTTATGTACCCATGCAGACGCCACTTCAATACTACTAATACGTCTGCTTCCACAACCTCCTCTGGCAACGTGTTCTAGGCACCCACTGTTCCCTGCATGATAAACCTACCCCAAATATTTCCCTTAAACTCCCCCCCCTCACCTTGAACCTTGTCCCTTGCATTTTACACTACCCATCCTGTCTATGCCTCTCATAATTTTGTAGACCTGTACAAGGTATCCCCTTGGCCTCCGTCTTCCCAGTGATCACAATCCTAATTTAGTTAGTGAGAGTATGCAATTTATATACTCAGCACTTACTCCTTCAAAATAACTATGCTAATGACATAGCTAAAAAAAAGGATGAGGTCCAAAAGTTGAATATCAGGAGTTAGAGTATAAATTGAAAAACACAACATCAAAATTAGTGAATTCAGGATTAACACCTATGCCACGCGTTAGTCAGAGTAGCAATTCTAGGATATATGAGAATACTAGGTTATGTCATCTGCTGCAGACACATCGATATTGCAATAAAACAAAAAGAAAATCTTTCACTTTAACGAGGTGCTAGATTTTTTTTTGATGCAGAGTTTATAACATCTGTTCACCTGGTGGCAGTCAGGATATAACGAAGGCTGCAGAACACCACAATTTCCTCCCACAACTCACACCCCCCATCACATAATACCGAAGGAAAATTAATATTGTATTAATATTTTCATCCACAGATTTGTACCACTTTCCAGAATCGTTCCATGCTTTTTTGACTAATACATTATTATCGTTGTTTTGTAGCAACTTTTACAGGCAAATTTCATGCAACAGGCATCTACGGATAACTATGATTATATTTTCAGATCAAACTGTTGCATAATATTATCTGTGTAATATTCATAAATCAGTGTGCATGAGAGATGAACATTACTGCAGTTTTAATATCTCAAAGCAGAAAACGCTCACAGGCTCTACACATGCACTCAGTGACAAAAGGAGGCCTCAGGCAAATAAGGAATTCCATCCACATTTCACAACATGAAGGCATTGGCCGGATTTTACCAGCACATTCTCCACTGTCCTCGGGCGGAATCGCACGATCCTCGGGTGGATGTGCCGGTAAAATTACGCCCAAAGAATTGAAAGTAGCAAGAGGAATACGTGACCCAATCCTTCAGTTATATTCCTCCACTTAAATTAACAATCTATTTCATTATAATTCGTCACCTTATTTGCAATTAATTTTTTTTAATGCAGAAACAAAGCAGGAATCTGAAAACAATGGGGGCAGAACGCTGGAGAGGGACAAAAAAAAAGAAATAAGAGAGAAATAAGAGAGAAAGAACTAAAGAGAGAGAAAGTTGCTTCATTGTTCGGTGATTATCAGCTCGCTCACAAAACACAATCTGAGAAACATTTACAGGCTTCTGGAGTAAGTACGGGGTGTGAGGCTCGTTGGTTATTTTTATCAAAGCGACAATGCAAGCATGATGGACCCGAATGACCTCCTGTGTTGTAAGATTTGGCCAGGTTTTCCTTTATGCGGTTTCATGTCATGGAACAATGAATTGTTAAAACTGTTGTATATTCACAGTAATCATTTTAAACTGGCAGAATCCGAGTAATTATTAGAATGTGATGAGACTTCATTATATCACGGATTACGATGAACAAAATACTGTACATAAGGGATAGGCCAAGCTGAGTAATGTAATCACAATGCCTAGCAAGGGACAGTTTCAATCATTAATAAGGAAACTCTGTATTGGAAGGATGCACTGCGATTGTAACATTGTTACAGGGAAAGCAGTAAAACAATGGCTAAAACATGTTTTTGCAGATGCCAGAATAGTAAACCAAAAGAGAAAATACTGGAAAATGTCAACAGGTCTAACAGCATCTGCAAGGAGAGAAACGACGCCTGGCAAACATGCAGCGATTAAAATCAGAGATCCTTGAGAGGCAGGAGTAGGAATAACACAGATATTTCAGAGGATTATAGATTGGAGCAAATTAAAGTTTAGGACTACCATTTGATCAGGAGGACGTCGGCACAATGTGCTGGAGAAGAACAGGGTCAGAATGGTTTTTGCGATGGCAAATTAATGCTGCCAAGCCTCCAGGTTTGGACCAGAGCATTGAGGGATTGTAATTCAATTTCAGAGCATTGCTAAGTGCAAATCTAGAAATCATACATTGAGGATATTTAAGTTAAAGAAAAAGAGCATTTCTCTTTTTCAGTCATAAAAAATATTGAAAATTGGGAGCGAAAACCCAAGATAGTTAATTTTGGTAATGGATCTTTTAACTTTCCAATTGATGTAGGAAGTTACCATGTTGCATGTTGCATGTGTTTGGCCAATTAACGGATGGAGCAGGTAACAACTGATAGAATCACAGAATCCTCCAGTACAGAAAGAAGCCACTTTGTGCATCATCTGGCACCAAAAGCAATGTTACCAATATCCTACCACCATATTCCCACATATTTAGTCTGCTAATCCCGTTGATACTAAGGGAAAATTTACCATGACCAATAAGCCTAACATGCACATATTTGGTGATGTGATAAAACATCAAAGAATACAGTTGAATGGTTGAATTTTGCAAATTGACTCAGGAATCCCGTCATGCCATTCTGGAAGACGCAAATGTCCATTTGATAGCCAGATCACATAAACGTTATCATACAACACTAGTCTATGCCAATTTCTAAAAATCCAACAGATATTCTTTCCAGAAATAATCATAAATACATTATACATTTAGTAGCAAGATTGACTGCAGGTTGAAGAATTCCAGATCTTTTCTAAGATCAATGTCAGTTGGATGGAATGGTTCACATTAATATTTCCATGCAGTAAGGCTGGTTGCCTGAAAGTCAAGGTTTCACTTTCCATTTGTGTATGTAAGTACATTATTTTTACAATGTTACTGTTGGTTTTGTATTTTAATCCGATGTATTTTAAGTGATAGGTGAATGGTGGCATTGTGGTTAGCACTGCTGCCTCATACTGCCAGCTTCCCAAATTCAATTCCATTCTCGGGAAACTGTCCTTGGAATTTGCACATTTTTTTTCTGCCTGAGTTTCCTCCGGGTGATCTGGTTTTCTCTCATGGTGCAAAGATTTGCGAGTTGAGTGGATTGGCCATGATAAATTGTCTCTTCGTGCCAAGGGTATTAGTAGGATAAATATGGTGTTAATGCAATAGGGCCCAAAAACTGCCTTCTGCAATGTAGAATTCTATTCTGATGTTAACGAAACAGGTTTGATTCCTTCGAGTCTTGCTGCGTGTATAAATATAGATTCCCTTTCATTGTCTCATAAGTGCCTTTCAACTCTTACATAAGTCTTCGACTGTCAGAGAAAATGGAGAAACCAGCTATTCTACTTGTGAAAGAGATCTACTACCCGATTCTCGCAGCTGTTGGTTTTCCTGGTGAGTCATTGTAACCTGATTGTTGTTAATCTTCCTTTTTATATCTCACACAGGTTAAGAGAACATTTCCTCACGTTATTAGCATTCTATGTTGGATAATTACCGAAACAAAGTTGTAAACCATGTCTTCGCAATTTCTCCTTCTTTGGGAAAAGAATACCGATCATATAATATTTCCTGAAGGTATTAAGATTGTAGTGGATTTCAAACAGCTTTGTAATCCAATGCAGAGCGAAACCCGCAACAGCTTTGTAAATGTGTGGTTAGGCTTCCTATTCGTTATAACACATTATTTTTTCAAATAGTCTCAGCAAATTTCTTCATATTCCTTTCAATCAAATATTGGAATATTATTTGTTTTCTCTACTTCTCTTACAGCAAACCTATTAACAATCGGCCTTCTGTCCCAGGGAAACTGCGGACTATCCAAATGTATCTCTACTTATATGGTGGCTATGGCTACAGCAGATCTCCTGGTCATTATCAACAATATAATGATATATTACATATTCAGTTATCATTTCCCGTTTTCATTCTTGTCGCAGACACCTGTCTGCAGGACCAATATATATATGACTGCTGTCACGATCGATTTGTCTGTTTGGTTCACCGTATGCTTCACATTTGACCGATGTGTAGCAATTTGCTGCCAGAAATTTAAAACAAAGTACTGCACCAAAACTGCTGCAACCACCATTGTAACTATCGCTTCCGTCCTGATCTTGTTAAAGGATATCCCGGTTTTGTTTGCATATGAAGCTCAGCACATAATTAACAAGATGCAATGGGGCTGCCTGTCAAGTGTAGCTTTTTTTTCTTCCTCTCCGGGCATAGCGTACGTCTGGTTTCACAGCGCCTGGGTAGTTTGGCTCCCTTGTACTTTAATTATTTTGTTTAATTCTTTAACCGTCCGGCGCATATTTATAGCCAATAGAAGGCGCAGAGGGTTCCTGGGTCACAGGAGTGGAAATCACGGTGATTCTCAGAAAGAGAATAGAAGGAAATCCATCATTTTATTATTCACCATATCTATCACATTTATATTGCTCTGGTTCACACATGCCGTGAGTTTAGTAACTACCAGACTGACAAACAGTCTTTATTATCAAGGCGATCGCACTACCCCTGCATATATCGCCACTGAAATCGGAGCTTTCCTAAAGTTGTTGAGTTGCTTTCAAAACCCATGTATTTATATAGCGACACAGAGCAAATTCAGAGAGGAGTTAAGAAATGTGATGGAATATCCATGGAGACTAACTTCCAACTTTGTTGAAAAATGCAGATCTAAGAATAAAAACAAAATATTGGAATCTGAAACATAAACAGAAAATGTTGGGAAATCTCAGCCGGTCTGATAACATCTATGGAGAAAGAATAGGGCGAATGTTACGAATCTGGATAATATTTCAGGATCTTCCAGGTTGGAAACGCAGGGTCTATTCTCTCTCCGTGGATATAAGGAATCAATTATAACAAATCCTTCAAAATCTGAATTTTCGCCTATTTCATCCATCTTAGAAAGAATTAATCTGAAAATTGGTAAATGTTATGTCCATATTGCTTCCACTGCAACCACTCTTTTGATGCAGGTATTATTTTTCATTTCCCGATTTTATTTCCTTTTTTAAAGTAACGATAACATACTCTTCTAAATGTAGTCATTTCAAACTCAAGGATCAAAATTAAACGGTGGAGGCCTTCAGCGGCTGTGTCGGACATAACGGAAAAATCCACTGCATATACCAGTATCGAGCAGGTCAATTTAAGATTGCAAAAGTTCAGGTTGTGCTGAAGCAATATAGGGGTTAGTGGTGGCCAATCTTAGTAATTGTCCCAGTACTTTGATGTGAATATTGCAAGCCCAGGACTCACCATAAAACAACATTGACAAGTGATTAGTTTTTAACTTGGCTAAATAGTCCATACATTGCACATCCTTGTGATGTTTCACTCCTCCCATCCCAACTATTGAGTTAAAGTCGTAAGTTGATGCTAACCCCTATCTCGCACTCAACAGTCAATGGCGTGTACAGTGATCACGTGTGCAGTGCTACTGTCATTTTAAATTAACAAATTAGCCAATGTAGTGAGGGAATACAAAGATTAATGGCTTAGCATAAAACTATTATCAATATAGTTGATGTGAAAATAAATTTCTGCCCAAAATATATTTATAGCTTGCTGTGCAGCTGAATATTTGCACCGAAATAGAATAATTTGCAGCTAACATCTAGGGTGTTTGAACATTCTATGAAATAGCTGAAAATAAATCGTAACTTTCGGTTTTCATGTTATCATCTTGCCTTAATCTGTGAAGAACGTCAAAGAGCAGGAGGAAATGGAATGCAACTGAAAATTGAATATGAATATTCAACAGTATTGTCTTGCATATCCCGTACTTCGAAAGTGAATTTGCCAGAGGATAAATCCAAACAATAACAAAATAAATTTGCATTTTATAGACATTGGCTTAGATCATAAACATAAGGAAGTGATAATAAGCCCTTCCAAATCAGTTGTCCGGCCCGTTTTAAAATACACCATATCTCCCCTGCTGTCAAATGGCAGAGAAATGAACCAGATATTATGTGCCTTATTTTCACCGAGAAAGATGCAAAAACTTTCCAGCAGGAATGGAGAACCTGCCGGCTAGTGAGAATAAGGAACTAAAATAAATAATATAAGGACAGGGATGTAATCGAGAAAATAAAAAGACAAGTTCGGAGCATTTCATAGAATCACAATAACACTACAGTGCAGAAAGAGGCCATTTGGCCCATTAAATCTGCACTGATCACAATTGCACCCAGGCCTTACCTCCTTATTCTTGCATAGTTACCCGCTGATCCCTCTAACCTACGCATCTCAGGATACCAAAGACCAAATTTAGCATGGCCAATCAACCTAACCCGCGCATCTTTAGACTGTGGGAGGAAACTTGAGAACCCAGAGAAAACCCACGCCCACACGACAAGAATGCACAAACTCCACGCAGACAGTGACCGAAGCCAAGAGTCAACCCAACCCGGAGCTGTGAAGCAGCAGAGCTAATCAGTGTGCGACTATGCCACCTCTCTTGACTGTTGAGAGCTTTGATGTGTTTAAATCCAAATGGACCTGGTTGTAATCATTCACGAGATGGCAGGATCAGCAAACACTTACAAAGGGAAGCAGTATTTAGTGTAAGTGGATTCGAGTAAAACAGTAAATAATTATTACTGTAGTTTTTCACAGAACTGATGTAACTGCAGCTGGACAGTTACGTACAATTTTGACCTCTTTAGATTAGGCAGATTGTATTTGCCATAGAGTGAGTGCAATGAATGTCAAGTAGATGCTTTCACTTCTCTGAAATAAGGCCAATTTCCCTACCCTATCAACGCATTTGACAGTTTAATTCCTTCACCTGCCCACTCAATTGTGGTTGCAAATTTTTGATCATCTCTCTTCTCACCAAACTATTTCAAATGTGTTCCAAGTATTCATCACTCAAGACCAAAAAGAAACTTCCTCAGAGAGAAGGACTGTGCAGGTTGTTTATTGTTCTCCTATTAAAATAAAAACAATAAAATGGTTTAGTCAGAGGTCCTGTTCCATTGCAGTTAAATTTCAGCTGAAATGAACGATTGGGTCAATGAAGACAGCAAAAGCGGTGGACTAGCCAACAAATTTCCTGTTCTGTACAGCATTCAGCTTCTATTTTCTTTAAACAGCCTGATGAATAAAGTTGAAAGTGTAACACCCTTTTTTTTCAAAGGCGATGGTCTAAGTCCCTTTCATTCACTCAGTTCTGGCAACCTTTAAAGGTTGTGACCCAAACATCCTCTGAATAGAAAGGGCAAATTCATCGGAGAGGGAAAAGGTTATTTTCCCAGAACAGATGAATGGTACCATAACTACTTTACAATTCTATTGGCCTAATATGTAAATCCGGTCCAAGGGCAAGTGCAACAGATTTGGAGACTTGTCTAGATCTGGCAATGAATCTTATTTTGTGTATAAACTCATGTCCTGAAATTAAGTGCATACGATATATCGCAGCATCTAGTGGTCAGTGAAAATAACTGACAATTCGTTGTATCCACCCATTTCAAGGAACACGGAAAGTTAGTAACTCAGTTCAATTATAATCGCCTGTTTCTTTTCTTCTATGCATATGCAAAGCTAACGTGCAAGTAACGTTTCCAACGTTGTGGATTACTACAGGATATTGTTTCATTATGTCTCACTCACTTCACTAGTCAGAACACGAAGGAGCAGAAAAATATCCAGGAAATCCAAACAAGGAATGAATCATACTAGACTTTGCTTTGGAGAATGAGCTAAGTCAGGTGATTGATATTTCAGCGGAGGAGCAGTTTGAGTTTAGCGAACATAAATCCATAAGATTTCGAGTACTCAGGGATGAGGACAAGAGTTACTCTTGGGTAAATGTGCTTAAGTGGACAAGGACCAAATACATACAAATTAGACATGTGCAGGACAGATATGTCCCCATAAAACTGAAGGTAGCCTTGACATGATTTAGGAACCGTGGATGATAAGGGAAATTGTAAGCGTATTCAAAAGGACAAAACTTACGATAGATGTAGGCATCTAAGAACTAACGAAGCCTTGATAAGTATAATGAAATTTGAAAGGAACTCAAACGCAATAGTAGGAGGGTTAATTGGGGCCGTACAATGCCATTAGCAATCAGGGTCCAAGAGGATCCAAAGGCATTTTATGCAAATATGAAGAGCAAGATGATAGCAAGACAAATAATAGGCCCTGTCAAGGACAATGGAAAGACGTTATATATGGGAGCACAAGTTCCTTAATGAACATTTTTTTTATTGGTATTCACCAAGAAGAAGACATGACAGATGCTAACATCAGGGATAGGTGTATGAACGCTTCAGAGAATGTCAATAGATCCAAGGAGGACGTGTTCAATCATGGAATCCCCAGCTCTCTGATGCATAATGTTTTCCAGTCAATCTTCCCTTCCGTATCTGTGTACTCCGTAGATTCACCATTGCTTATCCACCTAACCTATTCATCTTGGAACATTAATTTACTGTGGCCAATCCACCTATGCTACCTAGTTTTGAAATGAGGGAAGAAACTGGAGCATCCAGAAGAAACTCAAACAGACAACGGATAATGAGTAAGTTCAACACAAACGGTCACACAAGTTAGGAATTGAACGCCAGTTTCTGGCGCTGTGAGGCAGTGGTGTCGACTTCTTGCACAGATTAAAACCCCTGCCATTTTTATTTACACACTTACAAACACTCTAGCAAATTCAGCGCCGTCCTGCACGTACCAATCCTGCTTGTACCCGTCCCCTCTCGCCCAGAAAAGAAGCCATATAATATGAAAACCTTCCCCGACGCCGTTACTTCAGTCATGTATTCATCTGATATATCCTGTTATTTCTACTCCGTAGAAATGACACTTTGATTAATCCTGAGATCACCACATACTAGGTGCTACTTTTCATCTAACTTCCTAATTCACTATGTTCTGCTTTTAGTACATTATCCATATGTTTAAAATATTTCATTTACACCGACGTATACTGCTCCAATAGGATGTTGACCCTCATTTTTAAGAATGTCATGTAATCGCCCTGAGACATCCTTGATCTTAGCAACAGTGAGTCAATGTACCTTTCTTGCCACAAGGAAATACTTAACAGCTGGCCAACACTTAACTTCTTCAAAACTGTTGTATTTACACAGCCTTTATTCCTCTCCTGTGCAGAAGAGCCAACCGTTGCGCCACAAATTGGGCTGTTCCTGCCCTTCCATGAGTATGTAAAGCTGTATATATGTTTTGCAGGGTATTCACCCCAGGAGTACATTAACTGCCGGCTTACTCCTCTCCTTTTGCCTGGTCACCGATTCCTTTCCTGCCTCTGGAGGCTGCAAACGACCCTATTAGTGCTATGCGTGACAATCCCCAAATTGTGGATGTTCCACAGTGTCCGAACCACCGATCCAGCTTGGACTTCCAGGTGGTGCACATAATCTGGCACCCGGGAATGCAATGTTCCCTGCTGCCCATGTTGCGCACGAGGAGCATACCAGAGACTTGAGTACGTCTGCCATGGCTTACACTTGTTTTAGTTAAAATCTTTGAATGATACTTAATTGCCCTTTACATAAATAAACCACAAAAAAGAAGTAAAAAGTTCGAAAATAATTGGGAAACCTTACACATCCTTTACCAATCAGCTCCATCTATTGCAGCTTCTACTCCTGCAGTAGGGCGCCTTCATCCTCTGAAGCTTACAATGTTAGAAAGTCAACAAAGGAAAAATCACCTCTTCCTCGTTGCACCAAATTCCCTCTGTACTCTAAATCCCAGATAATCAGACTCATTTTGGTTGTGCTTCACTCAATCTTTATTCTCTCCCAAAGCTCGTGTACAAATCTCACTGGTTATATTCGGATAGAAAGGGGTGTATTTCCCTTGCTTCAATATGTGAACAACATAACACGTTCACAGTTCAAAGTACAGTACGTACCAGTTTGCAAATGTTCCAGAAAAGCTCGGTTCTTACAATAGGCATCCAACTCAATTACTTTAATTGACTCGACTCATATGTTCCTCGGCATGAAGACTGCTTCTACAATTTTCTGAAACATCATGCATCAGATGCTAAGTTAAAACTGTCGTCTGCTTCATGTTAGTGCACGGTTTTGTTGGTATTAAAACCAAAGTAAACATAGCGATTGCAAAGTTGTGCATTCAGTTTAAATCTGTGTATTGGTGATTCAGAATTGAATCATATCGAATCCGCCCGTGGGAGAGCAGGAAAGCTGATCCATTTTCGTCAGCCTCTCATCATACGACAACTCCCTCCTACCGGGGGCTAATCAGTGAGCCTTTGTTGTGCCGCATCCAGTTCATGGATATCTTGCTTTCAATACGGAGGTCAGAATTGCAAACTGTAACCAAGACACATTTTCATCTAAGACTTCTGTACTTGTAGCAAGACTTGCCTATTCTTGTGCACTAATCCTTCTGCCATGAAAGCCAACATACGATCTGTCCACTGGAAAAGAGATGTATCAATAAATGATTGAATGCAAAAGCAATGTGAAGATGTAATGAAGAAATGGGGAAAATCAAAGCTGTAAAACAACAAGTTGTTTGTTGAAGAGAATGTGAACATTCATACGGAAATTCAAGGTAGGAAACACGAAAGCTCGTTCAGCAGTTTAGAAATAATGAAACGGATCGTTTCCCCCTATAGCTTGTATACCTTGAACGATGAGTTACTTGTTGAAGTGAGTGCAGAGGGTTTAGCATTTCTCTGTCGACATGAGCATTTCATTGACCTGAGGCCAAACAATAAGAAATTCCCTTTGTCTGGTGTCTATCAGTGTCACTTGACACACGAAGTTCCGCGGACACTTGAAAATATACTTGGTAGAAGCAAATTATTGCAACAGCTGGAATCTGAAATCAAAAGAGAAAAAAAAAGTCGGCAAAAAATCAGCAGGTCTGGTAGTATCTGTAAAGAGAGAACAGAACTGACTGTTCAAGTCCTTTGTCAAATTAGCCACAGTACAATAGAGGAAAAAAAAAATCTGGAATGCGCATGGTATGATTTTCTGGAGCAATATGTTGCAGAACCAACAGGGAAGCGGGTCATCTTGGACTAGACGTTGAGCAGTGAGAAATGATTAGTTGGCAACCTAGTTGTGAATGAACCTTTGGGAACAAGTGACTATAATGTGGTAGAATTCCTTGTCAAGGTGGATATGATGTAGTTGATTCTAAGACCAGGTTTCTGAATCTCAACAAAGGTAACTATGATCGTATGAGGCATGAATTGGCCATGACGGACTGAAAAGCATCGCTGGAAAGAAAGTCAGTGAGCAGACAATGGCAAGCATTTAAAGAAGGAATAGGTAAACTCCAAAAGTTGTTCATTCCTGTTTGGCACAAGAGTGGTCGGGGAATTGCAGCCAATGGCTTACAAGGGAAATTGGAGATAATATCAGATTCAAGGAAGAAGCATACAACTTGGCAAGAATAAGCAATAGCCGTGAGGATTGGGAACATTTTAATTTCAGCAAAGGTGATTGATTCGATGGGAAAATGAAATATGAAAGTAAGTTAGCAGGGAACATAAATACTAAATGCAAAAGTTTCTATAAATATTCAAAGACAAAAAATGACAAAAACGAATGTAACCCTTCACAGGCAGAGATGGGAGAATTCATAATGCGGGATAAAAATGCTTGAATAATTAAATTGGTATGTTTTTTTTTCAGTCTTCACAAAGGAAGCCATGAATAATGTACTTGAACTGCTGAAAGAAACATGTTTTAGTGAGGAGCTGAAGGAAATCAACATTACTAGAGAAGTGGTTTGGAGAAATTGATGGACTGAAGGTGGATACTCTCCAGAGTAGCCCTGTAAATAGTAAAGTTAAACTTTAAAAGATCTTTAACTTTTAACTTTTAAACAACCTTCACAGCACGCAACAGCACAGAGTGGCTGAGCAGAGACTGAAGCTCTGCACACATAAGGACGGCCTCAACCAGGATCTTGGATTCGTGTCACACTATTTGTAACCTCCCTGACTTGCCTGAGCTTGCAACATTTCACTTATTGTCCTGGCTGGAGACAATACACAACTCTTTAGCCTATAATAAATGTCATTTCCACTCACGTTGTTTGCTCTTTTAAGACTTAACTAGCTGTAAAGACTTGCATTCTAATCAGTATTCTGTAAACTGAGTATGTGCCTTTACATGCCTGTTTGTGATCAGAACTCCCCACTTAGCTGACGAAAGAGCAGTGCTCTGAAAGCTACTGGTGTTTGTTGCCAAACAACTTTTGTTCGACTTTAATCTGGTGTTGTGAGAATTCTTATTATGTTCAAAAAGGGATGACGTGGGGATGCCGGCGTTGGATTAGGGTAAGCACAGTAAGGAAGTCTAACAACACCAGGTTTAAGTCCAACCGATTTATTTGATAGTAAACTCACAAGTGTTCGCGGTTAGCCCCTTCGTTAGGTGAATGAAGAGTTCTGGCCTCAGACAGCACATATAACAGCACAGTCAGTTTAAAGGTGACTGATTAGAATGCGAGTTTTTACAACTAACCCGCTATTCATGTCTTAAAGAGACTGACAATGTGAATGGAAGAAACATTAAGCACATGTTCAAGAGGTGTGTATTGTCTCCAAATAGACTGCAGAGTTGCTGAGCAGAGACTGAAAGCTAAATTCCACACACATGAGGACGGTCTCAGCAGGGTCTTGGGTTCGTGTCGCTCTATCTGTAACCCTCATGACTTGCCTGGGTTTGCAAAACCTCTCTCACTGTACTGTCTGTTTAAGCATTTTCGTCCACTTTCGATTTAAATCTAGGTTTATCATTTATAATGCACAATTGTACTGTTCTAAAAGAAAGCTATTTCATTGCCTGAGATAGATTGGATTTAGAATGTTTGAAAATAATTTAACCCCATTAATAACATTTGGTTCTATTCTATTTCTCAACGTCTGATGTTCAGAAATATTTTAGTTGTGAGTCATGTCCATAAACGGCTGAGGTTCCAAGCGAGGTGGAAAATCACAGTTACCCAGAGATGGTGGTCCGTATATATTTGATAGATTTTTTTTATTTTTCGCATGGTCTGGTGAGATTTCCTTCCACATGTTTGAAAATATAACTGCTCCGGAATTAAGTTGTGAAACCCACACATTCATTTATGTGAGAACTCCGTCCAAATTCAGGAAATGGTTGAAGAACACTGTTCATGTGAACACGGTGACATGCTCAGTTATAGGAATTATTAAATTACTTAATAAACATTAAAAAAATGAACAACTGATAGGTTCAGTGATATAGTTCATGCAGCGCCTAATGGAGGACTGAAAAGAAAAGCCAGGAGCATTCAGAAACCGTAACCAAATGTTAGTGGTGGGCAAAAGAAAATGGAAAGTGGGAGAATAAGTGGAAATTAGCAGCAGGTATTTAGCACACGGAATAGTATTGTGTGAAGAAAAAAGGCAAACATTCCACGGGCCAGAACTCAATGAACAAATGTAACCAGATGTAAGAATGAATAGCAGGACAAACACATGACAAACTTCGGAATACCAGGAATGACATTGAGGCGAAGCCCACAGTTAAAGAGTAGCGGGAGTATAAGATGTTCAAGACAGGTGTTCCAGAAAACATTTGGTAAACATGAGGAAAACATAGAAAATAGGAGCAGTAGTAGGCCACTCGCCACTTTCATAGAACATTACAGCACAGAACAGGCCCTTCGGCCTTCGATGTTGCACCGACCAATATAAAAAGCAATGCCCCTCCAAACTAAACCATTCCCTTCTCTTCCATATACTTATCAACTAACCTCTTAAACGCCACCAAACTTGGCGCATCTACAACTGCTGCAGGCAGGGCATTCCACTCCCGAACCACCCTTTGGGTAAAGAACCTACCTCTGATATCCGTCCTATAACTATCACCCCTTAATTTAAAGCTGTGTCCCCTCGTGCTAGCTTTTCCATCCTAGGAAAAAGGCTATCACTATCCACCTATCTATACCTCTAATCATCTTATATGTTTCGATCAGGTCCCCTCTTAGCCGCCTCCTTTCTAACGAAAACAACCTCAAATCCCTCAGCCTCTCTTCATAAGACCTGCCCTCCATACCAGGCAACATCCTGGTAAACCTCCTCTGTACCCTCTCCATGACCTCCACATCTTTCTTATAATGTGGGGACCAGAACTGCACACAATACTCCAAGTGCGGCCGCACTAGAGTTTTGTACAGTTGCAACATGACGTTGTGGGCTGAAATTCAATCCCTCTACCAATAAAAGCCAAGACTCCATATGCCTTCCTAACAACCTTCTCGACCTGACTGCCTACTTTCAGGGATCTATGCACATACACACCAAGATCCCTCTGTTCATCTAGACTACTAAGAATCCTACCATTTGCCCTATACTCTACACATTTATTATTTCTGCCATAGTGCATTAACTCACACTTTTCCACATTAAACTCCATTTGCCACCTCTCGGCCAGCTCTCCAACTTGCAAGTCCCTCTGCAAACTATAACACCCTCTTCACTATTTACCACTCCACCGACTTTAGTGTCATCTGCAAATTTACTAATCATCCTTCAATACTCTCATCCAGATCAATTTAAAAATTACAAACAGCAGGGGCCCCAAAACAGACCCCTGAGGTACACCACTTGTCACCGAACTCCAAGATGAATATCTCCCATCAACCACCACCCTCTGTCTTCTATCTGCTAGCCAATTCCTAACCCAATTAGCTAAATCACCCTCTATCCCATACATCTGCATTTTCTGCAGAAGTCTTCCATGGGCCACCTTATCAAACGCCTTACTAAAGTCCATATATACCACATCAACCGCCTTACCCCCATCCACCTCTTTAGTCACTTTTTCAAAAAACTCAATGAGGTTAGTAAGGCACGGCCTACCCTTCACAAAACCATGCTGACTATCTCCAATCAATTCATTACTCTCTAAATAACTATGAATCCTATCCCTAATTATTCTCTCCAATACTTTGCCCACCACAGAAGTAAGACTCACTGGCCTATAATTCCCTGGAAGGTCTCTCTTCCCCTTCTTGAACAACGGGACCACATTCGCTATCCTCCAGTCCTCCGGAACCACACCCGTAACCAACGACGACCTGAAGATCAGAGCCAGAGGCTCTGCAATCTCCTCTCTTGCCTCCCAGAGAATCCTAGGGTAAATCCCGTCCGGCCCAGGGGACTTATCCAACTTCAAACCCTCGAGAATATCTAGCACATCCTCCCTATCTACTTCGATACCTTCCAGTTTGCTACCCTGTACCTCAGTGTTCTCCATAACTACATTTACATCACCCTGCGTGAATACCGAAGAGAAATATTTATTCAGTACCTCTCCAATGTCCTCAGCCTCCACGCACAACTTCCCCGATCAATATGATCATCCTTATCATTGATTTCAATGCCATAGTCCGGTTTGTTCCTCATACCTCTTTTCATCATTAATAACTAAAAACAATGATTGTTCTTTAATGTATTCAATGATTTGGCCTCCACAACCTTCTGTGGCAGAAAATATCACCGATTTTGATTGAAGGCATGTTTCCTTGTCTCACTCCTGTTTTCTGAAATCCTCAAACATGGAAATTATTCTCCCTGCATCTGGTCCCTGTGAGATTGTGATACGTTTCATTCAGATCTCCTCTCATCCTTCTGAGCTCTCGTGGATACAGCCCTACAGAACCAATATTTTGTACATTTGTAACATAACCTTCCTACCCTTGTGCTCAATGTTCTGACCGGCAATTGTGCAAAACACCTTTATCACCACCCTCTCTAACTGTGTCACCAATATCAATGAACTATGTGACTGTACTCTTCAGTCTCCCTGCCCTACAACACTCCAGAGGGCCCTATCATTGACTCAGAACGCTTGCCCTGGTTTGTCTTAGCGAAATACAACATCTCAGTTTATCAGAATAAAAACTCCATGTGTAATTCCTCAGCTCACTGGCCCAGTTGATGAAGATACTACTGTAATCGTAGAAAACTGTCTTCACTGTCCACTATACCACCCAGTTTGGTGCCATCTACAGCTCACTAACTCTGCCTTATATGTTCTTATCCAAATCATTCATTTAAATGACAAACAAAAGTGGACCCAACACCGATCCCTCTAACAAGCTGCTAGTCACAGGCCTGCAGAACAAAATATCACCCTTTTCTACAACTCTCTGTCCCCTACCAGCTACAAATAGCAAGTTCTCTCTGGATTCCATGATATCTAACGTTATTGATCAGTTTGCCATGTAATAACCTGTGGAACGCCTTGTGGAACATCTTCCACACTGAGCTCATCTATTCTCTTTGTCACTCCTTCAAAAAAAAATAACAGAATTGAAGGGCCTGATTTGCCACGCACAAAGCCGTTCTGAATATCTCTATTCAGTGCTTGCCTTTCCAAATTCATGCAGATCCTATCTCTCAGAATATCCACCAACATCAGGACAGAGTACATGGATCAGAAAGGTTTAGCCAAAACGTAGGCAAATAGAACTAATTCAGTTTAAGAAACCTGGTCGTTATGGATGAGTTGGGCTTTAGGGCCTGTTTGTGTGCTGGATATGTTTATGATTCTATGACACTATGACTCACCCTAAGCCAAAATGTTCATTTGGAGAAAGATACAGAAAAGGGAGCTGGCCGCCCGTTTTCTGTGCGTAACAGTTCTGTGATTACAACCTGTTCTATCTGCAGCTTTAGTCAACAGCAGAAAACACGGTGCAGGTCCATCACTTCCTGATTCAAAAGTTATCGCAATTTCTCCGTCCATAGGTACCTGCAGTCCTGTCCTGCCAGATTGTTACAACATTTCTGCTTTGTACTCAACAATTCATTTCAAGCTCCATTACACAGTTGAGGGAATACATTAATCTTCTGATCCATGTGTTGTCCAAATGTCTGTTAAATGTTTAATTGTACTGCCTCTCGCAGTTTATTATATATATGCGCAACCATCTGTGTAAAAAAGATACCCTCAGATCCCATTTAAATCTTTTGTCTCTCAATTTAATCCAATGCTCATAGTTTTGGACTCTCCCACCTGTGGAAGACCATTTCTATGTCTCTCATGATTGTATAAGTCTTTAAACATCACCTCTTATCGTCCTATGCTCCAACGAGAAAGTCCCAACCTATCCAGCCTGTACTTAAAATTCACACCTTACAGTGCCGGATACATTTTTGGAAATATTTTGTGCATCCTTACAAATTTAATAACATTATTCCCATAGCAGCTACCCAAGCACGTCTTCTCCGAGGGTATAATGGTGCGATGACAATAAATGAAATCAAATTAAATCAAGTCACAAATGTGGTAAAGAATTAAACTGGCTGGAAATAACAGATTGTGTTTAAAAACTCAACTACTCTTTGTTTTTATTCAGCTAGCTTGATACCTACGTTACTACAGTACCTTTTATTCAACTAATTATGAATTTTAACAGATACAGCTTGTCTGTGCAATGTACTCAATGCCTTTTGGAAGACGGAGCACAACAATGCAGCAACATTACCTTCAGCAACTCTTTCTTGTATATCTGCAAATAACTCAGTAAATTAATTGAATACGATTTGCTTTACGAAAGCCAATTTGGCTCTTCCTGATCCACCCATTAATTTCGACATCTATTAATTATATTCTGAAAATACTCCGTTGAGGAAACTTTTCGATAACTGAAGTTGAAATTAAAAGTTTTGTGTTTATCCTTACAAAGTGATTTGAACAAGCGTGCAATTCTTGGCATTCTCCAGCACTCGCTTGACTCTGCCGAAGCCAGTACCGTTGCAATTTTCAATCTCATTTCTTTCAAGCTCCATCTCATCTACTTCCAGTACAATGGCAATTACCGATAGGTTATTCATTCTGCCCTCACTAATAATGCTGATTCTTTCTAGTGAAAGAGGTCCCCCCTGCGTAGAATGTATCTCCTTGCAAAGCTCACCACATTGAATATCGCAGCCCTGCCCCTTACGTGTAAATGCCCTTGTAAGACTAAGTAAGACCTACTCCTACTTTTACCATCTTGTTCCCATAGAAGACTTGGAGATTCCCCTTTCTGTTTGCTGTCATTTTTTTTTCTTAGAATTACTCTTAGTTCTCTTATTTGGTTTTTTCACTTTTTCTCTGAACCTTCTCTACTCAAGCGGATTCTCACGAGAATGCACCGGCTGAAAAATGTTCGGCTTAAAGCACAATGCAGAATATAAGTCTAACTGAATTTCTGTTAATGTTTTATATTTACAAATACATTACATTGATTTTGATAGTTAACACACTTTTGAAAATAATTTGTCTTTTTTTCATTTTTTTAGCACTTGTTTTGAGAGACTGAGACTGACTATCCATAATGTTGCTAAAACGCATCCATCGATAGCATGAACCACAAACACATTATCGTACTCGATTTTGTTTTTTACAGGCACAAGCCGCATTCCAATCATTATTTTGTAAATTGAGTTTGTATTTTTATGTGCCCTATTTGTGAACAGAACTCCCATTTATAAAGAACAAAGAACAAACCAGCACCGGAAATATGCCCTTCGACCCAACGAGCCCGCGCCGCCACCTCGATGTTCTCACTTTTACCCGTGATCCCTGTCTACGTTTATAGATCTATGGATTGAAACTAAATTTGAGACAATTTAGGGAGAATTTGTTCTGCCAATCAGCCTAAGAGCACATCTTTGGGATGTGGGAGGAAACCGGAGGTCCCGGAGAAAACCCACGAAAGCACGGGGAGAATGCGCAAATGCCCACAGACACAGACCCAAATCCATGTACCTGTACAGCACAGCGATAGTCATTAAGCTGTCGTGTTGCCCATTAAATGGTCCAGGTCAAGCGTACACTAACGACGTGAAGCACTGGGATACTCTTGAAAAATCCAAGAGCAGCCCTTTCACGACCCATCGTCTGTATGCCCCTTGTTAGACAACAAGGTGGACCAAAGTACCTGTAGAATAAAAACAAATACTTCAATATCATTGACTATTTACACATTTCCCAGGGACTCCCAAGGCTTAAACCAGTTTTCCATATCCCTCCATTTCCGTTCTGTTCATGTGCCCATCTAAGTATCTCTTAAATAACTCCAGAGTGCCAGCCTCTACCACTTTATATGGCAGTGAATTCCATTCCCCCACCATCCTCTGTGTGAAAAAAAAACTCCCTCTAGCATCCAAATTATACCTTACCCTCCTCACCCTCAGCCCGTGACCCCTCGTGCTATTTGAGTCCATCCTTTTTACCCTGTTTACTCTATCTATTCCCCTCATAATCTTGTACACCTCTAGTAGATCTCGTCTGAGTCTACGTCTTTCTGAGGAAAACAGCCCCAATTTGCCTAACCTCTCCTTGTACCTCAGACCTTCCATATCAGGCAGCATCCTGGTAAACCTCCTTTGCACTCTGTTCAGAGTCTCCACGTCCTTCCGTTAGTAAGGCGACCAGAACTGGACACAGTATTTGAAATGACGTCTAATCAACGTTTAATGCAAGTGCAACATTAAAAGCCAGCTCTTGTACTCTATACCCCTTCCTATACCTGCCGAAGAAGCAGCACTCCGAAAGTTTGTGGCTTGTGTTACTAAATAAACCTATTGGAATAAATTCTGGCCATCCCGCGACACCAATGTTCTATGACAGACTTAAAAAAAAAAATCAGCATTATTAGCTATACTGTTAAACGGATATGTGATGTAGATCACTCAGGGAGGCTCATTTGCTGAGACAAATTGAAATATTTCATTTATGTTGTCACATGGAACAACGGACATTTATGTTATGAGCTATAACAATCACATAGCTGACGAGGAATATCTACAATTACCACTCGTCTTTCGAATGTTTTGGAATGATTTTTTAGGTTGGTCATCAGCCTGTTTAAAAGAGTTATGAGCGCATGATGCGGACATCAGATCACGAAAATATATTGTGACGAGAAACTCTATATCAGAGGCAGATATATTACGGATTATCGTCAAGGATTCTTCAGTGGACAGGCTGTGTCGAATTGTATTCTAGAGTGCCAATTTAAGAGAAAACGTTGGCACCGAAATGAAAACAAATAGAATAAAATCACAAACACAGACTAATTACAGGTTTAACGTGGAATATCACAGTGTTGGTCCTGACCCTATTCCCAAGAGCTGGTAAAGATAGTCACCCAATTACTTATCTCCCTTTGTTCTTAACTTAATTCTTGTGTCTCAAATGTTCCATTGAAAAATAAGTGGTTGTGATGAAGGCGGAACTGCAATTTGAGGTGACAACATTAATTTATAGACGTGTTACTGCTGCACTTAAACTAATGGTGAGCAAATACTTTCTGTCTTGATAGGCATTGTCCGCTAGAGTAAACTGAAGCTTGTACAAGCTGTGAACGTGCTTTTCGACAACAAGTAGCATACATAGTCAAAAAAAAAACTATAACTTGCTTCCCTGTAATTTGGGCATGCTACTTGTACACCTGAGGTGACAATGACTTTCTTCACAAATAACTCATTCTATTTAAGACTGGGATAAAGAGAAATGTGTTCTCTCCAATGGTTGTGAGTTTTTACAACACGTTGCCAGACAGCTTGGTGGAAGAATCTTTGTATTTAAGGATGAGGTAGGTAACTATTTGATAGGCAAGGAAATTAAATTTTACGGAGAAAGGACAGAAAAGTAGATGTGAGGAATGTCGGATCAGACTTGAATCAGTTGAATAGTTTCCAGAGAATAAAAGTCATATTCTTCTTTTTATTTCTTACGTCCTTAAATGTAACTGAATTTGAGAGGAACAGAGAAATTCCAATGAATAATGTATTTGTTTTACAGTGGTGCTCGGCACGCCAGTAAACTCTTGTTGTCGAGCTCTTCCTAGCCCTTCAAAAAGTCCCATATAGTAGAATATTAAGTGAGATAAAAGCTAGCGGAACTGAGCGCAAATTACTCACATGGCTGCAAAATCGGTTGAGTGAGATGCAACAGAGGGTAGCGGAAAAGCGTAGTTAATAAGTCTGACATGAAGTGACTAGCTGTCTACCACAAGAAGCTGTGTTGCACGCCCAACTGTTTACATATTTCAGTAATAATTTGAAAAATGGCGTAGAAAAACATTCATTTAAATTTGCTGATGACACAAAGTTATGCAGCATTGTGGACAGTATACATGATAACATACAACTGCAAATAAATATTGATGGACTAGGTGAATAGGCAAAACTGTGCAATGGATTTCGATCTTAGCAAAGACCAAGTTTCTAATTTTGGACAGTAAAACGACTGATCAGAACAACTTTTATATGGCATGCAGCTAAATAAAATAGATGCCAAAAGATACATGGGAGTCAACTACATTAAACTTTGAAATGCCAGTAACAGGTTCAGAAAATTAACAAGAGGACTGTTCTTCACACCTAGATGACTGGACTATCAGAAAGCCAAAGTCATCGTGCAGCTATTCAAAATCCTGCTTAGGCCCCAACATATAATGTTAGAATGGGATCAACACTAAACATGTAAAAGTAGGGTCACCATCAGAAGAGATAGACGGAAGTCACCACTTTTACTTTTAGAGTAAGATTATACCAGTCTGGGCAACACATCTAGGAAGAATATATTCATCATGAAGTTAGTGCAGCATTGGTTTACAAGGATGACAACCTGGACTCCAGAGTCTAATTATGAGGATAGATTATACAAAGCAATCTGGTTCCTCAGGAATATGTAAGGTTAAGAGGTGATATGAACGAAGTCTTAAAGATACTAACAGGAAAAGATCGGGTCCATAAGATAAACTATTTACACTGGTTGCAAATTCTAAAACTAAGTTGCATAGTCGAACATTGTGGTCAGACAGTTCAGAAGAGATGTTAGGAAGCACTTTTACACGAAAGGGCGATAGAAGTTTGGAACGTTTTTCTACAAACGGCAGTTGATGGCGTATCAGTTGCTACCTTACAGTATGACATATATCATTTTTTTAGCAAAATCTTAAAGGAAATGGGCGAAACAGAATTATACGGACTTGGGGCATAGATCTCTCACGCTATCCTCAAATGGCGGAACGGGTTCGATAGGCTGAATGGCCTACTCCTGTTCCTATGTTTCTTATAAAATCATATACATTTTTAATCTGTCCTGTTAGAGTGGAATCAGTACTCAATGATTTTGCCACATGTAATTTCACTTCACCGTCAGGGCAATACTATTTTACAACATGTAGTTTTAGAGTAAAATCAGTACTATAGGATTGTACAGCATGTAATAGTAGACAAGATCAGTACGACACAATGCCGCAAAATATAATGTCAGAATGGGATCGTCACCAAACATGTAAAATCAGCGTCACCATCGGAAGAGATAGACGGAAGTCACCACTTTTATTTCAAGAATAAGACTATACCAGTCATTTCAGTAATATTACACCAGTTGTTTCTGTGGATAGTCATTGGCTTGTAATGTCAGAGCCGGCATAATGTTCGTGATTGTAAATGAGAGAGAATATCACCATCAATGCAACAAAGGAATTTGATAGTCTAAAAAAAAACAGGTTAATTAAAAGTTTCAGTAACATAAAGCAAATCCGGGAGATGTGTTCCATTCAGAGTGATATCTCACCGGCATAATGTCATTGATTTGAGTAGTCGATATTGATGGGCTGAGTTGCAAACATTTCTATTGGCATCCTGGCCGCACTGAACAAAAGAAAACAAAACACTTCATTTCTTTTTCAGTCACTGCAATTAACGACAATTATGGTGTAAACTGATTATCTCAATGGACGCAGATTACAATTTTATGATATAATGAACGGAGATCAAATGAAATATAATCTGGTCCGTAAAATGGTTCAGGATTCCATTTTCCACAGCAAAATGGCAACTATTCTACAGATAAAGAAAAACTACTATTCTATTCTGGCAGTTTTTAATTAGTCCTTTTTGTCTAATGTTTGTCAACTGCATTAGTGTTAATGATTATGTTGAATAATCTGATAATGTCCTTATTGCACTTATTCCTTTATTGACTAATTTGGTGAACACAATTAAGAATATTATTTGAAGTTAGCACTGTTGCTGAGACATTTGCTACCCAGTATATTGTAGCAAAAATGGATTAAAATTTCTGCTGACACTGAAAACGTGCGAGGCTGATCCCCACCACTCCAACCCAGTCATCTTTACTCACTAAGGTGTTGCTTAGCAATCATACGAGTAATTTCATTCCTGCCTTTGTTCCCTGTCAATGCTGAGCTCTAAATTCCTCTGAAGGCGGAACAGCAATGCAACAGGGGACATAAAAATAATTTAAGAAATAATCGCTGTTCACAGAATCACTCATGTAGCTCACCCTCTGTTGCAAAGCTCCTTTGCAGTTCTGCTCTGGTTCTGCAAAGCTCCCTCGGATAACTAAATATAAAGATGGCTCGCAGTTCCTATGTGATTTTTTTTATCCCCCCCCCCCATTTAAAATTTTATTTGAAGGCATATTTTACAGTTTTTGCTTTGAAATAAAAATAAGGGAAGTTAGAAGTTGGAACCGATGCAATTATTAAGGATCACATGGTGCCAAGAAGAAAAGACTCAGCTTACAGAAATGTAAACTAAAGATTTAGATTTGGGATAACAATAACAGTGTCACCCAGATAAGCCTTTCGAGTGGCATGGAGGTGAAAGAATACAATATGCAGGTCAATCAAATAAGGAAAATGAGTTAAATATAACAGAAAAAAAAAACAGGTGGGATTTCAACCTAGCATTTAATTGGAAAGAAGAAATAAGCAAAGAATAAGATGGAACAACTTTCCTACAATGTATTCGGAATGACTTTCCAAATTCCCATGAATGAATGTTCAAAGAAAAACTGCGGTTTTGGATGCAAATATGGAGGCTGCACCAGAACAGATTAAGAAAGCGAAACGAGTGAAAGTGTACCCAGTTGTGACTATAACAATATAGAACATAAAATGCCGATAGAGCTTTGGCTGACTAAAACTACATTAATTGATTAAAGAAAAGTTTTATCTTCAAAAAGCAGAAGATTGAGCGAGTGAAAATAAAACGGGTGTTAATACTGCACAGAGCAATGTGAATCAGATAACGCAAAGCGGCGTTCAAAAAAAAAGTATAAGCTTTTATTCTGCTGAAACTATGCACAGTGGGATTCAATGAGTGAATGATGTTGGAATATGGGTCAGTAACGAGGCGGGCAGGAAGTACATAGACAGAAGAGGATTTCATGACCTGGGACTATATGGAAATATTATGACTGAAGAAAAGTTGGAGTAGATAGTAGATAGTTGGAGTAGATACTTTATTGAAGTAGATAGGGAGGATGTGCTAGATATTCTTGAGGGTTTGAAGTTAGATAAGTCCCCTGGGCCGGACGGGATTTACCCTAGGATTCTCTGGGAGGCAAGAGAGGAGATTGCAGAGCCTCTGGCTCTGATCTTCAGGTCGTTGTTGGTTATGGGTGTGGTTCCGGAGGACTGGAGGATAGCGAATGTGGTCCCATTGTTTAAGAAGGGGAAGAGAGACTTCCAGGGAATTATAGGCCAGTGAGTCTTACTTCTGTTGTGGGCAAGGTATTGGAGAGAATTATTAGGGATAGGATTTATAGTTATTTAGAGAGAAATGAATTGATTGGGGATAGTCAGCATGGTTTTGGGAAGGGTAGGTCGTGCCTTACTAACCTTATTGAGTTTTTTGAAAAAGTGACCAAAGAGGTGGATGGGGTAAGGCAGTTGATGTGGTATATATGGACTTTAGTAAGGCGTTCGATAAGGTGGCCCATGGAAGGCTTCTGCAGAAAATGCAGATGTATGGGATAGAGGGTGATTTAGCTAATTGGGTTAGGAATTGGCTAGCAGATAGAAGACAGAGGGTGGTGGTTGATGGGAGATATTCTTCGTGGAGTTCGGTGACAAGTGGTGTACCTCAGGGGTCTGTTTTGGGGCCCCTGCTGTTTGTAATTTTTATAAATGATCTGGATGAGGGTATTGAAGGATGGATTAGTAAGTTTGAGGATGACACTAAAGTCGGTGGAGTGGTAGATAGTGAAGAGGGGTGTTATAGTTTGCAGAGAGACTTTGACAAGTTGCAGAGCTGGGCCGAGAGGTGGCAAATGGAGTTTAATGTGGAAAAGTGTGAGGTAATGCACTTTGGCAGGAATAATAAATGTGTAGAGTATAGGGCTAATGGCAGGATTCTTAATAGTGTTGATGAACAGAGGGATCTTGGTGTATATGTGCATAGATCCCTGAAAGTTGGCAATCAAGTCGATAAGGTTGTTAAGAAGGCATACGGAGTCTTAGCTTTTATTGGTAGGGGGAGTGAATTTCGGAGCCGCAACATCATGTTGCAACTGTACAAAACTCTAGTGCGGCCGCACTTGGAGTATTGTGTACAGTTCTGGTCCCCACATCATAAGAAAGATGTGGAGGCATTGGAGAGGGTACAGAGGAGGTTTACCAGGATGTTGCCTGGTATGGAGGGCATGTCTTATGAGGAGAGGCTGAGGGATTTGAGGTTGTTTTCGTAGAAAGGAGGCGGCTAAGAGGAGACCTTATCGAAACATATAAGATGATTAGAGGTTTAGATAGGGTGGACAGTGATAGCCTTTTTCCTAGGATGGAGAAAGCTAGGACAAGGGGTCACAGCTTTAAATTAAGAGGTGATAGTTATAGGACGGATATCAGAGGTAAGTTCTTTACCAGAGGGTAGTTAGGGTGTGGAATGCCCTGCCTGCGGCAGTTGTAGATGCACCAAGTTTGGTGGCGTTTAAGAGGTTAGTCGATAAGTTTATGGAAGCAAGGGGAATGGTTTAGTTTGGAGGGTCATTGCTTTTTTCATAATTGGTCGGCGCAACATCGAAGGCCGAAGGGCCTGTTCTGCGCTGTAATGTTCTATGTTCTAAAGGAAAAATATTGAGCCGTTAAAGGTGAACTGTGGAGTTAAATTTAAGAAACACAACACGAAAAGATGGATATGTTCTTGACCTCATGACCAAGCTGACTGAGCTTTTAATTAAGAAACCGAAAGTATACCCATTGACATTATGGTAGAAAGAACTTTCAGAGGTCTTATGTAATGTCCAAAGGAGGCTGATGAATAAACTGAGAGATTGTGGTGCGAACTCCGAAGTGGCAGAATAGATTGCAAGCTGATTTAATGTCAGAACGTCAGTCAAGAATGGAGTGAAGAATGGCATGGATAATGGTATCTGCAGCATATAAGCTGAGGCAGGACTGGAAATGGATGATGCTTCGGTTGTGTCTTTTGAAAAATGTTTATATTGTTACATGGTTACGATAAGTATTGTGGCATATGAGCCAAATGTGGGCAACTGGCATTAGTTTAGGGATTAAAAGGGCAGCATGAATAAGTTGGGCCAAAGGGGCCTGTTTCCATGCTGTAAACCTTTATGACTCTCTGACTGTATGTGGAAGTATAGTGTATTCACGTGGTAACGTTGTATCTGTTTGTATATCAGAAACTTTCGTCAGAAGTTCTCTATTAAATACTTGTAAAATATAATTTAATAATAAGATTGCTACGTTATTTCTTTCTCTGGAATACTACATCAATGTGGGATCTTTCATAGATTGTTGTAATGAGAAGCTAAACGTTGGGGCCAACGGCAGAAAACTTTTGAATCTGAGATTTGTCTATTTAAGAATCTCGATTGGGACCAATTTTGGCAGAATATGTGGAAGGATAACAGGGCATTAATATCAATCATTCATGTCCCTGTTTTCACTGAGGGGTACAAAGTATTTGTGAACAGAATGGAAGTCTCACAATTACCCCGTTGCTGATTCTCGCGCTCTCGGTGTGATACTAAGGGCACTGTCTTCTACGAAATGGGTTTTCCCAATCCCCCCAATTCCCGGATTTTAACGTTGGGTGAACTGACGTCTGATAGTTCAAACTACAATATGAGGTTCCTGGTGAGATCACAACTGGACTGTTGTCTAATGGGAAGGATTCAACAATGATTAAACAATGAGTTGAGTTTGGTAACGGTTTTGCACCTCAAACAGCGGAATCGATGTGTCCCTTCATAATCACCATGAAACACAGAAGGAGTGAGAACACTCCAGCATTCTGCATTTTCCACATAACTGTAGTTCCTCTATGTATAATAATATTCTATTATTTATCTATTCTGCACTATCCTTGCAACTTATCATCTTTCCTAAAATATGTGTCCGAACAGGATGCTACTCCTTCAGTTGGACCCTGAAAGAATCATCATATCTTCCCGGATTTTATTTTGCAATCCTGTTTCTGATTATTAACTCAGTGTGCGTTAGGAAGTCTGAAACGAGTACACTGATTGTTGTCCACCAAATTGCTTATTTTTATAGATTCATCCAATCACTGACACACAATGACTATCTGCACTCGCTGCTCTTATATACCAACACATTGAAAAGGCCAGTTCCAAATTTTCCGTTCCTATTGTAAAGGAATAACATCCGAACGTCGACACCATTTTGCTTTACCATTTGACAGATTGGTGGAATCAGGTGCAAGAAAGAAAGCCAAATTACAACAAGTAACAAATATTTACTTAGTCAGCAGTTAATTCCAGGTTTTTATTGAATTCAAATTCAGTTTCTGCCACAGTTCAATTCTTACACGAGATCATTGACTGGCGTTTGTGGATTATCAGTCAAGTAACAATACTACGATGCCACTGCTTGAGGACGTCTGTTGGTTGGAGCATCAGTATCGGCTGGAAGGCTTGGATCATTGTATATGTTGGAGGAGCTATGTTTCTTCGAGTGATATAATTGGTTGGAATGTGTTTATTGTTGAAAACTGGTTTCAAGTGCTGTATTAATTAGAAGTGGTTTATTAGCTTGAGCTGCTTTGTTATATTGAAATGTGAAACAAGTTTGTGCTGTTTAATAGTTTTCAACTGCAATACACATGGTCACATTTTGTCGTGGGTTCTCTTTTGAAGCTATGCGTTGCTTAAGTTAAGCTAACACAGAGATACTTCAAATTCAGTGTATTCATTATAAGACATTTATGAACCAAACGATCGAATAGGAGAGTGATGTAAAGAAGCCCAGCACTCCACGTACAGAATGCAGACATTCCAATATCACACTGCAAAGCAATGTCACCCTGAGGGCAATTACACATTTTCAAAATCATATTTGCCATTTTTCCCGGACGATGTTGACCAATAAACATTAATGCATATCGGTCAATAATCATCCCTGTGACCAACTGAAGGCAATAACATTCTGATCTCATGGTATCTTATTTGTCCTTAATTTCGGATGTTACATTCCTCATTTGCCCTGCAACATAGGATGCTGGTAAGTGAAATGGGAGAATGATTCTAATAGACTCAAATCTACGTGATACTCCCCCGACCCTGAGAAAATGTTTATGTCTGCTTTGCACCTCAGTTTTGAGTTATGTGGTTGTATTCATCAAACTGACATTGGTAATCATCTGCTAGTAAAATGACGGCATTCAATAAAATCATTCTCCAACAGAATGCAGGCTCTGCCTTCTGCCTCATTCCGCATCCTGTTACACCTTGCTGTTCGCTAAAGTTTCACAACATGTATTCTAAAAGCAAACTGCATTCATTTTATAAATTCGGAATACGTGTTTTAAATGTGAAATATTTGTTATTCAATTAGAGCTGTTTTAAATGACAGCCTCTTGTCAGCGCTGTCTATCGTCTAAAATCATTCACTCTCAAATCATGATTATGTCATAGTCATAGAGTCATAGAGGTTACAGCATGGAAACAAGAACTTCGGCTTTTTTAAAAGCCCTAATCTAATCCCCAGTTGCCCACATTTGGCCCATATCCCTCTATACCCATCTTACCTGTATGACTATCTAAATGATTTTTCTTAAATGATAAAATTGTACCTGTTTCTACCACTACCTCTGGCAGCTTGTTACAGACACTCACCACCCTCTGTGTGAAAAAAATGCCCTCCGGGCACTTTTGTACCTCTTACCTTAAACCTATGCCCTCTACTTGTAGATTGCCGTACATTTGGGAAAAGATATTGACTATTTATCTTGTCTATGTCCTTCATTATTTTACAGCTCTCTATAAAGTCACCCTCTCAGCCTCCTACGCTCCAGAGAGAAAAGTCCAGTCTGTTCAAGTCTCATAATTCAATCCATCAAGTACCGGTAGATCCTATAAATGTTTTGCTCACCCGTTCTAGGTTAACAATATCTTTTCTATAGCAGGGCGACCAGAATTGCACACATTGTTCCAAGTGTGGCCTTACCAATGTTTTGTACTAATTCAAAAAGACGTCCCTATATTCAATGTTTTGACCAATGAAACCAAGCATACCAAATGCCGTCTTCCCCAATCTGTCCACCTGTGTGTCCACTTTCATGGAGCTATGAACATGTATCCACCCTCCCCCCCCCCCTCCACTGCCACCCACGATCTCTTTGTTCTGTAACTCTCCCCAAGGCCCTACCATTACTTGAACAAGTCCTACCCTACTTCGATCTATCGAGATGCATCACCTCACATTTTTCTAAATTAGACGCCACCTGCCATTCTTCAGCCCGCTGGTCCAATTGTTCAAGATCCTGTTGCAATTGGAGGTAACTTTCTTCACTATCCATTATGCCGCCAGTCTTGGTGTCATCTGCAACTTACTAACCACGTCCCCTATATTCTCATTCATATCCTTAATATAAATGACAAATAAGAATGGGTCCATCACAGATCCTTGAGGCATACCGCTGGTCACAGTTCTCTAAAGATCTCTACTACCACCCTCTGGCTTCTGGCAGGTAGCCAATTTTGATTCCATTTCAATATCTCACCCTGGATCCTGTATGATTTAACTTTATGCAACAGCCTACCATGTGGTATCCTGTCAAAGGCCTTTCTAAAGTCTTTCTGCACTGCCCTCATCTACCTTCCTGATCACCCCTTCAAAAAATTCAATCACATATGTGAGACATGATTTCCACTCACAAAGCCATGCTGAGTGTCCTAATGAGTCATTGCATCTTTAAATCCTGTAGATTCTGTCTCTCAAAATATCTTGCAGCAACTTACCCACCACAGCCGTGAGGCTCACTGACTTGTCGTTCCCAGGCTTTTCCTTGCAGCACTTTTTAAACAAAGGCACACCATTTGCCACTCTTCAATGTTCAGACATCTCATCCATGTCTATCAATATTTCAAATACCTCAGCTACGGGACCACACAATTTCCTCCCTAGCCTCCTTCAACGTCCTGGGATATACGCCATCATGTCCCAGAGATTTATCTACCTTGATGTGCCTCCTTCTCTGTAATATGTACACTCCTCAATACATTATTATTTATTTCCGCAAGTTCCCTAACATCCATACTTTTCTCAACATTGAATTTGATGGGAAATAATCATTCAGGATGTCGCCCATCTCTTGTGGATCCGTATATTTTGCCATCCTGATTTCTCTCTTAACTCTACTCCTACACCCCCTATAGTCTTCAAGAGATTCTCTTGATATCAGCTGCCTATGCACGTCATGTGTGTCTTTCTTCTTCTTGACCAGGGCCTCAATTTCCCGAGTCATTCAGGGTTCCCGAAATCTGCCAGTCTTGCCCTTCATTCTAAACGGAATGTGTTTACCCAGAACCCTGGTAAATACACTTTTGAAAGCATGCCAGTTACCAAACATCCTTTGCTTTCTCAAAAACTTCCACAATTAACTTTTGAAAGTTCCTACTTCATATTATCAAAATTGGCTTTGCCTCAATTTAGAATTTTAACTTTTGGCCAGATCTATTATTCACCATAGCTATCTTAAAAGTAGTATAATTATAGTCACTGGTCCCAAAGTGATCCCTCATTAACATTTCTGTCACCTTCCGTTCTTATTTCCCAAGAGGAGATCAAGTTTTGTCCTCTCTCTAGTCGTTATAATTTAACCTAATTTAACGCCCCTACAAAAGCAATAATCCTCTTTATTCGTTTAGCTGAACTTCAAGTTTTAAAGGGGCAGATACATCTGAGAGTTTAATCGAACACTCTATTCACTTTCTTAATGAATGATGTTGCAATTTCAATATCCCCAAGGTGATTTCACAGGATATAAATAACAGGCTTTTGCAACATATCAGCTTAGAATTTTATACAGAGCAACATCCTGAAGCGTAAAGGAGCGTATCACTGCAAGCTGAAAATGTTTCCAATTGATACGGCTGAGAAAATTTTCTACATGATTCTTGCTATCATTGGTGTTCCTGGTAAGACATTTTTCGCATTGAAGTTATGTAAATCAGAGTGTGAGTATGACCTGGCTTTGTTCTTCAAAGTTTGTGCGGCATGCTGATCTAGTGGTCACCAAAATTCAAACGTACTTTCACTGAAATTATTTCAGTGTTATTAGCAGATGCAATAATCCAAGTTGTTCTATAATGTGCTACCTGAATAAATATTTCTTTTGAATTCTTGTCAATTACATATATTACATCGATGGAAAGTCTTAGCATCCCTTCACAGAAATAAGTGTTACATACTTGAATACCATATATTGGGCAGCTAGCCAGAGCAGATTAACAAATTGTGTGTGTTCAGAATGATAGAAATCTCTGTATTACTAGGGAATCAATATGTGTCGGGTTTTGCTAATTGTGACTCAACAGCCAGACTGGAATATCTGCGTCCGGTGAACTGCATTCCGAGGAATCGGTGTCAGTGGAGATTTTTACCGAGTTGGGATAAGTAAACAGAGTGGAAGATATCAGCATAGTGACCATGCATTACTGGGCGTATTTGTCAGTCTCGAATTGTACGCTATATTCATCAATGTCACCCAGCATCTCCTGCTGTTCATATTCCTATACACTCTAGTATCTGGAACAATTTTCCCTTCACCTCCCACCACTACACTTTCCAAGATCACAACCACTCCTTCCATATGAACGAGACTTGTTTTGAATTTTCACAATTCGCTAATTAATTGTATTATCTACTTATGATGGAGTCTCCTATATATTTCGAGAAGGACAAAGATAGATTGGGTGCTTTTCATGTTGAATTCCTCTGCTCAGTCTGTAAGCGTGACATCGACCTTCCAATCACTTGTCACTCGAACTACTAATCCGATGCTTTGATCATTCTGCCTCGGATCACCCATACTTTGCACCTGAAACAGGAAGGGATTTGCATTTTTCAACGAAACGCTTTTTGACTTTTTATTCAGCAGTGGGCTCCATATTGTAACCACTGGTCCAAATTTGTGGGACGGGTTCTGCTGGACATGGACAATGATTACACAAAAGTCAATTTCGGGGAGAGGAGGTGGGAAATGGCATGAGTGATGGTTTTGTGTGGATGGTTGCCTATTTATGAAAGGATTACAGGTTAGTCAGCATTCTCAATCACTTGTTATGGCTATTAGGGCCGTCTCCCATTTTCTGCAATTCCCTCTTCGCATCTGCTCTTCTTAATCTGTTGAAAGCATTTATCCATTCTTTTGGGCAAGTGCCTGCTTCTCAAAGCTACATGGACAGCTCTCCTATACCTGAGCAAGTTCGATATACTGAGAAAGGGGTCAAGTGCGTTTATGATTAAAAAGCAATGCGGCTTTTGATCAGTAGGCGTGTCTGATGCTGCGTAAGTGAAGTTGCTCAGATTTGTTGGCGGGTGCCGTGATCCTTTGTGAGGGAACTGATCTGCATCCGAGGAGTTTCATGTTCCGAGGAAGTGTGGTCTGGCTTGGGGGTAAGCAGCGTTAAAAGATGCATCCCATCTGATACATAAGGATGAAGGTTTAATCCTGAGCAGAACCTTATTGTTAGCTGTCTCTGACAGTGAATGATACCTGATATGATAAGGGTGGGGGTTTGATTCGAAGAGGATTTGATTTAGATGGGATATCATCTTGTGGACAACTGATTCGTAGGCTGCCTTAGCCTGATGGAATCTAGCCCTGAGCAGATCTGACCTTAAGAAGTATCTGATCCACAGGTAGCAGCTTTTCAGATGCTGAGAGTGACATGTTTCCAGAAAGGATGTATGGGCCTGAGAGTGGCCTGGTCCTCAAATGGGCTGAACTTGAAGGGTTTCTGATGCTCGGAGTAATGGTGCCCGTAATCCCAGATTGATGTAATGGAAGGCATTCTTCCTTATAGGACAGCGATGAACCAAATGCCTTATCTCACGATATTTTGAGTATTTCATCGTGGCGTTAATGAAACTACTGCCCCATTCCAGAGGTATTAATGTAAATCAAATTTTACCGCCTACCACCGTGTAACTTGAATACCCTCCCGTGGTCATGTGGAATAACAGTCGAGTGGTGTTACACTTACTCGTCTGCGTTCTACACCACTTACTCTCGTCTCTCTTCTTTGGAACACCTTGCCGTCGGGTTGGTCAAAATCTATTTTTCTTCTATCATGGAGAGCGTTCTGATGTGGGATTTGGGCATTGATCCGGAGATTACAAGAATCGTGAACTGGGGTGCAATTATAGCAAGGATACAGTCCATGAAAGAATCGAACCCACAGTGGAGAGTTCATATTTGCTTGGTGTGGGGAGAATGATGGTTGCAATTCCAATCCTTACTGTGAATCTAATTGGGAATTTCAGCTGATCAAAATGCAATCTGTATAACACATTAAATCAGAAAATCAAATGAAACCTCATTAAATTTACCAACTAGTCTCCTGGACTGCTTGTCAGACTAATCCTTAAGTCTGCCTTTGCAGTGGAAGAGTTGGAACTGTGTTGGGATCTGGGATGGGATTTTTTTAACAAAAAATGAATCTCTGACTCCTGTCCACTTCATTCGCTTCTGTTGATAATATTCTATCCTTACTGTTTAAGGCAGCCACAAAAATATTTGATTAACAACTTCCAACATTTTCTCCCTTGCTCTCTTGCAGTCAATTTACTGGGAATTGTGATCCTGTCCCGAGAAAGATGTGGTCTCTCCACCTGCACAATTCGTTACCTTGTAGCCATGGCAACTGCGGATCTACTCGTCATTGTCATTCAGGTGGTACTAAACTTTGTCAATCCTTATTATTTCCCAGTGAGTTTCCTGGAGATCACTCCTGTGTGTAGTGTTCGCACTGCCTTTGCTGTTGCTGCCACAGATTGTTCTGTCTGGTTCACTGTCACTTTCTCCTTTGATCGATTTATAGCCATTTGTTGCCAGAAGTTGAAAACAAATTATTGTACCAGCAGAACTGCAGTTTTGGTTCTTGTAACAACTGGCATTCTCCTCTCTTTAAAAAACATCCCTTACTACTTTCTATATGAACCTATCATGTTCATCAATAATGTACCATGGTTCTGTATTCAAAAGTCAATCACTTTAACTGATGGTAGATGGGTGGTTTTTAATTGGTTTAATAAGATTTTAACTCCATTACTCCCATTTGCATTAATTTTTTTGCTCAATGCTCTCACAGTCAGACACATTTTACTGACCAGCCGAGTCCGCAAAAGACTGAGGTCTCAGAGTAACGTAGAAAATCACAGTGACCCAGAGATGGAGAGCAGAAGAAAGTCTGTGATTTTACTCTTCTCCATTTCTGGCAGCTTCATCCTCTTGTGGTCGATTTATGTTATAAATTTCTTATATTATATCATTAGAGCATTAGTTTCCTACACTGAATCCGAATATACATTTCAGCAAGTCGGGTTTATGCTGCAAAATTTAAGCTGCAGCACAAATACTTTTATCTATGGTGTGACTCAGTCCAAGTTTCGAGAAAACATCAAGAAGGTGCTAAAATATCCGGTCACATTAATTGCTAAATTAATGAATAAAGAAAGGACTACTTAGATAATTCCAGAAGCAGGTCCCAGTGTTTTCAGTACATAGATGGAATATTTATTCACAAATTCCCAATGAATAGACAACGGAGTGCACAGCATCATTGGATATGATGTGATGGCTGCAGGTATGGATGCAGCTGCCGTAAACAATGATTCAATTCCCAGCCAATAAGAAAGCTCCATCCAACAACTGAGTCAAACTGGAATACATTATCTTGACATTGCCATCAGGCAAACATGGAGTTTCATCCCTTACGGCGTAGCTGTCTCAGCCAATCATTAATCTCCCATGGGAAGAAAGAGGGAGAATGTACGAGAGACAGAGGCTAGGATGAAACTCTGTGTGAGAGAGAGTTTGAGACACTGATGAGAGAGACTGAAGTGACAAAGTGTGGGTGTGAGAGAGATTGTGAAAGTGATAGAAACTGGGTGAAGGAGGAAGTGGCTGGAATCATCAGTGAAAATTCGAACCTCGGATATTATGGTGGCAAAATAGTCAATGATGAAGCAGCTGAAGATGGATGGGTGATGGACACTTCTTAAGGAGATGCACAGTAGGAAGTCTGACAACACCATGTTCAAGTCTAACTGATTTATTTGATAATAAACTCACAAGCTTTCGAGGTTTCCCTCTTCGTCATTTGAATGAAGAGTACTGGCCTCAGACAGGGCATATAACAACACAGACAGTTTACAGATTACTGATTAGAATGCGAATCTTTACACCTAACCTGCTATTGAAGTCTTAAACACGCAGACAATGTGAGTGGAAGGAACATTAGCACAGGTTAAAGAGATATGTATTGTCTCCAGGCAGTACAGTAAATGATCTTTTGCAAACCCAGGCAAGTCATGGCGGTTACACATAGTGCAACATGAATCCGAGATCCTCGTTGAGACCATCCTCATGTATGCACGGAACTTGGCTATCAGTCTCTGCTCAGTCTCCACATCATTAAGGAGATGCAGCAGTACGTGAGCTTCTATAGGGGCATTGAGACTTCAAAGGTTCTGCCCAATCAATCGATGACTGTCTGCACCCGGCCAATTGCAACAGGACCTGACTGCCCTCCCGACCCGACAACCGCTCCATTGATTCTCTTGCCCAATTTCTCAGCCATGCTACAGACAACCTGATTATGCCTTTGGCATTAACTCACTACACTACATTGCACAGTTTCCCAATTACTATACTACTCTCCTGTTCAGATATTTCGAACTTACTACAATTCCGACCTGATGATCGCCATTCTAAGTATATATCACAACGTGGCTAAACTTTTGACTGGTTTGTTCTCATTCCTGACGTAACTACTCCATCGTAAATTACCCAAATAGCCTTCGAAACCGGATCTTCTGACAGCTCAACTCATCGATCGACAGTTCCAATGTGCCACAGCGAAAAAAAAACGCACCAGCCTCCTTAGAAGACAACCATAAGACAGAATACCCCTCGTTGTCCAGTACGCCCCCGGATCAGATAAGCTACAACATCTTTTCTGGAATCTTCAACACATCATTGATGAATATGAACATTTCGCAGAGCCATCCTCACACCTTGCCTTCAAACAACCACAGAACCTCAAACAGACCATTGTTCGCAGCAAACTACGCAACGTTCAGGAGGAAGTGACTACAACACAACAAACCCCTGCCATAGCAACCTCTGCAGGACATGCTGGATCATCACATGGATGACATCATTGCAAGTGAGGACAATTTCCACCAGGTACACGACGCATAGTCTTGCAACTGGACCAATGTTGTCCACCTAATACGCTGCAGGACAGGATATTCTGAAGCATGGTACATTGGGAAGATCATGCAGACACTAGGACATCGATGAATGAACATGGCTCAACAATCACGATGCAAGACTGTTCCCTTCCTGTTGGTGAACACTTCAGCCGTAACGAGCATTCGGCCTCTGACCTTCCGGTAAGCATTCTCCAAGGCTGCCTTCATGACACACGACAGCGCAGAGTTGCTGAGCAGAAGCTGATAGTCAAGTTTCATAAACCCCGAAAGCTCGTGAGTTTACTATCAAATAAATTGTTCGGACTTAAACCTGGTGTTGTCAGACTGCTTACTGTGTTTGCAGGAAAGTCACAGAGTCATGGAGGTTTACAATATGGAAACAGGCTCTTTGGCCCAACTCATCCATGCCAACCTCTTTCTTTTAAATCTCTAAACTAATCCCAATTGGTCATATGTGGCCTATATCCCTCTATATCCTTCATAGCCAAGCAACTATCTAAATGATGTTTAAAAGATAAAATTGCACCCACCTCAACTACTACCTCGGTCAGCTTGTTTCAGACACTCACCACCCTTTGTGTGAATTGCCCTTTGGACATTTTTATATCTCTTCCTTCTCACCTTAAACCTATGATGTACCGTTGGTTACATCCCAATTATTTTATAGATATCTATAAGATCGCCCCTCAGGCTCCTATGCTCCAAAGAAAAAGTCCCAGTCTATTCAGCCACTCCTTACAAGTCAGTCCATCAAGTCCCGGTAGCATTCTAGTAAATCTTTTCTGCACTCTTTGTACTTTAATTATATCCTTTCTGCAATAGGGTGACCAGAATTGCACACAGTTTTCCAAGTGTGACCTTAACAATGTCTTGTAGAACATTAACAAAACGTCACAACTCCTCTATTCAACGTTCTGACCGATGAAACCAAGTATGCTGAATGCCCTTTTCACCAGCTGTCCACCTGTGACTCCACGTTCAAAGAGTTATGAACATATACTCTGAGATCTCTTTGCTCTTTAACTCTCTCTAACATCCTACCATTAACCGAGTAAGTCCTACCCTGTTCAATCTATCACAATGCATACCTCGCTTTTCTCTAAATTAAACTCCATTTGTCATTTGCCAACCCACTGGCCCAATTGATCAAGATCCCGCTGCAATTGGAGATAATTTCCTTCACCATCCATTCATTGCGCCACCAATCTTGGTGTCATCCACAAACTTACTAACCACATCCCCTATATTCTCATCCAAATCATTAATATAAATGACAAATAACAGAGGGCACAGAAAGTGATCCCTGAGGCACACCACTGATCACAGGCGCCCAGTTTGAAAAACAACTCTCTATAACCACCCTTTGCTTTTTTCAATTTGGATATTTGCTGCAACATGTACTGTGTCCTTTGGGGAAGCTTTTACTTTGAATATACCGTGGAGGAAAGGTTGACTCTGTGGGGAACTTCATTTTAGGGATGCTCATAGCACATCAAAGACGGCATTATTCTGCACTGCCAAAAAAATACTAGGATGTGGAGATATTGGCATTGGACTTGGTAAGAAATCTCACAACATCAGGTTAAAGTCCAACAGGTTTATTTGGCAGCACAAGCTTTCAGCGTCTCGCTCCTTCATTTGTGAACACAAGTCCTGATTCACCTAATGAAAAAGCATCTTGAGATGGATAGAAAGCTGGTTAGCAGATAGGAAGAAAAAAATTGGGATAAATGGATTTTTTTTCCAATTGGCAGGGAGTGAATTATTAGTAGAATACCACAAGGATCTGTGCTAGGTTCTCAAATATTCACATTACATGTTAATGATGTGGAAGAGGGAACTAGGAATTTGTATCATTTCCAAATTTGCAGATGGTACAAAGTTGGTTGGGTAAGTGAGCTATCAGCAAGATCCAGAGACGCTTCAGGGAGATCGGGATAGGCTAAGTGTATGGGAATCTGTATGGGAGGTGCAATATAATGTGGATAATGTGAGGTTCACTATTTCTTGATGCTCATGTGCAAAGAAAAATGGGATATTCTTGAATACAATCATTTCAGAGAACATTTTTAAAACAACAGCTGCAGTTTTCTCGGTGCAATGTTTTATTTTAAACTTTTGGCAACAGATAATTGCAAAATTGCCAAATGTGAAAAGAAGTGATCCAAATAGTCAAACCGAATGCAACAGATGTCATGTGTAGAACTGACTCGCACACGGGAGTGTGGTACAAAAATGAAAGTGTAAAATTATAATTAAAATATGATACAAGATTGCATTGATAATCATTAATGGTAGATCCGCTATTGCCATGGCTAACATGATTAAAGAGATACAATTAGAAAGGCCACATTTTAGAAAGGCCAAGACCATTTGATGGGCAACACGACAGCTCAGTGACTATCGCTGTGCTGTGCAGATACATGGATTTGGGTCTGTGTCTGTGGGAGTTTGTGCATTCTCCCTGTGCTTGCGTGAGTTTTCTCTGGGTGCTCCGGTTTCCTCCCACATCCCAAAAATGTGCTCTTAGGCTAATTGGCAAAACAAATTATCCCTAAATTGTCTCAAATTTGGTTTTTAATCCATAGATCTATAAACATAGACAGGGATCACGGGTAGAAGTGGGAACATCAGGGTGGCGGTGCGGGCCCGTTGGGCCGAAGGGCCAGTTTCCCGTGCTGTTTTGTTCTTTGTTTCTTTGTATTTTCTTTGGCAAAGAATCACAATGGTCACCTAGTTCGCTGAAAGAATGAAAAAAAAAAGTCAAATTTTGCTTTAATGTCTAATTAGCGCTCGTCTAGAATTTTCTTATCCAACAGACTACAAGAAAATTAAGACATTTAAAATGAAATAGCCATTGCCAATAGCTGCCAAAATTGGGTAGTAAATCTCCTTTATCAGCAGAACAATACGTTTTCCCATCTTCTTACAGTGGATACATAATATCGATGCTGAAATTTCTAAGTGGTGTACTGCTGGGGCTTTGGAAAGAAACCTATATTTATATAATCACCAATCTCAGAGCCAATCAGATTAAATCAACATCATCATTAATTACAATCGTTAGCAAAACGATTCCGATATTTTTTGACTTGTATTAGATTAAAAGACAAGTTATCATTTTTACTGTACAGTTATAAATACATGTTTTGTTGAAAATGCACTTTATTCATAACATCTGTGAAAATACATTATGAAGGATTGAAACATGAAATTTAAGGACTTAAAATAAAACTGGACTTGACCTCATACCAAGTGTTACACTCTTTGGTGTCTCTGTAATTGTAATTTTCTTCTGATTCTAAAAATAAATTCCATGTCAGACATACAACGTGGAAGCAAAATATATCAAATACGAAATTGTGCAGAAAGTTTTGGTCTCATTGTTATAGGTGGGAAATAATAACACACTCTTCAATTAAGAGAAAGTTCAGCTCGTTGATGCCTGGATGAAGGGGATGTGTGATGGGAAATGATAAGGTGAACAAAGTTTAGATTCATGATCTTCTGGAACAAGTCGCTTTTTATTGATGGAGGCCCGCACTCTCCTTATCCACTACTACCATCCTTCGTGTTGCTGAACATGCTCATCTACTGAACAATTTCTCAATTAACCGGCGGCAATTCATCCAAATGAAAGGCGTGTCGAAGGGACGTTGTTCTGCCTTCTTTTTGTGATGTATCTTGAACATTCTTTATTCCAGTCTTACTCAGGTCCTTACTATTTTTCTGCTACACCAATGATTGTCTTTTTGCTGTTTTACGTTTTCGTCTGGACCTGGAAAAATATTAAGAAGTTTGCTTCCCATTTCCAACCTTCACTTGGGCTGCAAGACAAGATACTTCTGCTGTCTGTGTCAATGAAGCTGATGAACCGTTTGTATCTCCACGTCTCTGTGAGTGGTAATGTACGTACTGTGTGCAAGAGGAAGTGACCTGCAATTTTTTCTCTCGTATTTCAGGGGGAATGGACAGAGTAATAAAAGCGAACGTCTGATTGGGCGGAAGGCAGGAGAGATTCAACAAGAAAAGTGACAAAAATTGTCCTTGGCGGGATGGGGCGGTAGTGGGATCAATAAAGAAGCAAAAGATAAGGGAAGATAAAGTGGCGGGATCCCGAATAGCTGCGCTCAAAAGCAAATTGAAGGAAATAAGAGCAGAAATATAGGAAACCAACGAATTTGTGACAGAGAATATAATGTGAGTTAATTTGCCATGCCGAGGTCACTTTTGTAAGGGACACGTTTCCTGTTGAATTAATTAATGAATTCCTCAGTTATTAATCAAATAAGACTGGTTCCTGACGATTTTAACGTATCTTGTTTTCTCAAATTGTCCCGGATTTTAACTGTCAATTCACTAATTTTATAGATTATTCGATTCAATCCAGTTTGGGTGAAAGCCAGTTTCTGTGTTAAGACACATACAGAAACGTTGCCTTGTTGTTGGAGTGAAGGATCTTTCCTCTCAGCAACTCTCATATCCGGGATCTGTGAACGAAACCGTTGGTCCCGACTCTGCCTGTCACTGACACTTTGTTTACACTGTCTCCTACACGTCAACCACTTCTCAATTCCCAACTCCATTTCCTATTGTGGGCGTTCGCTTCACCTATGAACAATATTTCCCACTGTCGGGGAATTAAATTCCCACATGTTGCGTGATAACAAGTTTTTCCATGGTGAAGGACCCCAACCTCTACAATCTAACTTAATGAATACATTTTGTCATCAACTGACCAAATCAGTTCAATCCTTTCTGCACCGTTCTAACAAGTTCCTATGCCTCCCAAAGTGTGACACACGGGGCTAAGATTAATACCGCATCTACTACCAAAAAGGTTTAATAGCGTGTTTTTGAACTCTTTGTCTCGACAGTGTATTCGATTTTTAAAAACGATGCATCATGGAAAAAGTGTTAGTATTCAGTGACTGGAAACATACGGATATCTTTCTGAGTAAGAGTTAAGCAATTTGTCACGTGTGGCATTGAGTGGAGAAATAAAATACCTCGGTTTGAATCTTGTTATTACAATGTCAGTTATGATCAATCTCTACCTAATAGCTGATGCGAACTTCAAGAGCATCGAACTATCTACTCTGCCCATCACAAGCTAAATCATTATTGGGTCCTATGTTTCACAAGGTTATTATCGCAGCTGAAAAAAAAAACAGAAACTAACAGGAAAACATGACGTAACAAAATCGAGATAAATGCTCCAGTGCGGGCTATCAAGAAGCGGTGGTTGTATAATGATAAGCATGGCTACTTCCCAAGCCGTTAACCTGCGTTCAATTCCCGGCCATAGCAAACTTTAGTTTCTTAAATAAGACAATTGGAAGGTGGCCAGCTGAATCAATTATCGGACATCTTGCCTTCGAAATGTAATTGAAATAGATTTTAACTCCTTATATCTCAGGTTTAACATGCAATTCAAATGTGTCCCTTGTTGTTATCGTCAGGAATTAATCTGAACTGTAGTGTTGGATTAGAATGGGATTACTGAAGAAGTGCTGGAAAAACACAACAGACCGGTCGGACAGCGTCCGTGGCGAGAGAAACACAGATAATGTTTCGAATCCAATATGATCTCTCCTGAATTAAAGAGCTGTAGAGGTGTGATGGAAACAAAAGCAAAACTGAAAAAAAAACTCAATAGGTCTGACAGTATCTGTGGAGAGAGAAAGGCCATCCAGATTCGAAATATTGGCTCTATACTCTCTCTATAGACGCTGTTAGACCAGCCGAGTTTCTCCAGCATTTTCTGTTTTTGTTTCAGATTCCAGCGTCCGCAGTTTTTTGTCTTTATAAAATTGGGATTGTTGAACACAAGGCCGCGTGGCGCAAAATAGATCTGGTATTTGGGGTCAGAAAGCTGGGAACGAAAACAGAAATTTCTTGCAGTGAAATAGATAAAAATGATGAATAATGAAAAATGAGGGTATCAGAGCCAGCAGTTTCATGTTGTGGTCGGTGTTTGGTTTAACTCTGTTTGAGTTCAGACTTAAACTAGGGTAGGGCTGAACCCTCCTCAGGATGATCCGCAGCAGAGTTTAAGCATGCGGACCTACAACAGACTGGCTACTAACACTTCCTGCATTACACATCGTGCTGACAGTTCTACAGCAAATGGCCAGGAGCAAGCAGAGTAACCGTAGGGAAATAGCCTCGCAAACAACAGGCTAACAAAGCTGTTACTTGTCATTTGTCAGTCCAAGCCTGGACATTATCCAAAATTTGAAACATTTGGACGAAGACCACTTCAGTATCTGAGGATGGCGCCTTATATTGTGCACTTATCAGTACACATCCCCATCTCTAACATGATGATGAAATGAGGGCCATTAATGCAGCAGTTAATGTGGATGATCCTGAGGAAATTCTGCAGCGGTATCCTGGAGTTCAGATATTTGACCCCCCAAAACCACCAACATCTTCCTTTGTGCCAGATATGGATCCAACCAGTGGAGTTTTGTTTTCCCCTGATTCCCACTGGCTGCAGTTTTGCTAGGTCTCTTTCTTGCCATATTCGGCCAAATGCTGCCTTGATATCAAGGACACTTGTTTCTGTCTTACTTTCGCAATTCAACTCTTTTGACCGTGTTTGAACCAAGACTGTAATGAAGTCAGGAGCTCTGAGGCCCTCAGAGCACCAAAAGTAAATGTGAATGAGCAAGTTACTGTAAAATAAGTGCTGCTTGATCACGCCTTTTTTCTTACTTTACTGATGATTCATAGTAGAACGAGGCTGTTGGATTTGCCTGCTACTTTTGTATAGGATATAGAATCATAAAAACCCTAGAATGCAGAAGGAGGCTATTTGGCTCATCGAGTCTGCACTGACCACAATCCTACCCAGGTACGACCCTCATGTCTCTACATATTTACCCGCCAATCCCTCTAACCTAAGCATCTCAACGCTCTAAGCAGCAAATTTTAGCATGGCCAATCAGCCTAACCCGCACATCTTTCGACTGTGGGAGGAAACTGGAGGAATGCATCATCCATCTCTTCCTCGGATGGAGAAAGCTAGCACGAGGGGACATAGCTTTAAATTAAGGGGTAGTAGTTATAGGACGGATGTCAGAGGTAGGTTCTTTACCCAGAGGGTGGTAAGGGTATGGAATGCCCTGCCTGCTGCAGTTGTAGATGCGCCAAGTTTGGCAGCGTTTAAGAGGTCCGTGGATAGGTTTATGGATGAAAAGGGAAGGGTTTAGTTTAGAGGGTCATTGCTTTTTCTTAATTGGTCGGCGCAACATCGAGGGCCGAAGGGCTTGTTCTGCGCTGTAATGTTCTATGTTCTGTGAAACCCACGCAGAGACGAGGAGAACGTGCAAACACCAGACAGACAGTGACCCAAACTTGGAATCGAACCCAGATGAAACAGCAATGCTAACCATTGTGTTTCCGTGCCACCTCAGTATACCTGGACAATTTTAAGTTGGCTAGGGATATGACCAATTTTGAAACACACCTTCAGTTGCTGTTAGCCTTTACACTATCCAGTGCCTCTAGCTATTTTTATTTCATATGGGGTAGATCAAAGATCTGCATCTCTGATGCAGGAATCTTCTGGAGGAGAGGAAGATCGATTATCAACTGCACTGAAGATTGATAGAGTTATAGGCAAATAGAGATTTAGAATACACAGAAAATTAGCTTAATGGCAGAAGGTTGATGTTGGAAGTCGAAGGAGTTTCTGACTGCAAATCTCTATTCAGCGGTATATCACTGGTTGGATCCATGCCTGCAAATTTGTTCTGGATACCGTGAGATCTTAACTTCTTACTGAATCTACCATAAGTGATCTTGTCAAAAGCCTGAGCGAAGGCCATGTGGACAATATCGACGGCACTGACCTCATTTAAACATCGAATGCTCGCCTAAAGAAAACAATCTTTTTTTTAGACATGATCTCCCCTGCCATAGCTGTACTTACTTTCTTTGATTAATCCTTGGCTCTCTAAGTGGAGTTTATTTTTTTTCATTCAGATTTTTTTCCCAACAATTAATTTCCCTACCATTGATGTTGGTCTCATCGGTCTGTATTTTGCTGTTCATCCCACATTTCCCTTCTTATATAATAGTAACACATTAACTGTCCCCTACACCCCTTCTGTGACTAGAGAGGATTTAGAAATTAGTGTCAGAGACACTGGAATCTTCTCCTTGTCTCACACAAAAGCTGCAATACATCTAATTTGAACCTGGGTATTTATCCACTATTGTGTCACCAAGAGCAGTGAACAGATGCTCTCTCTCAATGCAATTCTGTTTTAAGTATATTACCAAAGTCTCCCTATTTTTAATACGTACATCACCTTTCACCATAAGAAATACAAATCCAAATTACTCATTTAAAACATCTCCAAAGTCTTTCGGTTCCACACATTATTTGCCACTTTGGTCCCTAATAGGACCAAATTCTTTACCTGGTTACACTCTTGCCTTTAATACACTTCTGAAGTATCTTGGGATTTCCCTTGGATTTGCATCTAATGTTGTTTCGTGCTCCTCTTTGCCCTCTGAAATTCCACCTATAGTTATCTGTCTGCAGGCTCGAATTTACCATTTTGATTATAAACGCTGAATCTGGGCGCAATTCCAATCCGATTGGCTAAACTGCTCTCAGAGGCCCCCATATATTCGTAGCCTGTGAAAAAAATCGCGGGTCTGAATTGATTTGTAGGTGGGGCTTATCACGCCCAAAATGCTGCAGCTCCGATCAGAGCGTTGAACGGGTATACGCGATTAAAAAAAAACAGGAAAACGCACCACTGTCACATTACTCTTGGGTCACAAAGAGAAGATAGAGGCCTGGGAGCGAAAAAAGCATGAGCAAGATTCCCCACAGGCATTGTCCCACCACCACAACATCACTATCCCCTTTTTTTTACCTCGTACCCAGAAGAACACAAGCCTACGCTCTTCCTACCTTCCTCCCCAACGATTGTACGTGGAATGGTAAATCTTCTAATAAAGGCTTTTAAAAATTAATTTCTAGGGGATTTATTGCTCATCCCAACTGCTCTCTTTTTTAAGAGACATTTGAGAGTCAACAAAACATTGCTGAAAGTCTAGACTAGGCCAGAACGGCAGATTAGCTTCCTCGAAGAGCAATATTGAACCAAGTGAATATTTACCATAATCTATTTACGGTCAATATTTAATTCCACCATTTTAGTGGTTAGGAATTACACTACCTGCATTGGTTGGATTCGAACACAGGCGCCCAGAGTATGATCTGAGTTTTGGGATTGCTAACCTAGTCACAATACCACTACATCACTGCCTACCCTAGCTATTCTCAGTCAACTTTGTTCTGATGTTGCCTTATTCTATTAAAATCGGGCTACTCCCAATTCAGAAAGGTGAAGAATCTGGGTTTAAACACAAAAAAAACTGAGAGCAGAGAGTCGGAGTGACAGACAGAGCAGAGAAAGGTTCGTGATCTCCCAGTGATCTCCTCCAACCGATTCCAGCCACCAATTTTAAGTCATTTACAGCCAATAAAACACAACACATCTCTCCACAAACCCTCATAGATCTGGGCATCATGTTCAAGGATTTACAAAAAATCCACATCTGTCAAATAAATTCCCGTTGTAATTAATTAACAATTAGCATTATTCCCGCCATGATACAATCCCTCCTACAACAAGTTAACCCTTTTCTTTTCGATTTCATTCCAAACCGTTTTTGGAACTCGCCATACACTTCTTCAAAGTTCAGCAGTTTACACCATATTTCGGTTGATTTTTGGAGAATTTCATATGCTGGAATTCCAGTGTTTTTTTTTCCCCCACGAGGTTTCTCCGAGAGTTCTATTATCTCACGAAGACTCTGGTCCAGAGTCTGGCAGCGGGATAGGGATCTCTTTATTTTGGTATCAGCTGTTTTCTGAGAGAGCTGGCTGGTTCTGAGAAGAGCCGCTGGTTTCAGGTGTTAACAAGTTGTACTTGATACTTGACTTCTTTTTGGCAGCTGATTTCTTTGGCTTTGACAATTTCTGTTTGGGCTGAGCTTTCGAGTTTCCCACATTCCTCGTCGCCTTCTCCTTTCCACCTTTGGCTTTCTTGGGGATTTTGAGCATTTTCGTCCCAGGCTTTTTCTGAAGGACTGGAGATTTCACCGTCACTTTCTGCATTTGTGTATTCGCTGCGATGGATTTCTTGGCCGTTGGAACCTTTGTTCTGAGTTTTTTGGACTGGACTTTCAGGAGTTTCTTGGCTATCGGTTTCTTCGTAGTGAGCTTCTTGGTTGTTTTATCCTTGCCTGGGAACGTCTTGGTTTCCTGTTTTCTTTACCTTTTTTCGCCGCCGTTCCTTCTTGGTGATTTGAAAAGAGTCCGGGGCTCCCTGTCTCTTTGTCTGCACCCGAGGAGAACATCTCTTAACTTTCTTCTTGATAGTTAACTTCAATTGTGCCTGCAGCTTCTCCACATCGAGACCTTTGTCATCCATATCTTTCTGTCTGGGAGCCAGGGGCATTTTCTTTCCATCACCGCCACTCGGCAACATCTTGAGGAGCCGCTCTCTCAGCTTGGGAACGGCTGTCTTGGGCCGGAAGGCGACCGGTTCCCTCCCGAGAGCATTGCTTTGAAGGGTGGCGGTCTGCAGAGCCGTTTCACCGATTGCAGCATTGGTCATATCCGGAGAATCTATCGTAAAATAAGGCTGAATCAGAACTGGGCCGGAAATGAAACTAATGTTGGCGACACAGGGAAACTGAAAGGCAGCGAGGGGAGGGGGTGGACACAACCTGATGTCAGCTTCCGCTTCCTGCTGAGCCTCTGTTTCTTTCTGCTGTTATACTCTAACATACCGTTGACAATTGGACAGTCCAGCGACTCAGCCTAGTTCCTCCTTCTCTTAGTGACCAAAATTGTTGTTGTTTACAAGGTTTCGGTGGAAGTAAGAGCTTGAATGTAACTTTGCAACCTACAAACATTGAAACTTACAAAATACTGAAAGGCTTGGACAGAGTGAATGTGAGAAGATATTTCCATTAGTAGGCGGGACTAGGATCCGAGGGCTCAGAATAAAAGGACGGTCCTTTTGAATCGAGATGAGGACAGTCTTCTTCAGCCAGATAATGGTGAAACCATAAAATTAATTGCCACAGAAGTCAGTGGAAGCCAAATCATTGAGTGTGTTTAAGATACGGAGAGATAAGTTATTGATTGATAAAGGAATCAAAAGTTGCAGGTTAAAGGAGGGAGAATAGGGTTGAGAAATTTATCAACCATGATTGAATGATGGAGCAGACATAATGGGCTTCGCTACAAAACCAATACATTGCTCAGTAGTTTTCCCTAGTCATGATGATGATTCTAAGTTCCTCCCTTTCAATAAACTTAGATTGCATAGCAGCGCACATTGGACCATTCCAATAGTAACAGAAAATGCAGATGCAAAATATGGATTTGCTGCGTAAGTATGTTTTGCATTCCTCACTATTTACCTCCAATCTCATCTTCCAAGGGGCAGTGATACTAAGGCACGTTAGTTGCTTTCTTCCTCTTTATATAATTATAGAAGCTTTTGCTGTCAGTCTTTATATTTTCTGGATTTATTTCCCTATAATTTACCATTAATATATTTATTATCATTTAGTGATCCTTTATCCTTTCTTAAAAAACTTCTCAGTCTTACACTGCAACTGGTCTTGGCAGTACGGTCTTGAAGCTATCTTTAACTTCCTTGCTTAGCCATCGAAATACATATTTCATAAAAAAGATTAATTACTGTCATATACCAGACTGCTCACTATCCATTGCCCCGTAAACCACTCCAAGACTCAATATTAAGTGTAAAAATGAAGGTTATTGTTTCTCTTAGTAAAAAAAGATGAGTGTGGATCAGGAAAACATATCCAAACCTTTCACTTTCCATTTACAACAATACTAACATGTTGTTGGTCATGTCTACAATCTCATTTCCTAGCCAAAGCATTGAAAACTAGAAAATGAATCTCAAGAGGTCTCAACAGGGATATTCCTCATTCATTAAAAACATTGCTGATCACTGCAGTCTATCCATTAAGTTTTTAAAATACAAACATAAGATATTATTTAGCTTCCCTGCATAATCATTCATTCTCAAGTTAGGTCAGCCATTAATGCAAAAGAAAACTTTTCAAATTCTTGCAAAACTTACAAACTACTATGCACTTAGTTTTGCACCAACGTGACACAATTAAATGCAACAGACAAATGCATTCGTCAGTTACTGAAATACAGAGCTTAATCCTAATTCAACAATGAAACAAAGACACATTTTGGATCACACATTCCATGACACCTATTAACACGATGTTTTAAAGCAACTAAAAGCACATGAAAAAGCTTAGCAAATAATGAAGCAGAAAGCTTAAAAATAGCACAAAACTTCTATGATTGTTGCTTACGGACTTGGCTATATGAGATTTACATGAAGACTCAGCTTTAAAAAAATCGGTAAAAACTATACAGGATTAACTGCATATACTAATATTGAGTCTGAATGACCTTAATGCATCGTAAAATCTAAAATAAATAAAAAAAACACACTTAAATTCGAAGTTTCACTGATGTAAGTCTTTTTTACTTTTAAACTCTGTTTTGTTATCGTCTGGCCTCTGCTTTGTTTGATTAATAATAGTGAACAACTACACCCAACCACTCGCCGAGACACATGTTTCAAATAATTTAGAGAGTAGCCATTGTCAGCATCAGCAAACCTTAGATTTCAATAACAAACAAAAGACTGATGCATGCAGCTTTTCCCCACTTTAGCCGTGCACTCCTGACCAAGTAACTTGTGTGAACAGTTTCGTCACCATTGTCATGATTTTTATGATCATAAATTTCCAAAGAATTTAGATCGTGTCACGTTTAATACTGAATAATAACTGAGGCCTTTTGCTTAAGTAGTATCTGGTGCCGAGAATGTTACTTCATACAACAACTGAAAGGTGCATGCAAGAGTCAAATTCAAAAACAATTTTGTAACAACCTCTTCAGAATATAGAAGTATTTATTTCTTTTAGCCACGGCCGTCTCCTCCACCCCTCCCCGAATACTGTTGTTCCTCTTCTCTGGAATATGTTTCAGTTGGAGGACTTGAATATATTCTTAAATACCTGCCATTGTTTATCAACTGTGCTATCTGGTAATATTACTGCCCAGTCCACCAGGGCCCAGTCTCTCCTCATGTCTATGAAATCTCCTCTGTTTAACTCCAGAATGCTACTGTGGGACACTGGATTTTTTTTTGCCTTCAAGCCGAATTTGAAATTCCAGCATGTTATCATAATTCTTTCCGAGAGCATCTGCAACTATGTGATGATATATTAGCCCTATCTCATTTCATAATAGCAAATTTAAAATAGCGTGTTTTCTGACTGGTTTCACAACTATAGAACATAGACCATTACAGCACAGAACAGGCCCTTCGGCCTTCGATGTTGTGCCGACCAAAATAAAAAGCAATGCCCCTCCCAACTAAACCATTCCCTTCTCTTCCATATACTTATCAATTAACCTCTTAAACGCCACCACACTTGGCGCATCTACAACAGCTGCAGGCAGGGCATTCCACTCCCTAATCACTCTTTGAGTAAAGAACCTACCTCTGATATCCGTCCTATAATCAATACCCCTTAATTTAAAGCTGTGTCCCCTCGTGCTAGCTTTCTCCATCCTAGGAAAAAGGCTATCACTGTCCACCCTATCTAAACCTCTAATCATCTTATATGCTTCAATAATATCCCCTCTTAGCCGCCTCCTTTCTAACGAAAACAACCTCAAATCCTTCAACCTCTCTTCATAGGACCTGCCTCCATACCAGGCAACATCCTAGTAAACCTCCTCTGTACCCTCTCCAATGCCTCCACATCTTTCTTATAATGTGGCGACCAGAACTGCACACAATACTCCAAGTGCGGCCGCACTAGAGTTTTGTACAGTGCAACATGATGCTGCGGCTCCTAAATTCAATCCCCCTACCAATAAAAGCTAAGACTCCATATGCCTTCTTAACAACTTTATCCACTTGACTGCCTACTTTCAGGGATCTATTGAAACATACACCAAGATCCTTCTGTTCCTCAACACTATTAAGAGCCCTACCATCAGCCCTATACTCTACACATTTATTGTTCCTGCCAAAGTGCATACCTCACACTTTTCCACATTAAACTCCATTTGCCACCTCTCGGCCCAGCTCTGCAACTTGTCCAAGTCCCTCTGCAAACTATAACACCCCTCTTCACTATCTACCACTCCACCGACTTTAGTGTCATCTGCAATTTTACTAATCCATCCTTCAATACCCTCATCCAGATCATTTATAAAAATTACAAACAGCAGGGGCCCCAAAACAGACCCCTGAGGTACACCACTTGTCACCGAAATCCACGATGAATATCTCCCATCAACCACCACCCTCTGTCTTCTATCTGCTAGCCAATTCCTAATCCAATTATCTAAATCACCCTCTATCCCATACATCTGCATTTTCTGCAGAAGTCTTCCATGGGCCACCTTATCAAACGCCTTACTAAAGTCCATATATACTACATCAACCACCTTACCCCCATCCACCTCTTTGGTCACTAAACTATTGCTAAAAGAATTTAACTATTGCTGAAAGAAAACTCCAATAAATTCAAATTCTCCCCTTTGAGACAACTCATGGCAATTTGATTACTCCAGCCAACGTACGGATTAAAATCACCCATGATTATTTCTGTAACTTTCTTACAACCCATCGACATTTCTAAGTTTATTTTGCCTCCCACTTTGGAACTACCATTTGGACATCTATAGACTGCACCCACCAAGGACTTCTTTTCCTTTCTATTTCTTTTTTTTCTTTCTGCAGTGAATGATTCTACGTCTTGTACTCCAGTTCCTATATCATTTCTCACTGCAACACTGATACCTTAGAGAACAATGCTACATCACCTCATTTTCCTTCGTGCATATCCTTGCAAATATTGAGTACCCTTGAACCTTCAGTTCTCAAACTTGGTTTCCCTGTAAATTATTCATAGTAATCACCACTAAATCATAAACATTTGTCTCGACTTGCATTACAATGCAATCATTAATTTCATTCCGAATGTTTCATGCATTTAGATATAACACTTTTATAGAAAGCTTTGGTGAGCACATGAAACATCATAACATTTAAAGATATATGGTAGGTATTGGAAAATGAGATTAGCGTGACATGAATGGCAGTCATTGTCGATGCAGAGTCGATGGGTTTTTCTGTGCTGTATGATGCTATGTCTATGGGACATTATTTTTACTTTCTTTAGATCTGTAAGATTTTCAAACTTTTCCTTTAGTATGCAAACCTGTAAAATTTACCAGCTATGTATGTAAACTTAAGAAAAAAAAATTCTCCTGAAGATCCCTTATCTTGAACATTTTTTCTTAACTCCTAAGGACTGAGAGCAAAATGATATTGGGTGCAAATCAATCATTTCGAATTGATTGCAAAAAAATGCAAAGGAAAATATTGAAAACCCCTACCCCCAAAAATGGAAAATTATCGCCGTTGAATGGAGGTCACATTTAATATTTCATTTTATCATTTGTCTTCCTTTGTAAAGGCTGCTTCCCACATTCTGATCTGTTCCTATTACAGGGGCTGTATCAAGTCTCACAGGATTGAGAACAAGTCATTTTGTAATCAGCATTCCCCAAGTTCTGAGTCAGAATCGGAGTTGATTCAGTTTCTCTCTCCAAGACGATGTTCTGTCTGTTAAATGTTTCCAGCACTTTTTTTGTTTTAACTTTAGAAATGAC